>CM073309.1:21009870-21655397 GCA_037043255.1 Diadegma fenestrale | reverse complement strand
TTTTTTAACAATAATCATTGCAGCTGCAGTTTTTATCATGGAGAGCTGAGAGTTGGACAGCGTACAGTCAGGCTTATGCTAGTCGGCGAAAAATCCTGGAAAAGTTCCATATAAATTTGTTGTTCATTTCAGCGGTTAATTGAGAGGTGAAACGTGACGCCGCGTTTGGAGACAGAGTGGGGGTAGCCGTCTCCGGCTCGCACGCGCTCCCGTGAAAAGTGAATCCACGCGTCAAGTTCCAGCGAACATGCAATATTTCCGGAACAAATCAACTCATCCCGTTGTTTTTATTTCCCAAAATTTTTTTTTTCAAAAACTCAATGAAAATTCTTAAAAATCGTAAAGTCACCTCCAAATTTATTAATTAATTTCTATTTCCTTTTTCAGACTATTTCTTTTTTAACCAACAAAATGTTTTGTCAGTGAAGCACTTGTTATTTCGTTTTTTAAAAAAATTAACGACTTCAGGCCATTACGGCTTCGAAAGACACCGCATCTCGAATTTTTCAATTTTAAAACAGAAAAATTTCACAAAATTCAGGGTACAAGAAAATAAAAAGAACTTAACGCGGGAAGTAGTTAAAATGCTGGTGTATTTTTCACTATGCTACAAAGCCTCGATGATATTCGAATCCCATCCCAGCCGAAAGTTGAATTGAAAATCGTGTAAAAAAAAAATGAATAAAAAAAATCAACACATTTGGTAGTGAATTTCAAATTTTTTAGAATTTGCGATAACAAAAACATGATCAGGAGAAAGTTAACCGAGATAAAAAAAACTCGACAAATTGATTGGTTCAGAAAATATTCCATGTTCTAATTCGTGGAACTTGTACGCGCGGATGGACTTCTCGCGCGAGCTGGAGATGGCTACCCCTACTTTGCCATCAAGCGTGGCGGTATATTTGGCCCTTCAATTAACTCCTGAAATGAACAATACATTTCTATGGATTTTTTCCGCCGATTTTTCATCAGTTAGTATAAGCCTGACTCTGTACGCTGTTCAATTTCAAGCTCTCTATTGTTGAAAAAAACAGATGCAATAATTAAGAAAGAAAAAAGATTTCGATACCCCCCTCCCGCCCCTAATTAACTTTTTATAATTTTGTTGTTGTTGTGAAAAAAGAGTTTCTTCCGAATGATGCCATTCCTGACTCTGTTACTTGAAAATTTGCGATGGAATTTCATTTATTCATAGGTAAAAAATGTACCCTCTTAGAGCCGTTTTCGCCTCTTTGATTTCAATAAATGGATTTTCTCCAAAGTGTTCATGACAGTACGACGCTTAGAGATTAATTTCGTTTTGGTTTCTTCGCACTGCGACAATTTCCCAGCCAGCAATTGAATTTCTCGCGCAAAAAGTCGGTTTTTTGAGAAAAATAACGAATATAGCGCTTTTCGAAAATTATTGATGCGACCGATTTTGCTTACTTATTTCGTGCACCGGGGGAATTGCATTCCGAGATTTTAGAGGCTGGACACGTATTTTTCAATTAATAATGAGTTATGATAGAAATAACCATTTCAACTGGTTTCCTTTTTTTTGCGGGAGATATAATTAACCAATTTGAATTTGCGATCCACGAAATGATTGGTTTTTTAAATATCTACGAATAGTTACGCGGGTTTTTTTTTACGGATCAACGATTTCGACGCTATCTCTCAACGACATGGTTTTGTCAACAGTCATCGCGTGGCAAAAAAAAAGGGAATTGATCAATGCAATCTTCGGTTAGAATAGTTCTGACGCGTTAACACGTCAGAACTACCCAGTTATTGGACGACCAAAAATGTCTAATTAAATGCTTGAATTAAGGCCATTGTTTTTAAATCTTCAACTTGATATTTGATATCTAAATTTGTAGAAAAATGTATTTATTCATATATCTTGGATTGATAAAATGGACTGGCTCGTATTCACCCAGACACCATCGACCCCGGTTCCGGCACACGACAGAATATATTACTTGCGTTCCCAAAAAATAAAGAATGCTTCGGAATGTTGGTTAAGATAATTAGAATGTTAATTGCGAATTTTTCGGCTGTTGAAATTCATGCTCACCGAATAGTAATGCATAACATACGATGTTGCTAATTTGTGACTTGTATTGTATACTGAAAAGAAGTGGAAGATTTAATATTTGGGTATTATTATGGTTTCATATGGCCCGAGCTATTAGGCCAAGCAAATAGAAATTTTTCCTTGACTAATACTAATGGCCTAACCACGAGTTGCCATCGGACAGCGGAAATCGCTCCCCGGATCATAATTGGATACTTTTCTACTCGAGATTTTTATTAGTTTTTTAGTTATCTTAAACGTGCAAAAAATTGCATTTTTCTTTGTTTTTTGCGGAAAAAGAAAAAGGAATGGAGGAATATCCATGCCCCCAAAGCACGAATTGTGGAGAATTGAAAGTCGAAAAAAATGAGAGGTCAAACAACACGATCAGTTAATTATTAAAGAAGGAAAAAACAAAAAAAACCGCGATAAGAAGCGTTTTTCCAATAATTCGTCACGTCGCCATTTTCCAAACTTGTAGTGCAGGCCTTTTCGCGAGATAGTTTGTGGTAACAGGTTCTTTCTGTGTGCGAAACCTAGACGCTGTCCGATGATTAATTTTTGCGGTAATTGCAATCAAAAGTTTTTTATGCCATATTTTGCAGCGAGGCTGGATACTTCCTGATATTTGTGCGATTTCAATTTTTCAGAATGAATTTTCAAAGTAGCAAGTGTTCAGCTACACAACGATCAATCTTCGTTTTTCGTTTAAACTCCGAAGAAACAGGTGAAAATTGTCGCGCATTCTGACGAAAAACGGCGGAGCGCGCGAGAGTGGTCACAGAGTCGGGGGAGAAGCAAGCGCTGGGGGACGGCGCATATATAGTAAATACAAGCAGCTGCACGCAAATTGTGGCATATTCAAATTTGATTCACACCACCAGTTGGATTATCTTAGGATATTTTTTTTTCATTTCGGGGTAACTGGACCCACGGAAACCGATTATCGACTTGTATTTTTTATGAAAAACTAGCGAAAAACGTTCTTACAAACGTATAGTTAGAAAAATCGAAAGAACGTTTTTCGGCTAGTTTTTCATAAAATACAAGTCGATAATCGGTTTCCGCGGGTCCAGTTACCCCGAAATGAAAAAAAAATATCCTAAGATAGCCCAACTGGTCGCGGAGATAATCAAATTTGAATATCAACAACTTGCGTGCAGCGCGCTTGTATTACTATAGAACTACGTCTTCCCCGACGCTCTTGCTATTACCCCCACTCTACGACCACTCTCGCGCGCTCGGCCGTTTTCGCTCATGTTTGCCAGCGCAATTTTCACCTATTTTTCGGCATTTTATCAAAAAACGGAGATTGACGTTTTGTAGCTGAAGTTTTTTACTTTTCAAATCCGTTCGATAAATTCAAATCGGACGACTTCCAGGGCAAGGAGGGACTTGGAAAAATATGGCATAAAAAATTTGTTATTGCAATTACGCAAAAACTAATTATCGGACAGCGCCTGGGTTTCGCAAACAGAAAGAAGCTGTTTTCACAAACTATCTCGGAAAAGGCCTGCACTACAAGTTTAAAAATGGTGACGTTATGGATTTTTGAAAAAAAAACGCTGTTTTCCGCGATTTTTTTTAGTTTCCTCCCTCAAAAATTAACCGATCGAGTTGTTTGACCTCTTATTTTTTTCGTCTTTCCAATTCTCCACAATTCGTCCTTTGGGATCAATCACATTCCTCCATTAGTTTTTCTTTTAAAGCGAAAAAACAAAGAAAATGCGATTGTTTGCATTATTGAGTTAATAACTAGAAAAGTAATAACAATCTCGAGTGAAAAAATATGCAGTTATGATCGGGGGGCGATTCCGCGTCCGATGGTGATCGCGGTTTGCCATTAGGACTTTTGTGAAGCAAAAATCTCTATTTCCTACGCCGTTTACGAAAGATTTGAAACGAAACCGCTCCAGAGGTCAAAAAGGACACGGTGTACCAAAGAAAAGATGCTCGCGCTCACTCGCACACGCGCGGGAGCGTCGGTGGCGCGCGCCAAGAAGACGGCGAAAATACAGGCGAGCCGAGCTCTACCGAACAACGCAGCGATTCTATTGGCTGGCGTAAAAATGAAAAAAACGCGAAACTTCCACTAAGAACAACCGTCGTCACGAGATAAATTTTTCCCAGCTCAGTTTCACCGCAAGTCTTTCCAGTATCGTACGCGTTTATTGCTCGAACTGTGTGTTGCGTGAAAAATTTAAACTTTCGTTGAGCCCTTGCTTTGTTGTAGTATATCCCTAGTTAGTGCATTTTTTATTAACATTTTATATATATCTTTATATATGTATATATTCTTTTATTCATAGTGTATATATTTCTTTTGGAATATATTTCTTATTTATAGTGCGTGTATATATATATAAATATAATATAGTGTTTTATATTGAGTGTATAACTAGTGGTCAAGTGTCCAACAATCGAACTATATTGTTGTGTCGCGTGCTACGTCATGGAAGCCCTTGCTGCAGGGAGAATTCATCTCCCCCGCAGCCAGCGAATCAAAGATGGGAGGGTCTTTGAAGTAAGCAAACGAGCCAAATCCGGCGTGATGTAAGTAATTTTCCTTAATCCAAATTTATAATACATTTTTTTTCAAACCGATAGCCTTCGTACGAATACTGAGAGGAAAGAAAAGCTTGTAATATTTTTGATACGATGAGCGTTTCGATGAAAATAAAAATTAGAAATATTTCTGAGCTTCTTAACAATAAAATCGAACACTTTATTCGAAGATTCGAATCGTCGCAGTATGACTTTATTCGGTAATATTTTTGCACATTGTTTCGACGTCAACGTCTCGATTTTCGTCGCCCGTTATATTTGTCTGAAAAACAAAATTATTCCATCGAATATAATATCTTAAACCAAATATTTTCGGAAAATATTTTCTAATAAATTACTTAGGTTTAAGATATTAAATTCGATGGAATAATTTTTTTTTCACACAAATACAACGGGCGACGAAAATCGAGACGTTTGACGTCGAAACGACGTGCAAAAATATTGCCGAATAAAATAATACTGCGACGTCTACTTATTATCGATTATTATCGATTAGTCTACTTATAATACGTAGACTAATCGATTTATAAAATATCATCTTATCTCATCTTCCGATCCTCTGCGTAGCTGGGTCTTCCGTCCAGTCTTCGCACGGTGGGCTTTTCTGTAAGAATGTAAAAAATCATTGCCAAAATCCTTTCAAAATTATCAATATCTTTTCAACTCAAATAATTTCATAAAACTGTGAAAAATTCAATAGTTTAAGACAGGTCATGGGAATTTCAAATTTGAACAAATATGTACCCAACTACAAAAAGTCTTTGTCGCAGTCTGTGGGACCTCCGCAGTCTCCGCAGTTGCTGCGCAGACCTGTAATTGATGTAAAACGCTTCTATGTATCATTATTTCCTGATTGTATTTGAGTCAAGCCCAATATTTTTCAAATTCATTATTAACAAGTCATTAAACAATGTAGTGTGAGAAAAAAAACTGGATAAATAGAAATTTCTTCTGATTCGGCTTTGTCGGAATGTTCTCTACGCTGGCTTCGCAGACTTTGGTGGGTTTGCTGGTTATGCTGGTCCCGCTGTACCTGAAAGTGAAACAAAATCATACCCTCTCATACATAAATAATAACATTTAGTGAATAATACTTTACTTCATACTGCAAAGATCCCATGGCATCCCTTGCCTTCTCCGCAGTCTGTGGGTCCTCCGCAGTCTCCGCAGTTGCTGCGCAGACCTGTAATTGATCTAAAACGCTTCTACGAATCATTTTTTCCTTATTAAATTCGAGTCGAACCCAATATTCATTGGATTAATTATTAACAAGTCATTAAAACAATGCAGTATGAGAAAAAACTGGATAAATAGAAATTTCTTTTGATTCGGCTTCGTCGGAATGTTCTCTACGCTGGCTTCGCAGACTCTGATGGGTTTCTGGTTATGCTGGTCCCGCTGTACCTGAAAGTGAAACAAAATCATACCCTCTCTATACATACATAATAACATTTAGTGAATAATACTTCACTTCATACTGCGAAGATCCCATGACATCCCTTGCCTTCTCCGTGGTCTGTGGGTCCTCCGCAGTCTTCGCAGTTGCTGCGCAGACCTGTAATTGATCTAAAACGCTTCTACGAATCATTTTTTCCTTATTAAATTCGAGTCGAACCCAATATTCATTGGATTAATTATTAACAAGTCATTAAAACAATGTAGTATGAGAAAAAACTGGATAAATAGAAATTTCTTTTGATTCGGCTTCGTCGGAATGTTCTCTACGCTGGCTTCGCAGTCTCTCATGGGTTTACTGGTTATGCTGGTCCCGCTGTACCTGAAAGTGAAACAAAATCATACCCTCTCATACATAAATCATAACATTTAGTGAATAAT
Organism: Diadegma fenestrale; assembly: GCA_037043255.1. Classification (NCBI taxonomy): domain Eukaryota; kingdom Metazoa; phylum Arthropoda; class Insecta; order Hymenoptera; family Ichneumonidae; genus Diadegma; species Diadegma fenestrale. The sequence goes on along the minus strand of CM073309.1, from coordinate 21,648,934 downwards.
ACTTTACTTCATACTGCGAAGATCCCATGGCATCCCTTGCCTTCTCCGCGGTCTGTGGGTCCTCCGCAGTCTCCGCAGTTGCTGCGCAGACCTGTAATTGATCTAAAACGCTTCTACGAATCATTTTTTTCCTTATTAAATTCGAGTCGAACCCAATACTCATTGGATTAATTATTAACAAGTCATTAAAACAATGTAGTATGAGAAAAAACTGGATAAATAGAAATTTCTTTTCATTCGGCTTCGTCGAAATGTTCTCTACGCTGGCTTCGCAGACTCTGATGGGTTTGCTGGTTATGCTAGTCCCGCTGTACCTGAAAGTGAAACAAAATCATACCCTCTCATTCATAAAAAATAACATATACTAAATGATACTTTACTTCATACTGCGAAGATTCCATGGCATCCCTTGCCTTCTCCGCAGTCTGTGGGTCCTCCGCAGTCTCCGAAGTTGCTGCGCACACCTGAAATTAATGTAGAATGTCATTTTTTCCTTATTCAATTAAAGTCAAGCCTAATAATTTTCGAGATAATTATTAACACGTCATCGGAACACTGCAATGTCCGAAAAAACTCGGTGAACATCACTTTCTTCTGGTTTGGGTTTGTCAGAATGTCCTCTCCGCTGACTATGTTGGTTACGCTGGTCACACTGGTTCTGCTGTAACCTGAAACCCAAATGAAATTTTTTAATAAAATCATACTCTCCAACACATAATGAACAATATTTAGTAAGTAGCACTTAAATTCATCCTTCGGAGATCCCATGGCACTCAGCGGTCATGGCGATGAACCTACTTACAACGGGATATCACTGGGACGCTTACCTTCATCCTCCTCGAATCCGCTTTTCTCGTTAAATCCTCTTTACGATTGTTGCAATAATAGCATATCACAATTGAATGAATTTTTGAAATGCAAACATTCAATCGGCACGAAAATTGGCGTTTTGTTTCAATTGAGTAAACAACCGATAGGAAAAAGATTTTTTTGTCGCACCCCAACACTGTGAACTCCAGTTTCATGGATAAAATTAATCCATTGAATTTTCGTAGAGCTCGTTGCATTTTGATTTCGGATTTTCAAAATTTGCAATTTTCATTAAATAAACCATTATAATTTGGCACTTTTCAACAATCTTCACATTCTTAATTTTGATACAGAAGCTGTGCATGAGTAAATTAAATAGATTTGAAATGAGCGTAACGAGTTCCAGGCTTGTTTGTGATAGCCTCAAGAAAATCACCTTAAAGTTTTGGAATCTTTTCCTATTCTGTCACTGCTAGGGTATTCGGAATCCTGATCGGGAATCGCTTAATGCTATATTTTTTTTTGAACGATTTTTACAGATACCTGCGATGTTCCACCAAATTTTGCTTTGGAACAGCGAAAAGGCTACGCGACGGCGAAATTAAATTGCTCCGGAATCATTCAGATATTTGTTTTGCGGACCGGAATTTGCAGTTGAAGGCAGACTTCAAAGACGCTTTAAAAAGTGCGTTAGAGCGGAACTTCTGGAGACTTAAACAAGTTTACGAAACGGTAGCCGCAGTGTGAGTGTAGAAAAAAAAATCAATTCATCTTAACGGTTTCCTGAAATTGTATTTTGTGGATTTTAAACTTGGCTATTTTACTTTTGAAAATATTATCACCAAAATTAGCGATCAATTTCGGAATTGTAATGGGGTGATCTTAATGCTTTCATTCTTTTTACGACAGGTTTCCAAGGGAAGCAAAAATCGAAGTTCCGTTTAACGAAATCTTAAGCTCGTTGAAGCGCTGGAGGAAGCGATTTTATCCTCCATGCCCTGGGACCTTGCAGGCGATGGCGGGTCAATTGGGGCAGCCGGAGAATGAGCGACTGCTACAATACGATGTAGGCAAAATCACACCCGTTACAATTTTGGACAGCGAAGGGAACGTGCATCTGATGCTCTACGATCCCGCATTCACGGCACAGTTCGACAACGCAACTCGGATTTTTATCGATGCAACATTTCAAACGACCCCTCGAGTCCAAGGGGTATATCAACTGTTGGCAGTCCTGGCCATAAAATATGACCACGTAAGAATTCATGGTAACAATCAGTATTTATTCTGTAATAAATTTCTCACGTTTGTTTATTATTATAGGCGATACCAATTGCACACGTCCTCATGTCGCGAAAAAATGAAACCAGCTACACCGCTGTAATACACGGAATTAAAACCGACGTAATCAAAGAGGATAGAATTTTGGTGATCATGACCGACTTTGAGCAGGCTTTGCGGAACGCCTGCAGAAACGCATTTCCTCACGCAGTCGTTGCTGGATGCAGTGTCCACTATGATCGAGTGAGTGAAAATCATTCCAAAAAAATTTGAATCCGGTAGATATGTAATGAATCTAATATTGCATATGTATTTTAATTCCGTAGGCGATACTAAAAAAAATAAAAACAATGCGCTTGACGACGGTCATCAGGGAGCAGGAAGGAGCGAAATTATTTTTAAAAAAACTAATGGCTCTCGCTTATCTTCCGCCTTCTGCCATTCCGAACGAATACACGGAGCTAAAAAATGCGCTGCCGGTTCCGTTGAAACGATCGTTGGCCGGGTTTTTACGATATTACGAGCGCCAGTGGCTTGGGAGAGTCAAACCTACTGGGTTCAGCGTCTACCGGTTATCGCGGAGGACAAACAACGTCATCGAATCCTATAATAGCGTCCTCAAAGAGAAAATGGGGCAACATCCATCTGCCTGGACATTTATAGGTGAGTTAATAATTAACATGAACTACGAATTTTAAATCTGGGGAAATCTTGGGTGTAAAGTACTCAGTAAAAATGTTTCTAATTCGGCCTGTAAAACGCTATTGATAACAGGTCAACTCATCAGGATGACGTCCAACGCCAGAGAGGACGTAGAGAGCTTGCGATTGAGCAAGAGAATACGGCGACATCCACGATATGTCACCGCATTCAGACAGAGGCAATTAACGAATGGTACGTCCCTCATATTTATTCGATCGAATGTAATCAGGTAGTTAACTAAATTTCTGCACTGAAAATTCAATTTCGTCAAAAAACGTCGATATTTTGTTGAATACAGCGAACTGAATATTTTGGGATAATTTCAAAATTTTCGTTATTTCGACAATATTTTTCATTTGTACCGGAACTTTAAGCAAAATTCAAGATTGGAATGACAAAAATTAACTTTCTGAAATGATTTTCCTCAATGTTTTTTTGTTGAAATGACAACATTTTGGTGATTTTCCGAAAAAACGTTTAGTTGAACGTATCCAACAAAATATCGATCTTTTTCAACAAAATTCTCTTTTCAGTGTGTATCTAGCCTTAACAAAAATAAAAATACACTGAAATTGAATTGACTCGCAAGACTAATGAAATTGATTCTGTAGCATGGAACAAGCTGTCAGCTGGAGAAATGACGGCAACAGAGTTTCTCGACGTAACAGCGGAGCTTAAAGGGCATATTAGCCAAGCGCTGATGCGGCTCGCTGATGACCCGGAAGACCCTGAAGAGGAGCAATTAGAGGAAAATCTCCGTCTCATTGCAGCGGGTAAGCAAGCTAAACTCGTGATGAATGTAGTGAACGAAAGGAGTTGGGAATTTTCACGGGTGGCTCTAACGGGTTCGAAATTGATTCGCGAAAAGAAACTTGCAGCATGTGAGCTCGATATTTTGATTTCATCGTGGCTTTCGAGTGGACAGATGTGAATAGGAAGCACGCCAATTTCGTAGTATTCATTATTCTCACGGGTCATTTGAATGTACAATATTTATTGAAATGGGATACAAAATTAATTTCTTTCAAAAGATTAGACTCCGAAATTTTTCTGGTACATGAATCCAAAATAAATATCTATATATGGAACTTGATTTTTTCTAGAAGCGGATCCTGACTACGATGAGATTGCCGGAGCTGTCGACGACGAAGCTGAGCTGGCGCCAAATAATGGTGAATTATAATTTAATTAAAGAGGTTCTATCGCCATAATCATAATAGTATATACAAATTAATTGAAAAATCATCAATCTGATGTCTCTGAGATAATTTTTTGAAATTTCGCGTGAATCTTTTGCATCATCGAATCATAATGTGTTAAAAATTTGAGAAGGTTTTCCCGTCTGCTCATCGAGATATCCAGTGTTTAAAGTCGCAACTTTAACACTGGGTCTCATTGGAAGTAATGAAAAAGTGCGAGTTTCTACAACCAATAACTCGATTTTTGGACGGTCGAAATTTCTCAAATTTCACCCACAGTTGAGTATGATTGTTAAGAAGGTGCATACGAATTTTGAACAATTAAATTTGAAATTCATCTCATTCATGAATGAAGAAGGCTATATTGACGAAGCCGGACATATATTTACTTTTTTTTTTTAATTCCGCAGGGTTAAATTGTTTTTGTATGCAAAAAACTTCAAAAATTTGACAATTTCGGTCATTCCGCGCATGTTGACATTTTCAATGCATTGAACAGAGCCTTCAGATTAAAAAGTCGACGCCCCAATAGATTCCTTCAGATTGCCTTGAAAAATCGATCGCTTCCGATACATTTCAGATTTTTTCATCTCATGTTTTAATATTGAAAATAGGACAAATATTCAAACAGTTATTAAAAATTGAATAGTTTACGGTATCAGATTAAACGAAAATGTATATTATGTAATGCGTTGCAGGTCCGGAAATGGATGGCGTGGCCATATCTTCAGACGAATTCGAATCGGATGATGAAAACGGTAACGATGAGATATTTTATCATTTCGTAGTCTAAACGTTTACTCTTTAACCAGCAAAAAAAACTTGACTGATATTTTTTTAATAACGATCCTTAGGAGGTGAAGTTAATAATCGCCTGGAGTTTGTTGGAGGGCTTCCCGAGGATTTGCCGATGGAAGAAATTCCACCTCCGCCTTCACCTCCCATCCACCTCCCGGAGGCTCCACGAGACAACAATAACGGTAATAACATATATTATAATATATATTGTAGGGTGGCGCGAGAAAAATTGACTTTTTTTTGGGTCTCGGATAAAAATATTTTAGTTTATCATATCTTAAGAGCCCAAACTAAAAATGACCTCGATAAAAAAAATTTCAGAGGTCGCTCCCGAATTTTAAAAGTTTCAAAAATGGTCAAAATTCGATTCGAAAAAAAAATTTAACTTTTTTCTGAATACGGTAAAATCTTGTACATAGAAAATCACAAGGTTTCTGAAATTTTCAGATCAAAAGATGAATATTTAGAGGTCGAGCGGAATTTTTAAATATTTCAAAGATTATTGATTTTCATGCTTTTTAGTGAGCTTTAAATATTAATATTATTGCTTAATTTTTTATTTTAAATTCAATTCATATTATCAAGCATAGAATCACCACCAGATGACCACCAGAGAAAAAATGAGAAAATAAAGCCACCGCGAAGTGGTTTTTTTGATTGACTTATGTATATTTGAATTCGAATATTAATACAATTGTGCTATTTATAGTTCATAATATTTTTAATGTATCCTATTCTCTTATTTATAAATTATAAAATTCGCGGTTTGAATCGCAATTATAATATGCAATTAATATCAATTATTTTTATTATATTACCCATTTTTTTCGTCCATTGTTCTATTATGCCTTCCTACGTCCTTAATTCGTCCTATCCATTCGTCGCTTGAAGTAAACCATGAAAATTATAATGAAAATAATTGATTTTAATTGCATATTATAATTGCAATTCAAACCGCAAATTTTATGATTTTTGAATAAGAGAATATTGTATTAATATTCGATTTCAAATATACATAAGTCAATCAAAAAAAGCACTTCGCGGTGGCTTTATCTTCTCATTTTTTCTCTGGTGGTCATCTGGCGGTGGTTCTATGCTTGATAATATGAATTGAATTTAAAATAAAAAATTAAGCAATAATATTAATATTTAAAGCTCACTAAAAAGCATGAAAATCAATAATCTTTGAAATATTTCAAAATTCCGCTCGACCTCTAAATATTCATCTTTTGATCTGAACATTTCAGAAACCTTGTGATTTTCTATGTACAAGATTTTACCGTATTCAGAAAAAAGTTAAATTTTTTTTTTTCGAATCGAATTTTGACCATTTTTGGAACTTTTAAAATTCGTGAGCGACCTCTGAAAATTTTTTTATCGAGCTAATTTTTGATTTGGGCTCTTAAAATATGATGAACTAAAATATTTTTATACGAGACCCAAAAAAAAGTCGATTTTTTTTGCACCACCCTATTGTATTGTAATATTGACAATACGAAAATTATTGAAACAATTATTAATAATTGAATAGTTTGCAGTATCGGATTAAACGAAAAATTATATTATATAATGCGTTGCAGAACCAGAAATCGATCGCGTGGACATATCTTCAGACGAATCCGAATCGGATGATGAAAACGGTAACGATGAGATATTTTGTCATATCGTAGTCTGGAAGTAAACTCTTTAAACAGCAACAAAAACTTAACTGATATTTTTTCATTAACGATCCTTAGGAGGTGAAGTTGATAATCGCCTGGAGTTCGTCGAAGTGCTTCCTGAGGATTTAGCGAACGAAGAAATTCCACCTCCGCCTTCACCTCCCATTCACCTGCTGGAGGCTCCAGGTGAAAACAATAACGGTAATAACATTTACCATAATGGGATGAATAGTCGATTCTTTTAAATGATGCCGTTGTTCATCCTGCACATGCATTTAAAAAGTGAGGCAGCGTAAGGCAAAGTGGAACACCCGTCGACAAAATAATTTTTTTGTGAAGTCTTCTAAAATTTTACCATGCGGAACAAGCTACGTGTTCATTACAGTATCCATAGGGACGAGTCATTTTTTAAATGGGAAAAATTTTGGGACACGGGTAAATATGTCGAACTCCACCTTAGAAATTGGAGAAATTATTTTGAAAAATTTGTGCCATTTTAAGGTGTAGTGCGAGATTCAACGTAGCTAACCGTTTCCCGTAATTTTTCATATTTAAAAAGACTTGTTATTGCGATAAACGCAAGTGCTGGGGTGGATGGCGAATTTCGTAAATTTTTCACGAAAAGCATTATTTTTGACGGCGTGTCCCACGGTTTGGTCCACGGTTCGACTTTGCCTCTTGAATCTTAAATTGGATTAAATCGACATTTTCCTCAGGTCCCGTAGAATTCTGCTATGTGACGAAAAATAAAATTGCTCCAAATGTGAATCCTTTTCGATACATTATATGGAATCTTTTTTGTCGAACAGGCTCAAGTTTAAGAAACTTAATAATATATTTTTTAATTGCAATTTATAATCAACTCAAAATATTTTCTTTCCTGCAGAATTGGATATCATCAGTTTATCGTCGGCCACGGAGTCTGAAACGGATGAAGAAAACGGTAATGGTGAAATGGGTCATAATCTCATGAATCAGACATTAATATTAATTATTCGAATTAATAAATACAAATCACGGTCAAATAGACTTCACGTTAAAATTGGGAAGTATCTGTGCAGTATTGCAATTTGATCACGATTTTTTCATTCAACGATTTCTAGAAGAACGATTCGAGATTGCCGCGGACCCTCCTCGAGCTCCTGAGGAGGTTCCATTCGACGCAAACCCGCTCCCACCTCCGCCTCCTATCGGCCTGCCCCAGGCTCCAGTCGGAAACAATAATGGTAAGAAATATAATATTGATATTTTACTTACTGTAGAACTTGAAAACTTTTTCACTTCAAGATTCAAAGAACTTTGCATTGTTTTGTGCAAATCAATGTGAAATGTAACACTGCTGATATTCATTTTTACAGTATCCAAAAGCCGGAAGAAAAATCTCCGAAAAAAACGTAGGAGACAATTAAAGGCTCGGATGGGCGATGCTCAGCCACCATGTCACGGACATAAAAGGCGAGCAAAGAAGAGGAAAACACATCCACAAGGTAACATTACACGTTGGTCGAAGGTGCAAAATACATTCCCATGAGAGTTAACTTCGTTTTATTTGTTACCTGTGTTATCTAATTGTTTAAAGCGTAAAAGGCAGTTTTCGAGTAAACCGTAAAAGAAAATTTATAACAGTTTTGTCGGGGATAAATTGACTTAGCTATAGTCCGTAATATAAAATGTTGTATTTACTTCCAATAACTCTGGGAATCTATTTTGCATCTTCCGTAATGTTACAATAGGCGTATGTTGTGAATAGTGATAGTGACAATTTGACTTACGGGCTTACCTAAAAAAAATAATTCAGTAATGAACGTAAAATAATAGAACAAATGAATAAAAGAACGTTGACATAGTGAGAGGGAACAAAAAACCATTAGCGAAATATCACGTTGAAATATTATTTGGTATTTGCTTATCGTTGGAATAATAGCAAGGTCATTTTCAAATTGTCAACGAAACAGTTTCAAATAACACACATTTTTTATAGATTAATTATAGTGGAATATTCGATTCGAGCTTTTTTTGTTAGATTTAGCGGACAGGCTTTTTGAGCAACTACATAGATAAAATCGATTTGCGAGATCGAATTGGTGAAAAAAAATATCAATTATCATTCAAAATTTCACATCTTCTTACGAACGCATGGAACATGAAAGGCCAAGTTGTTCCACTTGTGTGCAAAATTTCACATTGATACCTCAGGTTTCGTTTGAGTAATAAAAAAGATGAAAGAATGTAGTGACTCTTGATTAACGAATCCTATTTTGAATGAATCGTATGCATGCATTATGCAGCCGAGAGCACGTGTTCGCTAAGCTTTTGGCCTGGTGAATTGTGTGCTTTTGCCCACGCTTTTCGAGGTGTGGATGCGGACGATATTGTTCAATATATGGTTTTTGAAGTAATTCATCAGTTGCATGTGTGTGCTGGTCGATAACATTCCAGTTATCGATTCCCCGCCCATGTAAATGATAAATTATCTTGATCTGAGTCATGTGTATTCTTCGATCGTGACGCGCTAGTTGCCTTAAATTGCCGAACCAAATATTTAACAACGGAATGGAATTGAAAGTAAACTACAACGACTTTTGATTAACGAATCCTATTTTGAATGAATCGTATGCATGCATTATGCAGCCGAGAGCACGTGTTCGCTAAGCTTTTAGCCTGGTGAATTGTGTGCTTTTGCCCACGCTTTTCGAGGTGTGGATGCGGACGATATTGTTCAATATATGGTTTTTAAAGTAATTCATCAGTTGCATGTGTGTGCTGGTCGATAACATTCCAGTTATCGATTCCCCGCCCATGTAAATGATAAATCATCTTGATCTGAGTCATGTGTATTCTTCGATCGTGACGCGCTAGTTGTCTTAAATTGCCGAACCAAATATTTAACAACGGAATGGAATGGAAAGTAAACTACAACGACTTTTGATTAACGAATCCTATTTTGAATGAATCGTATGCATGCATTATGCAGCCGAGAGCACGTGTTCGCCACGCTTTTAGCCTGGTGAATTGTGTGCTTTTGCCCACGCTTTTCGAGGTGTGGATGCGGACGATATTGTTCAATATATGGTTTTTAAAGTAATTCATCAGTTGCATGTGTGTGCTGGTCGATAACATTTTAGTTATCGATACCCGCTCATGTAAATGATAAATTATCCCGATCTGAGTCATGTATTTTTTGTTCGTGACGCGCTAGTGGGCTAAAATTGCAAAACCAAGTATTGAACAGCGCAATAGAGTATCAACTAAACTGCAGCGACGCAAAGGTTAACGAATCAGTTTTTGAGTGAATCGTATGCATGCATTATGCAGCCGAGAGCACGTGTTCGCTATAAGCTTTTAGCCTAGTGAATTGTGTGCTTTTGCCCACTCTTCTCGAAGTGTGGATGCGGACGATATCGTTCAATCTATGGTTCATAAAGTGATTCATCAGTTGCGTGTGTGTGTTGGTCAATAACATTCCAGTTATCGATTTCTCACCCATGTAAATGATAATTCATCTTGACCTGAGTCATCTGAGTTCTTTATTCATTTGGTAGCGCAACGAAACTACAAGTAAAATATGGCGACTTTTGAATGATCAAACCGAATTGGAATGTGTCGTATGCATGCATTATGCAGTCGAGAGCACGTGTCTGCCGAGCTTCTAGCCTGGTGGATTGTGTGCTTTTGCCCATGCTTTCCGAGGTGTGGATGCGGACGACATTATTCGAACCAAGGTTGATAATTTTAAGTTGCGAACTTTGTTTCTGGCTGCATCTAGTTCACATTTCAATAGAGAGAAGGGTTGGGAAAGCGAGAAGAAAAACACGCGGCAAAGACTAAGGAACGCCAAGAAAAAATACGAGATCAGGAAAAGGGGTCCACTGAGAAAAAGGTTTCGTAAATTTAACTCACCAAATTAGTTTAACTTGAAAGTGCTATACTTGACTTAACAAAACCGGTTTGGTTAATTTAACTGCATAATTTCTTTGACGCGAATTAACACTAATATTTCTTTAATGCAAAAAATATTTCAATCCTTCCTACCAAATATTTTCAAAAAATGTACGCTCTGTGCGTCCGCGTGATAATTGATTTAAAAAAATATTTCGGTGCATTGAAAAAACTGTATTTGTTGATCTAAAAAAATAATTGGTAAATATTGACTCACTGCTTGCAATAACCAAACATTTTTTATTTCTAAATCATTTAATTTTTCATATCAATCAACGTCTTGATTGAACTAAGCGATTTGTTTTTTCAATTCAAATGACATATTTTATTCTATGAATAAGTCCATTCGGTTGTTTCTATTTTATAATTTTTCAATTCTGTGAATTTTTCAAATATGATTGATTGACACCAATATGTTGGAAGGTTGAACAAATCGCGATTGAAAAAACCAATTTCTTCGATTGAAAATTAACTGAATTGGTGAGTTAAATCAAGTTTATATTTCTTTCGTCGCCCGTTGTCGTAAAATTGGGTTCAAACGTTTTTTTTTTGGCTCTACGAATCCGTAGATTTTTGTTCAGTGGATGAAAAAAGAAGGAACGTGAAAATTGTAACGGAAGAGTTAGGCGAGTTTTAGAATTTTATATATACACCGCGAAAATGTAATGAATTTTTCCTGATCGTCATAGTCACGAATTATTTACGACATGCCCTAATTATTTTTTAAATCCACAGCTCCTACATGTGTCATGTGTCTGGAAAACCCGGCGACCCACGCGTTCGTCCCGTGTGGTCACGCTTGTAGCTGCATCCGGTGTGCAACAGTTCTTGGGCAAGTACGAGGAAGGACATGCCCCAAGTGTAGAACGGCCTTCACCGACTGTATTTTAATTTATAACGAACCGCATTGAAAAAAAATATCAATAAAAGGTAGTCGATAACATTGGTGGATCCTGATTTTCCCTCAACCAGCCCCATATGATTTTGAATAGCGTATGAATGAAATTGAATGAGAGGCTTAGTGGGGTCTCTGGACCCTTTCACAAGAATAATTTGTACAATCAGCACTGTATATCATATATAAAAGAGAAGATGCACTTGATAATTCACTGAGAAATTTTGTCATTTTGTCATTTAGCAAGATCGATAACGATAAGCACCTTTATTCGTGTGTTACTCTGACGACTTTTTCAATTGAGCAGTCGCCACTTCAATTTAAGGCGGGAGATCGGTTTAGGACGCCGAAATTTTGGTGTTTTTCGTGAATCGTTTTAAACAGGGGAGGAATAATAAATAAATAAATTTAACTTAGACGGTACTTTATTAATGTTTTAAAGTACACTTTAGAATTCTTTAAAAAAAAATTTCGCCGGAAATTCTTTGAAAAATTCTATAGTGTACTCCGAAACATAAATAAAATAATCTTCAAGTTTGAAAAATTTCTGACTATGCCTTCCCTGCTTAATAAAATTCACGAGGAAGACAAAAATTCCCCCTTTAAAGAACGGATAAAGTGTTAAGCGTCGCGCGTAAAAGTTAATCTAAAATCAAGAAGAAGCCCATATCAGCGTTCCATTCGGGGATGCTTTGAATATTTGATCGTTACACTTTTGCATTTTGTAATCTTCTTAGGTCTTTTCATGAAGCGTATTTACGAGTAAGTCTATATGCGGGCTATGCGTTTTCAATTTTTTTTAAAATCAACTCTTTCATTTCAAAGTATTCAATGCTAAGATTATTCAAAATTGAAACAGATAGTCGTATAAAAAAAATTGTACTCCTAAAGTGGAATTCAGAATCATACTAATTGACGTTTTCTTCAAATTGGAAAACCCGGCCAATCTCGTCCGAACGGCCATTTATGAAAACAAATATATGGAAAACGACCACTTTGAAAGCGGCTGACCACGTGTATAATCGTCAGATACTTTCTGTCTCTTCCAATGCATCCATCGTTAACGAACATTATTTCTGTTTCATCATTTTTTATCTTGAGTTTTCGCGAATTTCCAACAAGAATCACATTTTCGATATATATCATCTTCGTCTTTGGGTAATATCATCTTCGTCTTCAATACATCGTCGCCATCTTGAACAAATCTTCTCCGTCTTTAATTTATCGACTTATTCGTCAATATTTTGTCTTACTGTTCATAATCACTTTTACCAATTTTTTCTCGTTGATTTCGTCATCCCTTTTTGGGGGAAAACATCAATCAACCTTTTTTGAAATAAAGAACGATTAACCAGAAGTTCGAAATCTTGGACGAACATGAGATATGTTCATTCCAATTTCAAACCTTTCGAACGTTCTTTTGGAAAAAAGTGTTCACAGATCTTTTCACGAAAATAATCTAAATATATCAGCACTAATTTGGAGAAAGAGATGTAATCATTCATTGAAAAATGGAATTGTCAAAATAATATCATCGACATATTTAACAATCATTTTCATTTCATGTTAACCTTTACGTTACATGAAAATTTGAAATTTTACAAATATCTTCAGCCGATTATTTTGACGGGATTGATATTTTCGGAGTTTTGATCTTTCGGGTAAAATTTTTTCGGGGTTTTGATCTTTCGGGGAAATATTGTTTCGGAGTTTTGACCTTTCGGGGTAGAATTTTTTCAAAGTCTTGATCATTCTCTACGTGTTATTTCCGATCACATAATTTAACGATGTTCTAGCTATCGTTAAATTTGTTTTCGGAACTTTTCTTTGTACAAATCTCAGCCATTCACGGCACTTGAAATTCAATCTCAATAATTTCTGAACTGTGGACTCTCTAATAATGGGAAGTTGATATTCGTTTTATGTGGTGTCTTTTCATGTCGACGCTTTATCAGTCGATTCTGTGTTGATTATCGTTTATATGCTCAGTGGCACAATTATTTTCGGCTGTATGATAATTCTGTTCAAAAACGTTCTGAATTATGAATTTCCAAAATTATTAGTTACTAGCAAATAAATTCGGAATTTTGACCATTCTGGTACTTTAAAGTTCGGAATTTCAACCCGGCCCCGATTCGTTCAATTTTCAATTTCATCCAAATTTTTCGAGCCGATATGTTTTCGCGTGGCAAAAACCGATCATTTTATCATCGTAATAAAAATTAAATTTTTTTTTTAATTTATTCAAATTTATAAAACAAATAAATAATCAAATAATCAAATCAAATAATCGAATAATAATTAAATTATTAAAACTTAAATTATTTAAATAATTATGTAATTATTTTCGAAATAATTGGTTAAATAATCGCATTGAGTTTTTATAATTATTTTTATGAAATAATTATTTAATTTTTATAATTATTTTTAGTTTTATTTAATCAAATATTTTTGCCAAATATAAAAACGAATTTCGTTGCATTCCAACGATGCAAACTTCTGAATCATTGCTTCATTCTGTGCGTTGGTCTACTTTTAGGATGGAGTGTGGAGAAAAAAAAGTCTACAACGTTCATCGTGAGAGTCACAATCGGAAGTTAACGCTGCGATCGATTTTTCAAAGCGTTTCGACTGCGCGGTCATTTCGTAGCATATTTTTTCACGGACTCGTCATTTCGTTAGTTCTTAACAGCTTGGTTTTCGGAATATTTTCAAATTATAGTGAATTGAGTGAATAATCTGAAAGTCGAAACGAGAAATTTTGTTGCAAATTCCGAGAGAATTGTTCGCATCGATTTTCTCTGCGAAATTGTGCTCGTAGTTGTGTAAAGAAACATTTGGAAAAAATGTATATACACACGCGATGTGTGTACGTATAAGGAGATTATCGGAGCACCGAGGGTGAGAATGTTCCGGATGCAAGACGCTACCTTTTCCTCGTCGTTTCCCTCAAACCGGGTGGAAAACGAGTTAACCCCGCCCGTACACACGTTTTGTTTTCCTTTTTCTGTCGGATTTCGCCCTCATTCTCTTTTTCCCTGTGGATAGTGTATCTGGAGTTCGCAGCTCGATAAAAAATGAACGAACGAGACTTCGGACCGTGATGCTGCAAAGTCGGTGCTCGCTCTCCGAGTGCGAAACTTTTTTAAATAATTCAAGTCTGCTCTACGCCATTTGTTCCGTTGTTAATTATGCACGTACGTTTATGACCCTGACTTTCGCATTATTCAATTATTCCACAATTCTAATGTTTTTTTCTCGGTATTCATTGTTTTCTCTGCAATGGAGCTCCCTAATTTTTTTTTACGACATGAAAATGTTGTCGAAGAGGGCAATCACGTTATTAACAGTAATTAATGATGCTGAAATTTGCGACGTTGGAATGCGACGAAAAATATTTGATTTTATCAATGATTCGTTCAATTTTCAATGGCATCAAAATTTCTCGAGCCGATTTTCGGGTGGCAAAACTCGATCATTTTATCATCGCAATTAAATTCTCCATTTAAATAATTATTTTTGCCAAATATAAAAACGAATTCCGTTGCATTCCAACGATGCAAACTTCAGAGTCATCAGTAATTACTATTTCACGTGGAGCGTGTAATGCATCGTGTGACAATGTATGGAGCCAAAAACGGCATAAATTCTGTAAAAAAAAACTGAGCCACCCGATTCTACTCACATCAAATAGTTGTTTTTGTTAAAAAAAGTTGCCCAGATCCGATAGTAGAGTTTCTGTTGAGGAAACGAAGGTGGAAATGAAAAAAAAGGGAAAAATGGGGAAAATGGAAATTAATAATGAAAAAAAAAGTGAAATTTTGCTAGTTCCAATAAAAAATTTACACGTGAAATTATTACTGAACGTCAAGAGTTCCATCGAAGGACTATCGTATTCGATTTTTAGGGAAACTGGTCAGCAAACTTTGGGATTAGGATGACAAAACTTTCTCTATAAGAATTTTTGAAAAGCTGAAATAAAAAGCTTTCTAAGAACTAATCAAGAAATTCTTGGGGATTGTAGACATCATGATGTTGAAGTTTGCATCGTTGGAATGCAGTGAAATTCCATTATTTTTCCAGTAGAGCTCATAATTATTATTCAATATTTGGCCCGGATAATAAAACAATCGTCCCTTGAGTCCCAAAAACTCAATCGAGACGGAAAATTGGAATGATTTTTAAAATTCAATAAATAATTAATACTTTCGGATTACTTGGGGATTAGAATGACAAAACTTTGATTTTCGTTTCGCTGCTGTGCTAATTTTTGTCTAAAAGTGTTCTAGCCCGAGATGCTGAGCTTCCATAACGAGTTGTCGAGGAAAATGACGAGGAAATCCTTATTCATCTCGATCGAGTAAGGAATAAGCATTAGAAGAAAAATGTGAGAAAATTCACTGAAATTACGATGGTGAAGTTTGCATCGTTGGAATGCAACGAAATTCTATTTTTTGCTTTTTTTAATCGAGATTCTGATTCACAATTCGGTCAGGACAATAAATCGATATTTTTTTAGTATCGAAATACAAAATCGGTAGAAAAATTTTCATATTTTTTTGAAATTGATTAAAAAATTCATATAAAACGATTTTTCGTTGGATCCCAACGTCGCGAACTTCAGTGTCATTGAAATTCCGTTAACTCGTAAAAATGAAATATCACAAGGAGAAAAGTGGTGGGAAGTTATGGGCGAAACCCTTGACCCGATTGTCTCATGGTCGCGTAATCGTTGCGTATTAATACAGGCGAAGAAGCAGCATCTTGTTTTTCTGGTAGCGACGAAAGTTGGAGCGTGTGGATTACACAAGGAGAAGAAGTATAGTTTCGCCTTGAGGGGTTGGATAATATTGATTTTGGAAGAAAGAGGAACAGAGAGGGGGAGAGAGGGATGGAGAAAGATAGAGGAATAGGGAAAAGAAAATGTCAAGAGGTTATAGGTCGAGGGAAATAGGAAGAAATCTCTCTCATGCTCGACATGTACAATTTAATACACATTCCCTTTCATATTTATACATGGAGGTAATAATTATGTATATAATAGTATATATAAAGACGGGATCCCGTGTGCGAGATCCCCGTTTCGCCAACTTGATTCCCCAGCATATTACACATTATTACGCTGTCGGTGGGAGAAACTTGAGAAGATAACAAAGTTCTATTCGCGATTTTCCCGAAAGCTTGCACGAGTGCGATTATGATGGACGATGAAAACTTGGATATCTCTGACAGCAGGCTGTTTGTACAGCAGCCTATCAAAAAGCATGAATGGATGAAAGAAGATAGTTCAGCGGCTCAAAGAGTCGGAAGCTTTCTCCTCATGTCTCAAAATTTGCTTGGAAACGTCTTGAATGCTATGGAATAGAATAGACAACAGGAAAATCATTTTGTTGTTCTTTGGGAGTTGTAAAAAAAGTCATGGGAACTCAAACGGTACGAAGGGATCGATTTTTTTTACCAAATTTGCCTGATTTTTATTATTTTATATTTTATTTATATTTTATTTTTTATTATTTTGAGGAGGAAGGAAAAGAATATGGGAGCCGGAACGAAAAAGCATCATAAAGCAGTGGAGCTTTTACGAGCAGCGACCAATAAGCCCTTGACAACGATGATGCTGAAGTTTGCAACGTTGGAATGCAACGAAAAAAATTTCATTTTATTGTTGATTCGTTCAATTTTCAATGTCATGCAAATTTTTCGAGCCGATATGTTTCCGGGTGGCAAAAGTCGATCATTTTATCATCCTAATTAAATTCTCCATTTAAATAATTATTTTTGCCAAATATAAAAAAGAATTTCGTTGCATTCCAACGATGCAAACTTCAGAGTCATTGACAACGAGCCATGTTTCTGGAAGTTCACTCCGGTATTCACGAATGGCACACATATTTGATGAGTCTCAAGTTTGCGTTTGAGTTGGAATGCAACGAAATTCGTTTTTTATCTTTGACAAAAATAATTAATTCTTCTAATTATTCTTTTTTATAATTTTGCCGTCCGAAAAGCATATCGGCTCGAAAAATTTGGATGTCATTGAAAATTGAACGAATCATCAATAAAATTTAATATTTTTCGTTGCATTCCAACGGTGCAAACTTCAGCATCATGAAATTAAAAGTTTTTTAAGAACTAATCAAGAGATTCTTAGGGATTTTTCCAGTAGAGCTCATAATTGTTATTCAATATTTCTCCTGAATTCCAAAAACTCAATCGAGACGAAATTTGACACGATTTTCAAAATTCAATAAATAATTAAAATACAAAATATTTTTCGTCCAATCGCAACGTTGCAAACTTCAGAGTCATTGGAAATCGATGAGTACACAATTACGGGACGAGATTTTAGTGAGTAGAAAAAGTTGATCGTCTTAACGTTGAAAAAATATCGGTGTCTAGAAAAACTCTGGAGAAAATGAATTGACTGACGAAAATGGGAAGTTGTGTAATCCAATTAGCCCTTGACAGATACATAAACGTGGGTATACATAGAAAAGAACTTGCTGCCCGGTTTTGTGAGCATATATGTGAACGTCAAAACCCTGCTGTGCCTCTCGAAATCAACTTATCGGTAGACTTATCGTCTGGAGGTCAAGAGCACACAAGGCGTTCGAGCACAAATCGGTCGCTGATTTTGTCACCGAATTATTTACTTTTTCAATCAGCGCATTGCACAGAATGATGCTGAAGTTTGCAACGTTGGAATGCAACGAAAAATATTTGTTTTCATTGATGATTCGTTCAATTTTCTATGCCATCCAACATTTTTGAGCCGATATGCTTTTCGGGTGGCAAAAATCGATCATTTTATCATCGTAATTACTTTCTGCATTGGAATAATTATTTTTGTCAAAGATAAAAAAGAATTTCGTTGCGTTCTAACGATCCAAATTTCAGAGTCATTTGCACAGAATAGATGATCCTGAAATTTCCATCGTTGCAACTAAATGAATTGGAAATTTTTCCAAAGTCAAAAAGGCAAATTCTTTAATTTACCAAAAGTTTTTGCGAAGCATAAAAATGACGGAAAATAATTGTCCGAAACTTTTGGTGGAATAAAAAAGTTGCAATTTTGACTTTGAAAAAATTTCTATTTCGTTTATTTGCACCGATGGAAACTTCAGGATCATTAGAATAGTGAATCAAAATCGTCGTAGATCGAATTGAAAAAAAAAACGTGAAATCCGCAAATAATCAACGAAACTGCATACTGAACGATATTAATCTCCACTTTCAGTTTAAAAGTTTACCAAGAAAGTGCGAGTTCGGGAATGAAATTTTCCGACTATCTCTCGTTTCACTCTGCACCAGGAGCCATTTGCAAATGTCCATTAGTCTTGAAAACTTCCGATTCGATCGCATTCAAACGCACGCGTAAGAGACAGAAGTTCGTGTGGAAAAGTTTCTCAATTCTGAGTTCACACTGCCACCTTTTCGTCCGTTCTATTTGTCGGCTTCGTAAGATTTCTTGGATATTATAGTTCCATCAAGCTCGTAGTCGATTCGGCAGAGATAGGAAGAGTCCGAGAGCTCTCGGAAATGTCTAACTAAGAGGAAAAGCAAAATTGGCCGACCGTGTATATTTTTATGAGTGTGTGTGCGTGTGGGTGGAGTGGGGTGGGGGTGGGAGCAGAAGAGGAAGAGTGAGATGATTTATCCGCCCAATTCCCCGAGCCACTCTTGAATTCTTGCCCCACAATGTCCTTGCCTCGAGGGTTTTTCATTTCCCACAAATTTTCCATCTTTGTCATCATTTACTCGGATAACGTTTTTTCCGACGATACTCAATAGTGTTCAGGAATTTGTGAAACAATTAATATTGATCTGTGATTCTCGAAAAGAAAAATGTGATGAACGATGAGTCGGAAAATCATGAGTCTGAAGTTTGCATCGTTGGCATGCAACGAAATTCGTTTTTTATCCTTAGCAAAAATAATTATTCAAGCGCAGAATGTAATTAGGATGATAAAATGATCGATTTTTGCCACCCGAAAAGTTTGCACCGTTGGAATGCAACAAAATTCTTTTTCATCTTTGCCAAAATAAAATAATTCAAATGCAGAATGTAATTGCGATGATAAAATGATCGAATTTGCCACCCGAAAAGCATATCGGCTCGAAAAATTTGGATGGCATTAAATTGCATTAAACGAATCATCAATAAAATCAAACATTATTCGTTGCATTCCAACGTTGCAAACTTCAGCGTATTGGCTTGAAAATTTGGTATGACGTTGAAAATCGAACGAATGATCAATAAATTCAAATGTTTTTCGTTGCATTCCAACGTTGCAACGTCAACATCATTGAGAATCTGTAAAATTTCTATTATTTCAATCAGGCATTACTGCAAAGTTATAATTTATTTTTGCTGCGAATACAAAATGGTCACATCGTCGTTTTTTTTAAATAATTGAGCAAAGTGTAAAGAAAGAATGTTCGCAGAGAACGTCTGAATGAAGAATTTTCATAAATATTAATGTTCCTTCCGACGTTACAAATTCCGAGACGGTGAATCCCTTAAAGCGGAGCTTTTTGGAGTAATAGGAATCTCGAGGGATTTCGCTCGCTAAAAGCAACTTTGAATTTCGTTCGTAAAATTTGCAAGCTAATTAAATCGAGGTTGAAAATGGTGTTCACAGAGAGTCTGAAGGAAAAAATAACGCGCTGTCGCAAAGGTTGGAGCAAAAAAAAAAAGGAATTTGAGCTCGCATCCTTTGGAGAACGCGGCAAGGGCGAAAAGTGGCCTGCATTGTGTGGTCTCCGGTTGTAAGATCGAATTTTCTTTGAAACAACGAACCCCAGCGTTCAAATTCAAGAGGATATATCAAGTTGAGAGATGAAAGAAAAAAGTGCAGTGAGAAAAAAGAAATTATCTGTAATTCCAGCTCGTTATTTTGAGGGAGAAAGGACAGGCTGAAAGAGCTAGATTGTGACCCTTAGTGCGATGCGGAAGATCGTCCCTTGTGAGCGCTTACATATTTATCACCTACGCTCGTGGCCACCCAGCTCGCATATCCCTCCTTTTTCTTTCACAGCCACGAGTGTCACGAGATATTCACCCTTTTTGCTCTGGCAGAAGGGCTTTCAAGCATAATACGGTCTTCGTAATATAGCCCGACTAGCACCCTTTTCTTTTCGTATATTGTTTTTCCGAACGAATGAGAGTGGGTGTGGTTCACTTGCGTTTTTAAAGCTTATCGTCCAAAGGGCCAACGTTTGTGTAACGCGTCCTCCTTGCACGTTTATCCTCCAAAACGCTCAATTACATGATGCTGAAGTTTGCAACGTTAATTTGATTTTATTGATGATTCGTTCAATTTTCAATGTTATCCAAATTTTTCGAGCCGATGTTACGATTTATCAGCGTAATTGAATTCTGCATTCGAATTATTATTTTTGTCAAAGATAAAGACGATTTTCGTTGCATACCAACGATGCAAACCTCAGAGGCATTCAATTGCGCATTTCATACGTACGAAGACACGAATTTATGGAAAACACGAAATGCATTCAAGGCAATAAGATCGATTTCAATGAATTCAATTTTTTTCATGACTCTGAAGTTTGCAACGTTGAGATTCAACCAAAAAAATCGTTTCTATGAATGCATTTTCAAAATCAGGCTATTTTTCGTCTCGATTGAGGTTTTGGGGCTCGAGAGACAATCGTTTTCTTGTCCGAACGAAATATTGAATAATAATTATGAGCCTCGCTGAAAAAAACACCGAATTCCGTTGCATTCCAACGATGCAAACTTCAACAAGATTTTTTTTCACCCTTCTTTCCATTATCGACGTTCGGAATATTTTGAAAATCGTCTATACCGAAATATGCGATACTACGATAATGAAATTTCTAGTTGACAACAATTCCTATCGACTTTTTATCGTGCAGTGCATAACACATGGCTCGGTATACAATAATAATGGGAAAACGAGGCTACGTATTGGCGCTGGTGGCCAATGCATTTTTACAGGATTGTCGTTAACATACTTTCAGCCTCGTAAAACTATTATGTTTCCACATTAACATGCGACTATATCCTTAACCCCTTTTCCTGCTACATCGTCAGGGAAATGGAGAAGGAAATAAAGGATTATATATGCTTCGTTTATACGTAATTGGAAAAGAGTAATGGAACGGCAAGCCAGTCGAATAAAGAGTTGACGTTTTATGGCAGAGTACATCAAAAAATAATGATGCTGAAGTTTGCAACGTTGGAATTCAACGAAAAATGTATCATTTTATTGATGATTGGTTCAAATTTCAACGTCATCTAAATTTTTCGACTCGATATTCTTTTCGGGTGGCAAATATCGACCATTTTATCATCGTAATTATTCAAATAATTATTTTTGACCAAGATAAAAAATAATTTCGTTGCATTCCAAAGATGCAAACTTCAACGTCATGGAATCTTTTTCGATGTCATTTTGAACGATACAAATTTGATGGTGTTGAAAGATCATAATTATTAATAATATGTGGTCTGGACAAAAAAATGTGAATCATTGAGAAAAATTGGCTTTTTGTCCTCTTAGGTTACCGGATGAGAATTCAATCGCAGCAAGTGCCAATTATCATCGAAAAGTCGACGACCTGAGGGAAAAAAATGTACGAGGACGGATGGATTGTGCCAGCAGAGCGTGTGTGTTCGACTCGTACGTTTGACTGTGTCTTCAATTTCTTTTCTAATCCTTTTTCATCCATGTATATACGTCGGTATATAAATGGCGCAAATACGTGTCTCGAGCAGCCCTACAAAGCTGCCCCCCTTGGTTGGTCGGATCGTCTGGATTCTCTCGTCTTTAATTTCATTTCAAGCGTCGCAATTGGAACCACCACATAGATGATTCCGAGTCAATTAGAACAAAACTGTTATCTCGAGTATCTGGTTCGATATAGAATCTTTTCAAACCCTCACCTATCGAAGCTCCGTTGCAAAAAAGCAATAGTTCTATGACTCTGCAGTTTGCATCGTTGGAATGCGACGAAATTCTTTTTTATTTTTAGCAAAAATAATTATTCAAGGGCAGAATGTAATTGCGATGATAAAATGCTCGATTTTTGCCAACTGGAAAGCGATTTGGCTTGAAAATTTTGGATGCCATTGAAAATTGATCGAATTATCAATAAATTCAAATATTTTTCGTTGCATTCCAACGTTGCAAACTTCAGCAGTTCTTGCCTTACGTTTGATTTCGACCAATCATTCCGAACCTTCGGGTGCAAACATCCTATACGTGTGCATGATGCTGAAGTCTGAAACGTTGGAATGCAACGAAAAATCTTTGATTCGATTGTTAATTTATTTATTTAAATAATAATTTTCTTTTTATTTATTTATTTTTCATTTTTTTCTATTTTTTTATTATTTATTATTATTATTATTTTTATTTATTGATTTAAATATCAATTTTCAGTCATCAACATTTTTTGACCTGATATAGTTTTCGGCTGGCAAAAATCGATCATTTCATCATCGTAATTAAATTCTGCATTCGAATAATTATTTTTGTCAAAGATACAAAAGAATTTCGTTGCATTCTAACGATGCAAACTCCAGAATCATTACGTGTGCATATTGGGTCAATCTGACCCTAAGGGTTTCTCGAACCGGTGTATATTCCGGAAAGATACGTTTTCGTTCTGCTTTTTTTGTTGAGACATTTTTGGTACTGAATTTTCCGTATTTCATGGCCCGAAATTTATTTTTTGACGTTGAAATTTGTCTGTGGGGGTCAAAAGCCAATTATTTCGTGATTCACTCTACGTTGTTGCGAGGGGAAAACTCCGCGGAAATGTTTAGAAAGTGTAATGAAGAGCGAGGTCAAAAAATACCACGAATTGATTGATTAACCGAGAAAAAACACGCGATATAGAGTTCGGAGAGCTTGCACGTACATCACCGACTAAATTAACCCCGAGAGAGCGGAAACAGGGTACAGATAAAGAACGCGTATCAAGCGCTCGTTAACAACCACACCCGCAAATACTCTGTACCGATGTGTATAGATTATACGTAAATATGCGCATTAACAAGATGGTGCGGTCGATATGATGCTGAAGCTTGCAACGTTGGAATGCAACGAAAAATATTTGAATGAATTGATGATTCGTTCAATTTTCAATGTCATCCAAATTTTTGGAGCCAATATGCTTTCCGGGTGGCAAAAATCGATCATTTTATTATCCTAATTACATTCTGCACCTGAATAATTATTTTTGCTAAAGATAAAAAAGAATTTCATTGCATTCCAACGATGCAAACTTCAGAGTCATGCGGTCGATTTAAAATTAATGACAATGACTTGTCATCACATTTGTATTCGATCAAGCTTGTCTGAAATTATAGCAAACAACAAAAAAGTCTTTTTATATTGATAAAGTGTTTGATAAAAATTAAAGTTCTGTTCAAAAAATATATTTGGGCCGTTTAAAACTACATTTTTTGACTTCACATTCGAACAAATTACAGAAAAATATTAAATGGAATAAATATTGTTTCCATCAATTATTCATTGAATTTCGAAAATCGTGGCTGTTTTTCGTGCGGATTGAGTTCTTGGGACTCGAGAGGATCATTTTATCGTCCGAGCCAAGTATTGAATAATAATTATGAGCCCTGGCGAAGAAAAAACAGAATTTCGTTGCATTCCAACGATACAAACTTCAAAATCGTGTAACGAAAATGTTCTGTTTTTTAAAAGAAATTTTTTTTCACTGTTAACTTTTTTTAATTAAACGTCGTTAACGAGATGGCAAGGCGGTCACGAAATTACGTTGAATGGGCGACATTACTGAGCAATTTCGAAGCATATGGTTTTTCCCCATATGCAGTACCTCGCGGGCCTGTATATTTTTATTTCTCAAAAGGTTGCTCTCGCTCCCTCCATTAAACTTGTTCATTTAATTAATTTTTTGCACGATGCCGCGCAGAAACTTGAAACCACCGAAGTCGTTTCGTTCTTGGCTCAACTTGCGGATCAGCTTTTTTTAATATCTTGAAGTGTAAATGGAAAATTCTCATTACGGAGAATGACATTTTTTATTTTTCTTCGGAAGAAATCACTCAAGAAATCGTGAGCGTATGGAAATAATCATATCGATCGAGTTGCAATCAAACAGTTACGAAACTTCTTTCATATTTCTCCATTTTTTCCTCGGAACCAATAAGTTTAATTCCATTCCCTCCCCCCCCCCCCCCCTGCCTGCGACGTTCTGGAGTATTTACTCATCGATTTTTTTTTCTCGTCAGAAAAAGAGCTTGAAAGGACGTGCAATTGTTGTCGTTTACAGCTGACGCGATTCCGATTGAAAATAATTTTGTTTCTGTGAAGAAATGAGTCGAAATCGTGCGATAATTTCTTTCCGCGAGTCGAAACATTCTTATAAAATAATCTTAAAATAACTCAATTAATATTAAAATAAAATAATATTAAAATAATTGAATTAATAATAAAATAAAATAATTTTAAAATAATTAAATTAATATTAAAATATTTAAATTAATATCAAAATAAAATGATATTGAAATAATTAAATTAATATCAAAATAAAATAATATTAAAATAATGCAATCAATATTAAAATAAAATAAATATTATTAAAAAAATAATGTAAAGAACGAATAATATTCGTCTTCGTATTTTCAAAAAAAGGTAAAGTCGAAAAATTTTGGATCGAATTTCCAGATCGTTGTAAGGGAATGAAACTTTTTTTTTTAACCTACAGTTCATCGGGTTTCTTTGTGAACTCTTAGAACTCTAGTTAAGAGAAATCTTCGGACTGAGAATCCTCGGGGTTTCAAGATCAAGCCGATGGAATTGACGGATGAATGAAAAACACAATGATCCAGTAGATTCCTTTGAAATGGTTCGAGACGATTTATTGGTCGACACGTCGACAAAGCCCACGAGAGAAATCAACGACCCATACGAACGAAATCGAAGTTTCAAGAGTTTTTAACGAGGGAAGGGTAATCATTGCATGAATAAAGAACGAAAAGTGAAAGAATTCCGAAGAGCTTCTTGAGGCGGCTATATTGGAAAATGGTAGAAGCGAAATAAAAGCGATTGTGAAGATGACGAGAGTTGATCGATACGCAGTGGAGCAGTTTCCCATGCATAGAGAGCGGGAATCGTCTGAGAACAGAGGGAATAATTGCGCTATTATTCGTGCGAATCGCTCGAGTGTGATTTCGGTTGGTCGTGAGCAGAAAAAAAGGTAAAAGACGATAACCCGAAGAAGGAGAGGGTTCGAGGACGCATTAAAGTTAAATCGGATCTTAAAAACGCCAAATGCATATACGCCAATGGCTCTGCAGCGCAGAACGAGATGCTGTGTGTCCGGGAACAGTGTTCAACGATTCCCTTCGTCCTGGGAATCTCTAATCGCTCGCTCATTACGCCTGATCTAATAAATTTCGATAAACGGAATGATGATCGTCGAGGAATCCAGTTCACCTAGATTCACATTTACTATGGACTGAAAATTGCATGGCCTGCACGTAAAAAATGAAGACTGAGAGGGACGAATAAACAGCTTAGCTGAATTATGTCGAATGAAGTTTGCATAGCTGGAACGATGCAGCAAAAATGATGCTGAAATTTGCAACGTTGGAATGCATCGGAAAATATTTAATTTCGTTGCATTCCAACGATGCAAACTTCAACGTCATCTTATGATGCTGAAGTTTGCAACGTTTGACATGCAACGAAAAATATTTCATTTTATTGTTGATTCCGTTTAATTATCAATTTCATCCAAATTTTTCGAGCCGATATCTTTCCGGGTGGCAAAAACCGATCATTTCATCATCGTAATTACATTTTCCATTTAAATAATTATTTTTGCCAAAGATAAAAACGAATTTCGTTGCATTCCAACGATGCAAACTTCAGAGTGATCGTCATGTTTTATGAATCGATTCCTGAGACAGAGATTCTCGAATCAAAATCACTTCGACCCATTCCGATTCGCAATAAAATAAATGTTCCTTCGATCATTTGAAAAACAATCAAAACTATTGAAGAAATTCCTCTACATGTCTGACGTCGAGGGCCAGCTTCAAGGCCAGTATCCAACCGGAAATGAAAACATTTCAGCAATCTATTATGTATAGAGTTTGCTGTAAGGCTCGTTGACTGATAAAAACGAACGAAATAATCTGAAATAAACTTGTGGCATAAAATGGTTTGATGTGCCAAAAATTAACGATGCTCTATCAAGAAATAAAACTTGTCAGGCGAAACAAAATAAAATAAGGTACTGGAGAAAACTCAATCGATCGATAATTTGGTATATCATATGGCTCGTTAACTCGTTGATGACTCTTTAGAAATGTTGAGTCTTAAACCGTTCAAATGTACTCAAAAACCACATAAAACCCTTGGAACCATTCGAAATCTGTATTGCACCCATAAATGCCCGATCTACTGAATAGGATAATAATTAGGAAACTTCATTCCAGGATATCCGGAAAGTAAGAGGAGCTGGGAAATATCTACCAAAGTCGATTCCGTTGATGGTTGAATGGAAATTCCATATATTGTCGTCCTAGACTGCGAGCCTTCTTATTCCAGCTCCTTTTAAATGAAGCTGAAGTTCGCAGCGTTGGAACGATGTTGAAGTTTGCAACGTTGGAATGCAACGAAATTCGGTTTTTTCTTGAGCAGAGCTCGCGATTCTTATTGAATATTTGATCAGGACAACAAAATGATATTTTTTTAGGATTCAAATAAAAATTCGATACGAAAATGTTTATTTTTAGTTTTCAATTGAACAAAAAATGGAGAGAAATTGTATTTTTCGTTGGGCCCCAACGTTGGGAACTTCAGTGTCATGCGTTGGAATGCAACGAAAAAAATTTCGTTTCATCGATGATTTGTTTAATTTTCGAAAATTATCCAAATTTTTCGGGCCCACATACTTTTTGGGTCGCAAAAATCGATCAGTCTAATCCCGTAATTGCATTCCGCATTTTAATAATGAGTTTCGCCGCCGAAAAAAATGATTTCGTTGCATTCCAACGATGCAAACTTCAACGTCATCCCTTTATTCCTTTATTTCCATCAAGGACACATTTTGAAAAAATTTACCATGAATCTGTCACAAATGAACCATTTTTCCGACATTTTTCCAATTTTCCAATCACCAAAATCTCAATGCGGTCGTCAAGGTGAATTCGTATAAATGATGCATTTTTTGACAATTCTCGAAATCTCGCTCGCAAAAAGATAAAATACGAAACTGAATAAAAAAAATGTTGCTCATTGGAATAAAGAAATATGTTACGTTTCATGGATTTGAACTTTGAGAGTCGATTGACATCGTACTATCTCTTTCTGTTAGCGACGATCGATCGGTGACTGTGTACTCAAACACATCGGGAAGCCATAATCTGTATCAAACAAGAACCTCGCCAGCCATGCGGTATCTGAGTCATCGCATGTACCGAGTCCTTATCGCGTTACATAAATGTACACACTACCGGTCAAAAGTAACTGGCACTTTTAAAGAATCATTTCCAAAATACTGCGATTCACTTGTAATTCAATCGACACGAATTGCATTAAATCTGCGAATCAATCAATCAAACGGTCCATAATTCCATCAGGTCGAAAGCAATGAAATTTTTATTTTGTTTTTTTTTTCATTCGCGCAACGTTTCGGATTTCAATATCATTTTCCGGAACTAATGTTTAATTACGATGATAAAATGATCGATTTTTGCCACCCGAAAAGCGTATTGCCTTGAAAATTTTTGATGACATTGAAAATTGAACGAATTATCAATAAATTCGAATATTTTTCGTTGCATTTCAACGTTGCAAACTTCAGCATCATCGTTTTATTGTAAAAACCAAATATTCAATAGCAGTAATGAGTCCGCTGAAGAAAAAACAAAATTTCGTTGCATTCCAACGATGCAGACGACACGATTCATTGAAACCAAAACGCGCACGGCTCAAATTCACCGACCCGGCATTTTTCTATGCACTGCGTACTCTGCAATAGACTTTTGAATGACAATGTATTTGCGCGGAGTCGATATTAGCAGAATCGATACTATACACACAATTACAATGTAGGGTCAGAGGTTTACCGAGTACAAGTTACGCGACGACGCTTCATACGCGAGTAAAGGGTGTTCCAAGGAAATATAAAAAAAAAACCAAACGAACAAAATATCACACTGTCAGTTTTCTGCATTCCGCGTAAATCTTGGGATAAAAAATTGGCAGCATCCGGCTCGTCAAAAATGATGTTGAAGTTTGCATCGTTGGAATGCAACGAAATTCTGTTATTTCTTCACCAGAGCTCATCATTATTTGGGCCAGACAATAAAACTGTCGTTGCTTGAGTCGCAAAAACTCAATCGAGACGAAAAACAGCCATGATTTTTAAAATTCAATAAATAATCAATAGAAACAATACTTTTCGTTGAATCTCAACGTTGCAAACCTCAGGGTCATCGTCAAAATACTGATCCGATGATCTCAAAATGATTTTTTCCTCAATTAAATTCGTAATTTGTTCCAGTTTCACACACGATTTGAAATTTTCTTCTCAATCATCGTTTTTTTGCTGAATTACCTTCAATTACGCAGGAGGGTTGACAAAACTACGTCATTGCTGGTTTCGCCGAAGCAGCCAACATCAGGGCGTGTGGTCGAACTAATTACTTGCTTTTTAACGACGTGCCTTTATCCAGTATGCATTAATAATCATTATAATAATTAAAAAGAAGAGCGCACATGGCGACATTGGTGATGAAAGCCCGAGACATGTAATTTGTGTGCAAAACATTTGTTTGAAGTTGATTCAGCGCGCGAGCTCGCATCAATCGAAATTCGTACGGACCATTTCGCTTTGTAAGTTTCTTCTCGTTTTTTATTTAATTTGCAGAATGTGTTTCTCTGCAAAGATCGTTCGTGCTACGTGATAATTGCGGAGCATACGAGGTTTTAAGGGGCTCCGCTAGAATAGCGAAGGCAACGAAGAAAAAGAGCAAATTCCTATTTCTTTACACAAAGAACGCCCATCGCGATGTTCCGATAAAAAAGAAAAAGTTGCACTTTGTTTTCTAATGAGAAGAAAACCACGTGGACGATCTAGTTTTCCGGAAAATTTAACACCGTCAGTGAAAAATGAGAAGAAAAGGGATTTTATTTGAAATGAGATCAAACGAGTTTAAGGGGATACTTGGACGCCGACCTCGTCGAATTGTCGAGTGTAAAAATGTTGCGAACGTTCGGACCGTAAATTTGAGAAGCAGAACGATCCTCAAGCCGCATTATTATGAATCTGAAGTTTGCATCGTTGTGATGCAACGAAATTCTGTTTCATATTTGGTAGAAAATAATTATTTGGATGGAGAATTTAATTACGATGATGAAATCATCGATTTTTGCCACCCGAAAAGCAAATCGGCTGGAAAAATTTGGATGGCACAGAAAATTGAACGAATTATCAATAAAATGAAACATTTTTCGTTGCATTCCAACGTTGCAAACTTCAGCATCATGCATTATCTTATAATCGACAAAAAAATGATATCGAATCGATTTATAACGCAGCTTCCGACTCCAAGAAACCCTGAGAAACAGAAAGCGTCCCGAAACGCGCGACCAAAATCTTCAATGTTAGATTTCTTTGGATCGGCTCAACGGATTTTCTTCCCCCGAGGACCATTCGAAAGATAAAGAATCGTAGAAAATTCAAATCAAATATGAAATTTTTCTGTCCCCCCGTTTTCCCGTAAAAACGATTTAAAGTTTCTGTGACGTCATAAAACGCCTATTTTACTGTATATAAGAGTGCGGCGGGCTCGCGCTACGCTTTTTTTTAAATACTTGGCGTCGAGCCGCTGCCACGACTCTTGACCAGAATATCCAGACGATTTTGAAACGACAAATACAATGCTCGATTAGAGCTCGGTAATGAATGTTGCCAAGTCCAATCAGCCAGACCATCTGAGAATTTGTCACGTGTTATTGCTCCAATGTATGACCATCTCCGAATGCCTATATATGTGGGACAACTTCGATTCCTCTGGGTCGAAGTCGTTGATGAGAAATTACGTGAGATCACGAAAGGGTAATTAGGCTTCCAGGACAAATTGTCCCTCAGAACGGAAATGAACGTAAATTCAACGGCCCTAATTAAATATATACATACACACACACGTTCATTCTGCATTTAGCGTGTAATCATAAAGTCCCGATCTCAGTACCGGCGACACGCAGAGTCCAAGCCGACCGAAAGTGACTGCGTCGACGTCGATTTTTCGTCGATTTCTCTCCCAGCTCGGATTATTCATGAGAATGTACAATTTTGAAAAAAATACAAAAAAAATCCTTAATGCGCCGGTTCCCATCGATAGTTTTTAGCTCTGACGAGTAAATTTTCGAAAAACATCGATACCAATGTAAAAACATGACGTTGAAGTTTGCATCGTTGAAATGCAACGAAATTATTTTTGTCTGCGGCGAAACTCATTATTAAAATGCGGAATGCAATTACGAGGTTGAAACGATCGATTTTTGCGACCAAAAACGTCCATGGGCTTGAAAAAGTTGGATAATTTTGAAAATTAAACAAATTATCGATGAAACAAAATATTTTTTGTTGCATTCCAACGTTGCGAACTTCAGCTTCATGTAAAAAATGATCATTTGATTGGAAAGTTTGGATCAAACACTAGACGAAAAGTTTTTACGAAACGAAGATTTCAAGTGTGCACGAAATAATGCGAGAGAAACTTTCACGTATTATTTTTCCTATAAGAAAAAACGCATTCGAAGGAGAATGGTGAATTTTCCGAATGACAAATGGTGCACATGGTTTTGACAATGGTTCCAAGCCCTTCGAATAGGAACGTTGAGATCCTTCCTCGTTCATTTTCACCGCTTATAATAGTACTGAGAAAGACAGTGAAAAAAGTTGCCACGATCTGAACCAAGTACGAGGCATTATGGTGGGGAATATGAGAAAGCATTGGGGGATACAAAGGGAGGATAAGTGTCACGACTACCCTTGCAGCATTTACCATATAATATCTGCAAGGATCAGCAGATCTTTCGACGCTTAGATTCCCCACCCTGCCCGCGATATATAGCTAAGAAGGTACATGGGTTGTTCGACGTGGAGTTTATCAAGAATTTTACAGCTCCATACCGGAGCGAGAGCTGGATGTTATGATTTTGAAAACGAAAACGATCCCAAATGATGAAGCTGAAGTTCGTAACATTGAAATCCAACGAAAAATATTTCGTTTCATCGATGATTTGTTTAATTTTCAAAATTATCCAAATTTTTCGAGCCCATATACTCTTTGGGTCGCAAAAATCGATCGTTTTTACCTCGTAATTACATTCCGCATTCAAATAATGAGTTTCACCGCAGAAAAAAAAATTTCGTTGCATTCCAACGATGCAACGATGCAACGTCATTCCCAAATGAATTGTTACAATAATTTTGGGTAATTATGATGATGGTGAAGTTTGCATCGTTGGCGTGCAACGAAATTCCGTTTTTTTTTCACCAGAGCTCGTAAATATTATTCAATATTTGGCCTGGGCAATAAAACGAGTCCCAAAAACTCAATTGAGGCGAAAAATAGCCATGATTTTCAAAATTCAATATTCAAAATTCAAAATTCAAACTTCAGAGTCATTAATTATGCAGTTTTGTTACTTTTCCGAAAAATGAGCGATATAAATTTTTTTTTAGGCTCCTTTGATTGGTTGCCACTAATGATGAAAAATAATGACTGAAGTTTGCATCGTTGGAATGCAACGAAATTCATTTTTATCTTTGACAAAAATAATTATTCGAATGCAGAATGTAATTACCATGATAAAATGATCGATTTTTGCCACCCGAAAAGCATATCGGCTCGAAAATCTTGGATGACATTGAAAATTGAACGAATCTTCAATAAAAATAAATATTTTTCGATGCATTTCAACGTTGCAAACTTCAGCATCATGAGAAATAACCAAACTGCATAATTACACAATTTCGTTAGGTTCGCGCGACCAATTTACACGACAGTTTGAGAATTTCTCGAGGCGAATGACACGCGGAGCGACCTCTGTAGCGATAAAAATCCACCGATCCGAAGAATACAGTCCTCGAAAGTTTTTGAATCGCGATCTATATCCAAACTTTTATGTTCGATGCTAGGATAATAGATTTTTCAAGAGTGCGCGCTACGCAATGGCCCATGTATGAGCGTATGATTCGGAGCATTATACAATGAGAATTCCGAGTGGCAACACACTGAGGGAATCGGAAGACAAAGGCCCATTTATTTGGACGGAGACGGTTCGGACCGGAGCACAGCTC
The DNA here is from genome assembly GCA_037043255.1 of Diadegma fenestrale. Taxonomy (NCBI): domain Eukaryota; kingdom Metazoa; phylum Arthropoda; class Insecta; order Hymenoptera; family Ichneumonidae; genus Diadegma; species Diadegma fenestrale. Next base: position 21,616,292 of record CM073309.1, on the reverse strand, counting down.
CCCCGCATGCAAATAATGCTGCAGCTTTGTGTGAATGCGTATAATACGATATATATGTAGTTACAGATATAGAGAGTGTCTCGAAAGTCAAGTCCAAAGTTTTTTATGAGCTACGGAGGTCACGCGAGATTGTTAATCGAACAGCCTTTGGACATTCTACTTCCGGGATGCACAATTCATGAAACTCCAATGAATGAGTCATTAAGACTTTTACAATCATCAAGCTCGCCAGATCAAACTTCGCAGTCATTCCATGCGATTCTGAACTTTGCATCGTTGGAATGCAACAAAATTCGTTTTTTATGTTTGACTAAAATAATTATTCGAAAGCGGGATCGAGAGTCGCGGCAGCGGCTCGACGCCAAGTATTGAAAAAAAAAAAAGCGTAGCGCGAGCCCACCGCACTCTTATATACAGTGAAATAGGCGTTTTATGACGTCACAGAAACTTTAAATCGTTTTAACGGGAAAACGGGGCGTCAGAAAAATTTCATATTAGATTTGAATTTTCTACGATTTTTTATCTTTCGAATGGTCCTTGGTGGAAGAAAATCCGTTCAGCCAATCCAAAGAAATGTAACATTGAAGATTTCGGTCGCGCGTTTTGGGACGCTCTCTGTTTCTCAGAGTTTCTTGGAGTCGGAAGGGCGTAAGTGTAATTACGATGATAAAATGATCGATCTTTGCCACCCGAAAAGCATATGGGCCTGAAAAATTTGGATGCCAATAAAAATTCAACGAATCATCAATAAAATCAAATATTTTTCGTTGCTTTGCAACGTCGCAAACTTCAGCATTATGTCATTCCACCTTTGGTCAGTGATCTATGATGAGCGAATTCACGAGGAACGAGTTTTCGAGATTTTTTGTTTCATTTTTCATCGTTTCGAAAATATAAAAACTCGTGAAACAAAATATGCTGATGAACGCGTGATGAAGGGGCATAACGCGGTCGTATGGATGGACGTTATGCCGGTTAGAGGGGGTTTGACATAGTGTGGAGCCGAGGTTGAGGCGTCAACGACCCAACGCCACGGATTTTTATCGAGCTTTCGTGAAGCTTTTTCTCTTGCGTGACGAATATTCCCTCATTCGGCCGCGCGGAGTAGTAAAACATAAACGTTCAGAAACGTGGTATACGTTGTATAGGCAAGAGAGTACGTGATACGGACGAGCAAAGTGTTAAGGGTGTAAGAAAGGGCTTTGGCAGGCGCGAGGTATATACGAGAGCGAAAGTTTCAGAGCGGCAAAGCTTCGGAAGCTCTTTTCCAGGGCGTAAGAAAAGGGACAAGAAAATAAGAAAAAAAACGCAGAGAGAAATATATTGCTGGAAAATTCGATGAAAGGGCTGACAGATATTCGAAAACTTCGTCGACCACATTGGCCTGACTTGCACCCATGGGAATTTTTATTCAAAAGCCTCGAATACCTTATGCGATCGACGATTCTGAGTTTTGCGTATAGACGCACGTGTCTAAATTTTTCGCAAGCGAACATACGCGATGAAAATCGTTTTCATCGCAAGTTTCTACGCCTCGTGAAAAAAAAAAACTCTCATACGGAGCCGCCGCACAACTGTCGATCACCTGATGACGTTGAAGTTTGCATCGTTGGAATGGAACGAAATTATTTTTTTTTTCTGTGGTGAAACTCATTATTAAAATGCGGAATGCAATTACGAGATTAAAACGATCGATTTTTGCGTTCCAAAAAGTATATGGGCTCGAAAAATTTGGATAATTTTGAAAATTAAACAAATCATCGATGAAACGAAATATTTTTCGTTGGATTCCAACGTTGCGAACTTCAGCTTCATAAATTATATCGTCCTATTATAAATGGCGTTGTATAATTTTTTTCGAAGTGATTGTGGAAAATCTTCGAATTGCTTTGAAATAGTGAACGGACCCGAAAACAATGCAGCTCTATGCTTTCTGAGGAAAAAAACCATTTTCAAGTTTCGAAAACGGTCTCTATAACAATTTTCGAGAAGCTGAAGATTGCATCGTTGAAATGCAACGAAATTCGTTTTCTATCTAGACAAAAATAATTATTCCAATGCAGAATGAAAATGATCGATTTTTGCCGTCCGAAAAGCATATCGGCTCGAAAAATTTCCATGACATTGAAAATTGAACGAATCATCAACAAAATTTTCCGACAGAGTTGAATTTGACAGAGAAATAAAAGTTTCGCGCGCGATTTCGCGCATTCACTCAACTGCGACGGAACTGCATCAAATTTCACAAACACGAAACACAACGAAAAAAAAAACTGTATTATAATTCACGTTAATTTACGTTCGAGAACGTAGTGAAATCAAAGGCACGTTTGCTGTCGACATGGAGTTATTTAATATTCTTTTATTTTATGCAGACACGGGTTTGCTCGGGACTTTGGACATGAGAGCTTTTTCGTCTATTATTTTCATGACTCTGCACTTATTTAACGCGAAGTGGGATGGAGAGAGGATTTCCGCTAGTATGCATACATAAACGTGGTGTTTTTTGCCTCAATTTAGATTGCGTTTCTGCGTGGCTTTGATGATAGCTGCGTGTGAATACTGTCTGCTCTCTGGCAGCGGACTAAACTGAGGGAATTAACGATGTTGGGGGAGGAAAAACCGAGTTAACGAATTTTCGTTACGGCAAAAGCAGAGCGTAGTTTAAAGAGGAGGAAAAAGAAAGCATGCGGCTCCATATCACGCGTCAGAGTCACGTGTGGACTGAAAAATCGTGAGTGTTTAACAAACAACCAAAAATGCATAAATAAGAAAAAATAGTGTTTGGCATTTAAAATTAAACTTTGAGCCCATTGCACGAGAATCAACGCACAGGAAAAATGTCTGACAATTCCATGAGAGGAGCACAAAAGAGATAGGCTGCACGAAGTAGTGTCTCAAATTTCACCTGCCAGCAAAGGGTCGTTATCGCTTACATACCATGCGGAATTCTGCTCTCTTTATACCGACTCTCTGTTGCTGGGTATTATGCTTTCCTCGGAGCGTGCCAGAAAATTATTTTCATCTCGTTTGTATACTCCCGCGAGTCACGGGACTATATAAGAGTCTTATGATCGTTGCATACATGCTCCATATGTCGCGTGTGTGTGTGCGTGCACTAAGCCGTGTTATCCACATGCAAAACTGTTGGGATCCTTGCAAATTCATGATGCTCAAGTTTGCAACGTTGGAATGCAACGAAAAATATTTGATTTGATTGATGATTCGTTCAATTTTCAATGTCATCAAAATTTTTCGAGCCGATATGCTTTTCGGGTGGCAAAAATCGATCATTTTGTCATCGTAATTACATTCTGCATTCGAATAATTATTTTTGTCGAAGATAGAAAACGAATTTCGTTGCATTCCAACGATGCAAACTTCAGACTCATTTATTCTGAAGTTTGCATCGTTGGAATTCAACGAAAAATATATTTTATTCATTATTTTTTATTATTAACGCATTTGTTGCAATTTTTGGAGTTTTTTCTGTTTTCGTATGGCAAACAAGATTGTTCTATTGTTCGTGACGAATCCTTTAAGCGCATATTGGAAAAATCTGACCCAAGGCTCATTTCAAATCGTTGTATTCCGGCGCACATGCATTTTCTAATTTTTTTTAGGGATTCGTTTTTTATCCTTAGCAAAAATAATTATTCAAGCGCAGAATGTAATTAGGATGATAAAATGATCGATTTTTGCCACCCGAAAAGCATATTGGCTTAAAAATTTGGGATGACATTGAAAATTGAACGAATCATCAATAAATTCAAATATTTTTCGTTGCATTCCAACGATGCAAACTTCAGCAGCATCATTTAGACAGCGCATAAAAAAAAGACATCGAACATCAATCATATTTTCCCATTTTCCGTCCGCGGCCATGGCGCGGAGCTTTCGAAATATCTCGTCGGGGTGTAGCCATTTCCTCGCGCGGCGTTTGTTTACGAAACGTTTCTATTCGGATCGCATGCAGAAATAGAGATAAATAATATACGCATGTGCATCAAACATGTTAAAAAATATACCGATCGTAAAAGTATATTTTTGACGCCTATGAAAAATTTGGTTCAGCAACGAGATGAAAGTGACCGATACCAATTTGGAAGGATAAAAGCTCAAGTAAACTGACCAAAATGGACGAAGAGCGAAACTGCGGTGTTGGGGTAAACCGTGAGAAAAAATAATGGTGTGGAAGTTTGGATCGTATGAATGTAACGATATTCTGTTCTTTTTCCAGTAGAGCTCATAATTATTATTCATCATTGGGTCTAAAAACTCAATCAACACGCAAAATTGTAATCATTACCAAATTTTTTTTTTTGTCGAAACGGTGGATCAAAACGGTTGCCGTTTTATTCTTACTGTGCACGGAGTGAATATTACATCAAAATTTACTATGTTATGATAATTCCCTGGTACCAAGTCGTCGCTCTGAGAAACTTTAGCAAAAACATCGTAATTTTTCATTCTTTTTGTATCGAAATCGCAGAAATCATGAAATTTTTCGCCCTTTTCCAGTTGAAAATTTACTATGTTTTTGCTCAATGATTCTGAAGTTTGCATCGTTAGAATGCAACGAAATTCGCTTTTATTTTTGATAAAAATAATTATTCGAATGCAGAATCTTATTACGATTATAAAATTATCGATTTTTGCCACCGGGAAAGCATATCGGCTCGAAAAATTTGGATGACATTGAAAATTCAACGAATTATTAATAAAATCAAATATTTTTCGATCATGCTGAAGTTTGCAACGTTGGAATGCATCGAAAAATATTGAATTTTATTGAAGATTCGTTCAATTTTCAATGTCATCCAAATTTTTCGAGCCGATATGCTTTTGGAATGGCAAAAATTGATCATTTTATCATCGTAATTACATTCTGCATTTGAATAATTATTTTTGTCAAATATAAAAATGAATTTCGTTGCATTCCAACGTTGCAAACTTCAGCATCATTTTTGGTAAAATTTCTTAGAGGGACGACATGGTACCAGGGAACTGTAATAACATAGTAATTTTTAATGTAATATTCTCTCCGTGTGATTGGCCGATTGGCTGTTTACACGGGCCACAACGGTTTCAAGAAAGTTTTGGGCCAGCTTGACCCAGTTTGCATGGAAGGGTTAATGTTGTAATTTGGGCGCAGCGGCGCAAATAAACCGCTGAACGCGCGTTTGTGCCCGTGCTGGGATGCTCTAGTTGAATACAATAAACTTGGTGATAGAAATTGGTATCGACAATGTATGGGTCTCGGAATGAGTTGCGAGCATGAAACTGTTGTTCATTAACACGTGGATTAATCTCAATCCAGCGGCAAAGGGAGCATCGCAATCGAAAAGAAGAAAAAAAACTCGGTGAGGAAAAATTGAGGCAAATTCTTCGATAGTTTCTTTGAATAGTTTGTAAAACACAGTCTTGCAAACTATTCACAAGACACTGTTGATTAAGCAATGACACGAGGCCTGTAGGAGCTTGAACGTGTGACGACTAACATCGATAATCTAATTAACGTCTTTGGTGAGCAAACGTTACGAGCTAATACGTGGCCCGAGAGCCCGGGAGATCGATCATTGTCTATAGTGCTTGGTAATTCAGGCGGTGCCGACTGGTGATTTACTCGCGGATCAATAAACGATACGATTGAGCTACCGCAATGCCTTCATGGAATTGGTGAGCTTGGATAAAGCCGCGAAATTACATAAAGAACGTTCCAAAGTTAAAGTTCAAAATTTCGCGTTAACGGACGAGTGAAATTTACAAAGAGGAAAGTCGCGGCTAACGAGCTAATGGTTGGGTTGAAAAATTGAAAGACAAAATAATAAGCCCAGAGCTGGATGATTCTGAAGTTTGCATCGTTGGAATGCAACGAAATTCATTTTTATATTTGGCAAAAATAATTATTGAAATGGAGAACTTAATTACGATGATGAAATGATCGATTTTTGCGACCCGAAAACATATCGGCTCGGAAAATTTGGATGACATTGAAGATTGAACGAATCAACAATAAAATAAAACATTTTTCGTTGCATTCCAACGTTGCAAACTTCAGCATTTTTGAGCTGAACTAGCAGGAATGCCATTTCGTTCCCCAGTCGACGAATTCTTTCGTCGTGTCGCGGACTAGATTGGTAGTGACTGATTAATTAAAGGATCATTAACGGTGGATGAAACGCGCGACTATCTACTGGTCCCCAAAGTCTTGGCTACAAAGTCAGGAACTCTGCGAGTCCATATTTAATTCAAATATCCGCAGAGAGTCCAGTTTATATGGAAAAAAAAAAAAAAAAAAAATAGAGAATGAATTGTGGCGAGTTTGCCCAAGTTTCTAAAAAGTTCACGAGTTTTGCAACGATGTCATCCCAAAGTACGGAAGACATTGACTTGGTTACTTTATTCTCCGACAGTTTCTTGATAGCCAGATACACTCATAAGGATTCGTAAATTACGTATGAACGAAAATGACTCTGAAGTTTGCAACGTTGAAATGCAACGAAAAATATTTGAATTTATTGATGATTCGTATGACTCTGAAGTTTGCATCGTTGCAATGCAACGAAATTCTTTTTTTATCTATAGCAAGAGTTATAATTGAAGTGCAGAATGCAATTACAATCATAAAATGATCGATTTTTACCCCCCAAAAAAGGCATATCGACTCGAAAAATTTGGATATGACATTGAAAATTCAATGAATCATAAATGAAATAAAATATTTTTCGTTGCATTCCAACGTTGCAAATTTCAGCATCATTGATTCGTTCAATTTTCAACGTCATCCCAAATTTCCAAGCCGAAATGCTTTTCACGTGGCAAAAATCGATCATTTTATCATCATAATAACATTCTGCGCTTGAACAATTATTGTTTCTAAGGATGAAAAACGAATTTCGTTGCATTCCAACGATGCCCACTTCAGAGTCATCGTAAATTACGTATGAACGAAATGGGTTGAGCTTCGTTTGATAAGATGAAAATGATCCAATTTCTTGTCTGCTCTCACTCAAGCGAAAAAATTGACAATAATTGAGAAAGTACTAAGACCGTGAGGATTTAGTCGAGCTAACTCGAAACTCCTACGTAGGTGGAAAAATGTCGAAAGATGATAAATACTAGAAAACAAGAAGAGGCGTATGAATGAGCAGACGGTAAAACTCTTCATTGAGTCCGTAGGCGTGTACAGTACGATTCGTATACGAGTTACCAATTGTTGAGACTTTTCTGCGTGGCTGAGCCATTTTTTTTTGCCACGTAGACTCATGGTACCCACGCAATGAAATGGGCGAAGCATTAACTTTGATGTATATACAATGAAACAGAAACATGCACCGATCATGAGTCTGGACGTATCGACAGCTCCATAACTCTTGAATGCATCATCCCTGCATTTGATCAAGACTGGCACGTGTATATTTAACTCGATATTTCAATGATCATACGTTCGTCAATGAATCTTCGATATTCTGTGACCTCGGTGTAAAAAAAAAAACAACTGCAACAAGTTTGCACCGTTTCAACGCATTTCAGCGCGATTTCGTTATTCCATAAAACTTCACAATGGAATTAATTCTTTATTCTCTTTATTAAGAGCCTACACTTTATTAACTACGAGCCTGAAGTTTGCAACGTTGGAATGCAACGAAAAATATTCTGTTTTATTGTTGATTCGTTCAATTTTCAATGTCATCCAAATTTTTCGAGCCGATATGTTTTCGGGTCGCAAAAACCGATCATTTTATGATCGTAATTACATTCTCCATTTAAATAATTATTTTTTGCCAAATATAAAAAAGAATTTCGTTGCATTCCAACGATGCAAACTTCAGAATCATTTTTTTGTTGAATACTCTCAACTGAACTGTTTTCGAGTAATCCCAAAAATATTTTCATTGCGCCAAGAAATAGTCTAGAAAGTCTCTTCAGCAGGCAAATTTTTGCCAAAGTTTTGGAATTATCCAAAAATATTGACGTTTTTCAACAGAGTCTCATTTCGAGTCAGTGGATTCGAATGACCCCGTCGATTGGGTGTTAAAATAATCTTCCGAACTGATCGAAAAAAATTCTCTCATTCACAGTGAATCACAGAAGTTGATTCAGCCGCATTTGCACGATATACTAGCAAAAAAAAGGGCAAAAACGGTGAGTTTGTTTACTGTTGGGAAACGAGAACGATGGGCCCGATATATAAGGGGCGATCCATGCCAATTCGACCTGGGTCTGACCCTCAACCCCTCAAATCTGGTTGCCGATTTTTCCTATCATTACTCTCAGTCTATAAAGCTATTAGAATTTTTTTAAGATTTTTGAAAATCAATTTGAGCGCGTCATGATTTTTTGAATTTTTTTTTTGAACTCCTCGATGGCCGCAATCGAAAAATCTGAAAAAATTCCAAAAAATACAGTGTCAGATATAGAAAATGTTGGTGTGAAATTCATAATGTCTGGGCTTTTGCTTCAACCCATTTTTTTAGTTTTTTGAGAAAATCAAGAGATGCGGCAGCGGCTCAACGCCAAGTATTAAAAGAAAAGCGTAGCGCGAGAGCTGCCGTACTCTTATATACAGTAAAATAGGCGTTTATGTAAAGATACAAATAAATAGAAGCAGAGGTCACTTAACTGTAGTAATTTACTGTTGATCGAAATTCTGTATGCATATATAACACCAGATTTTTGAAAACACTTCTTCGATTTTTCTGAAGTGTATTTTGCAATTTTGGAATTTTTCTTTCTCCATGGTTGACAAAAACCCTAATTAGGGACTCAAAAATGATGCGAATTGCACTTACAATAAGTGCGTAAATAAGCGTACAATGTCCACGATGAGGCATGGCGATCGATGTTGCAACCCTTTTCCGAAAAATGGGGGAATTTTTTTTTTTTCATAGATTCCTTCAATTTTTCGCCAATAATGATATTCCGTCGGGGGAGGCTGAAATTTCCCATGAACTCCATGAGTTATGGGGTTTGGAAGTTCTCATAAATAGTCGAATATTTTAAATATTTTGACGTTCACGCTGGGAAAAGAGAGGGGGTAGGAAGGGGTGTGCACACACACACACACGCACGCACGCACGCACACACACACCCCTACCCACCCCTTCCTAGCGTGAACGTCTAACTATTTAAAAAAAATTGCAAAATACACTTTAGAAAAATCGAAGAAGTGTTTTCAAAAATCTGATGCTATATATAGATACAAAATTTCGAGCAACAGTAAATTACTACAGTTAATTGACCTCGGCTTCTAATTATTTTTATCTTTATTTTCTCAAAAAAGTCAAGAAATGGGTTGAAGCAAGAGCCCAGACATTATGAATTTCACACCAACAATTTTTATATCTGACACTGTATTTTTGGGAATTTTTCCAGATTTTTCGATTGCGGCCATCGAGGAGTTCAAAAAAAAAATTCAAAAAATCATGACGCGCTCAAATTTATTTTAAAAAATCTGAAAAAAATTCTAATTGCTTCATATACTGAGAGTAATGATAGGAAGAATCGGAAACCAGATTTGAGGGGTTGAGGGTCAGACCCAGGTCGAATCGGCATGGAATGCCCCATAAACATTAGAGAGACAGTTCGTAATGAAAAATAATGTGGTACATACACTCCAAGCTGAGGAAATCCATTAAGTTTTCGCTACTGGACGTTCGTCCAGGTTGGGTTTACGTGTTCTAACTCTCTTTTTTTTTAAAGAAGAAAATTTCGAACGAAAATGAAATTTTCGCGGAGAAGACTCGAAAAAAAATGATGCTGAAGTTTGCAACGTTGGAATGGAGCGAAAAATATTTGAATTTATTGATGATTCGTTCAATTTTCAATTTCATCTCAAATTTTCAAGCCAATATGCTTTTTGGGAGGCAAAAATCGATCATTTTATCATCGTAATTACATTCTGCGTTTGCATAATTATTTTTGCTAAGGATAAAAAACGAACGTCGTTGCATTTCAACGATGCAAACTTCAGAGTCATTCCCTGCGCGTCACTGTGTGTAAAAAGTAAATCCAGCATTTTACAATCTTACCAGATTAAAAAAATAAAATGAGAATTGATTTTTTTTTCGGTCGAACGTTATAAAAGTCAGCGAGAAATTTTGAGCCTGTTGTATTGCATGTAAATATACGGACCATAGGAAATTCATGACAGGGTAGGCAATCATATGGAAAGGAAAGTGACGATGCTTCGTGGTCGTCCGCCCATCTCTCGTGCACTATACGACAGCATGGCAGTCACGATACAAAAGACGCGAGTGATAAATTTCACGTAATACCGTTGTGCCGGACCAATTCCCTGGTTTTCCATGACGTTACGTCGTAAAGCCGACGTAACGTCGCGAGTTCTCGTTCATCTCATTTCCACATTGGAGAACACTGCAATGTCTGCAGGAATGTACGAAAATGTTCATTCTCAACTTAGTTCCGCCCCCAAAGCGCAAAGTAACAAGCCCGGCAAGCCAATTTTCGTAACTAACAATAAAATCCAAGGCGCGTAATGAAATTTATGAAGCTGAAGTTCGCAACGTTGGAATGCAACGAAAAATATTTTGTTTCATCGATAATTTGTTTAATTTTTCAAAATTATCCAAATTTTTCGAGTCCATATACGTTTTGGGTCACAAAAATCGATCGTTTTAACCCCGTAATTGCATTCCGCATTTAAATAATGAGTTTCACCGCAGAAAAAAAAAATTTCGTTGCATTCCAACGATGCAAACTTCAAAGTCATTAAAATTTTTTTTTTTCGGCGTCCTTAACACTAATTTGGCAAATACTTTGATACGCCAAACATTTTCATTCATCAATTTGTTTGATTTTTTACGATTTGAGTAGTTTTGAACTTTGATGGGAAAAAACACGAGACGAAATTATATAAAATGAAAACAGTTGGTTGGGTCGTTCGATTTCATTAAATTTGTTGGTTGGTTGACACAAACGCCTCGATTACGTTTAATCTTCATTAGTCCCAATCAAACCGGATGCCCTCGCGATATCTCACTTTGTTTTGTCTCTGCGCCCTGCCACACTTTCTCCTTAATTAATTCGAGCGAAATTATAGCGATGAGGGGTTATCGCGTCACTGCGAGCATCTTCGACAAGAAAACGAGGCGAGAATCGCAGGAAAACGAGGCATCCAAAGATAAAAACAAAAGATTGACTGAATTTTGAGAACAATTAAAAAAACGATAATTGAAAAAAACGACTGGGAGAGAAATAATTGAATAAAATGACAAAAGCCATTAAAATGACAATGAACGAAAAATCCAACGAAAAATATTTCGTTTCATCGATGATTTGTTTAATTTTCAAAATTATCCAAATTTTTCGAGCCTATATGCTTTTTGGGTCGCAAAAATCGATCGTTTTTACCTCGTAATTACATTCCGCATTTGAATAATCAGTTTCACCGCAGAAAAAAAAAATTTCGTTGCATTCCAAAGATGCAAACTTCAGAGTCATTGGAAAATGTTTTGAGAGCTCTCGTTGTCTGGTAGGGATTGTCGGAGGTTTCTTTTCTGCGTAAATCCGATCAAAATTTCGTATTCCTATGGAGCCAGAAGATTCCATGACGAAGAACTAAAAAACTTGGACCCTCGTATTCCGCAAGTGGCGGAAAAACAGAATGTGTCGAAAAAACTTTTATTCAATATTCGTATGGACTTATTTTTAGTTCTCCATGATTCTCTTCGATGCAAATTTATTTCATGAAACCCCAAAAAAAAAAAAAAATGTACTCGAGCCCAATCGTATACAAAAGTGGCGAAAGAAAGAAGAAAGTTTCCGAGCCACAACGTTAAAATAGTTTGAACACGGCGGCGGAAAATGAACCGAAATGAAAACGTGTTTTCTACATCGAGTTTTTCCTTGCACTCGCACTTTTTTGCATACTGCATGCATCTGAACTTTGAATATTTATGCGACGAAAATTTATGTGTAAATACTGGACAACGCGTTGAAGTCACTTGGAGAATTGTTTCTCAACGATTTTCATTTGCATAAGAAAAACCGAGCAGTTTGAAAATTTTTTTTTTCCTTCAGATGTACACAAGGGAAGTTTAATATACTCCATTCATAAGTTTATCATTATGCGCTACAATAATGAGCCATCCGAGGTGGAGTACAATGACGTTGAAGTTTGCATCGTTGGAATGCAACGAAATTATTTTGTAATTACGAGGTTAAAACGATCGATTTTTGCGACCCAAAGAGTTGGGCTCGAAAAATTTGGATAATTTTGAAAATTAAACAAATCATCGATGAAACGAAATATTATTCGTTGCATTCCAACGTTGCGAACTTCAGCTTCATGTAAATTTTCATCTGAAAAAAGGCGAAAATGTCATAATTTCATGACGTTGAAGTTTGCATCGTTGGAATGCAACGAAATAATTTTTTTTCTGAGGCAAAACTCATTATTTAAATGCGGAATGCAATTACGGGATCAAAACGATCAATTTTTGCGACCCAAAAAGTATACGGGCTCGAAAAATTTGGATAATTTTGATATTATCCGAGGGCATAGAATATTTCTTGCTGCAATGAAGAAAATTTTGAAACTGTACAAAAAAAGATTCAGTTGAACGTGTAGACGAGAAAATGTCGATTTCTTTCAGCAAAGTGTTCTGTTCAGTGGTAAAACGGAAAGAAAAATAGGTTCGGATTCATCGACCTAGATTCTGTCGTATCGTCAACGAGAAGAGTCCGTGTCTGCTGGCAACGTCATATGGATAACGTGTGCATGAGATTAGACTGACGTTATTGAGTCGAAAAACTTGGTGCGCTCGGTCTAAGAGGTCAAGGGGGGGGGGGTGTGTTCTTGGTGGATGGGTAATAACATCCATGCAGGCTTTTGATCGAGCCTCTCTTGGTTTGTGCATAGACCGAGGGTGGAAGGGTATAAAGAAGAGGGGATCGTCACCCTTAAATGATTCATTGCTCACGAGGGCAGGAGCAAGGGGGCGATAGTAGAGTGAGAGAAAGGGAGCGAGGAAGGTAATGAGGTTGAGAGAGCAGCAAAACCGATGTATAGGCGCAGAGAACGAGCGCAAGAAAAGGGAGAGTACGCGAGCAACGTATATGCAGAAGACACATGTGTACAGAGGAAATTCCAGACAAAATGGCGAAACTTAATCTGCTCCCGGAATTCGTTCCAGAATTTTGTAACATTCTCCCCGCAAACTCGAGCAGCTTTTCGAAACAAAACGCTGCTCCCCAAAAACGTGGTAAAATTTCAAGTTTCAAAGAAAATTCAACGCCTGAAATGACGTTGAAGTTTGCATCGTTGGAATGCAACGAAATTATTTTTTTTCTGCGGCGTAACTCATTATTGAAATGCGGAATGTAATTACGAGGTTAAAACGATCGATTTTTGCGACCCAAAAAGTATATGGGCTCGAAAAATTTGGATAATTTTGAAAATTAACCAAATCATCGATGAATCGAAATATTTTTCGTTGGATTCCAACGTTGCGAACTTCAGCTTCATCGGTAGTTTTTAATATTTCTTTCCATGCAATTATGCAATTATTTTTTTGTAAATTAATGTTTCAATAAAATAATATTTAATGACGAATTTGCAGTCGCTACAATCGTTGATAACAATTGATAATAATGAAGAATTCGAATAATACTGAAGGCAAACTTTTGGGAACCAAGTGTATATTTATGATGACTCTGGAGTTTGCAACGTTGAAATTCAACGAAAAAAAATGTTTCTATCAATTATTTATTGAATTTTGAAAATCATGGCAATTTTTCGTTTTTTTTTCCGCGACAGGAAAAAAATAATTTCGTTCCATTTCAACGATGCAAACTTCAACGTCATTGTGGCTTGCAGTTTCGATCAAACAACCTAGTTTTTTTATATTTCTCTCATCCAAACCATTTCCACATTCAAAGTGCCAGAAAAACCAAAAAAACAACACGGAAAAGAAATTTCCCGGGAATTTGTCTTGACGGATTTGTTGGAACTGAAAGAATATCTCGGGGTGAAAAAAAAAATTAGACGTAACCGAGGAAAAGAGAATATGGCACGTGCGTATTTTTCGTACGAGGGTAACGAAAAAAAGAAATAAAAATGGCGAGTTAAGCCGACAAGCAGTAAGAGGGTGAAGACGTGGAGCCTCAATTGGAATTCCCTGTATATACACACCACGCCGCCATTTCACCTATATACATACGTAAAAGCAAAGCAAGTAGGCATCACGAGGGCGTAGGGAGCGTCCATTCACAGGCGAAATGTTACGCGAGCTATAGTGCACAACGTGACGTGTATCGATCCACAAATATATAGCTATTCCTGTTTTCTATATATATCCACATGTCTATACGCATAGATTTCGATAAATGGTCATGTTGCAGTTTGCATCGTTGGAATGCAACGAAATTCGGTTTTTTCCTGAGGAAAACTCATGATTTTTATTTGTTATTGAATCAGGACGATGAAACGATCGTTTTTCAGGATTTAAACACAAAATTGATACGAAAATTGGCTTTTCTTTCGAAATTTAACAAAAAATTAAGGGAAAAAGTATTTTTCGTTGGATCCCAACGTCGCGAACTTCAGTGTCATCATTCTATTCGTTTTTTTTTTCAAATCAGAGCCAAAAATGTGCAGATGTTCGCGACAAGTCTCTCCCAATGAAAAGCTGAACGCCAAAAAAAAAATTGATGGTTCCGAAGTTTGCATCGTTGGAATGCAACGAAATTCGTTTTTTATCTTTGACAAAAAAAATAATTCAAATGCAGAACGTGATTACGATGATAAAATGATCGATTTTTGACACAAAAGCATATCGACTCGCAAAATTTACATGACATAGAAAATTTACCGAATCATCAAAAGAATCGAATATTTTTCGTTGCATTCCAACGTTGCAAACTTCAGAATCATTTTTTTTCGAGTCTCCTCCGCGAAAACTTCCTTTTCGTTCGAAATTGTCTTCGATAAAAAAAAAAAAGAGAGCTGGAAAACTCAAACCCATCCTGGACGATGAAGTTTGCATCGTTGCAATGCAACGATATTCATTCATTTTGTGGCAAAACTCTCTATAAGAATGTAAAATGTTATTGCAATGATAAAACGATCGATTTTTGCGGCCCAACAAGTATATAAACTCGAAAAATTTCGATGTTTTATAAAATCGAACCAATTATCAATAAAAATGAGTATTTTTCATTGCATTCCAACGTTGCAAACTTCAGCATCAAATAAAATAATGAATTCCGTTGCATTTCGACGATGCAAACTTGAACGTCATATATAATGTCCGTGCCGTAACGCGGTGCTAAAACTTTTCGCTATACAGGTGGTAGCTCCGCAGCAAATGCCGCATCGGTTGATCCGCTTGCGAGCGACGATGCACCAGATTGTGCAAGCATTGAGGCGCACGGGATTCCGAGGGTATGAATGTCGAGAGTTAAATCCGAGCACGATTAATACCGTGTAAATAGCTAAAGACACGCCACATTTTTCTCCATTCGTATAAGTACAATTTTCTACATCATGAATTCTGAACAAAGGGATTTAAAAAGTTCAGTTCAAGTACTTTGCCAAGCAGACTATAAACTTCCCGATTGCTAAGTGCGCGAACATCAAGGCTGGAAAAACTGAAAAGAAACAGAAATTGCACCGTTGGCGTGCAGCGAAATTCCGTTTTTTTCTTGAGCAGATCTCAAAATTCTTATTTAATATTTCATCAGGACAATAAAACGATCTTTTCCCGGGATCCAAATCGAAAATCTCTACGAAAATTGTAACAATTCTTTCAAATTGGACAAATAATTGATAGAAAAAGCATTTTTCGTTCGACTCCAACGTCGCAGACTTCAGTGTCATTGAAAAATGATGCTGAAGTTTGCAACGTTGGAATGCAACGAAAAATATTTGAATTTGTTGATGATTCGTTCAATTTTCAATGTCATCCAAAATTTTCAAACCAATATGCTTTTCGAGTGGCAAAAATCGATCATTTTATCATCGTAATTACATTCTACGCTTGAATAATTATTTTTGCTAAGGATAAAAAACGAATTCCGTTGCATTCGAGTAATGAGAAAAATAGATTTCAAAAAGTCTAAGGATTCGCGTAAGGACGCAAGATATAATTAAAAATTGTTCGGCAAACATTGAAATTCTTCTGCAGGGAATTGACGGTAGATTCCGAGACACCCTGTGTGCATCGTGACGAAAAGAATGAACGGCTCGACAGAGCATCGCATTGAGAATAGAAAGTTGTGTCTCGAAAAGGTCGTCGACAAAGAAGATATATATGCAAAAGCTCCCCTTGAGCGGGGAGATGCCTCGTTGGCAGTGCTCGTTGGATGCCTCATCGTAATGAAAGCGAAGTAACGCGCGGCTTGCAAGGCCAAAGCGAAGCTCGGTGGTTTGGTGGTGCATACGAAACGAGGAAATGTAAGTGAGAACAAGAAGCAGAGTTGAGGGTTTGGTAGATTCTCTTGTGTGCGCCGATGCGAAACAGCCCTTGGTGTATATAAATGTTGGATATATATTGGGCGTAAATTCATGTATCGGTTATAAACAAGCATGAGGTTCTATAAGGCGTTGGTGGCTCTACAAAGAGACTAGAATCTAATTTAAACCCAGTAAGATCCAGCAAGGAAAACGCCCCGAAACCCAAAGTAGGCCCTTGTCGCGTCTCCAACGGTCTTTCTGCCAATAATTTCAAATTTCTACGATCCCGCATGAACTGACGATTACGAAGTTTGCATCGTTGGAATGCAACCAAATTCTTTTTTATATTCGGCAAAAATAATTATTTAAATAGAGAATTTAATTACGATGATAAATTGATCGATTTTTGCCACCCAAAAAGCATATCGGCTCGAAAAATTTGGATGACATTGGAAATTGAACGAATCAACAATGAAATAAAATATTTTTCGATGCATTCCAACGTTGCAAACTTTAGCATCGTTGGAATGCAACGAAATTCTTTTTCATATTTGGCAAAAATAATTATTTAAATAGAGAATTTAATTACGATGATAAATTGATCGATTTTTGCCACCCGAAAAGCATATCGGCTCGAAAAATTTGGATGGAATTGAAAATTGAACGAATCAACAATAAAATGAAATATTTTTCGTTGCATTCCAACGTTGCCTTCAGCATCATTGAACTGCAACAGTCTATAGTTTTTTCGGGACTTTGCAGACCATTGTGTGGTTGAAAAATGAAAAAAAAAAAAATTCTTTACCGCACGATTGCAAATGAGTTGGTTGAGGGCCGAATAAAAAGACCAAAAACTGTACACGCGGCTCGTAAAAATTATTGTTAATTTGCAGTAGGTCAAGTGCCAAAGTTTTTGAGTCTTCCATAGAAAACAAAAATAAGGTTTCAAATTAAAACGAAGGAGAGCCAAGCTCGTGTTAGAAGGCGAGAAGTTCGCCGGACTAAAAATTCGATCGAAATACAAGCCTGAACATTTTTTCATTCTATTTTTAGTGTGCGAAGGCACACGCGTTTCGATAGCTCAGTCCATCAAGAAGTTTCTTCATTTATTTTCCCACTGTTCTTTCGTTCCAACGCGACGGGAACGGCCCGCAAGATTAATTTACGTTTTGACTTAAAAATTTCACAATCGGACGAATCATCGTTTATATTCTCAAGATTAAATTCACACTAAATGGGAAGAAAAAAACAATTGCTTGCTAAATCGTCGAATTCACGACAAAACCTGCTCGTCGACCCATCGCTAGTGAACGCTAAGCGTGCATATCGACGTACCAAAGTTCCACAAGTGAAACTGACTTGCTCTCGAGCCCCAGTTCGCCACTCGCGATAACTTCGATGAATCCTTTGCCATGACCAACGTCAGCGTGTGTGTATTAATCAATAAAACGGGACCTACACAAATCTGTCTCTCTAACGAACTTCGAGCGCTCCCATTACCAGACAATTAGTAGCCAATTTACAAACATTGCCAAGTGAATGAATGCCAAGTGTTTCTGTCCAACGAATATCTCGCCTTTGAAACTTTACTCCGTGTAACAAGAGTTACAAACGATACTTCGTCCTCACGTATAACATTTCAAGGTAAAAATAGTCAAGAATTCTGCATCGTTAAAGGAAACCGGAACCATTTTTTTTGTCTATTTTCAAATTTCTCAAAAATTTTACTTTTTCCCGATGAAATTTCTAAAACGAGATTGAAAAGAATTTCGTTGCGTTCCAACGACGAGAAATTTGAGGTTTTCTGAATACACTTTATTAATATGACTCTGAATGCAACGAAATATGACTTTGGAATGATTCTGAAGTTTGCATCGTTGGAATGCAACGAAATTCTTTTTAATATTTGACAAAAATAATTATTCTAATGGAAAATTTAATTACGATGATAAAATGATCGAATTGGCTCGAAAAATTTGGATGACAATGAAAATTGAACGAATCAACAATAAAATCAAATATTTTTCGTTGTATTCCAACGTTGCAAGCTTCAGCATCGTGACTTTGGAATGCAACGGAATATAAAAATAACAATATGACTTTGGAATGCAACGAAATTGTATTTTATTTTTGGCAACATAATAATTCAAATGCAGGATGTAATTACGATGATAAAACGATTGATTTTTGCCACCCGAAAAGCATATTGGCTCGAAAAATTTGGAAGCCATTGAAAATTGAACGAATCATCGATAAAATCAAATATTTTTCGTTGCATTCCAACGTTGCAAACTGCAGCATCATTTAGTAATTATATTTCAATATCTCATAAAATCTAAACTTTCTATTACGTTTGGCAATAATATTGTCAGCTGTGATGTGGAGTTTTCGTAGGCACGTTCGGAAAAAGTTGATTCGTGACTCTGGTTACCGCGTAAATTATCGGATAAATGTTGTCGGTTGGAAAGTTTTTTTATTTCTGAGCGAAATGTTTCGTTGATAAAATTTCTGATTACTTGGACATTTGGACGTTCGCGAAGAAGATAATTGATCGCGAAACGAGGTTTTTATTATCTTGGATCTATCGTGCTTTCAAAATAGACGTGTGCTTCCTATATGAAGGTTTCTCGAGAGTCTGTAATTCGTCGAAAGAGTGTATTGAGCCGTTCAGCGTTGAGCCAGTTATATGCTCGTGAAGGAGATCAAGTCTGGAGAAATATTGCCAGAATCAACGAGAATAACGACGAGGCTGATGGGAAGAAATTAACAAAAAGAGAGCGCGGAAGATAACGATTGACGAAGAGATAAAAATGGTCGGAGGGAAAGAATGCGAGGAAAGAAACGAACAAGAGAGAGAGAGAGAGAGGGAGAGAGAGACGGGAGGGATATGAAAATCGTCTTTGGTGAAGCAGAAACGGTTTTCATCTCGACAGCTCAGTGTGCAAAGCAATTGATCGTTGTTATATATACTAAAATCTATATATCGTGATCCTCTCCTCTCCTATGCTTTTTCGCCGAATCCAATGCACCAGATTCTATTGGGAATAAAATTTTATCGCCGTTCCGGTTTCCCTGAGGGCGTCCGTTCTCGACACACGGCAGCTACTTCCGTTGAATGCCATAAGCGAGGATTCGTCTGAACTAAACCGCGGGAAGCTAATCATTTAAGACTCTAAACTTGATGACTCTGAAGTGTGCAACGTTGAGATTTACCGAAAAATATTGTTCCTATTAATTATTTATTGAATTTTCGATAATCATGGCTATTTTTCGTCTCGATTGAGTTCTTGGGACTCAAGAAACGATAGTTTTATTGTTTGGCCCAAATAATGATGAGCTCTGGTGGAGAAATAACAGAATTTCGTTGCATTCCAACGATGCAAACTTCAACATCATCAAACTTGATCTTCACAGGCCGATCAAGATTTTTTTCGAATTTTCTAAACGCGCCTCGATTGTCTTGGTAGACAAAAATAATTGATTTAAAAAAATAGAATCAAAATTTCACGTGCATTAAAATCCAATGCAAAATTTCTGCACTTTTGTAACCATTTTTGGCCAAATTTCAGACTATGTTTAGATTTCCAGAAAACAAAACGGCATATTCAGAATTGTACGGAAAAGATGATGCTGAAGTTTGTTGCAGCGTTAGAATGCAACGAAAAACATTCGACTTCATTGATAATTCGTTGAATTTTCAATGTCATCCAAATTTTGCGAGCCGATAAGCATTTCGGGTGGGAAAAATCGATCATTTTATCATTGTTATTACATTCTGCATTTGAATTATTATTTTTAGCAAAGATGAAAAAGAATTCCGTTGTATTCCAATGATCCAAACTTCAGAGTCAGAGTAAAAATTTCATAATATACGAATGTTTGAAAAAAAAGATAAAATTTAAAACGATTGTTATTCATTATTACAAATATTCGTATTTTTCTACTCAAACAGTTTATTAACTGTATGGGAACACGAACAACAAACAAGTTGTTCATTGAGTGGCCATTTTTCGTGATATCGCCACAAACTGGGCTTCTCATCGTTCCTGTTCTGGTTCTCTGGCGAGACTGGATCGTCGTAAGACGAGGGGAAAAGAATATAAAAAAAAAAGCAGTAAAAAGGTCGGTCATCGTTGGCATACGAGAAACGACGTCGAGAGCAACACCAAAAGGACGATCGATAAAACCGAGTGACATACACCGTACCGTAGTACCATCTCCCACTGTCTATCGTCTACTATGTGGTGCGTATATTCAGCCCCTTTATCCTTAGAATTACGTACTATACTCTCTAGTACGCACACTTTTTCCATCCCATTTTTATTCCCATCCTTTTTTTATTTCCTCATCTATTCTCATAATTTCTTTAACAACGAGTCACGACGATTCTGTTTTTTTTCGGCTAAAAAAATTGAAAATTTCGTTACCACATTTCTTGGCTCCATTTTTTTGCCTGCGTTCCTTGTTGGTTTTTTTTTCAATTTGTTCTTTACGAAATTCGGTTGAAAAAGCATCGTGCTGAAGTTTACAACGTTGGAAAGCAACGAAAAATATTTGATTTTATTGTTGATTCGTTCAATTTTCAATGTCATCCAAATTTTTCGAGCCGATAAGCCTCTCGGTTGGCAAAAATCGATCATTTCATCATCGTAATTACATTTTCCATTTGAATAAATGAGACTGAAGAGTTCGCAATGTTGGGGTCCAACGAAAAAAACGTTTTTCTATTGATTGTTTGTTCAATTTCAAAATCCATGACAATTGTCGTACCGATTTTGACTTTGGATCCCGAAACAATATCGTTTTATTGTCCTGACCAAATATTGCATAATAATCGTGAGATCTTCTCAAGAAAAAATGCAATTTCGTTCCATTCCAACGATGCAAACTTCAACATCGTTTTGAATAATTATTTTTGCCAAAGATAAAAAACCAATTTCGTTGCATTCCAATGATGCAAACTTCAGAGTCATTGGAAAAAGTTGATGTTTGCTGAATAGTTTTTTGGATAATAACAAATTGTTTTTCACTTGAGTTACGAAAAATGTAAAAAAAAACCGTTTTGTACAAATTGGACAAAAAAAATTGTATTTTTATCCATTTTTTACAACGAATTTATTTATTTTGACAAGTGATTATAATTCGAAAAAGAGAATAACTGCAAATTGAATTTGTTAAGGAAAAAATTCTTTTTCGAATGGTTATATTTTTGGGTATTGGCGCGGAATGCGAAGAAATTTATTGAATCTCGTGCACGAGAGTGCACTCGGAGTGTCGTTGTCGCAAAATCTCGGCATCGATAAGAACGTTTTTTCTTTTTTTTTTTCAAGTATTGTCCGGGATGCAAGAAAAGTATACGCGCGTGAAGATTGAAAACCAACCGAGCAATACGTGCAACGAAAACGTTCCACGAAATTCTTTTGTGCATCGAGAGCTCCTTTTCACGAATACGTAGCCTCTCAGTGTACCAAGAGTGAAAATAATTTATTCTACAATTGTGTTGCTCCGACGAGACGGGCGTTGCTCGCGTATATTATAACGAAGTGAAGTCGGAGCAAAAAAAGCTCATGGAACTTTCAACAAAGATGTTGGCAATGTTGTGAGCATACAGATTTTCCAGTCCCCCACTGTTTGAACTTTTTATTTCGTGTCTAAAGCCCGCCCTTTCAATTTTCGAGCCCTTATTCTTGTATTTTTATAATAAAAAATGTTTCTCTAATTATTCCAATTCGAAAAATCGAGTGTATAAATGTAAATTAATGTCAAATGAGCTCTGCTTTAAATCGCGATTTTTTTTTGCGAATTATGATGCTGAAGTTTGCAACGTTGGAATGGAACGAAAAATATTTGAATTTATTGATGATTCGTTCAATTTTTAACGTGAATCCCAAATTTTCAAGCCAATAATCGATCATTTTATGGACGTAATTACATTCTGCGCATGATGTTGAAGTTTGAATCGTTAAACTTCAACGAAATTCGGTTTTTTCTTCATCAGAGCTCATAATTATTATTCAATATTAAGCCTGGACCATAAAACGATCGTCTCTCGAGTCCCAAAAACTCAATCGAGGCGAAAAACTGCCACGATTTTTAAAATTCAATGAATAATTCATAGAAATCAAGATTTTTCGTTGATTCTCAACGTTGCAAACTTCGGAGTCATTTCTGCGCTCGAATAATTATTTTCGCTAAGGATAGAAACGAATTTCGTTGCATCCCAACGATGCCAACTTCAGAGTCATCAATTTTCAATGTCATCCAAAATTTTCCAACCAAAAAATGAAAATTTGGGATGACGTTGAAAATTGAACGAATCATCAATAAATTCAAATATTTTTCGTTGCAAACTTCAGCATCATAATCCAGTGTCCCTTTAGAACAAACGTATTTTATTATCAATAATTCTCCATCGTTGTTTATGTAATTCGTACGTTAAGGAAAAGTATACGATGTTTTTTTATAGTTTAGGATGATTTTATTTTATTCCGAACTCAATATTGTAACGGTACGAAATAGACTGAAAGACGCTTCGCGTTACGCGTCGGTTCGAGCTTCGTGAAAAAGGAGCAGGCAATGAAGAAAAACAAGAAATTTTTATAGAAAAAGCCAAATAATTAACGATTTATTCAATTTGTTTAAATTGAGAACGATTTTGATTACAAAAACACAAATAAGATCGATTTGATCTTTCGAAAAACAATTTCTGTGACTAATGGCGGTTATTTTCTCAAGATAACGGTGAAAATAGAGAATTTAACGTTTTTATAATTAATTTGTCCAATTTATTTGATTCAACACAAAATTAAACGATTTCTATTGACTCGATATAATTCTAATGAATTTGGTTTAATTTGGACAATTTTTATGAAGGATTTTGACAATATAAAAGTCCATGTGGCTTTTATGACAATTTATTAATTTTTTGAATTTAATTTTCAATCTGCGTTGAATTTCTCTACTTCCCGTTTAGGTTATGACAATTTTTAAGGATTAGAAAACAAAGCACGGTTGCGGGAGTCAAACGGAGCCGAACTACTCCGTGGCCAATGCTTTGTAGGTTAGGATGTTCACCGGTTGCGGGAGTCGAACGAAACCGAACTACTCCGTGGCCGATGAACCAGGAAAATTGAGGTTACGTTGCACACCGGTTGCGGGAGTCGAACGAAACCGAACTACCCCGTGGCCGATGCGCAGGAAAAAATGAGGTTGGACTCGTACACCGGCTGCGGGAGTTGAACGTAACCGAACCACTCCGTCGTCGTATGCACGAAGGAAATTTAGGTTAGATTATGAGTGTACACCGGCTGCGGGAGTTGAACGTAACCGAACCACTCCGTCGTCGAATGTACAGGAAAATTTGAGGTTAGGTTTTGGGAAGTAGAGAAACTCTTTGCCTAATACTCAGACTGTACGCTGAGGTCTCGGAATCTCGAGAGAGAATGAGCCCCGAGTGCTGGACGGCACCGGCTTTTATACGGTCGAAATCCTTTGTTCTCGGATTCCGCGAATTCTAAAAATAACTTCTAATATTATTGGCTTCGTTAAATCGTGGTGGGAACGCTGGCTAGAGATCACTGGCTACGCGCTTCCCCCACTCACTCACGCTCGGATCTGATTCGCTAAGCGTGGCTTGCGTCTGCGCACTACGCTCGCCGAAAGTCACGTACGCCACTTCTTTTATTATTATTTTCCCCCTCTTACTCGCGCGTGGCTCGCTGAGTCACGTACGCCACTTGTTGCATCATCTTTCTTCCCCCACTTACGCCCCAGAGTCCCGAGTCGCGCTCGCTAGCGGGCTCGCTACCCCCACTTTCACTCGCGGGCCAGCGATTAGTTCCGCCGCCGTCCGCTCGGCGCTGGCTCAGTCGAGCGTCAGCCGCCGAGACGACCACATCGCCTCATGCGCTAGGCGGTGCCGTTACAATATACGTATTCGCTATTTTAACATTTGCCAAGTGCGCATCTCAATTGCGTAGATATATCCCGACGCTTTTATCGACGTGACTCTCACTTGTCTCCGAGTTTCACGACGTTGAGATACTCCTCTGCTCGATTAAATCCTCCGGGATTCCGGCTTTAGGTAATACATACACATACGGAATAGTAATTCCATCCGGTTGTTGTTGTGTACATGTAAAAGCTGTATACAATATGTATGGGCATGTGGATGTGTATATATTTATTTATATGCAGTAAATGGAGTATCGATAATAGAGAGAACATTTTACGGACACTCTGTAAAGCCAATTTGGTTGAAAAAGAATGAAGCTGAAGTTTGAAAAATATTTCGTTTCATCAATGATTTGTTTAATTTTCAAAATGATTTGGGTCGCAAAAATCGATCGTTTTAACCTCGCAATTACATTCTGCATTTAAATAATGAGTTTTGTCGCGGAAAAAAAATCATTTCGTTGCATTCCAACGCTGCAAACGCCAACGTCATGCCGTTGTTCGAATCGTTGTTCTTTTTTTTTGTAGTAATTTATGAATATTTTATGGCCCTAAATTGTTGACATCAAGTGTCGAACGATCGGTAAATTGTTCGGGTCAAAAAGACCCAGTATGCACTCGAAGAGTGCTCGTGGGTGCATTGCCACCCAAAGTCACGCGTTTCCCGAAGAATTAAGTATTTTGTGATGAATTTTGAATGCATCACAATATTGCATCGTAAATAAATGCAAATAATATTGCACAACGTTGACCGTACATTTTAATGGCCGAATCTCGAGTTTCAAAATGGTATATTTGTTCTAGGGAACGTTTAATTCACGAATCCACTCTTTGACACACGATTCCGAATGCCAGTTCCATTCACCGGATATTTGACTCCAGCAATTAGAACATTTCGGTCGTGCTTAAGAAGGGAACGTGGTTAAGGGCAACTAGAGGCCGATCGTCAGAGAATGTGGCGAAAAAAGCTCATAAAGTCTAATCTGATTCACGCTAGATTGTAGAAAAGAAAGAAAGAGCAATCCGATGTTATTGATTCCGGTTTGACGTTAATTCATGACGTCGAAGTTTGCATGGTTGGAATGCAACGAAATTATTTTTATTCTGCGGCGAAACTCATTATTTAAGTGCGGAATGTAATTGCGAGGTTGAAACGATCGATTTTCGCGACCCAAAAAGTATATGGACTCGAAAAATTTTGATAATTTTGAAAATTAAACGAATCATCAATGAAACGCAATAATTTTCTTTGGAATGCAACGAAAAATATTTGATTTTATTGATGATTCGTTTAATTTTCAATGTCATCCAAATTTTTCGAGCCGATATGCTTTTTGGGTGGCAAAAATCGATCATTTTATCATTGTAATTAAATTCTGCATTGGAATAATTATTTTTGTTAAGGATAGAAAACGAATTTCGTTGCATTTCAACGATCCAAACTTCAGAGTCATTGAATTCTCTACGCGCTCTGCAAATCGAAAAATAAATAAATTCGTCCGTGGCCAAAAACATAAATTTTAAAAATACGGAATAATTCTCCAGCGGGAAGTTGGAAATAAAAAAAAATATGATTTACTCACTCTAGGGAATGTAGGAAACCGAGAACGAAGCCGGGAATAACGAAATCGTCGCTTCCGACGCGCCACCGTCGCCCAAAAGCAACGAGACTCGGCATTGATGAAATGTCTTTGTTTTATTTGTTCAAAATAAATAAAAGCACTCGACAGCAGGCATAGAAATTTTTCGGTGGGCTAACAAGCCCGACAAACTCGTATTTCCCCCTCGACGTGCCAGGGTTCCCAGTGATTACAAACTAAACCGAGTCACGTGTGCCTCGTTCACTCGGGCAACGCGAGAGTGGGGAGCGTCGCGTCGACGTATCCCACAATCCCACTCACTCGGTCAATAATAACACCACGTGGCATACCCGTCGATATTTTTTTCCACTTCACAGCGACTTTTGACCGCGAAACGGCGCCCCGAACTGCTGCGTAGCAAATAAAACTTTCTCGCGACTCCCTAAAAAATAAGTTCGTACGAAAAAAAAAAACAATTTTTCGAAAAAACTATCGAATTTCCTTCCGAAAACAATCCACGAAATCAAGAAAAAAACAACGTGACGTGCGGCTTTTTTTTCACTCAATTTTCTCGATCATTTCGTTCCATCTGTTCCAGATTTTTCTCTCAAAACACATTCACATCAAAACTAGTGAAAAAAATGTGATCATAAATGAATTGTTTGAAAATATTTCTCGATCCTTCGATCCAATGAACGATTGGAAAAATTTATGAATTTCCGACGCGAACTACTGCGCGTTGTTTTTTTTTCTCATCGTTCCCGGGACACCGAGTGCCGAGGCGATACAACGCGAAAGTAAAACTGACGCGAACTGTGTTCCGCGCCTCGTCGACTCGTCGATCTGCATATCTTTATCTGTTGGAGTTTTTTTCGCTTGTATCGCAACGAGAGTGACTTTTAGTGGATAATGATTGTGCGTGGACGTGAAAAACTTCGATAAACTCGAACACTTGCGATTCACTGTCAATCGTGTACTCGCGTATTGACGACTCGGGTATTTTCGTCCATCAGAAACGACGAGCGTACCAGACACTGTGACAGGAGACTGAGGAGACTGAAAAGCAAACGCGACGAGCGGACGTTCGCGCTCTTGACTGTTAGCGGTCAATGTTACACGGGGCGTTCCGTCACAAAAGAACAAAACTGCTTAGCCATGAAAATTTAATACTCGAAACGCAGCACTAATATTTTGACCCTGCGAGTGCAAACTGTGATGATGCCGAAGTTTGCAACGTTGGGATGCAACGAAAAATATTTGAATTTATTAATGATTCGTACAATTTTCATGATGCTGAAGTTTGCAACGTTGGAATGGAACGAAAAATATTTTAATTTATTGATGATTCGTTCAATTTTTAACGTGAATCCCAAATTTTCAAGCCAATAATTGATCATTTTATGGACTTAATTACATTCTGCGCATGATGTTGAAGTTTGAATCGTTGAACTTCAACGAAATTCGGTTTTTTCTTCATCGGAGCTCATAATTATTATTCAATATTTAGCCCGGACCATAAAACGATCGTCTCTGGAGTCCCAAAAACTCAATCGAGGCGAAAAACTGCCATGATTTTTAAAATTCAATAAATAATTCATAGAAATCAAGATTTTTCGTTGATTCTCAACGTTGCAAACTTCAGAGTCATTTCTGCGCTTGAATAATTATTTTTGCTAAGAATAAAAACGAATTTCGTTGCATTCCAACAATGCAAACTATGACCGTGAAGTTTTCATCGTTGGAATGCAGCGAAATTCTTCTTTATATTTTGCAAAAATAATTATTTGAGTGAAGAATGCAATTACGATGATAAAATGATCGATTTTTGCAACCCGAAAACATATCGGCTCGAAAAATTTGGATGACATTGAAAATTGAACGAATTAACAATAAAATAAAATATTTTTCGTTGCATTTCAACATTGCAAACTTCAGCATCATGTGATTCGTTCAATTTTCAACGTCATCCCAAATTTTTAAGCCAATGGGCTTTTCGGGTGTCAAAAATCGATCATTTTATCATCGTAATTGCATTCTGCACTTAAATAATTATTTTTGCTAATGATAAAAAACGAATTTCGTTGCATTCCAACGATGCAATCTTCAGAGTCATAAACTCTGGCGTTTTGACGTTTTGAACAATTTATCATCACCGATTGTTTGGCAGCGAATGTTTCGACATTTATTTTTCGTTTTTACTACAAAAAACGTCTCTAAAAAAAAAACTAGAAACGCATATGCACTATGCAAAGAGCCTTGGGTCAGATTGACCCAATATGCACTCGAAGAGTTAATAAAGTACTCGTCACGAACAATAGAAAAATCTTGTTTGCCAAACGAAAACCGAAAAAACTACAAAAATTGCAACAAATGCATTAATGATAAGAATAATGAATAAAAAAAAATACTTTTCGTTGTATTCCAACGATGCAAACTTCAGAATAATCTAAAACAAGCGACCGTTGTCTTAAAATCAAATCAACTGATAAACATCACACTCACACATAGAAAAAAAAAATTCATAGTTATCTCGACAACGATTGAATGAATGAATGAATGAAAGTGAAAGCGAAGGAATGGCCAAGCCGATTATCTGCACAAAATCGTTATATCTGTATTTACGCTCGAGCAACCTTTCAATATGTACATTACATAATATTCAGACGAGTTTAGTGGCCGAGATTCTCGCACACACACATACACGCACTCGAGGCAACTAGACTGCGAGAGATAACGTGCGTTCCCAAGACGGAATAGACGATTCTGTCGGCTCTTATACACGCGTCTCAAGTTGATGCATCAATCAGCTATTAATAGATAACAGCGTGCAGTAGCTCTGTATGCTTTTGAGTACAAAGCGTTCAACTTGAAATGGACCGAAATAAATAATGATGTTGAAGTTTGCATCGTTGGAATGCAACGAAATTGTGTTTTTTTTTCAGCGCAGGCTCATAATTATTATTCAATATTTGCTACGGACAAAAAACGATCGTGTCTCGCGACTCAAAAACTCAATCGAGACGAAAAATTGCCATGATTTTCAAAATTCAATAAATAATTAATAGAACCATTTTTTTTCGTTGGATTTCAACGTTGCAAACTCCAGAGTCATAATAAATAAACACTTGGGTCCCAAAAGTTTGCCTTCATTATTATTCGAATTCTTCATTATTATCAATTGTTATCAACGATTTTAGCGACTGCAAATTCGTCATTAAATATTACTTTATTGAAACATTAATTCACAAAAAATAGTTGCATAATTGCACGGAAAGAAATGTTAAAAACTACCGATGAAGCTGAAGTGTGCAACGTTGGAATCCAACGAAAAATATTTCGTTTCATCGAATGATCCTGAAGTTTGCATCGTTGGAATGCAACGAAATTCTGTTGTTTCTTCAGCAGAGCCAATGATTATTATTCAATATTTGGTCCGGCCAATAAAACGATTCTTTCTCCCGACCAAAAAACTCAATCAATTCGAAAAATTGCCATGACTTTCAAAATTCAATAACTAATCAATAGAAAAAATGTTTTTCGTTGAATCTCAACGTTGCAAACTTCAGAGTCATTTTCATCGATGGTTTGTTCAATTTTTAAAATTATCCAAATTCTTCGAGCCCATATACTTTTTGGGCCGCAAAAATCGATCGTTTCTACCTCGTAATTACATTCCGCCTTTGAATAATGATTTTCGCCACAGAAAACAAATATTTTCGTTGCATTCCAACGATGCAAACTTCAACGTCACAAACTACCGTTACAGAATAAGATTAGAATTGGACACTTTGTGCTGAACTTTATATGAAACTGTGTGAAAATAGAATGAACTTCGAAATCTGGATTAAAAAATTTGTTTTGTTTCCATTCTAAAAATTTGTAACGCTCATTTCTTGTTTTTAATTTTTTCCTACGCACGTGCTCTCGACAATAATCACTTTGTGTGTTTTTTTATGATTTTTATTCATAATTGTTATTGTTATTATTGAAATAATATTGATATGATTTATAATAATTTTGCTGCGTTGGCGCTTGAAGATGAAATAATGTATGAAATGGAGATTGTTAATGTGCATATAGAAATGTCATGGAATTCGAAATGCATGAATGTATGCTCGATTAAAACTTTGAAAATGGCACCCTCGAGCGAATAGGAGGATGTAGGAAGTTTGTAATTTGAGAGTTCGTGACTAAAATGTGTATATTCGAGAGAGCTTGATATCTTGGGAAGAATATGAATGAATAATGAGTCGTACTTTGGTGCAACTTTGTCGAATAAGCAAACTTGGTATCCTAAAATTCTCATACATTTCAATGATAAATCGTAGATTGGATGCTGAAAATATTGCACCACAGAGATGGAGTCTACATCATTGGTATGCAACGATTTCTTCTTTTCACCTATTGTGCAGAATTTTCATCGTGCAAAATGAGACGACGAGTATTTATCGATTTTTTTTTATTATAACGTCGACTCGAACGACCCGAAATTTTTCGGACGGTATCGAAAAACCACAGAATCGGAAATTCGTCACTTATCCTGGAATTTCGAAACATCGCAGGATTCACGAGAAAGAGAACAAAATCTTTATCTTTAGCAAAAATAATTATTTTAATTATAAGCAAAAATTATTTTAATCAAAAGCAAAAATAATTATTCAAGCGCAGAATGTAATTTCGATGATAAAATGATCGATTTTTGCCACCCGAAAAGCATATTGGCTCGAAAATTTTGGATGACATTGAAAATTGAACGAATCATCAATAAATTCAAATATTTTTCGTTGCATTCCAACGTTGCAAACTTCAGCATCATTGGAACGTTGAGATTCAGCGAAAAATCTTGTTTCTATTGATTATTTGTTGAATTTTGAAGGCTATTTTTGGTCTCGATTAAGTGTTTTTGTGACTCGAGACGATAGTTTTATTGTCTGGCCCAAATAATTATGAGCTCTGGTGAAGAAAAAAACAGAATTACGTCGCATTCCAACGATGCAAACTTCAACATCGTGCTAGAAAATATTCTGGCTCCCTCGGTAGCAATCGAGCAACATCATCGACGAGTATAAACTTAATTATTTTTCAATATCGAATAGCTGTGCCCAAGGCTGCCACCAGTCTAACAGACAGAAAAACCATAAAGTGAGGAAAACGTGCGATTGGAGTGATGGGATCGAGTCCTAAATCCCCTCAGGGGTACGCGGGAGCAATAAAAATAAAAATAAATATAAAATGAGCCAAAATGAACCGATATCTCAAGGTCTTGAGTAGCTCAAATCATATGATTCTGAATGCAACGAAATTCTCTTTCATATTTGGCAAAAATAATTATTTAAATGGATAATTTAATTACGATGATAAAATAATCGATTTTTGCCACCCGAAAAGCATATCGGCTCGGAAAATCTGGATGACATTGAAAACTGAACGAATCAACAATAAAATTCAATATTTTTCGTTGCGTTCCAACGTCGCAAACTTCAGCATCATTTTTGTAAATGAATTTTTTGTTCAATTTAAAAAAACCATGATGATTTTCGTACCGATTTTGTGTTTGGATGCCAAAAAAAAATTATTCCATCGTCCGGACGAAATATTGAATAAGAATCATGCGCTCGTTAAAAAAAAAAAAGAATTTCGTTGCATTCCAACAATGGAAACTTCAACATCATTGCGAAAAAATAATAAAAATCGATTGGTATACAAGTTAATTGGTTCTCCATGAATTTTCCACGAACACAGACATACAGATGCTTCTCTTGGCAACTTTGATCTGAATTTATAATTTGCGATAATTCCACATTCACTACATGAGCAAAACTTCGTTACTTTTATCTCGAGTTACTCGTCCATGACGATATCGTAGCGTGAATACGTGTAATTGTCGCAATGATTCAAAATTTCCCGTAACGATCCCGTTGATAATTACGGTTCATTAATTATTGAAAAGTATTTTAATTAGCGGATTGCGTTGATGTTTTCACGAGAGGAGGGACGAATTTCTTTTTTCCTTTTCGTTCAATGGCGAAAAACTGATTCTCTCTCTTTCTCTCTCTCTCTCTGTCTCTCTCTCGGTCCTTCAGCTCAATAACTTTGCCGAAGAAACTCTGTAGGGGAGAGTTTAATCGAAACTAACGATCGTAATCCATAAGATATACGTATATTATCACGTTCAATGCAGCATTCGCTTGAAATAAATCTCGGTCACGTCTACGGTGGTTTCATTGAAACTAACTGATTGTGAGTGCGACCGTTTGGACCGAAATTGCGAATCGTCATTGCGGATTCTACTTTGAAATATTAATACGCAATACGCAACGATGAATATTATTTCTCTCGTTGGAAAAAGCTAGAAAAATTGTGATGATACTGAAGTTTGCAGCGTTGGAATGCAACGAAATATATTTGAATTTATTGATGATTCCTTCAATTTTCAATGTCTTCCAAAATTTCCAAGCCAATATACTTTTCGGATGTCAAAAATCGATCATTTCATCATTGTAATTACATTTTCCATTTAAATAATTATTTTTCGCCAAAGATAAAAACAAATTCCGTTGCATTCCAATGATGCAAACTTTAGAATCAACAATAAAAAGAAATATTTTTCGTTGCATTCCAACGTTGCAAACTTCAGCATCATTGAAACCGAAAGATGTTGAAAAATCGAAGGTCACACAGCCATGTAAAGCCTGAGGAGAAAAAACAACGCAAAGTTTCATGATTTTTGTTGAATGAGCTTGAGAAATTCGAGAGCAGCAGTAGACCTATTAAAAAGTTGAAAGTACAACTGCACATGGTGTAGGTGAATGTGCGTATGCATGAAATTCGTCCAGAACAATCGATAGGATGGTCCGGAATATTAAAAACTGCTCTTAACCCTCTGGAGAGCGTTATGGTTCGATGGTCTTTTGTTCCGAAGACGCCAAACATAAAAACGATGGAGAAGGAGGAATGAAAAAAGTTGCAGGGCCATTAATTGTTCCCCCAAGCTTTGTGCCTGTCCAATTTTTCGGTTGCGGAATTTGTCTAATTGTCGTACGAGTCTTTTGTCCTTTTAGAGGGTTCACCATGACCACATCATGGCACAATACATTCATTTTTGTTTTCCACTACACCAAAATAAATACGCGCCAAAAATTTGCCCATATCCCGCATTTTTTTCTACTTTTTTTTTCAATCATTATTTCCGATTGAAATAACTGTCAAGATTCTTTATAGTTCATCGAAACAGAAATAAATTTCGAAATTTTATGAAAACAAGAAAATATTTATTAAAAAATTCGAAAATTTTGATTAATTCTCAACATTTCTGCGATTCTGGAGACACCGAGTGACTTTTAGCTTGAAAAAAATGTACAAGTGGCTCCAGTTTCGGGAAATCACCGATAAAATCGATTGGGTCTCACAGACCCAGTAGCACAAATAAGCGTAAAAAGGATTCAATGCTGAGCCTATTAAAATGACTCTGAAGTTTGCATCGTTGGAATGCAACGAAATTTTTTCCGTATCCTTGGCAAAAATAATTATTTGAATTCAAAATGTAATTACGATGATAAAATGATCGATTTTTGTCACGGGAAAAGCAAATTTGGTCAAAATTTTGGATGATATTAAAAATTCACCGAATGATCGAAAAAATTAAATATTTTTCGTTGCATTCGAACGTGCAAAATTTCAGCATCAAGCATGAAGTTTGCATCGTTGGAGAACGCAACGAAATTCAATTTTTTCAACATGAAATATTCAACATTTATTTATTATTGAATATTTGTTGAAAAGCTCAATCGACACGAAAACTTGCCATGGTTTTTAAAATTGAATGAATAATTAATAGGAAAAATATATTTCGATGAATCTCAACGTTGCAAATTTCAGAGTCGTGATGATTAAGTTTGAAAACGTTTGATTGACTCACCATATGAGATGAAGACTGAAGAGGAATGCACCAGGTACGACGAGATCGTCGCTGCCGACGCTCCAGCGTCTTCGAAAAACGACGATACCAGGCATCACTCTCTTTAATATTTGAATTTATTTATATATATATTTATATATTGATTCATTTATTAATCAACTCATTCACGTTTATATTAATTTATCTATTTATTAATTTGTTTATTTTTCGTTATTTTAATGAAATTAATGAAATTTGCCGCATGTCCAACATCCAGTTTGAATATTAAAGGGTCGTTTTAAAAACTTCACTTCATTTAATCACCGTAATGATTATTTTAATTGGTATTATATAGTCATAATAATAATTAGGATAATCGTGTGTTATCATATTTCGAATAAGATCGAAATCACAAATCGAATGATGTGAAGAAAAAATGAGACTCGCTCATTTTCGAATGAATTTCCTTCTGCTGGTTTTTTTTCTCGAGGCCAATGTGATGATATATTTTCGTTGAGAATGTCACGTCCTGGTACTCCTTCTCATCGCCAAGGTCGTGCTTTGGCGTCTCAACGATTAAGGTCACCGGGGTCGTCTCTATTCTCGTCGTCTGATCGTTCGTTGGTCTCGATACGTCGAAAATCACGACGGGCTGAGCCTCGTCAAATTTTGCCATATTTCGTATGGAGAATCCCTCGATTTTTCCTGCTCCATTTGACGCGCGAAAAAGAGGTCAGAATAAAAAATCAACCAGACCGGTGAAAAACGAGCAAGAAAAGGGGCAAAAATTTCAAGAGGGCAACGATATCGAAGCTCCGAGTCTTTCCCCGAGGATCCTTGACCCCCAAACTACCATTTTTCAATGCTATTTCCTCCACGAATGCCCTTCGGAATCCAGCCAACTTATGGACATGAATTTGAGTTGGCGCGTACGAATTTTTTTCTACAATTTACGACCATTATTTTCCCCTCATCTTTGGCTTATGAATCTGAAGTTTCCGACGTTGCAATCCAACGAAAAATATTGCTTTTTACGGACGATTTGTTTTATATTCAAAATTATCCAAATTTTTCGAGCCGATTTATTTTTAGGGTCGGAAAAATCTGGACGTTGAAGTTTGCATCGTTGGAATGCAACGAAATCATTTTTTTCTGCTGCGAAACTCATTATTTAAATGCGGAATGGAATTACGAGGTTAAAACGATCGATTTTCGCGACCGAAAAAGTATATGGGCTCGAAAAATCTGGACAATTTTGGCAATTAAACAAATTGTCGATGTAACGAAATATTTTTCGTTGGATTCCAACGTTGCGAACTTCAGCTTCATCAGTAGTTTTTAATATTTCTTTCCGTGCAATTATGCAATTATTTTTTGTGAATTAATGTTTCAATAAAATAATATTTAATGACGAATTTGCAGTCACTACAATCGTTGATAACAATTGATAATAATGAAGAATTCGAATAATAATAAAGGCGAACTTTGAGGAACCAAGTGCATATTTATTATGACTCTGGAGTTTGCAACGTTGAAATTCAACGAAAAAAATGTTTCTATTAATTATTTATTGAATTTTGAAAATCATGGCAATTTTTCGTTTTTTTTCTCGCGACAGGAAAAAAATAATTTCGTTGCATTTCAACGATGCAAACTTCAACTTCATGTTGGCTTGCAGTTTCGATCAAAAAACCTACTCGTTTAAAATGTTTTTAGATCAATAAAATTTCATTCTTCTCGTTCTTTGATGATATTCTGAAGTTTGCATCGTTGGAATGCAACGAAATTCTTTTTTATATTCGGCAAAAATAATTATTTCAATGGAGAATTTAATTACGATGATAAAATGATCGATTTTTGCCACTCGAAAACATATCGGCTCGAAAAATTTGTATGATATTGAAAATTGAACGAGTCAACAATAAAATAAAATATTTTTTGATGCATTCCAACGTTGCAAACTTCAGCATCATGTTCTTTTTCGCGAGGTCATCGTCGATCCACTGATTCCGGAAAAAAAAATCACGCAAACGATGTAATATTCTGCTTCACTTTCTCTTCGTCGTTTCCGCACTTGCTAATTATACCGTTCGATGCACATCGTTTGTTCTAGAGAAACCACTCTTTTGTGCACTAAATTTGTGTTGCGTCTACTCGTTATTACAAAATCCAAGCAGCAATTACGTCCTGTCCCCACAATTCCTATCAACCGTTGACTCGAATATTTCCAAGTTTTGGATTTGTGCCAAACCAGATTAGAGCCTACACTCATTTATTAACCTCCCTAAAAGAAGAAGAAGAAAAAACGCTCCAAGTTTCAAACTATTCATAGCGTCAAGATTTTCCACCTCGTAACAGAATTTTTAATTCGCAGAGCCTCCCAATGTGACATTCTTGAATTTTTTCCCTTGCCCAATTCCAGATTTTGCCAAAATCCAAAGGATTGAAAAATTCACGAGTCTGAAGTTTGCAATGTTGGAATGCAACGGAAAATATTTGATTTTATTGTTGATTCGATCAATTTTCAAATGATTCTGAAGTTTGCATCGTTGGAATGCAACGAAATTCGTTTTTTATATTTGGCAAAAATAGATATTTAAATGGAGAATTTAATTACGATGATAAATTGATCGATTTTCATGAATAAAATACTAATCATCAATAAAATCAAATATTCTTCGTTGCATTCCAACGCTGCAAACTTCAGCATCATATTTTTCAATGTCATCCAAATTTTTCCAGCCGATATGCTTTTCGGGTGGCAAAATCCGATCATTTTATCATCGTAATTAAATTCTACGCTTGAATAATTATTTTTGCTCAAGATAAAAAAGAATTTCGTTGCATTCCAACGATGCAAACTTCAGAATCATAAAAATTCAAAGAAAAAGAATTTCCGTAAAATACACGAGTTTTCTTCTGATTTTTTCTAGAGACAATCATTTGAAAAAAATTCGAATTGATGACAAAAGTCTCGAGCGAGAGAATAAACTTTCTAGCTTGATTTTTCTTATCGAGAGAAAACGATGGAAAATATAATCTGAAACTGGAAGAGGCCAGCGATAATTCCAAGTTTTCGAGTCCCTCTGGCAACAATATCGACAGCAGACTTTATAGATTTACGAACATGGCCGTTTACGTATTGTAAACATATTGGCCTGGAGGTCATCGCTTAGAGGCAGCCGGCAGAGCGTGTAAAGAGTTCGACCAATCGTTAAAACGTAAAATTCGAACGAGCATCGTTAATGAGCCACTAATGAGCGAGTGACAGACTGACACGTGACGAAAAACCAATGACGATGAGGAAAAACATGACTTTATACGAGTTTAGCAGTGAATTAACCTTTCCAGTCTATTCTGAGTCGTGTCAACCGAAAAATCTGTCCCCGATTGTTTGGCATTTGATGGCAACGAATGCCTCGGCATTTAATTTTCGTTTTCGTCAAAAAAATCAATTCAGCCCCTTAAAATGTGAATATTATAGTATAAAAAAGGCTTCCGAAAAAAAAACGCATTTCGAAAAACGCTTTGGGTCAGATTAACCCCAAAATAGTTTTTCAAAATAGAAAAAGGCGCATAAAAAGTTTGCTCGTTAAAATTTAGTGGCCGACCAATGTTGAGTGATTAAAAAATGACTTTCTACGATACTGGAGTTTGCAACGTTGAAATGCAACGAAAAATATTTGATTTTATTGTTGATTTGTTCAATTTTCAAGGTCATCCAAATTTTTCGAGCCGATGGCAAAAATCGATAATTTTATCATCGTAATTAAATTTTTTAATTATTTTTTTTATTTTTTATTTAATTTTAATTTTAATTTAATTTAATTTTGATTTTAATTTCTCGGATGGCAAAAATCGATAATTTTATCATCGTAATCAAATTTTTAATCTTTTTTTTCAATTTCAATTTTATTTCAATTTTGATTGAATTGAATTTTGTTTTGTTTTAATTTTAATTTCTCGGACGGCAAAAATCGATAATTTTATCATCGTAATTAATTCTCCATTAAGATAATTATTTTTCCAACTATAAAAAAGAATTTCATTGCATTCGAACGATGCAAACTTGAGCATCATGGACTTTTGACACTTCCTGTAGCCTCGAGTATAGAAATAGTCAAAGATACAAAGTGGCAAGTTAATTAACACGTCGGAGCACACAGCTCAATCGTTAGTATTGCAATTATAATTAAACTCTATAGCTAACGTCACTGAGTTTACGTCGCGGTTGAAACTTCAAACTGTATACTTTCCAACCCAACCACATGAAAACTTTCAACGCGCGTTGCATCACTTTCCTCGCGTCCATCTTTTCGTAATTCACATCGGCGAGGCGGAAACTTCGCAATTTTTCTTTCTTTATTTTAATCAATCCGCTTTATTCCCCATTCCAAGGGTGTAATCCGTGCACCGCGGAGCAGAGTGCTCGCAAAAAAAAGTACTGAATTGAAAAAAAAATTCAAAACTGTGAAAAAATCAGTAGAAAAATCGTCACGACGTTGAAAGGCAACGAAAATTTTTATTTACATCCATTTAATTTTCGTTGTTTTGTTATCGTCAACGTGAATTAATTTTTAATCGTTTTTGTGACGTTGAAGTTTGCATCGTTGGAATGCAGCGAAATTATTTTTCCTGCGGCGAAACTCATTATTAAAATGCGGAATTTAATTACGAGGTTAAAACGATCGATTTTCGCGACCCAAAAAGTATAGGGGCTCGAAAATTTGGATAATTTTGAGAATTAAACAAATCATCGATGAAACGAAATATTTTTCGTTGGATTGCAACGTTGCGAACTTCAGCATCAAACGATGATGAGAATTTGACTAGAAATCGTCGGCGCGACGTTGAACGAAAAGAATAGACGCGAAAAAGCTTGAAAATTTTGGCGGATGCACTTTATCGATTCGAGTAATCGACGATGTGCAAGAGTGCAGCTTGCAAGGAATTCATCTCCACCTGGGACAAAGCTTTTGGAGGTTCATTCGACTCCCCGAACCGTTGGAGTGCGAAAAAGCGAGAAAAGAGAGAGTTTTAAAACAGCGAGTCCCTTCAATTCTTGGAAATGCTTGTCATTCCGAGACAAAACAAAACAACAAGTTTTTCTCCGAAGAGAAGAAAGAAAACTCGAAAAAACTTCAACTTTGATTGCTCCAAAGATTTTAACTTTGTTGGAGCGAAGTTAGACGCCGGATTTAGAGTTTAAGGTTGGAAAGATTTTCCACGAACAAATCGTCTCGAATTTCTGTGCCAAAATTTCGTATATTTTTGACGTACAAATATTTATAATCCCTGAGCACTGCAACTTGTTCCAGTTCCGTGACGTTTGTTCAAATTTGCCAAAACATCGGAATGGCAAATCTTCCCAAATCTCTTCGATTACGCGCAAATTTCTATTACAATCCTTTTATCCTCAAAATTTTTCATTCGGCAACACTTTACGTAATCGGACAATAAACTCGATAAATCTCGATTGTGTATGATAAAAAAATTCATCGAAGTATTTCGAAAGACTTTTAATAATGCGGAAGAAAAAAAAGATTAGCCGATGAATTTTTTAAGCTCCATTTTGCAATGATGCTGAAGTTTGCATCGTTGGAATGCAACGAAATTCCTTTTTTTTTCTGACAAAAATAATTATTCCAATGCAGAATGTAATTACGATGATAAAAAATCGATTTTTGCCGTCCGAAAAGCATATCGGCTCGAAAAATTTGGATGACATTGAAAATTGAACGAATTATCAATAAAATAATGACTCTGAAGTTTGCGACGTTGATATTCAACGAAAAATATTGTTTTTATTCATTATTTATTGAATTTTAGAAAGCATGACTATTTTTCGCTCGAATTGAGTTTTTGGGACTCGAGAGTCGATCGTTT
Source organism: Diadegma fenestrale (assembly GCA_037043255.1). NCBI lineage: Eukaryota > Metazoa > Arthropoda > Insecta > Hymenoptera > Ichneumonidae > Diadegma > Diadegma fenestrale. Next base: position 21,576,556 of record CM073309.1, on the reverse strand, counting down.
TATCGTCCGGGCCAAATATTGAACAAGAATTTTGAGTTTTGCTGAAGAAAAAACGGAATTTCGTTGCGTTCCATCGATGCAAACTTCAACATCATATAAAATTGAATATTTTTCGTTGCATTCCAACGTTGCAAACTTCAGCGTCATATTTGGTGATGATTCGTTCAATTTTCAACGTCATCCCAATTTTTCAAGCCAACATGCTTTTTGGGTAGTAAAAATCGATCATTTTATCATCCTAATTAAATTCTGCGCTTGAATAATTATTTTTGCTAAGAATAAAAAAACGAATTTCGTTGCATTCCAACGACGCAAACTTCAGAGTCATTATTTTGTGCGAAAAGTTGTATGAAACGAAGTTGGAGCAAAATAAAAAAGTAAATTTGAAAAAAGAATATTTATCGGGTTATCTGCGTGTGATTACGAGGAAAAAAAATGTCGAGTCTAGATCGTGAATTAGTGCGAAATTGTAGCGATTCCTAAAACATTGCTCCGGGATTGGAAGGAGCTTGAGAAGTGTTGAGCAGAGAGCTAAAACGTACTGGTATTTCCTGTGAAGAGAAAATCGACCGCAGCAGTCGCGATATACGGTTGTATCCTTTATGTGTCGAAGAGATTTCGTATCCGTCGTTTGAGCGTCGGTTTTAAGCAGAGAAGTCTCGACACAAAGTACACGAATTTTCTCTTCGCTTTTTTCTCCGCATTTCTTACAGCGCCACCGTCACACCATTAATTTCATAATCGTCTCCGCAGCGGCACGTATTTCGCGATAAATAAAAACAACAATTTTCCTTTTGGTACGAGACGAAATAAAAATTGACGATTTTCGCACTTTATTACGCGAAAGGCACGCGTAAATTTTTATTAGAAATATTTTCACACTGCACGGATTTTATTAATTCACGACCGACGCAGTTTTCCGGAGAAAAAATCGCTCGACACATTCCAATTCGCTCGATGAACGAATCGCAAAGAAGTAGCAAAACATTCGATTCACTCAAAACATCGTTGTCCGAAGGGACGGGAATATAGCGAGAACAAAAAAAATTGCACACCGGTCGACGTTCGCCGCGAGACTGCCGCGGAACTTGTCAGCGTGCCGGGCGCCCGGCTCCCTTGCGAGTAATACACTGAAGACTGAGGGTGGCGCGGGCGCGCGCGAGAAGCGCGGCTGTGCGGGTATTGGCGGGGACGGAGCGGGGGGGGGGGTGTCGGAGGAAGCGCAAGAGGGAGTTTTTCGAAGCGCTTTATCCCCTGCGGGACACGCAAGAGGTGGGGAGCAGAACTCGTGTGTCTCCTCGTTGTCGTCGGGATTCCGCGCGTTTGTTATCCGCACACGCTGCTCCCTTTTTTCTACTTCCGAATATCGACCATCCCTCACGATCGTTAATCTCAACCAAAAAATCAAAACATTGCACACAAGTGTACACAACTACCGATTCGCGGCCAACAAAAAAAAAAAAAACTTGTCGATTTCTTCCTGTTCGGATAATATTTCTCCAGAGCTCGTTGTACATTTTTTAATTAATACATATTCGCTTCCACTGAAATTCGGCAATAAACGTTCCATTTTATCGTTTTCGTACAGGTTTATGGAAATAAATTGAGCCCATAAATTCTAGCACGTTTGACTTATCGCTTTAAAAAGGCACAGGAAAGTTCGAAATGATTAGAATTTAACAAAATTCTTTTTTATATTTGGCAAAAATAATTATTTGAATGAAGAATTTAATTACGATGATAAAATTATCGATTTTTGCCACCCGAAAACATGTCGGCTCGAAAAATTTGGATGACATTGAAAATTGAACGAATCAACGATAGAATGAAATATTTTTCGTTGCATTCCAACGTTGCAAACTTCAGCATCATAATATTCAAAATTTTTGAGATTTATGACTCTGAAGTTTGCATCGTTGGAATGCAACGAAATTCTTTTTTATATTTGGCAAAAATAATTATTTAAATGGAGAATTTAATTACGATGATGATAAAATGATCGTTTTTGCCACCCGAAAAGCTTATCGGCTCGAAAAATTTGGATGACATTGAAAATTGAACGAATCGACAATAAAATGAAATATTTTTCGTTGCATTCAAACGTTGCAAACTCCAGCATCATAATATTCAAATTTTTTGACATTTTTCTTCTACACAGTTATCGAGTCATTGAGCACTAGAGTTTACATGCATAAAAATTCAGATATATATATATAGGTATATCTTCTGCATATTGTACACTCGAATTATTCGTCAACTATGTAGACAAAAAAATTGAAAAAGTTTGTGTCATTGTATTTGATGCTTAAGAATGTTATCACCAAATTTTATTGAATTCTTATCATATTGTCGCCTGTAGCCAACAAGTTTCTATCGGAATGTTAATATCGGCAAAATCGTCGAATACGAGTGTTTTTTGTTAAGGATTAAATGATTCTCCAACTTTTCGTAAAAAAAAGCCTGCGATAGCAGCAAAAATCGATTGAATCCCCACTTTACCATAAAAAGCTTCGCAGAAGGTTCATCATGCAATTTTATTTTTCTTTTGTAACAAACAATAATCAAAAAAAAATTGAACATTTCCCAAGAATAAAATAATCGAAAGTTCATTGAAACGAAATTAAATCTCAATTTGGAAAATTAATACCATTGAAGTCTTTTTCTTTTCTTCGTGGGTCAATCTGACCCAGTACAAACGACAGAGCTTTTTTTTTGTTTTTCTTTTATAGAGACGTTTTTTGTACTAAATTCGCCACATTTTATGGCTCTGAATGTATTTTTTAACAATAACGAAAATTAAATGCCAAAATGTTCGTCGTCGGTTTAATGCCAATTAATCGGTGACGCAAAATCGTTCGGGTCTAAACGACCCGGCATGCCCTAGAACCATGAATTCAATATTCGATCATAACCATGTATTTTCCCCATAAATCCCCATGGTACGCAGTGCGGACCGTCAATTCGCATTTCATGGGCAATTAAAACGACGCGAACTGCGACGAATAGAAAAGGGTTTCGGAATAAAATGAAATAAACAAAATTATCACGTGGTTTTTAAAGCAGAGAAAAAACTTTTTTTTTCAGCTCTCCTCGATGACAACTTCGTCCTCAATATGTCTTAAAATTTTTTAATCAATACCGGATGAGTCTCTTCTCCTGTCGTCTCTAATCTCGAATATCCGGTTAAACTTTTGCTCGTGAGCGAAAAGCTGCTCGTACGTAGATAGAACAGAGATGTTCAGAGTGCAGTTCTTATCGAGTGGAGTTGCAAGCGTGCAGTTGTTGCATTGCAGACATTGAGCATCTCCACAGCTCCACTCGATAACCGCTCTCCGCTCTGAATACACGCTCCAAGAGTGCGAAACTGTTTTCCATGCAGTAAAGCCATAAAGCGTGGGCCATCGCCACGCTCCAAGGCAATAATTCAACTTGTGCAACTACACAACGATATCAAAGTTACTGACGTTCGAGCCCAACGAAAAATCTGTTTTCCGTTTACTCTGAAGTTTGCATCGTTGGAACGCAACGAAATTCTTTTCTATCTTTGACAAAAATAATTATTCGGATGCAGAATTCAATTACGATGATAAAATGATCGATTTTTCCCACCCGAAATGCTTATCGGCTCGAAAAATTTTGATAATATTGAAAATTCAACGAATCATCAAAAAAATCAAATATTTTTCGTTGCATTCCAACGTTGCAAACTGCAGCGTCGAATTTATTGATGATTCGTTCAATTTTCAACGTCATCCCAAATTTTCAAGTCAATATTCTTTTTGGGTGACAAAAATCGATCATTTTATCATCCTAATTACATTCAGCGCTTGAATAATTATTTTTTCTAAGAATAAAACTTCAGCATCAGGTTTTCCGCTCATCATTCTTTAGACTTTCGGAATCGCCTCGATTTTTCGATTGACATTCGGTTCTCCGTTCGCAAATAATTTTCATTCATGGGCGGACACTCCATATCCATTCATGTTGCTGAAGTTTGCAACGTTGAAATGCAACGAAAAATATTTGAATTTATTGATAATTCGTTCAATTTTCAATGTCATCCCAAATTTTCAAGTCAATATTCTTTTCGGGTGGCAAAAATCGATCATTTTATCATCGTAATTACATTCTGCGCTTAAATAATTATTTTCGCTAGATATAAAAAAGAATTTCGTTGCATTGCAACGATGCAAACTTGAAAAATCATCCCGGAACATTCTGAGAAAAATAATCGAGCGGTTTGACTCGATTTTCTGAAGTTTTCGGCCCATGGAAAAACTGGGCACGTTGCTTTTCGAAAAACGTGAAATTTTCACGGAGAAATTACGCGAACCTTCGAACTGATAATTTACGCATAAGGCAAGATGCATGCGTGTACAGTTCTGACGAAATCCTCGTCTATATTTATCTCAAGACGTACCAAAACATTATAAGGACGTTTATACATGTTATTTGCGTTTCAAGGTCATGAAGAAAATGTTTGCACGTATGTTTACATTTATGAAACGGCGGGTTAGATATTCGTGACCAATCTACGTGAAAAAGTTCTCAAGTTCAGCGAGTTGGCTGCCCACCCGCTACCGGAAGTGCCAGCAGGGCTTTGACACGTGGGCAGAAATATTGCAGACTAAATATTTCGACTCTTGACCTGCTCCGCTTCGGTCGATCTGTCTGAATAAAAATAACGTTTCGGTATTTTTTTCGCGAGATAAATAGATCGAATGGGATTTCAGCCCCTGAGTTCCGCGTGGCTGAGACAGCAGTGAAAGATTCTCGACAAAAAAATCCAAAGACTAGAAAAAAAAACGATTTTTGGAATTATTGTGAAAAGATTTCTCCAGAAACGAGACACGGATCGTTGGTTTTGTTAATTTCATTTGGGAACCTTCGGACACTTTCGTTCCGGAAGTTACAGCGTACGCGCGCATTTATCGCATTTATTAAGGAAACGGTTCGTGATAGAGCTCGAAGCCAGGAACCAATTTTGTAGAATGTAAAATTTCCGGCAGAAAAGCTCCCGGCACTTTTTTTCTAACTGCAGTATTTGGGACTAGCTCAAGGCTAAACGGCTGGGAATAGGAAAATTTCGCCGAGACCTTTTTGTAGGAAATTTAACGATCTACAAATTTTATTTCGAGGTCTTTTGCCGTATCTCTCACCGTTTTCGCAGTATGTCTCGATTTCTCGACTCGTGGGAATCATCGGTGGTAGGCTTTTGGGCCTGCGCTTCGAACCTAAATTTCCGATGACTCTGAAGTGCGGATCGTTGGAATGCAACGGAATTATTTTTTATCTTTGACAAAAATGATTATTCGAATGCAGAATTTCATTACAATGATAAAATTATCGATTTTTGCTATTCAACGGATCTGCAACAATAAAATCAAGAATTTTCCGTTGCATTTCAACGTTGCAAACTTCAGCATCATAATTTCCGACATGATCGGTCGTCAGCTGACAATTTTTACCGTTCATTTGGCTTTACATGGATGCAACATCGTTTTTTGAAGAATTTAATATTCAGCGAATCGTGTACACCCATTCGGAAGAACTATCTCGATCGTACTAGTACTGGAAGCAAATATACACACGACAGACTGCGACTGCAGAGTCCCCCTCTCGACTTGATGCGAAGGACGCCTGCGTATTTTCGTCCGAATTCCCACTCCCGAATAACTCCGGACTCTGCTAGTAGTACATGAGCCAGCGACGCTTCCTCCCCCGCGAAACCATCAGCGTCAGCAGAGAAAAAGACAGAACGCGCTACACCACCGGCACAGAGAAATCTAACCCTCAAAAACCGCGTCATATTTCTTGCGAGTACGTTGCCCGGTGCTGCCACGAGACACCAAACACCAGCGGCAATGCAGAGAACTAATGCTACGATTATTTTCTACACCCGACTTCACCCTGCCCCGTTTTTTCTTCTCGTTTCCTTTTCCTTTAAATGATTCTTTGTTCTCGTGGCTTTTTCCGCATCTGTAAATGTTGTCTGTGAATATTTTTCTCCAGCAACGACAAGCAGGACAAAACCATGAAGAACGGACTTCGCATACGAAAAAAAAAACTAACGATTTCGCCTTCGGAAGAAATTTTCGTTCGAACGCCAAAAACGTTCCGTTTTTTTTATAGAGCTGCGCCTGCGCGCCTCCGCCCTTTGTCCTTCGCTTTACGAGCACCGAATTCCGCAGTGATTTGTAATTGCGCAATTAGCACTCGGCGATGACGGACAGACGCGAATGTTTGCTCATTTTCATGTAGTTCGCGTTCGTCAAGAACAAACTTCAAGAATCTTAACTTTTGGTTTGACTGACAAAGCCAACGATGCGATAAAGTTAGACGTCGTGCGTATCGATCTTCCAAGTTTTCGTTTTTTTTTCCACAGGAACGATGTAAAAACTCCAAAAGCAGTGATGTCTTGTATATAAGAAAAAAAACGTTCTTGGAGTCTCCGTTCAGTTGATTTTCCACTTTCCATCGTTAAACTTTCCGCTCTCTATTTTTTTTTTTTTTTTTCGTTTTCTTTGACGAACTTTGTCTCGTGTTCATTCGGGGTTGAGAATTTTATACTCGAGAACAAACGGGTAGAAAATCCGCGAACTTGTCTCAAGAAAACTCAATTTTTTGTCCTCATATTGTCCACATGGGATCGCGCGTTAGATTTCCGATTAGTCGAAAATGCGTCGCCAATAATGTATGCGTGCGAACTGGATGTGCATGAATTTTGATGTTGAAGTTTGCAACGTTGGAATGCAACGAAAAATATTTGAATTTATTGATAATTCGTTCAATTTTCAATTTCATCCAAGATTTTCAAGCCAATACGCTTTTCGAGTTGCAAAAATCGATCATTTTATCATCGTGATTACATTCTGCGCTTGAATAATTATTTCTGCTAAGGATAAAAAACAAATTTTGTTGCATTCCAACGATGCAAACTTCAGAATCATGCTGAGTAGCTCTCAAAAATGCATTGCTATAAGAAGCCACGAAGAAATTGTTAGGGTGAATTTTAAGGGACTTTTTACAATCGAGGATCTCTCGAGTCGCCGGGAGACGAGTTCATCGGAAATAATCAGAGAGAAAAGGAGGGGAAAAGGTTTCAGCTCTCCTTTTGCAACTCTACGAGTGCACCACGAGGGCCATAACCCTCGGTCGTCATCCACAGACTTTTAAAGCCACCCCGAAGCCTCCGACAGGCTCAATAAAAAGTGTTCGCGCACATATAAAACTTTTTTCTCAAAAAGTCACACTAAAACTAAAGATATCAAGGCAAAATTGGATTCTGCCCAAATTTTTGAGAAATTAAATATTTCCTAATGACGAATCCTCAATAAAAAGTATTCGCGGTAATCGCGCCCATGTAAAACTTTTTTCTCAAAAAGTCACACGAAAAATAAAGATATCAAGGCAAAATTCGATTCTGCTCAAATTTTCGAAAAATCGAATATTTCCTAATGACGAATTGCCGCGAAATAAATTCGGCAATTATGCAGTTTGATGCATAATTCGGTAATTATGCAGTTTATGCAGTTTGACCAAAAACACCATAATTTATGGGGAACGTTCGCCTTCCTCCATGGAATATGCAAAACCCCCATGGAAAGTAAAAAGTTTCCGAAGAAATAAAAAAATTTCCACCATTTTTGGAAAAAGGCCTCAAACTGCATAATTACCAAACAAAAATACTGACAACACTTTTGAATTTTTCATTATTTAGTTCCTAACACCGAACGTACGCGATGCACTTCATATTTACTCCGGCCGCTGACCTTTACGACCTTCGAACGTCCTTTGGTAGCTAAAAATTCTCGGAAACGTGCTCAACGTTCGCATCACGCGTTTACACGGATCCCCGGACATTCCTCGACCTTTCCTCTGACCTTCCGATCAATTCTCTACAAAGAATGTTTCTCTCTATTTTATAAATCGTGCGATATCAATGCGCTCGAAATTTCTGGATCGGAACGTTCATCAATTTGACTATTTTCTTTTGAATATGCATGCGACCTCGAGCTCTTTTATTTCCGGTCAAATGTCACGATTCAACGAATACCCGAAACGGAAACGCGCGGCTCGAGAAGCGCGATCGGCCGCGTGGGAAAAGATTCTCATAATTTTTGTATCCATCGCAATTCATGAAATGTTGAAAGAAAATTCCGATAAACGAAAACCGATAAAACGTTGGAAAAAAAGGATCTGGAGATATTTTGTAATACTTTTCCCTTCCGAGACACAGTTTAATGAAAACTCTTAGCTAATAGGTCATCGTTGACGTGGACGGCTGAGCCATTTTACCTTCAACACCTTCTGCACACGATTCTATGAACAAAATGCATTTTGATCGGTGACCATAGACTGAAGTAGTGAAAAAAGACTTTACATGATGCTGAAGTTTGCAACGTTGGAATGCAACGAAAAATATTTGATTTTATTAATGATTCGTTCAATTTTTAATGATATTCCAAATCATCAAGCCAAAATGCTTTTTGGGTGGCAAAAATCAAGATTCTGAAGTTTGCATCGTTGGGAATGCAACGGAATTCGTTTTTTATGTTTGGCAAAAATAATTACTCAAATGGAGAATTTAATTACGATGAAAAATTGATCGATTTTTGCCACCCGAAAACATATCGGCGCGAAAAATTTGGATGACATTGAAAATTGGACGAATCAACAATGAAATAAAATATTTTTCGTTGCATTCCAACGTTGCAAACTTTAGCATCATCAAAAATCGATCATTTTATCATCGTAATTACATTCTGCATTCCAATAATTATTTTTGTCCAAGATGACAAACGAATTTCGATGCAAACTTCAGACTCATGGACTCTACACCGTTGCTTACGAATAATTTTCAGCCTAATTGTCTTTTTGTATCCACATTTGAATCCGTGTCTCTACGCTGAAAATTTTATCACTGAGCGAGCGACGGTGATGTATTTCTGGAAAACTGGAAGATGCAGATGGTGTCGTATCGACCAGGAGCTTTAAAAAAGTCCGCAGAAAAAAATTCCACTTGAATTTGCATTGAAAATGGAGCGGAGTCGAAAACGTAGAGGAAAATATGATTTTCATTTACCAACTACGAATTTTCCACTCATTTTTCATTTTTTACTGATGCTGGTGAGTTTTTTTCGGATGCAAAGTTCGCTGATAAAGAAACGAAGAATTTTTTTATGGCATATGGAAAATGTCGAGTAACAAAAATAAATTGTGATCGTTATTCCACAATTTATTTACAGATTTTTTATTTTTTCATCGGCTTAAACATTGCGGAGTTTCTGCTAAATCTCTATGGCCCTGAAGGTTAAAGAGATGTCCTGAACGGAAACTCTGAATGATTCAATGCAGGCTGAGAATCAATCATTTATATCGCAAGCTTTATGGACCGCAGTTCATTGTATATTTAGAGCATGGTTGTTCTCTTAGTCCGTCGACCTCCATCTCTCTCTTTCTCTCATTTCTTCACCTCACTTTTCCATCCATTTCGCTTCCTCCCTTTTTTCCCACTCTACTCAGTTATCAAGAGACTCGACAGAGTCTCGGGACAAGTAAATTTTATCAAGAATTTTTAGTGCTGAGCGAAAATCATCAACTTTTTTTTTTTACCATTTTCAATTGTCTAGAATTTTTTGGGGTTTTTCTAAATTTTTTCTGTGAAAACAACTGGAAACGGGGATCACGAACAAATGGACTTGTCCAGGCCTTTTTTCCCGTGGAGAGGATTTTTGGCCAGTTTCCTTTTTTTCATATTGTTTGTTATTTCTTTCTCTTTTTTCTCATGTTCTCTTCGATCATTTTTTCCCGTTGTTATTTTTTCAATTTTTTTTTATCATTTTTCACTCCCTTGTCCCAGTTTTATCTCCGAATCTTCGGTTTCTCTCGTTTTTCTTCTTCTGTTTCCTGTCAACATCTCGAGCCAATAGTCTTCGTTGCAACGGAGTGAGACAAAAATATTTGGAGCTCGGTTTGTTGTCGTGACACGCGTTTATCCCGAGCTGAAACGTTCTCAATGAACGATTAATAAAAATAAACAAATCACGTTGCCAGTTGGACTATATTTTCTGTGTTAATCACCAAACCCCAAGCTTTTTAAGTCTCCCTGATTTATTTTCGTATACGAGTGTGCCAAAACGTGTTTGCGAACGGCTTGTGCACGCGTGCACTTCGATCCATGGACTAAAATACATTTGTCGCTGCTAAGAATCGTCGACTTTAAATTACTGTACAATTTATTGACCGCGCGACGCCAAGGATCATAAACTCGATCGTACCAGAGGAAATGGCTCGTTTAATTTTTTCCCATTTAATCACACTTTTCCCAGATAATTACAATTTTTTCTTTCCCTTCTCGTTCCCTCTCGTCGTACGCTTTTACCAGCTTTACTCGATTCGACTTTCGCTCAATTTGACATATTTAATTTACGGATACGAAAATTAACGTTCGCATTACTCGCTCAATATTTTTATGGCTTGGAATAAATAGTTTTTAAAAATCTCATCGTCCTATTAAAAAAATAAAATACAACCGAATGTTTTTCATTCATTTTGTATTTATCATGTGGATTATTATATTTTTTTATTCTGAATATCGAAATTTATTAAGCAACGACCACTCCATTGATTTTGGAGAAATTTGGTGCATCACATATCTATTGAACGAGAAAAGATGAAAGATCGTTTGTAGAAAAATATCTAGATTATATTGTTAACCCTTCGCGGTCACTGTGGGTAGAATCCACCCAGTGACCAACTTGTGACGTAAATATCTCCTAGTTCCCGGTAATTAATGGGGCTGTAATCGTCATTTAACGACAGTTTGTAGTGTCCATTGCGCGTTGGCGGCGATGATTATTACCGCCGCTAACGCTAAATCTCTAACATCCACTCTGAAATCAATCCACTTCCAATAACGGAATTAATATGTTTTTTCGAACGCGCGCTATCCTACTATTTTTTTTCCCAAAACAACCAGATCTGATGAATATCAGGTCGAAATTTTAGGGAAAAATATTGAAAATCCATAAAGTGACGATTATTTTGGTGAAAAAACTTTTTTTTCCTGTTTTTTTTTTCTTTATTTTGCATTAAAAAAATATGTTAGCCTTGGATTTCTCTCAGAAAAGTTTTTCGTATGTAAACTCCAACGCCCAAGGGTTGTTCAGTAATTTTTTGAGAATTTTCGGGCCGATAGATCGGTCACAATACGGGTTCGAAAATCGACTGGGTAGAATCAACCCAGTGTGACGACCGAGATCGGTGGCGGAACTGTGACCACGAAAGGTTAAATCTTGGAAACGTTTTTTTTTCACGTTTCCCATTCATTTTCCTTGCAATGAGAAAATTTCGAGTTACGTTGAAAAAATCTCGATTTTCTTGGAAACGTTTTGTTTTTATTATTTTTGCCTATGCCGTAGAAATTCGTAGAGTCGATCGATTTTTATTTCTCACAACGTGCATTTGAGGATGCCTGGAAAAGCTCGTGAAAGTCTTCAATTTCTCGCTTGGTCGTAATTGTCCCTGTACCAATTAACACTCTCGCGGATTGCGTGATCGAAAGGCGTGAACTTGAAGTCCGGAAGGAGATTTCGGAGCTTAGCATTGCTCGCTGTTTTTTTGTATTGACCGTCTGCAGCCGTCGTGTCAAAAACGATTTTGCCCTTGAACCCGAAAGCTTGGACGAGAGACTGTGCAACTTGTGCTATCGTCACTTCTTCGCTTTCGTCCACTGAAAATAAATCATTCAAAATCACAAAAATGCTCGCAAATAGCAATTAAAAACCATTTTCGGGAAAAGTTTTTTTCCAAATTTCACTCTCGTTCCAATAACAATCAAAAAAGTCCTCAGCCGAATAAAATTTACTGATAAAATGTTTACCTGACAAAATAATCGGCTCGACGGAATTATATTCACGCAAAACCCAGACGAATAATTTCGCGAGATCCAAACTGTAGATAAATTGTCTCAGCGGCTTACCAGAGCCCATAACTTTGAATTCCATGTCTTCTGAATTACCTGTAAAAAAAAACGGGAATGCGATTCAAAAATGTGGATAAAAATGAGCGAACGGCAACTTTATCGAACGAATTCGTCAATTCTCTTCGTTTAATTGCATCCGCGCAGGGTTCACCGATTACCGAATAAATTCACGTTCGAAAGAGTTTTTTTTTTTAAATATAAATTGGCGACAAAAATCCGGGCTAATATTATTAAGTCAGCCTGTTCGCGATTTTTTAAATTGATTTTAAACATCCCTCATGCACTGGCGTTTCGGGAATATTGCTACGAAGGAATTTTCCAATATTATTGGTTTCAAGGACCGATAATTTTTTTTTAACGAGTTACAAACTCGACGAATTGCTTTTAGGACTCAAGCGGCTGGGGAGGATTTTCAAATAATATTTTTGTTTCATCGTCCATTGGGAATGACTCTGAAGTTTGCATCGATGGAATGCAACGAAATTCATTTTTATCTGTGACAAAAATAATTATTCAAATGCAGAATGTAATTACGATGATAAAACGATCAATTTTTGACATTCGAAAAGCATTTTGACGCGAAAAATTTGGATGACAATGAAAACTGAACGAATCTTTAATAAAATTAAATATTTTTCGATGTATTCCAACGTTGCAAACTTTAGGACGATCATCGGATTATCGTGTTTGATTCGACGTGGAATAATTTGGAAATAAATTACCATTTTTCATCAAATCGTGCAATTTTCTCATTAATCCAGGAATCACGTGACTTGCGTCTGGCCTGTAATTATCGTGAGGTCCAAACACGTTGCAGGGAATGACACTCGTGTACATTCGATTATGTTGCTGGTGATATCCGTGATTGGCCACGTCTATTAGTCGTTTTGCATAACTGTAACCGTAGTTGGAAGGATGAGGTGGACCATTGTGTACCTGAATTGCCAATTTTGCAGAAAACCATTAACTCTCCGAAAGCACAATTTCAATATTTCACATTTTACTCATCGCTTCGAGTTTTTATTGCGATGGTAAGCGCCAATAATCGTGGATACGATGACTCTGAAGTTTGCATCGTTGGAATGCAACGAAATTCTTTTTTATCTTTGGCAAAAATAATTATTTGAATGGAAAATTTAATCAGGATGATGAAATGATCGATTTTTGCCATCCGAAAAGCATATCAGGTCGAAAAATTTGGACGACATTAAAAATTGCATGAATCATCAACAAAATATTTCGTTGCATTCCAACGATGCAAACTTCAGCATCATTGGATAAAAGTGTTTCTTGGTATGATTCTGAAGTTTGCATTGTGGGAATGCAACGAAATTCTTTTGATTTGGCAAAAATAATTACTTAAAAATGGAGAATTTAATTACGATGATGAAATGGTCGATTTTTGCGACCCGAAAACATATCGGGTCGAAAAATTTGAATGACGTTGAAAATAGAACGAATCAACAATAAAATAAAAAAAAATTCGTTGCATTTCAACGTTGTAAACTTCAGCATCATGAACAATGAGTAAAAAATGAGGAAACACGTTTTTTCTGCTCTTACAATTTATTCCATAGCAGAATTTCTTCTGATAAATTAATTTTTCGAGAAAAGTACTCACCATGGTTTCATCTATGGGGTACGAAGTTTTATCAGGAAATATGCACGTGGAGAGACAAGAAACGACCTTGACGACATTGGTTTCATGAGCAGTTTGCAGCACATTGTCATTTATGTGTAAATTCTTTCTCTGCAATGAAAACAATTGCTTCAAGAAAATTCCGATATTCACAGCGAGAAATATTGACCGGGGACACTCACAAGAAAGTCTAGATTGTGGGACATGTTGTGAAACAATCCGCCGACCATTGCAGCCAAGTGGATCACATGGGTCGGTTTGTATTTTTCAAATAGTTTCACCGTGCTCTCCTTGTTGCTGAAATAGGAATCGGCGTTTCCATACAATTCCGAGTCACCAGAAAAACGTGGAAAAAGGTGAAAATAAACAAAAATAATTTCAACAGATAAATGCAAACCAGAGATCCGCGTCTTTGGAACCAACAAAAATCCATTTCTCGTCTGCCCTCGAATCGGCAGAGACTACAGCGTTGATGGCTTTGCCAACCAGCCCCGAACCACCAGTCACCAGAATAACTTTTTCTTCCAACATCTTTTTTACTCAGAAAATCCGACGGGACAACTCGCTATAAAATAAATTACTCGTCGCAGAATATTTTTTCCACTGACGGGAAAAATTTTGGGAATCAAATTGTTGACATATTTTGCGATACTTTTGGTTTTGGGCAAAAACAATAATTCTCGATTCTTGACCCTTCGAGTGCAGGGATCCCGCAGGGTCAATCTGACCCAAGGCGTTTTTTTACGTGTATATATTTAAGGGAATATCAATTTTTTGTTATTTTTTTGTAGGGACGTTTTTTGTAGGAAGGAATCCAGATTTTGTTGGTCGAAATTTATATTTTGACGAAAAGGAACGTCAAAGGCGAAAACGTGCCACACGATATGCACTCAAAGGATTTGCATCGTTGGAATGCAACGAAATTCGTTTTTGTCTTTGACAAAAACAATTATTCGAATGCCGAATGTAATTACGATGATCAAATGATCGATTTTTGCCACCCGAAAAGCATATCGGCTCGAAAAATTTGGATGACATTGAAAATTGCACGAATCATCGATGAAATCAAATATTCTTCGTTGCATTCCAACGTTGCAAACTTCAGCATCACAACTTTGAATTGTTTTCGAATTTTTCATCGTGACAATAAAATATGTAAATGAAACGTGAATTGAAATAATGAGCGCGATTAGTTTTTTTTTTGTACATTACCTGTAAAGATGGCGATGAAGGAATGCACCGCTGTGTATTTTACACTCGATAACCAATGCAAAACTCAAAGCCGATAACAAGATATCGTGGCATAACCTCGAAATCATCTGCGGTACATAACAATGTCAACGAATATGAAATTGATAGTGGGGGTCAACCGCAGATGTTTTTCTGGTGCTGCACCTCTCATTGGTTCTCGCACTGTTACGGTGTTGGTTGTTGGTATTCACATTCTCACTTTGGTGAGGCTGTACGAGTGTGTGCACGGAGTAAATACTTCAGAAGTGAACTCAGTGAACTCGTTTGCAAACAACTGCGTGATATGTAAAATCGTGCAATTACGAACACGATAAAGGTAGTTGCAAACTCGACAAGGGAACATTTCAAAAATGCACTTTCGGTCCGATCGAAAAATTACAGTTCAAGCACGTGATTGCAATTTTTCCGCTCGCGACCTGAAACTTTTTATCCCGACCGGTGTGTCAAACGGTTTCTCAATCTCCTGGAATTTTGCTGCCTTTTCCACAATCTTCATGCGATTAGAATAAAAATAAAGTTTCAATCCATTTTCGCGTCGGATCCACATGCAGTTGAGGCGCGACGGTCATAACGATAAATGTCAAAAACACGCGCGCATATGACTCGTAGATGCTGCTGTCACGTGGTTCGAGTTCGACAATACGAACGCACGGAGAGAAAGAACAACACAATAATAAACTTTGGTGCTCCGCGCAAAATTCACAAACGTCGTATTCTATTTACGTGAACGTTTACTGATCACGATTGGGTTGATTAAAAAGATACGCGATATTGCTTTCGGGATGCACGTGCAGTTTTATTTTATTTCGAAGGCTTGATTGAGCGGTTCCGTATATTTACTAACTTTTACAGGTTATGTTACCGATCAAAAGCGTTTCCCGCTTTCGTGAAGGTCTTGATCGTGTGTACGAACGTGGAAACTTGACAAGTGACAGTTTTTCTGGTAAAAAGTTCCGAAATTTCCTATTTTTTTTTTAAAGCAATGATTCTTATCCCTCCAGTAAACTCTATCGCGTAAAAAAATATTACTTTTGCATTGATTCAGAATATTTACGTGCTTTATTGGAAAAAAATCCATAAAACAATTTTTTCTGAACGGAATTTTGTCGTGTCGCGCGCCGGCTATCCGGCAGTTCCGTTTGCAAAAATTTCATGTTGCTGAAGTTTGCAAAATTGGAATGCAACGGAAAATATTTCATTTTATTGTTGATTCGTTCAATTTTCAATATCGCGTCCAAATTTTTCAAGCCGATATGCTTTTCGGGTCGCAAAAATCGATCATTTTATCATCGTAATGAAATTCTCCATTTAAATAATTATTTTCGCCGAATATAAAAAAGAATTTCGTTGCATTTCAATGATGCAAACTTCAGAATCATAAAATGCCCTCAAACTTTTCGATTATTCATTGAAATCTAAGAAAATCGAAAGTTGAAAAATTTGAAAAAATGCTCAAAACACAATGTCCACAGAGCGGGAAATCAGTAAATTGATGAGACCGATGAATCATGTCGAGTTTAGAGTTTGACGAACTGCCCCAGGACATCAGCTTGAACGAGTCGGCTGTGAGTACAGGAGCGGAAAATTCTCAGGAGTCGCTGGATGAGCCTGAGAATGTGCCGCAAGTTGATCAAGAACAACGTGAGAAGCTTCTCAAGCTTCCTGTAGGAAGAATCCGAAATATCGTCAAGATGGATCCGGACGTCAACATCGTCACCGGAGAAGCAATTTTTGCCATAACGAAGTCGGTGGTGAGTAATTTAAATGAAAAATGATGAAATAATTTTTTCTACTGAACCGAAAACAGCTCAAAATTCCAAGGACCAAATGACAATGACCTTGAAGTTTGCTTCGGTGGAATCAAACGGAATGAATCATTTTATTCTATTTTTCGAAAACGGATGTTTGAATGAGTCTGAAGTTTGGATCGTTGGAATGCAACGAATTTCGTTTTTTATCTGTGACAAAAATAATTATTCGAATGCAGAATGTAATTACGATGATGAAATGATCGATTTTTGCCACCCAAAAAGCTGATTGGCTCGGAGAATTTGGATGACATTGAAAAATTGAACGAATCATCAATAAAATTATGACTTTGAAGTTTGCAACGTTGATATTCGACGAAAAATATTGTTTTTATTCACTATTTATTGAATTTTAGAAAGCATGACTATTTTTCGCTCAGATTGAGTTTTTGGGACTCGAGAGTCGATCGTTTTATTGTCAAGGCCGAGGTCCGGGCCAAATGCTGAAGAAAAAACAGAATTTCGTTGCATTCCATCGATGCAAACTTCAACATCATATAAAATTGAATATTTTTCGTTGCATTCCAACGTTGCAAACTTCAGCGTCATATTTATTGATGATTCGTTCAATTTTCAACGTCATCGCAAATTTTCAAGCCAATATGCTTTTCGGGTGGCAAAAATCGATCATTTTATCTCCCTAATTACATTCTGCGCTTGAATGATTATTTTTGCTAAGGGAAAAAACGAATTTCGTTGCATTGCAACGTTGCAAACTTCAGCATGATGAAGTTTGATGGATTTTGGTGAAGAAATCTGGGTCTCTCGGACCCAGTGTGGTCTTATGCACACTGGGTCTAAGGGACCCAGAAAAATAAAAATTGAGGCGATTCCAAGAACTAAAAAATTAGTCAATCAACGGAATATTTTTCGATATCGTGAATAACAAAAATTCTGGCTTGTTTTTAGGAGCTTTTCATCGACTCGTTGGCCAAGGAAGCTTACAAATACACAGCGCAGAGTAAAAAGAAAACGGTCCAAAAAAAGGATGTGGAAAGCGCGATCGACAACGTCGACGCTCTCGTCTTTCTCGAGGGAATGTTGGACACCATGTAACAATTTTTTAAAACACACAATAGACTTTATGAAATACACACTTTTTTACATTTGAAATGATTTCCAAATGATTTAAGGACCGAGGGAAAAGCACCGGAAAAAAAAAACTGATTGCGCATCTTCAATTTTGTTCCGAGGCGATTTTTCGAGGGTAAAATTCGCATCGAAATGAACCGATTGCATTGCAACGATGCAAACTTGATCATAAAGTTCGGAGGGAAAAAAAGGAGCAGGGAACGATTGCGAAAAAAAGGCAAAATTTGGATGAATCGAAATTCGTTCGTGTTTTTTTTTATCTTTTTTTAATTGTTGTTCACTTTTGAATGGGAAATCGTCCCAATTATACATTGTTCTTCGTTGAGACTACGATATTTCAGTATATCGTAAGCAGCGTCTTATTATATGAGCAATATCGCGCAAAACACTTGTTAAAAAAAAAAAACGCAAGAAAGAAGAGACAGACGGATACCGAGAAAAAGGTACAGAAAGATCATCGGAGCTTGTTGTATATTGGCGAATAATGATACAAAGTGCATTGCTAAGAGATTTGTCGAACGAAACGAGAAAAAAGACACGAATCTCTCGTTTATTTTCTCATGGACAATTATTTACTTGCGCTTTGCTTTACGCCGTCGATTCTCATTCTTCGCACTCGTCTGTTCTCCCGTTGAGCCTGCCGTTCCAGATTTGCTGTGGTTGTACAGATTATTCAAGAAGTCTTCGAGATCAGCCTCGCTGTGAAGAAAAATTCAGTTATTTTCTCGATTTTTCAATTTCTCAACGATGCTGAAGTTTGCAACGTTGGAATGCACCCGAAAATATTTGATTTTATTCATGATTCGTTGAATTTACAAATTTTCCGAGCCGATATGCTTTTCGTGGCAAAAATCTGCATTCGAATAATTATTTTTGGCAAAGATAAAAAAGAATTCCGTTGCATTTCACTGATCCAAACTTCAGAGTCATATTTCTTAACGATGCTGAAGTTTGCATCGTTGGAATGCAACGAAAATGTACGTTTTTGCTTTTTTTTAATCGAGATTCTGATTCAATATTCGGTCAGGACAATAAATCGATCTTTTTTTGGTATCGAAATACAAAATCGGTAGAAAAATATTCATATTTTTTTGAAATTGATTTAAAAATTCATATAAAACGATTTTGCTTTGGATCCCAACGTTGCGAACTTCAGTGTCATTATTTCTTATGGATTTTGATGTGAACAAATTCTGCCGCGTGTTTCTTCCGGAGAAAATGAATATTTTCATGACCTTGAAGTTTTCAACGTTGAGATTCAATGAAAAGTATTGTTTCTATTAATTATTTATTGAATTTTAAAAATCATGGCTGTTTTTCGTCTCGATTGAGTTTCTGGGACTCAAGAGCGATAGTTTTATCGTCTGGCCCAAATAATTATGAGCTCTGGTGAAAAAATAACAGAATTTCGTTGCATTCCAACGATGCAAACTTCAACATGATAAATTTTCACTTTTTCTCGGAATTTTTAGCGTGTCGCTTCTGCTTTATTTCGTAATGAAAGTGCGAAAATTAGTTTACCTAGTACTTGGGTCACTTTGTTGTCTTCTTTTACCTCCGCCCGAAGTTTGAGACCGCGGACGTTGCCCCGAAACGATTCTGTATTGAACGCTATGCGTATTTGCACGCAGGTGTTTCAAATTGGCAGCTTGACAAGCAGCCCATTCTGTAACGTCGTACACAGCTCCCTCCATGCACGCGTAATAGTGCCAGAGAAATCCCATCACTCGGGATTCTGCCCAAATGTCACCCTGCACGATAATAATACAGAAATTAGATTCATACAAAAAAATATGATGCTGAAGTTTCCATCGTTGCAAATAAACGAAATAGAAATTTTTTATGGTTCGCCAAAACTTTTGGTAAATTAAAGAATTTGCCTTTTTGACTTTGGACAAATTTCTGTTTCATTTATTTGCAACGATGGAAACTTCAGGATCATCGAAAAAATCGAATTTTCGGTCGCCTCCGACGATGCGAACTTAATATCATTCCCATTGCGCTCCTCCGTTCGAATTTTACGATTGAATAAATTGTTTTACCTCCTTCGCGCTATGCCGTATTTTACATTGAGCACAGAAACGCGCCGCGTAACATGGTCGCTGTGTCGGTACGCGTTTATGCCTCAGTCCACAATTTGTACATCTTATCGTATTTGCTGCTTGTTCCATCTTCCTGTGCAGTTGGCTCAGCAGGCCACTCATTTCGCCCCAGGCTGCTTCAACCTGCCACACCTGGTCAAACGCTTCTCTGCGTTCCTGCAAAATACAACCAAAAACTCAAAATTCAATTTTTCCCCACATTTTTGTCGAATTTCCAAACATCATAAGCTCTAAATTGCATAATTTTCGAAATATTTGTAAATCGACGTCGATGCTAAGAAAATGACAAAAAAATAGAAAATTTCTTCCAACAAATTGTCGACCATATCGCAAATTCGTCTGTTAGAATTTCTCATTTTTGCATGATCGGCAAAAAATTGTAAATTCATATAGAAAATTACAACAACAACAAAAAATACGAAATTTTTAGACATCGGAATTTTTTTCATTGCGGAAAACTCCGCGAGAAACTTTGATAACAGTGGAATGATGCTAAAGTTTGCAACGTTGAAATGCGACGAAAAATATTTGAATTTATTGATAATTCGTTCAATTTTCAACGTTATCCGAAATTTTCAAGCCAATATGCTTTTCGGGTGGCAAAAATCGATCATTTTATCATCGTAATTACATTCTGCGCTTGAATAATTATTTTTGCTAAGGATAGAAAACGAATTTCGTTGTATTCCAACGATGCAAACTTTAGAGTCATGGAATGTCGACAATATCGTGAAATTTGTTCGTTTTAATTGATTATTTTCAGTTTCCAGTCATCAGTAGGGCGAATGTGTTTCTAAATGAAAAAAAAAAAAACTTACCGGTTCTCCGATGATGTCAAAAGCGTGAACCAATATTTTGAAAGCTTCTTCGGCACCGGGTTGACTATTTTTATCCGGATGTACTAAGAAAGCTTGACGCTTGTAATACTTTTTGATGTCATCATCGGAACACGTGGGTGTAACGCCGAGTATACTGTAAGGATCTTTGCCCTTGCAGGCCAGCAAGCGTTTCATGGCTTCTTCGCCGGTGCTGGGCAGCGCGATATTCGCGTCCAAGCCACCGTGCATCCAGCTTCGGTGCTCTTCGTTGTCCTCGTTTTTTTTTGCCCTCATCTTACGCCAAAATGCAAATTTACTGTTGCCGAACCAATCGTCTATACGTTTTCCGATCGTGTTTAAGAATTGGATTTTTGAGAATGTCGTCGCCACGTACGTCCAGGAGTATTTCGTATATAATACCGTGTGGTACCATACACATTTTCCACTAACGAAATAAAGACGAAAAATAAGTTGCCAAAATCCTGCTGAAGTTTGCAACGATGAAATGCAACGAAAAATATTTGATTTTATTGATGATTCGTTCAATTTTCAAGGTCATCCAAAATTTTCAACCCAATATGCTTTTCCGGTGGCTAAAATCGATCATTTTATCATCATAATTACGTTCTGAATTTGAATTATTATTTTTGCCAAAGATAAAAACGAATTTCGTCGTATTCCAACGATGCAAAATGATGCTGAAGTTTGCAACGTTGGAATGCAACGAAAAATATTTCATTTTATTGTTGATTCCTTCAATTTTCAATGTCATCCAAATTTTTCGAGCCGATATGTTTCCAGGTGGCAAAAATCGATCATTTTATCATCGTAATTACATTCTCCACTCAAATAATTATCTCTGCCAAATATATAAAATAATTTTGTTGCATTGCAACGATGCAAACTCCAGAGTCATTATTTTTACTCACAATTGGACGACGAGGTTGGTGCTCATGCTGACAACATCGGAAATGAGATGCAGGAGCCAGTAAAACATTTTCAAGCCGAATTTGGTCCAACGACTAGCGTATTTATTGAGATGGCGACACAAGTCCTTAACAGGCGATTCCCTGCTATCACGGTTGCGATTTTTCTGTCCTTTTTTGATCTGCTGAGCCTTTTCAGCATGAAATCGTTTGGAGGTTTTTTCCTTGGGAACTTTTTTTTCATCCTTGTTAATTTTGTTGTTGGCGTGTTGATTTTTTCCAATTTTGTCATTGGAGGTGGATTGATTGAAACTATTGATATTATTGAGATTATTATTGATTTGTATAGGACGTTTCTGAGGATTTGTACCGCTTTTGGAATTGCTACTTTGAAGTTTACAATTGTTCAGAGCCTCTCCGGTCCGTTCACACTTTTTAGCAGGTTTGGCGTTCTTCTTTTTCTCCAAATTGTCCGAACGACCGAACGGATTGATTTCGTGAGATTCCAGTTGCGACGAGAGGTTGTCCAACGAGACCCAGCGTCTGGGGAGATTCGAGTTGTTGCGCTCGAAGGCTCTTTTGGGCGCTTGGATCTTTGGAGAACCGTGATCGTCGCTGCCGGATGAATTTTGTCGTTTCAGTAGCACCGGCTTGCTCTTGTTCTTGCCGCTTTTGTTTGTTACTTTCTTTTGCGCCGTCGAGTCCGGCTGAGGCTTGGCGGGGATGCCGGTGATGGGGGAAATGGGGAGAGGAGGAGATTTCGTCAAGACGTCAGAGTACGTCGGTCGCATGGGTTTTACCTCGGCGATCATGCGAGGCTTTTTCTGTTGTGTATCCGGCAAGCTTCTCGGTAGAATTTCTGAAGGTTCGTTGACTCTCGGATTAGCTTGCGGGACGGGAGTGACATTGGGGGACCCGCCGAACGGACTGTAAGTTCCTGATTGATTGGGCGCCCAATTGCCCACCAGATTGTCGATCAATTGTTTGCCGTTGGCGCTCTGATTGGCTAATTTGTTGTGATGCATCGGGAGTTGCTGCTGCTCGCCGAACAAGCCGTACTCGCGGTCCATCATTCCTTGGTTCGTGTACGAGGACAATCCGTTGAGCTGACGCTGTTCCGCGACAATTTGAGACGCATTTCCGTAAATAACGTCGATATAATTTCCGCCTCCGACGTCGATGGTCCCTACCAAGTCGTTTTTCTCATTGATTCCCAAGTGGTTGACCGTCTGCGGCGGAAAGTACATGGGCTCGCTTCTGTTTTCCTCAAACGGAGCCGTGTCCTGCATGTAAATCGGCGACAACATCGGGTGCATTCCGCCTTGTGAATCAGTCGCGTTTTGCTGCATCGGCGGGTTGCTCAGAAAATGTTGGCGTTGCGTAGCCGAATAGTCGCCCCAGCTTTGGCTCGACGACTGCTGCGGTGACATGCCGAATTGGACGTAGTGGCCAGCCGAGCTTTCCAGATCGGCAGTCATCGCTTCGATTATTTTGTCGAGCGACATTCGCTTGAAACCGGGCGGTAATTGTTGTTGTTGCGGTTGCTGCTGGTCGGCCATATCGTGGCCGTATGCTGCGAAATTGCAGGAAAGAATAATCGAAGCGATTCGGAGCACTGGCTAATGAATTATCGAGCAATTTTTCATATCCGTGAATTTTGAGGTTATATTTTACGAGAAAATCGAGTTCGTTGTGGCAAAATACTGAGAGCTTTTTCAGGCAACACAAAAATACGGTAGAAACGTAATTTGAGAAAAATTTCACAAACACCTGCCGTTGGAACGATCTATTATGATTTAAAACTCGAGAAAACAATTTTCACGTCAAATGAGCTCGAAACTCGATGCAGAGGATCACCACGGAGGAACATTTTTCAACGCACAATCTTTTAATCGCACCGATTAGTGGAATAATATCGTGTTTACACGAACGGAAACATAACCAAAAATGGTAAAACTTGCGCGGCAGGCGACAGAGGAATGGAGCAACATGTATTATTGTATCGAAGGAAATGTGTAACCGCGACAAGACGAAACT
Source organism: Diadegma fenestrale (assembly GCA_037043255.1). Lineage (NCBI taxonomy): Eukaryota > Metazoa > Arthropoda > Insecta > Hymenoptera > Ichneumonidae > Diadegma > Diadegma fenestrale. The sequence goes on along the minus strand of CM073309.1, from coordinate 21,552,897 downwards.
CGAGGTTGAGAACAAACCCGTATTATTTTATTAGGTAACGAAAATCCATTGCTTACGTTCATAACCCGAAAACAAATGTATTTTCACCAATAGAAACAATGTGTACGATTTGATAAAAAGAGAGAGGGAGCGAGAGAGAAGAAAATATATATATATATGTTGTGCTTACAATCGATGGAGGAATCGTGTGTTTCTCCTGTGACGTTATATCCCTTTGTGTATTGAGTATGTATCAAGGCCGTTTTCACACATTTAAACTGAATTCTCGTTCTTTAAACACACATTCCGTGAATGTTTAACTAAAAGGTAACACCAATTATAACTTGATATATAAATCATGCGGCTCGAAGCAAAATCGTATATCCATTCTATTCGATGTAGAATATAGTGTATTCTTCACCAACGGGAACGAACGGGTTAGAGATTTTTTTTTTCCACGGGCCACGGGTCTCTGATCGCATCGCGTGAAGGCATCACCGATTCGTTTGTATGTGCGTGCGCGCGCGCCTGGTTACGCGCGTGTGTGTGTTATTCTTATGTACAGTCTATACCGTAACGAACTGGCGTTTCTTTTCAATTTGGTGATGCCCAACAAATGATAATGGTGAATGTTTCCGAATGAACCAACACTTGTGTCAATTTATTGACGAATCATCCAAACAAATGAGTTTATAATCATTTGGTCTGGAAATTATCAGATTTTACACGACACAGCGTCACGATTTTCGGAGCGTTCGAAATAAACTATACAATTTGTCTCCGATGCAAATTTGATTGGATTTCGAAAAATTAATTTAACGGAAATCTGTAATTCGTTGTCGGAATGACACAAGGCCGACTGCGAGAATTCGATCGCGAGCGAATTTTTCAAGCTGATCGCTCCGAATCGTTAAATGAGAAAACTTGTGCAAAAGTTACTAAAAGTCTTTATTTAGTTCTATTTGTACAGAGAAGGTGCTTCGCGTGCTTCAACGTTGATCACTCGAAGTTGACTGACGTCCTTGCCCAACTGTGTCCCTTTTAAGCGCTGCCAGGTAGTCGGTTGTCCAGCTGTCATCGATGGAGATCGCGATCTTTTGATCGCTCGCGGTCGATGGACAACGAGGGTTTTTATTCCGGTAATGACCAGACTGCAACCCCGGATCCCGGTGGATTATAGTCGAGTCTTTATGACGGTTCGGCCATGGCGTGAATGGTCAATGTCTTAGGCAGGGTCCTCTTTAATGTTCGAACGGATTATGATCCAGACAAGACGTGCGAATTGCCGAGAGGCTTACGTAGAACGCAGGAATAATTAATGGGTTCACTTTTAGGGAAAAATATAATTTTTCATTCGAAAACACTAAATCGTGACCCTTTCGGTCGTTCAGAACAATTAAATGTCCTTTTTCTTTTCCTGCTTCAATTATTTTCTGTTACTTTCTTCCTTCTATTGTTTACTCCCGTAATGAGATGGGAAATTGTCTGGGTTTTCCGTTAATCGTTGATAATTCATTGCGAGGACTACACTGAAAAGAAATTTTTTTTGAAAAAGATCGATATTTTATATTGTATATTTTATAAATTTGGAAAATTTTGGAAATTATCCAAAAATGTTGAGTATTCAGCAAAATATCAACGTTTTTTGACAAAATTTCATTTTCAGTGTACGTTGAGCGTAGAATTAATTGTTTATTATTTATGCGACCAATATAATTTTTGAAAATCGTTGTACACGAAAGTGTTGATTAATTGGGTCTGGTTTTGTGATGAAAAACTGTGGAATGTTTGTTCGATTTTTATTGACGTCGATTTTCGAAATTAATTTGAGAATTTGCATTTTCCGCTGCTGGCGATAAACGTCAGGGCGATGCGCGTGTTATCTTTGTGCGATAACGAAAGGTTATACTTTGTGAAGACTCTCGGAGAAGTAATCAAGGAAAAAGTTGTGCAATATCAAATCCAAATTTCATTTATTCGTTTAACGAGGATTCGGAAATGAGAAAAAAAATTAATGATGATTTTGAGCATCACTTGTGCATCCCTGGTGGGGATCGAACCCACGACCTTTGGATTAGAAGTCCAACGCGCTATCCTCTGCGCCACAGGGACTCGGTGTGGAAAGATCGCTCGATTCACTATACAAATTAATTTGCCAATTTCTCATGTTGTTATAGATGGCGCTTGATTTATCATCCCTCTTATTTGCAGTGCCGTATGCGAACGTCAATTATACATTTTTTTCCACATAACGAAACGGGAATTAATTATTTTTTTATCAGGAGAAAAAAATGCGATATTTGTCGATCGAACGGATTTTTGTCCCATCGCGTGCGATCCATTATATAAAGTTTCACGTATTTCGCACCTTCCTTTTGACGTTTTCTTTCATTCGATTCAATTATAATCCCAAAAACACCGAACGTCATATTAATTTTGGTTTCAACATTTTTAGACTTCTGGATCGGAATGAATTTGTTGATTTTCTCGTTTGAGAAAAAAAATGATTCGAAAACTGCCTGAATTTTGGTTCCTTTTTAATCGTAAACGGAATTTCATTACTCAACGAAAAGTCGCGTGTGCACTTCGATCCATATTCAAATTTTCGAGGGGCGAAAGAATATGCGTGTGGAAAAAAAAGATTTTCAAAACGGTTTTATTTTGGAAAATTGAAAAAGTTGGGAGTTTTTTTGAATGTAATTCCAGTATTTTTACACGGAATCGAGGGAATTTTATGATTTTTGGTAATATCGATAAATACGGAGGAGAAAAAAACGATTCGTACTGATACGTTGGAGAGAGGTGCCCCCTCGGGACGTTTGTGAGCAACGCTCCTGTGTTTTACATTCGCGTAGTCAACACAACGGTGACTGCGGTCGTCGAGGGTTTCTCGGGGGGTATGTAACGTCGGGTAAAGTGTATGTACGGGGGTTAGGGTGAGGAAAAAGTGAGAAAAAAACAGACTTAACAGGGGGATGTTTGGTTGGGAGATGAATTGATAAGAAAGAGGGATTCGTGACAAAGCGCGAGGGGTTTGAGTGGTGAATTTAATTTGGAATATTGCGAGTTGAGAATGGGCTAAGATGTTGCGAGTTGGACGCTCGGTCGTTTGGGGAAAGGGTGTATGGTGCGAGGGGCTGAGAACGAGAGTGATCGAGAAATTCGAAGGGTAGCATATAAAAAGTGTGGTGCGACTGTGTGAAAGTTCGGGGCAACGATTGGAGGTTTCGGGAATGGGGAGAATTGGCGAGAAAACAGCGGAAAAAAAGGAAAAATAAAAAACATCGATATTCATCAGTTGAGGAGAATATAAAGACGTGGGAAAAATGAAAAAAGCGCGAGGGATAGAAAAATTTGGGTTGCTATAGTTTGGCGTGTGCGTGTGTGTGTGCCAGTGTATATATTGTTTGCCTATATGTGCCTCGTGCTGGACCAAGATGGCGGCTCTCGAACATATGACAATGACGAGTTGGGATCCTGAGCCTACTAGACACAATGACGTTAATAAATCATCAATAAAATTCAAAAGATTATCGATCTGTGCGAGTTTATCGAGTTTATTAATTCAATTTTTTGAAATGACGATTTTAACGAATATTATCGCCAAGCCTAAACCGGAAACGAGTGATTGTTGTCGTAAACTCGAGTGTCCGTCTGTCATGTCGCGTTTGACGTATCATTGTTTATCAATTATAACAACATTCGACAAGTCAACGAACTGTCGAGTGCAGTGACTCAAGTTTTCAAGCCGCGGTTGTGAATTTCGTTTTAATTATTAAAGCGCCGCTCGTTTAGCGAGGCGCGCGCGCGCCGCAGGGCCCGTTCGCGGGATATTAATTCCCGCGGTAACGCTACCCGAAGCCATGATAATATACCGCGGCCGATTATGGCCACGAAGCATCCAAAGAGTACGCGCTGGCGTTGCACCGGCTGCTGCGCCTTCGTGAACTCCACGAGCAATATTGGCGAGTCGAAATTTTGCAAAGATTGCAACAACGCCGATCCTTCTCCTGTTCCTCCGCCTGCCCCTTCTCCCCCTGCTGCTCAGCAACTAAATACCGATACGACGAATTTGTCCCTCCAACCAAACTCTCCGGAAGGCACACGCACCACCGAAAACTCGAGCATTTCCCGACCTTCCGAATCTTCACCTTTGTCTTCGGAGACCACCTCCCCCTCCTCCTCCTTGACCTCTGCCTCCGACTCGACCTCAGCACCTCCTCCTGTCAATCCCCCCGACAGCCATAACCTCTCCGAACAGAATGCTGTCCAGGATGCAGCCACGCTCGATGCCAACCAGGACAATCCTGGCGGAGCTGTCTATTCCGAGGAACAACAACATACCTCCTTCGTTACTTTTGGGTAATTTTTTTCTAATTATTTTCACTAATTATTCCCGCCGGAGTTTGCTCCGTCAAAATCCAACAAAATCCATTTTTTCTCATTCACCGAGCCTCAAATTCGAGGCACATTTCCAAAAAACGTAAAAGAAAAATTGACAGAATTTAAAAAACGATGGAAACAATTTTTGTCGCCGAATAATGAACCAAATTTCAATTATTTTCATGACTGAAGTTTGCGTCGTTGGAATGCAACGAAATTCGTTTTTTATCTTTAGCAAAAACAATTATTCAAGCGCAATAAAATTGACAGAATTTAAAAAACTATGGAAACATTTTTTGTCGCGGAATAACGAACCAAATTTCAATTATTTTCACGACTCCGAAGTTTGCGTCGTTGGAATGCAACGAAATTCGTTTTTTATCCTTAACAAAAACAATTATTCAAACGCAATAAAATTGACAGAATTTAAAAAACTATGGAAACATTTTTTGGTCGCCGAATATTGAACCAAATTTCAATTATTTTTATGACTCTGAAGTTTGCATCGTTGGAATGCAACGAAATTCGTTTTTTATCCCTAGCAAAAATAATTATTCAAGCGCAGAATGCAATTACGATGATGAAATGATCGATTTTTGCCACCCGAAAAGCATACTGGCTTGAAAATTTGGGATGACGTTGAAAATTGAACGAATCATCAATAAATTCAAATATTTTTCGTCGCATTCCAAAATTGCAAACTTCAGCATCATATTATTTTTTTGTTTCTTGTCCAGGCCAATGAAAATCTCACGTTTTTCATGGTTCTTTTGTTTTGCGCTCAATCGTCACGATCATTAACAAATTTTTGTAGTTTTTACAGGATGAAATCTCGTGGAGAAGAAAAAGTTTTTCTGTTTCAATTTTTTGAGCCTGTTTTTAGGTTTTCGGGGGAATCTCGACCAATTTTTGACCCCGCGACAAAGTTCCACACTGTGAAAATGCAAACGATTCTTTCTTGTCCTTTCATGGTAGGAAAAAATGAGAATTTTCTCAGCGTAGGAATTTTTAGCTTTTCCTGCTGACAACTGATCGCCGTTGAGAGCGAATTTCAGAGACTGCGATCGGTCAAAGGACGAGGCAGAATATTAAAAAGCTACTTTGCGCGCTGAGTGGATTTTGTAATTTTCCTGGACACATGCGCCGGACTGATCAGTTTGTGAGAAAGTCAATTAGTCTGAACTGGCAGCGTTTGAATCGTGTTATGAGTCATGGAGTAAATGAAAAATCGTATCGAGGAGTTCAAAGACAAATTTAGATGATGTTGGAGTTCGCAGTGTTGCATTCCATTCGAGAATTCAGCGTTTTATTCCATTTTTATGACGTTGAAGTTTGCACCGTTGGAATGCAACGAAATTATTTTTTTTTACGGCAAAACTCATTATTTAAATGCGGAATGTAATTACGAGATTAAAACGATCGATTTTCGCGACCCAAAAAGCATATTGGCTTGAAGATTTGGAATGACATTGAAAATTGAACGAATTATCAATAAATTCAAATATTTTTCGTTGAATTCCAACGTTGCAAACTTCAGCATCATCCTGATTTGCGAATAATTATCATAGACGGAAACTGCAGTTAATTTTTAGTTCTGGTTTCGAAAAAAAGAATAAAATCATCGATTCCGTCTGATTCGAACGATGTTAATGTCTAAACATGAAATATTTGATTTTCCGTAGAAATTCGTAGATCTCATCCGAAAGGTGAATGATCCTGAAGTTTCCATCGATGGAATGCAACGAAATTCTTCTTCAGCTGCATTTCAACGATGGAAACTTCAGGATCATGACGATCCTGCGTGCAAAAAACTCAATCGACGCGAAAGACCGCGATGGTTTTGAAAATTCGATAAATAATCAATAGAAAAACAAAATTCCGTTGAATCTCAACGTTGCAAACTTGATGATCCTGAAGTTTCTATCGTTGCAAATAAATGAAATAGAAATTTTTCCAAAATCAAAAAGGCAAATTCTTTAATTTACCAAAAGTTTTGGCGAAGCATAAAAATGACGGAAAAAAGTTGTCCGAATGGTGGAATGAAAAATTTGGCATTTTGAGTTTGAAAAAATGTCCATTTCGTTTATTTGCAACGATGGAAAGTTCAGGATCGTTTGCAGAGTCGCATAAAGGTGAATGGTTAATGAAAGGTGGTGAAATTTTGCAGGTTCGAGATAAGCGAATCAGCGCCAGGATCAGAGGATTCGAAGAGAAGAGCGTTGTATCGTCGGGGTTCGTGGTCGGGTACGAGTTCGTCGACGAGTATTGGAGTAGCAGGGGCGAAGAGATCGCCGTCTCTGCCTTTGCTGGTAACGCGATGGACTTGCATTCGTTGTTTGCAGACGAATAGCTGCAGCGCAGCGCCTTTGTGCGCAGCGTGCGGAGCGAGTTCGTCGATAGCGCAAACGAATGGCAAGTTGATAGGAGTGCGTAGAGGGAAGCGTTTGAAGGCACTGAAATTGGGGAGTGGGCGACAGGATTGTCGCACGGAAATCGGGAGTACGTTGGGAGGAGGTTCGGGATTAGGGCGAAGGATATTCGAGCCGAGTATAACGAGCATGGCGCGGCTGAGCGGGCTGAGCAGCAGAGGCGGAGAGCGGGGTCAGGCAAGCAGAGAAGAATGGAGTTTGCCGGCGGTGGAGACGATGGATTCGCCGGGTCTTTCGTACGCAGGGATCGCGGAGAGCGCGCAATGTTCTCCGAAGCGACACGGTTCGTCGGTGTACGAGAGAGTAAAGTCGAAGGTCAGCAGATCGTTGTCGAACGGCTCGGTGGTCCAGAAACTGGGGGAACGAGCGGTGCAACGTCCGACGAGCCTGATAGTTTCTGAAGCGAAGCATCACGAGGACGGATTGTGGAGTTGCGACAATTGCACGTTGGATAATTCGGCAGGTTTGGAACAATGCGAAGCTTGCGATGCTCCGAGAGCTTCGGCGCCGTGCAGCGGAGTTGTTATCAGCGTGCCATCCTGGGAGCCGAGACCTTTGGCCTCGGCAGGTCCATTGTCGTACCGAAGATCGTATTCCGAGGTCGACGCCGTGGCAAGAGCGACACGAAAAAAAGTGGTGAATCGTCGGAGCCTGAACGACGAGGATCCTCCCGCGGTACCCCCGCACTCGATGGCCTTTAATTCACGCCCGAAATATTCTTACATCGGCATCACCGATCCGGACGTTCCACCGCCTTTGCCCAAGAAACAAGGCGCCAGTGGCGTCACGGGAAATGGGAACAAACTTGGCCTCGCAGCTGTCAGAGCTCACAGCGAATCCACAAGTCCTATCGAATTGGCTGGCAGCTCATCCAGTCCCCTCAAACGCATGTGGACTTGTCGACAATGCTCTTACGCTTACAATCCACTGTGGTCATCGGCCTGTGACATTTGCGGCTCCACGAGATCTCCCGCTTCTTTGCTACAGCCCAGCGTCATAACCGTCACGAAAGACCCCACGAATTTGCGAGGCCCGGCGCTCGAATCCCCGATCGTTGTGTCTCGCGACAGCGTACGTTACATACCACCCAAAGCTGCGACCTTAGCGACCGCCGAATCCGATCTAGAGGATCAAATCGAACAGCAAATTCCACCCTCTTGGACTTGCAAGAAATGCACCCTTTTAAATGCCTCGACAAGAGCCACTTGCGAGGCTTGTGGAGGCTCCAAACTTCGCAGCGTTACTCACATCGAAGATCCGACTTTGCGCAAGGGCGAAAGTTGGGTTTGCCCTTCTTGTACACTCAGAAATCCTCTCACCGCTCAAAATTGTAACGCTTGTAAAACCCTCGCTGATTTTCTCGAAGTCCCTCGACTCGAGACTCGCGTCTCAGGACAAAAAAGTCCTTCGCCTCGAGCCAGCTGCGGCTCGACTCATCATCCCAATCCCAGAACCGTCAACGTCACTCCCAGGCATCGGAATTCCGTCAGACGCAATGGTAGCTCCGGAATCACCGACAAATTGTCCTCCAGGATCAAGGACAATTCTAATCCTCAAAACAACTCTCTCGTTGGCCACACACAATGGCAATGTAAACTTTGTACTTACGAGAACAAAAGTACCAATGGAATTTGCGAAATGTGCCAAAGCTCTAAGATTCTCTCGATGCTCGCTGGCGATAGGCCCAGAATTAGCCAGCCCGGGACTAGCACGCTTCGTATACAACGACAGGAAAGCGTCGTCATGGAAAATCTACGACATATCGAGGAACGCGAAGCCCTTGACAAGTGGGAAAGAATCGTTCGCTACTGCAAAGAAACCAGCGAGCCTTTCGTCGACGATTCTTTTCCTCCTGCCCCCAAATCTCTTTATTACAATCCCGCGGACACCAAGGATAATCACGTCGTACAGTGGCGAAGGCCTCACCAAATCAACGTCGACTCCAGCGTCGATTCCACTTTGCCATGGGCCGTCTTCAGAACTCCATTGCCTTCCGACATATCTCAAGGGGTTCTCGGCAATTGCTGGCTCCTCTCAGCCCTCGCCGTCCTCGCTGAGAGCGACGAACTCGTTCGCAGGGTCTTGGTCATGAGAGAAACTTGTCCAGAAGGAGCTTATCAAGTCAGACTCTGCAAAGATGGCAAATGGACCACTGTACTCGTCGATGATCTTTTGCCTTGTGACAAGCGAGGCCATCTCGTTTATTCTCAGGTTAGAATTTTCTCGATTTAGACGATTTTGAAGTTTGCATCGCTGGAATGCAACGAAATTATTATTTTTTCTGTGGCGAAACTTATTTAAATGCGGAATGCAATTACGGGATTAAAACGATCGATTTTTGCGACCCGAAAAGTATATGGGCTCGAAAAATTTGGATAATTTTGAAAATTAAATTTTGAAATTTAATTTAATTGTGGAATTCAATTTGGAATGCAATTACGAGATTAAAACGATCGATTTCTGCGACCCAAAAAGTATATGGGCTCGAAAAATATCGATAATTTTGAAAATTAGAGTTTGAAATTTAATTTAATTTAATTTAATTTTGAAATTGAATTCGGAATGCAATTACGAGATTAAAACGATCGATTTGTGCGACCCAAAAAGTATATGGGCTTGAAAAATTTCGATAATTTTGAAAATTAGAGTTTGGAATTTAATTTAATTTAATTTAATTTTGAAATTAAATTTGGAATGCAATTACGAGATCAAAACGATCGATTTTTGCGACCCAAAAAGTATATGGGCTCGAAAAATTTGGATAATTTCGAAAACTAAATTTTGAAATTTAATTAAATTAAATTTAAATTTTGAAAGCGATGAAACGAAATATTTCACGTTAGATTCCAACGTTGCGAACTTCAGCTTCATGGATTGAGACGATGTTGAAGTTTTCCTCGTGAAAATTCAACGAAATTCATTATTTTATCATATTTTTCAAAATGAGAGCAAAAAATCAGCAGCAAGTGTGTGTCTATGAAAATTATTCGTAAATTAACGTCAAAGAAAAATCAAGACGATTCTGAAAGCCTAAAAAATGGCGAGTGGATTTAATATTTTTCGTTGGATTCTAACGATGCGGACTTTAATATCGTTCGATCACGGGACAAGTGACAAGAATGAAACACGAAAATCTGTCTTTACATGTTTTTTCTTTGTTTTTGTTTAATAATCAGAATTTTTTGTGTTTGTCAGGCAAAGAGAAAACAACTTTGGGTGCCGCTGATAGAAAAAGCAGTTGCCAAGATTCACGGTTGCTACGAAGCCTTAGTTTCTGGTCGAGCGATCGAAGGATTGGCTACCCTGACCGGTGCCCCTTGCGAGAGCGTGCCACTGCAACCATCCGCGTTACCCAGCGAGGACGAACTCGACAAAGATCTCATTTGGGCCCAACTGCTCTCTTCCAGACAAGCGATGTTTCTCATGGGTGCTAGCTGCGGAGGTGGCAACATGAAAGTCGACGAGGAAGAGTATCAACGAAAAGGCTTGCGACCAAGGTCTTGAACACTTAAAAAACATATTGACTATTTTTTGACCAGTAACCCTTCGTGGTTACACTTCTGCCACCGATCTCGGTGGTCACACTGAGTTGATTCTACCCAGTCGATTTTCGAACCCATATTGTGACAAATCTATCGGCCCGAAAATTCTCAAAAAATTACTGAACAACCCTTGGACATTCGAGTGTAGATACGAAAAACTTTCCTGAAAGAAATTCAAGGCTAACATATTTTTTTAAATGCAAAATGAAGAAAAAAACCCGGAAAAAAAAGTTTTTTCACTAAAATAATCGTCACTTTGTGGATTTTCAATATTTTTGCCTAAAATTTGGACTTGATATTCATCAGATCTGGTTGTTTTGTGAAAAAAATAGTAGGATAGCGCGCGTTTGAAAAACATATTAATTCCGTTATTGGAAGTGGGTTGACTTCAAAGTGGATGTTGGAGATTTAGCGTTAGCGGCGGCAATACTTATCACCGCCAACGCGCAATGGACACTACAAACTGTCGTTAAATGACGATTACAGCCCCGTTAATTACCGGGAACTGGGAGATATTTACGTCACAAGTTGGTCACTGGGTGGATTCTACCCACAGTGACCACGAAGGGTTGAAAATGACAATTCGGTCCAGCAATTCAAATTTCCATTCAGACTTTTATAAATTTGACAATTTTCACATTACAGGCACGCTTATTCCGTTCTCGACGTCCGGGACGTTCAGGTGAGCAAAGTTTTCCTACAAAACTCGGAAAAAAATCGGAAAATCGTAAAAAAATAATTGCCCACTCTCAATTAATCAGATTTTTATTTTTTTTAATTGTTTTTTGTTGTTTTTTTCGGAAAATCATTCCCGTTTTCTCTTTTTCTGGTGAAAATCGTTTGGTACCGTGATGGATGAATTTTCCAGGGCATAAGATTGCTACGGTTGCGGAATCCATGGGGCCATTACAGCTGGAAAGGCGATTGGTCGGACGACAGTCCAATCTGGACACCGCAGTTGCGTGAAATGCTGATGCCACACGGCGCCTCGGACGGTGTTTTTTGGATCTCATTCGACGACGTCCTCAAGTATTTCGATTGCATCGATATTTGCAAAACTCGAGTTGGCTGGAGCGAAGTCAGACTCCGCGGAACTCTGCCGCCCTTGTCTTCGCTCAGGCATTTGTCTTGTGTTCTCTTGACCGTACTCGAACCGACGGAAACGGAATTCACGCTTTTCCAGGAGGGCCAAAGGTTTGTGCACGGAAAAAAAAACAAAAATAAGACAGTCGGGGATAATTTTTCAAACACTTTCTCAAAAAAGTGATTCCCACGAAAATTTCACTTTTGGGCGTGAAAAATCATCTCAAATTCAAGGTCATTGCCTACCGGACTGCTAAAATTTCTTTAAAAACAAAAAAAAACTTTTTGAATGAAAAAAAATGTGATTTTCATGAAAATTCACTTTCTGGACGATAAAAACCGTCCAAGGCTCAAGGTCATCGGCTAAAGAACTTCTGAAACTTCTCTAAAAACAGAAAAAAAAACTTTTTGAATGAAAAAGAAGTGATTTTTATGAAAATTTACTTTCTGGACGATAAAAACCGCCAAAAGTTGAAGGTCATCGGCTAAAGAACTTCTGAAACTTTTATGAAAACAGAAAAAAAAACTTTTTGAATGAAAAAAAAGTGATTTTCATGAAAATTCACTTTCCGGACGATAAAAACCGTCCAAGGTTCAAGGTCATCGGCTAAAGAACTTCTGAAACTTGTATAAAATCAGAAAAAAAACTTTTTGAATGAAAAAAAAGAGATTTTTATGAAAATTTACTTTCCGGACGATAAAAACCGTCCAAGGTTCAAGGTCATCGGCTACAGAACTTCTGAAACTTCTCTAAAAACAGCAAAAAACTTTTCGAATGAAAAAAAAAGTGATTTTTATGAAAATTTACTTTCTGGACGAAAAAATGGTCCAAGGTCATCGCCGGGTCGGGTTTATGCCCCGAGATTGTTCGATTGTCATATTTTCATTTCGTGAAAATTGCACGCTCGATTTTAATGTCTATTCGATTTCCGCGGATCCGTAGGAATTCGGAAAAATCGCAGAGATCTCAACTGGACCTTTGCGTCGTTGTATTCCGGACGCGATCAGCCGCAGCACCGGAAGTCGGTCGGTTGGTCGAGCACAGCAAACGACAAGTGCGGGGTTTCGTCGGTTGTCACAAAATGCTCGAACGCGATTTGTACGTTGTCGTTTGTCTCGCTTTCAATCATTGGCACACGGGCATGGAAGACACCTCCAGTTATCCCGAGTACGTCCTCGCCATTCACAGCTCCAAAAGACTTCTCGTCGAACAAATATCGCCACCTGCTTTTGTCCTGGCCGATGCAATCATCAGTTTGACCTTGGCAAAGGGACAGCGTCACGAGGTAATGAAATTATCTGTGCCGCGGTCAACGAGATCGGTTGACCTCGTAAAAATTCCCGATTCTGAAGTTTGCGTCGTGGAATGCAACGAATTTTTTTAAATATTTCGCAAAAATAATTATTTAGATGGAGAATTTAATTAGGATGATAAAATTATCGATTTTTGCCACCCGAAAAATTAAAATTAAAAAAAAATTAAAAATTAAAATTAAAATTCAAAAATTAAAATTAAAAATTCAATTACGATGATAAAATTATCGATTTTTGCCACCCGAAAAATTAAAATTAAAAAAAAATTAAAAATTAAAATTAAAATTCAAAAATTAAAATTAAAAATTCAATTACGATGATAAAATTATCGATTTTTGCCATCGACTCGAAAAATTTGGATAAAATTGAAAATCGAACGAATCAGCAATAAAATAAAATAGTTTTCGTTGCATTCCAACGTTGCATCATAAAAATTCTCAATGAGAATAAACGCAGCGGCAAAAAAAAATCCCAACACGATTTCCGAAGTTTCTAATCTTGAGAAATTCATGAATTTTTGGGACTTTCTTCTACAGGGACGAGAAGGAATGACGGCTTATTATCTCACCAAAGGTTGGGCCGGATTAGTCGTCATGGTCGAAAATCGTCACGACAACAAATGGATTCACGTTAAATGCGACTGTTACGAGAGTTACAACGTTGTGTCGACTCGAGGACAACTCAGAACAGCCGACAGTGTTCCACCTTTGCACAGGTACGTTTATTTTTCATCTTACGAATCGCTGTCGTTGAATTCATTTCTTTACATCCAGGGGAATTGGTTCCTCGTACTCTGTCGTGAACATCGTTTGTCTCGAAGTCTAGCAAGAACTTCGAATTCCATTTCGCGACCCTGTTTTCAATATTCAACCAATTTTTTTCTCCAATCTCCAAAAACGAAACGTTTACCCACAAAATTGAGGAGCTTCGCCATCCTAAAACTGATGCAATTCCTTGGAAAGAATTTAACCCTTCGTGGTCACGTGGGTAGAATCCACCCAGTGACCAACTTGTGACGTAAATATCTCCCAGTTCTCGGTAATGAATGAGGCTGTAATCGTCATTTAACGACAGTTTGTTGTGTCCATTGCGCGTTGGCCGCGATAAGTATTACCGCCGCTACCGCTAAATCTCTAACATCCACTTTGAAATCAACCCACTTCCAATAACGGGATTAATATGTTTTTTCGAACGCGCGCTATCCTACTATTTTTTTCACAAAAGAACCAGATCTGATGAATATCAGGTCCAAATTTTAGGCAAAAATATTGAAAATCCACAAAGTGACGATTATTTTAGTGAAAAAACTTTTTTTTCCTGTTTTTTTTCTTCATTTTGCATAAAAAAAAAAATGGTAGCCTTGGATTTCTTTCGGGAAAGTTTTTCGTATCTAAACTCGAATGCCCGAGGGTTGTTCAGTAATTTTTTGAGAATTTTCGGGCCGATAGATTGGTCACAATATGGGTTTGAAAATCGACTGGGTAGAATCAACCCAGTGTGACCATCGAGATCGGTGGCGGAAGTGTGACCACGAAGGGTTAAAAGATTCAAAGTCTCGAGTCTACGCGCGAGCAACAGTTTGCGTCCTTTCAATTGTTCAGGTTAATCAACTCGATCGTTTTTTCGATTCCATAGACAAGTGATCCTCGTGCTAACGCAGCTCGAGGGCAGCGGAGGCTTCTCCATAGCTCACCGTCTGACCCACCGATTGGCCAACAGCGGCAATCTCCACGATTGGGGTCCGCCGGACACGCAGCATTTCCCGCAGATCGATACTCAGGTCGAGGGTCTCCACAGTCCTCGTTTGATCACCTGAATAGTCCGAGTGTCCGGGGATCGGCGCGATTCTTGTAAATTTGGAAAAAACTACGCAAAGCGAATCTCAACGGAGGCAAAAAAAATTCGGAGCTCCGACCGAACTTCCGATCGATTTCGTGGCACTCGCACGTTTCGGTACTCCGAAAGAAAAAAAAATACACACACAACATTGAAAGGAAATCTGGAAAATGGATTTTCAGAAAATCATCGAAAAACAATTCGTCGTTCGCGAGTGATTTTTCATGTTGAACCAACGACAACGGTCACAAAATACTTTGCTTGCGATATACGAACAAACAAAGACACAATTATTTTCTCAACTTAACGAATAAGTGTCTGCCGTGTGAATGCGGCGAGCGACGAATCCCGGGACAAAACTGCTCCAAGTTCTCGTCTCGAGTCGTGAATTTACGAATCTCTCAAATATTCAATCCTCATTACTTATTATTATTGTTTAGCATTTCATATCGTCGATTAATTTTTATATTCATCATCAGCGCAGCTACTTTTATTTTCGTTTATAAACGTTTTTTTTTTTTCATTTAAATAGAAACTCGTCGAAATCCGTTTTCACTGTCTCTTAGGTTCGAATTTTTTGTTCTGTCTCCGAAGTAGCGAACTGAATGATTCTGAAGTTTGCATCGTTGGAATGCAACGAAATTCGTTTTTATATTTGGCAAAAATAATTATTTCAATGGAGAATTTGATTACGATGATAAAATTATCGATTTTCGCCATCCGAAAAATTAAAATTAGAATTAAAATTAAAAATTTAAATTAAAATAAAAAAAATTAAAAAATTAAAAATTTAATTACGATGATAAAGTTATGGATTTTTGGCATCGGCTCTAATTTTTAAACTTACATCTAAATTGATTTAATTTTGAATAATAAATTAACTTGGATTTATTTATTAATTTAAATTAAATTACATTTTTGCCATCGGCTCTAATTAGCCTAATTTTTGCCATCGGCTTTAATTAAAAATTAAATTTGAAAAAAATTTAAATTCAAATTTAAATTTAAATTTAAATTTAATTCAATTCAATTTAATTTCAATTAATAAATAAATTTTAATTTAAATTGAAAGAAATTTACATTAAAATAAAATTGAAAATTTAAAAAAATTAAAAATTCAATTACGATGATAAAATTATCGATTTTTGCCATCGGCTCCAAAAATTTGAATGACCTTGAAAATTGAACAAATCAACAATAAAATAAAATATTTTCCGTTGCATTCCAACGTTGCAAACTTCAGCATCATGCGAACTGAGAGTTCAAGAGCATGGACCAGTCGCTGAGGCTCGTCTCGAATTTCCAAAATTCACATTTTTCGCCTCGAAAAATTTGAATTTCGTGTCGAACTCACTTCCGACCGATTTCTGCCCTTAAAATCTCACTCCCGCTACATTAGTTACATTAGCTACATTAGCTAAGATACCAAAGATGTTCGGAAGCAATTAAGCTTTTTGTGTTTGAGTCTCGAAGCCACTGATGAGTGTAAATCTGCATTTTTGTCCTAAAATCCCTGGGAGAATCGTTTGTGATTCGTGGGTTTTGGTATTTTCTAAAAAAACTCTACTCGGGACAAGGATTTTTGAGAAAACTTTGAATTTATCGACGTCCTCGTGTGACTTTGACGTCAAAATCTCGTCGGAAACTCGTAGAATTTTTCCTTTTTCTTCGTTCGTAAAGAGTCGTGTCGTTACGATTTTTCTGTTCATCGGATTTTCGCAGTGTACATTGAGAAGATCGAGGAAGAAACACGATGAGTTTTTATTTTTCGGTTAAATACTCGAAGCACAAATTGGGCTACAAATATGTAATTCCATAAAGAATTCTCGTTAGTTTTACGTGAGTTTTGCGTGTAAAAAGACTGCTGTCGTTGCGGAGTCATTGTGTTTAGTGTGCAAATGATTTTTATCGCCGAAATCTCAGCGAAAAATGTGAAAAAATGATAGAAAATGTTTTTTCGGCGATTTCGGCGGACTTGAGTTGGAAAATTCGGCTTTTTTTATACGTACGTTCGTGGTAGTTACTGTGGAGGAATTTCGTAGTGGCGAACGAATCGTCTGTGCTCTGTTGTTGATCGAATCGACGTTGTTAGGGAAAATATCATTTTGTTGCATTTATATTCATCGTTTTTTAACTTGGATCGCCAAGAATTTGGAGAGCCGTAAAGGGTGCAATTGACAAACGTTGTTTTTGTTCCCCATCTCACAAAATGGCGACTGGCGATGTTGGGAAAATTGAAACCCCCATGACATACACCGAAAATTCAATTTTGTCAAAAAAATTTTGATATTTTGTTGAAAACAGCGAACTAAATATTTTGGGATGATTTCAAAATTTTTTCGACAATATTTTTCATTGTTACGGAACTGTCAGCAAAATTTACGATCGGAATGACAAAAATTTACTTTCCGAAAAGATTTTCCAGAATTTTCTTTTCTGGAATGACAAAATTTTCGTGATTTTTCGAAAAAAGTTAAGTTGAACTTATCCAACAAAATATCGATCATTTTCAACAAAATTTTCTTTTCAGTCTATTCTTTAGGATGTAAAATAACGATAATTGTGGGCGAGTTTCACTGGCGAATATGAAGCGCGATCGTGCCAGTTCACACTGTGACGTCATGGTTCATTCCTCGTGGCAAAAACTGCGAAAATAGGGGAGAAATAAAAGAAACAAATAATTATTGATCAACGCAACAAAAAGAGACACAAACTTAATGAAAATTGTTATTATTTCATGAGAATCTCGAGAACGAAATTTTGTGATACTTTTGTTTGGAAAACGTCAAACTGCCGTATCCCAGTCTTGTCTCCTGACAATGCTTCACGAAAAAAAAAAACGTACACCGTGCATGTGATCACACAGCTTTTGTTTCGAACGTTCTTGCCTTTCAATTCAAAGTCACTTCAACGGTTTGGGCCATTCCAGGGCGAAAAAATATCGTTCGGTTCAAAAAAATCCTACAAACTGTGTAAACAATTTTCTTATTGGAAAATATCGATGAAGTGGGCAAAAAAAAATGATGAAACAATCGGGGCTGATCAGCATTTTTTGCGCAACGAATTTCACGCTATTGGAAAGTTGGAACAGAAAACCAAAACATTTTCGATCAAGTAAAAGGTGAATTTTTTACGCAGTCGCGTTTTTATTCTCGAAATAACGAAAAAAATTCGAGTCAAAATCGTCGAATTGTTCGTGAAAAAAAAAATTGGCCATTTCCAGTGAAATTTCCGTATCGATTTATCAAAATTTGTTCGACTTTTGTTTTTGGCCAGTTGAAAAAACCGAATTTGGTGAAAAATGCGTGCAAAATTTCCGCAGAAATAAAAAAATATCCAATTTTCACAAAAATTTGCATTTTTTTGCATAAACATTTTCTAAAAATGCGAGATCGTGCCCCGTTTTTGTTCTCTAATTGAAATTTCGTTGGTTTTCATTGTCTCGATCCGTAACGCGATTTCTTCTTTGCAATTTTCAAAATTTATCAACTTTTTTTCTCCCTCCAGAGTGGCCTAAACGTTTGAGGAAGAAAATAAAACGAGGAAGAGGTGAACAAAAAAAAAATAGAAACTAGAGATTGTCGGCGTGTGACAATATCTGACGCTGTGATCAGTCGATCACGTTCTGTTTTTGGACGCGAAAGAGCCGCTGTCCAAAGGTGCCTGTAGAAGTGTAATTGAGAAGAAAGAGAAAAGTAACAAATGAATTTGAAAGATTTAGAAAGAAAAAGGTCGAAAAGACTGCGAGAATTTAGTGAAAAGATTTTTCGAGTGTTTTGCTGCGTTGCAAAGAGCGTGAGTTTTTCCGGACCACAATGAATAATAATTTATATGTTTGAAAGTCGAATGATTGTTTTTTCCGATCGATAACTGCGTGGCCGATGGTCCAAGTTGTTATTCGAAGCTGAAAGCTCCATCGATATGATTCACAATGATTTTTTACTCTCGCATTGATTAACCAAAAGTTAGACTCGATTCGGAAGAGACGAAATTCCGAAAAAGCAAATTCTTCGATGCGAACATCATTTCTCGCTTGCCGGAGGGCAATCAAGGGCTTTCGTTCGCCTCAATTCATTGCGCTAATCACAACGCTTAGGCAAACTGTATTTGTACACACACACACACGTACGTACGTTCACCAACATACCGAGGAATATTAGAGACACTCAAGGACATAAAAAATACGCGAAGGCGTGCGAGCTCGCTTTTTGGCGATTCCGAAGGATTATTGAGCTGACCATTTGTGCCATACAAAACTGAACACGTAGATCCAAGAAAGACGAAAAAACAGAGAGAAAGGAGAGTGAGACGAAGAGCGAGAGAGAGAGAGAGGGCGAGGGAGAGGAAATGAGGGAAAAAAGCAGAGAAAAACATAGTGATCGATAATAATTTTATAGCGAATCATTCCATTGGCACGTCACGATGTACCGCGAGACCCTTTTTTCTCTGACGACACAAAAACAACAAAAATTCTATTTTACATAACGCGTAGTTGGCGAGCAAGTTGTAAAGTTGTACGAAGAAGAAAAAGAACGAAACAAAGCAAATATTCATATGAAAACTAATGTTTAAAAAAGTGAACAATTAACATAATGATAAAAAAAAAAACTTTTTCAAAACTGCGATTTATTTTCACTTCCGGTTTTTTTCCCGCGGAGTTTTACAGTGCAATCGAAATTCCACGCAACGTGCTGAATTTCGCTAAAACTCGGCTTCGCCATAACGAGCTTGATTATATCCAGTGAATAATGCGTTACCAAATAAATAGAAACGAAACGAGACCAACTTTGAAACTTTCACGTGTCTCGGCATATTTTATCATCCAACAATTTGCATTTTTTGTGTTACAATCAAGAGAGAATAAGAGTGGCAAAGAAAATGAACTAAATATCAATTGTAAATATGTGGCAACCGGACGAATTGCAAGAACCCGAAAAATAGCAAAGAATTACATAAGAAACAACAGCAACATATTTATTCCATTGAGGCCGCTCAGAAAACTGGAGGAACGAATGATTCGACGTATCACTATCACAAATTGACTTTATTCAGGGTTTTTCAAAATTCATTACAAACTTCCATAATCCATGAAGTAAAATCCTGTGACGTTTAGAATTTGGGACATTTATCTTGGAATTTTTCGATTTTCCTCATCGAAATGCGTGTAAATTGCGAAACTCACGTTTCGTTGGGAAGTTGCAAAAATCGAGTTGCAGCAAAAAGATATTTCTTAAGAATTTACACGCGTTCACATGGAAAAGTTTAAACCTTCGTGGTCACTGTGAGTAGAATCCACCCAGTCACCCAGTGACGTAAATATCTCCTAGTTCCCGGTAATTAATAGGCCTGTAATCGTCATTTAACGAAAGTTTGTAGTGTTCATTGCGCGTTGGCGGCGATAAGTATTACCGCCGCTAACGCTAAATCTCTAACATCCACTTTGAAATCAACTCACTTCCAATAACGGAATTAATATGTTTTTTCAAACGCGCGCTATCCTATTATTTTTTTCACAAAAAAACCAGATCTGATGAATATCAGGTCGAAATTCTAGGCAGAAATATTGAAAATCCACAAACTGACGATTATTTTAGTGAAAAAACTTTTTTTTCCTGTTTTTTTTCTTCATTTTGCATTAAAAAAATATGTTAGCTTTGGATTTTTTTCGGGAAAGTTTTTCGTATCTAAACTCGAATGCCCGAGGGTTGTTCAGTAATTTTTTGAGAATTTTCGGGCCGATAGATTGGTCACAATACGGTTTCGAAAATGGACTGGGTAGAATCAACCCAGTGTGACCATCGAGATCGGTGGCGGAAGTGTGACCACGAAGGGTTAAATATCGCAAATTCTCAACGTCGGGAAATTTTTCTTCAAAGTAGAAAATTATCAGATGCGGTGGCAAGAATGTTGATACAAAATTATTAAAAAATCCTAAATAAAGTAATTTTCTGATAGAAATACGTTGATACAAAGAATAATAAAGAGAGAGAGAGAGAGAGAGAGAGAGAGAGAGAGAGAGAGAGAGAGAGAGAGAGAGAGAAATGGCAAAGAAAAGATTTGAATTCGCACATCGCCGGTGTTTTGAGTTAAAGATTAATTTGCATGCGCTTCTCGTCGTCGCTGTGACAGCGTTAAACTATAAGATAACGCCGTAATGACATAATTATTATTTTATAATTAAAATGATTATTATTATGATTGTTATTAAAAAATTAGTAATATATTGAAGATCGCAATGAAAAAAAACGAAAAAAAAACACACACACACACACAGAAGAATGGCACGTCGACGGGACGAGTATGTCGTAGTTGATTGAGAGTGTGATATGTAAAAAAAAAAAAAAACACAGACGCAGCATGCCGCGTTAGATATTGATGGAGAAATTTCTCGTCATATCGTGGAATTTCGAAATCGATAAACAATTTTTTTCCCGTGATTTTCAACGCTCGTTCGTCATCGTTTTGCAAAAATCGACTTTTCAAAGTCGCGCTCAGAGCGCGTGAAATTTTCTAGGCAATCTGGAACTTTTTTTTTTCGAATTTGAAAATTTTTGCTCGAGTTCTCGGTATTTTTAGAAAAATGAACGTTTTTTTAGTTCAATTACGAAATTAGCAAAGTTATTCGCGTTGCTCGTGTGAATGTGTGCGTGTGGCTCCGTGTGCGCGTTTGTCATGGATACAAAGAAATCTGATATAAATGTGATATCCAACTTTTTCAATTGCCAATCGTGATCAGATAATCTTATACGTCGTAGTAAAGTTAATTGCTCTCGTGCGTGGCCATCGATACTGGGAATAAAAATGTTTTCAACGTTTTTTGTTTGCCGTTTATTTTGGAGCTTCGGGTGTTCTATTTGATCGACGCGAGTACTCGTTACGTCTGCACGTCGCCAGCCCAAAGTACCTAGACATACTATATTCTTAATATGTGAAAAAAATTAATAAATAAATAATAATAATTCAAGTGAAATACGTGTCTCACTGTATTTGTATGATAAAATGCATTGCGGATGCATCTGTGAGGTCGTTGTCGTTTAAAACACGAAGTCGTCCTCCCTGAGCGAGGTTCAACAGAGTGAGAATGGCAGAAAGACAGAACGAGAGAGTGAGAGAGAGAAAGAAACGATTATAAAAAATGCCCCGTGTATTGCGTGTTTAACGCTCCGTTTTTTGTAACACGATATTCATTTTCTTGAAAGCGAGTAAAAACGAGAGAACGAGAGGGGGAAAGGCAGAAACAAGGAAACGACGTGACTGACCAGCGTGTGATACGTATAGGGATGAGAATTGGCGCGAAGCCTCGAAATAAATGGGGATTAGCACCATTTGAATTGAAAACTGAGAAAAACAACAAAAAAACGTACCTAGGTCTCGATCTTCTTTGACACTTAATGATTGTCAATAATTCATCGATTATGAATGTTTAACGAGGAAATGAATTACTAGCATTTTATAACATATACATTGATTATTATTTTTCGTTCGCTGGATCAATTTCGTTAAGTTTTTTTGTTCTTTTTTTTCATTACTCTGAAGTTTGGATCGTTGGAAGGCAACACGGAATTCTTTTTTATCTTTGCCAAAAATGATAAAATGATGGATTTTTCCCATCCGAAAAGAATATCGGCTCGGAAAATTTGTATGACATTGAAAATTCAACGAATCATCAATAAAATCAAATATTTTTCGTTGCATTCCAACGTTCCAAACTTCAGCATCATTTTTTTTGTTGCGTTGCTGCTAGAAATCATTCGGAATTTTTTTTTTTCGTTCTGGTGCAAAGTCTCTTCCTATCCCTATCCTGCCTACGTCTGCCTGCCTACGTACGCATGGAATTTACGACATAAAACCTCTCTGTCTTAATTGGCAAATTCTGAATGTCCGTAGGTTCGATACCACCCGATTTTTCGTGATTTTATTCAACGAAAATCATGGCGATGATACTCATCCCAGAATGAGCAATCAATTATGTGATAGACCCGTGAAAAAAAAGTAACGAGAAACAATGTGGGAACGCTTGACAAATTGATTATCCGAATCTCTACGCGAATATGGAAATGAAGTTTAAAAAAAAAAAAAATTGCGCGGTCAAGCGAGAATCGTTCGGTGTTCAGGTCGGAACGAACTCGGCGAGGTGCAGACAAAGACAGTTGTGTAATCGTAATGTTTTTGTCTTTATACTTTCGTCAGCCACTATATTAAATATATATATAAATAAATGACGTAAATATTGAATATACTATGTAGTATACTTTCGTGTATAATCCTCACTGCGCGGATTCGTATACTACGGGTATATGAGATTGAATCTTTATATTTATTATATATTTAATATTTTCAACAAAGAAGAAAAGCAAAAATCTCGAATATTTACTACCGTATGTTAAAAAATACAAAAACAAAATGATATCGAAATTGTGTTGTCCCCCGATTTGTATCGTGTAGGCACGTTTAATAATAAATCGAAATATTATCTACACAAAGTTCGAATTTCTCATGTTGCTGGCTCATTCGCATTTTTTTTCGACTTATCTATATTCATTTTTTCGTTAATCATAACGATTGTCAACGTTTTTCTTTTTTTCAAGTACAACAAATTTCAACGTTTCGCGATTTTATGATTTTTTTTATTTTATTTATAAAAAATCTTGTTTGTTGACTTTTGTTCGATTTGAACGTGTGGTTCGTGCGGTCGCCGCTAGAGGCAGAACCGTATAGCCGTCAGTTCTTTGGTATAGTAGCGTTCGTTGCGCTCGAGCACGCGAGTGTGGAAATTTATCAAAATTCAAAGATGGCGTCTGCTATGGATATTGACGACGAAGGCAGTGATTTACCCACTTCGGGAAGCGCAAAAGGGGATAGAAAACGGTTCGAAGTGAAAAAGGTGCATTTACGTTGTTATTAAAATACTCGTAATATCGATATTTCACTCAGTTTCACGATAATTCCATCCTGCCAAAATCACCAATTTTCTAACCTCAAATACGTAATTGAGCTTTGTCATTTTTTTTCGTACACACATTAATTTTGTCGATCAGGCTCCTCTGTCGGTTTTGACAATTCAAATATAACGTCCTTTTTCTTTTTCCATGTCAGTGGAATGCCGTTGCTCTCTGGGCTTGGGGTAAGTGTTTTCGACTTTTTCATCACGAGTTCGAAGATTTTTTTGTTATTCTTTTCCCAACCTCCAACCACTTTCGAGCTTCCCTTTCAATTATTCGCGATTCATTCAAATTTCCGCTATTCTTCTTCAAACATTTTCAACAAATTCGTATTTTTTGCGATGAACTAAAAATCAAATTTACGAAAAATACGAATTTATCGTGTTTCAAATTTTTTTAGTTTTTTTTTTCACAAATTCTAGTGCGATTTCATTTTCGGTTACATTCGATCTGATAATGAAAGACAAAAAAAACCCAAATTTCCATTATACTGAGTAGAAACATTCGAAAAAAAAAATTTCCGTTGACAAAAAATAATGGAGAGTCGCACGGCACGATCTCAAGATTTTTGATTGTCTCCGTGTTTTCGAAACAATCATAAAAATATGCAACCACAATTTAATGAGAAAAAAGCGAGAAATTAATGACGTTGAAGTTTGCATCGTTGGAATGCAATGAAATTTTTTGTTTTCTGCGGCAAAACTCATTATTTAAATGCGGAATGTAATTACGAGGTTCAAACGATCGATTTTTGTGATCCAAAAAGTATGTGCGCTCGAAAAATTTGGATAATTTTGTAAATTATACAAAATATCGATGAAACGAAATATTTTTCGTTGGATTCGAACGTTGTGAACTTCAGCTTCATAGAAATTAGCGCAAAATTCATTGGCCGTTGAATTTTATAGTAAAACAAGAAAACGGTGCGATATTTCAGTTTTCATCGTCGGAGTTGTACAAAAAATATTTTATCTGTTTACCATTTCTGAGATTTTCGGAATTACCTCAATTTGTCTTTGACATTCAGTTTTTCGCTGCAAATAACTGTCATTGACGGATGCAGCGTCTTTATTTTTGGCTCTGCTTCCACGAAAAGCTTTCACAAACTTGAACATGATGAAAATGATTAGTTTTTATGATGCTGAAGTTTCCAACGTTGGAATGCAATGGAAAATTCTTTATTTTATTGATGATTCGTTCAATTTCCAATGTCATACAAAATTCTTGAGCCGATATGCTTTTCGGATGGCAAAAATCGATCATTTTATCATTGTAATTGTACTTTTTCATGCAACTCCGAATGAGAAATAATTCTGCTGGAACTTGGCACATACTCCACAATCCAGAAACCATAAAAACCTCCATAAAACCCCATAGAATCCCATAAAAACCACCATAGAATCCCATAGAAAAAATTATAAAAATATGATGCTGAAGTTTGCAACGTTGGAATGCAACGAAAAATATTTCATTTTATTGATGATTCGTTCAATTTTCAATGTCATACAAATTTTTCGAGCCCATATGCTTTTCGGACGGCAAAAATCGATCATTTTATCATCGTAATTACATTCTGCATTCGAATAATTATTTTTGTCATAGATAAAAAAGGATTCGGTTGCATTCCAACGATCCAAACTTCAGAGTCATCAAGTTTTTCGATTATCGCAATGTGTTTCTGATTTTGATGAATATCGATCGACAGATATTGTGGTGGACAACTGCGCAATCTGTAGGAATCACATAATGGACCTCTGCATCGAGTGTCAGGCGAATCAAGCGTCGGCGACGAGCGAAGAGTGTACAGTTGCTTGGGGAGTTTGCAACGTGGGTGAAGACGATAATTTCTATAATTAAAAGCTCAGAGAAAATCTAAGCAGCGCATAGAAGCGTTTGTCACGAAAACGTCAGAGCGAAACTGTTTGATTTTTAATTTTTGTCATTTTGTGTTGCACACGCGACAAGCTCGGTTTTAATTGGGAAATTTTCATTTTGCTGTGCAGCATGCGTTCCATTTCCATTGCATCTCTCGTTGGCTCAAGACTAGGCAAGTCTGTCCGCTGGACAATCGCGAATGGGAATTCCAAAAGTGAGTATTCCGCTGATTATGTTCAGAGCTTTTTATTGAGCTTTGTGTACTAGAAATAAGTCAGAAGTTATCCAATGGAAATTTCATGGTAACGAGAATTTTGAGGGCCCAGGTGAGCTCCTCTTTGAATATCGTTTCGATATTTCGTTCCAAAAATGTTTTCCCAATTTTTTTTTCAACGGAGAATCACGCGTATCTTATGGTAAACGAAAATTTCAAATTCGAGTCTCGAAATTTGCAAAAAACGAAAGAAAAAGGAACATGGAATTATTTTTGAATCCACCGTCGAGTTCCCAAGAAAATGACACATGAAAATCACATTTTTTGAATCCTTCTGCACCAGGCTCTTACGGTAGACACGCTCCCTTTGCAATTATTTGCATTTTTTCAATGACTCTGGAGTTTGCATCGTTGGAATGCAACGAAATTCGTTTTTTATCCTTAGCAAAAAAATTATTCAAGCGCAGAATGCAATTACGATGATAAAATGATCGATTTTTGCCACCCGAAAAGCATATCGGCTTGAAAATTTGGGATAACGTTGAAAATTGAACGAATCATCAATAAATTCAAATATTTTTCGTTGCATTCCAACGTTGCAAACTTCAGCATCATTTTTTTCAAGATTCCTCGTTCCAAATTTAGCAAACCAAAAACGAATATAAGAAAATGCTGTCCATAGAAATCAACGCTGTCTTTAAAAACCCTTGATTGCTATTCAAGCTAGCCTGATAATTAAAATGTAAACAAACTGAATTCAGGTCGACGAGTAATCGCGACATAAAGAATTGAAGGTTTGACAATGCTGCATGCACGAGCTGGTTGAAAATAACGTTTTTCACAGATTTTCATGACGTCGAACGCCGATCAAACCCGAAAAATAAGTTGAACATAATTTCAACAATAGAAAAAAGGAATTGTAATAATTTATTTGATGATAAAAATAGCAAAAAAGTTTTTTTTTTGCCTCGCAAGCAACACGCGATCCTCCTGTTCGAATATCGTCTCGATATTTCTTTGAAAAATGTTTCTTTTTATTCTTTTTTTATGAACTTGTAGGATTTTCGGGGAAATACAAATTTTTGCGATTCCTTTCGCAGGTATGGACATTAAAACAATGCTCCCAGTTACCTCGCACGAAGGAACCCAACAGGATCTCATCACCAATGTCATCTGTATGATTATCGAAAGATCTAACGAGCTAATCGAAAATTCTCCACGAAGCAACAGCGGCATCCTTGCAAACGATTAATTATTGCGCTTGGGCTAGAGTTAAGTAACGATCGAAATGACAACGACGCTGACGCAACGTCGAAATGCCCCTGGTCGAGTTTTCCTGTCATCAACAACTAAAACAACAATTACAATATTCAACAAACACTTTTTGCAACGTTATTAAATTCTCGCGGAAACTTAGGGCAATTACGATATTTCATTTTTCCGGCTTTTTCTTTCGGAACCCTGTGTAAAACATAGTTTTAAGACATTAATAAAAATAAATAATTTACCAGATCCGTTTTGATTGGAGGGGGCGAAATAACTTTTTCCCATTTATTCTCTTTCATGGTTTTCCGGATCATTCTCTCGAGCTTTTACGTGTTCGTCGCATTAATGTCGTTCGCTTTTATTTTTTTTCACCAAGTTCTACGCGTTTTTCTGATTCGTTCCTATTTTTTTTCTTTTTTTGAATGCCACGAAGATGGAAAATATTATTGGCAAAAAAATTAATACCAAAGAGAGAACCTTTTCGAGGTGTGAATTCGAGGATCTGAGAACGCGTTTCGAAGCCTTTTTGTGGTTGAAAAACTCAGACTTGCCTGGACGATTCCAGGGAAGCCTGAATTTGAAGCTGTTGGAGGTTTTTTTATGACTCTGAAGTTTGCATAGTTGGAATGCAACGAAATTCTTTGTTATCTTTAGCAAGAATAATTATTCAAGCGCAGAATGTAATTACGATGATAAAATGATCGATTTTTGCCACCCGAAAAGCATATTGGCTTGAAAATTTTGGATGACATTGAAAATTGAACGAATTATCAATAAATTCAAATATTTTTCGTTGCATTCCAACGTTGCAAACTTCAGCATCATTAAAACTTACCCCCTACGGAAAAATCTTATACGGAGACTCAAAATTTTAATGATGTTGAAGTTTGCGTCGTTGGAACGCAATGGAATTCATTATTTTATTATTTTTTTTCGACAACGGAGCTAAAAATTCAAAAGCAGTTTTCAGACAATTTTTGCAAATTCAAGATTTGATAGGAAAAAAATTGAGGTGATTCCAAAAACCTATGAAAAGGGAAATGGATGGAATATTCTTCGTTGGACTGGAACGTTGCGAAGTTCAATATCGTAGGGAATAATGAATTTCGTTGCATTCCAATGGTGCAAACTTCACCTCCGTGGATTGGGTCAGGACGAGGTTAACACAAAACGTGGAGAAACACGTTCTCTTGGGTAATATCGAGGCTGGACGTGAGGAAGTCTCTGCTAAGAGAGTGTCTGATAATTCCTCGACATATTTTGTCGCGGCTCTTTTAAAATTTGTCTTTCCGAGAGAATCGAGAAAGCCGGGATAATCCGGACTTATCGAATGTGTGTCGTGCCCAGGGGTTGGCAAAATTTTGTCAGGAAGTCTCGGGGGTTTACCAGTGAGTTTTTTTGCCCCTGAATCCGCTCTACGCGACGACGTAAGTTTTCTTTCGAATTATTCATCGAATTAGATTTTTATTTAATGCAAGCAATTTCAGTTTTCGTTTTATTTCGTAAGTATTTTGGAGTTGAAAAATGATGAGTCTGAAGTTTGCATCGTCGAAATGCAACGAAATTCGTTTCTTATCTTCGACAAAAATAATTATTCGAATGCAGAATGTAATTACGATGATAAAATGATCGATTTTTGCCACCCGAAAAGCTTATCGGCTCGAAAAATTTGGATGACATTGAAAATTGAACGAATCATCAATAAAATTAATTATTTAAAAAATATTTTTCGTTGCATTCCAACGCAAACGGAAACGCGAAAAATTGAGTTTTCGTTTCATTCCGTAAATATTTTGGAGCTGATAAATGTTGACTCTGAAGTTTGCATTGTTGCAACGCAACGAAATTCTTTAAAAATAATTATTCGAATGCAGAATGCAATTACGATGATAAAATGATCGATTTTTGCCACCCGAAAAGCTTATCGGCTCGAAAAATTTGGATGACATTGAAAATTGAACGAATCATGAATAAAATCAAATATTGTTCGTTGCATTCCAACGTTGCAAACTTGAGCATCATGAAAAATTGAGAAATGAGAGGAAATGCTGCTAAGAGAGAAACAGAAATTTTCTTCCTTTGGTGGAAAAGACTTTGGGAGCTCGGGAGCCTCTTGATACGATCGAGACGAGGAGCGGCTTCTAATCTCGGCATACAGCGAAAATTAGATCTTTGAAAGAGAGAAAGACCAGCCAATATTACCGAAAGGGTTTTCACATTTTCTCTTCTTAAACCAGTTCTTATATAGCCCTGGCCTATAAGACGACCAACTCTTTTTCTCCAGTCTATTCTCTTTCTCTTTCCATCTTCTTGAATCTGTTTTTTCATTCCCTCTTTTTCCGTTTTTCTCTGCTTTTTTACTCTCTCTCGCTCTCTCATTCTCTTTTATCCTTTATCCTTGCCTTCGTGGCGTAAAACCCGGATCTATGTAATAACCGTGTCCCATAAATTCTCGTCTCGTTCACGTTGAATGAACATTGAAGCAGGATTTTCGGAATCTTCGACCGTGCACGTCGAATTTGTGAATGGAAAATCATCTTTTCCTCCCTCCAACGTATGCTCCTCGCAACTCCATTGATTGTTGCTCCTTTTAATAGAACACGAACAATGCGAAATCCCGATAATCTAGTCCGCAAGCTCGACAATTATCTTATTTTACCGAGAGCTCCCGTAGACACTGGCAACCTACGATATGCGCTTCAATTAATTAATAATAATGTCATCAATTCCTGCTCGACCAACGTGCATCATGGTATTTGGGTCTGTTTCACATTTCGTGAGTAAATTTTTTTTTTTCGACGAAACACGAAAGATTTTCTTTTCCTGTAAAGAATCTCAGAGCGAACAATATTTGAGGGTCGGGGAATGGGGAAATTTGCAAAATTTTCGTTTCTTTGGCAAATTTTTTTTTCAATTCAGTTCAAATTTAATTTTCCGACCGACCATTTCTCAGTCAAACATTTTCGTTTTTTTTTGTTTTTTATTTTCATTTATTTGGACCCCATGGTCGTTTTATTTACAAGAATTTCTCATCATTTGATCCGCTAAAAAAAGTCCTTCGTGTTTTTTTTTCGTTTTTTTTTTTCATTTTCATGGACCGGAAAAATATTTTGGAAGCCTCAGCAGGATTCGAAATTTCGAATTGGTCTCTTTTCGGTATCGAAGTATAAAATTTACGACATTGAAGTTTGCATCGTTGAAGCGCATCGAAAAATATTTTGTTCAAACATCATTTTTTTTTCTGTGGAATCGCCTCAATATTTTTTCTATCAAATCTTGAAATTGGAAAAATTGTTCGTAAACTGTTTTTGAATTTTCAGCTCCGTTGTAGATAAAAAATAATAAAATAATGAATTCCATTGCGTTCCAACGATGCAAACTTCAACATCATTAAAATTTTGAGTCTCGGTATAAGATTTTTCCGTAGGGGGTAAGTTTTGATGATGCTGAAGTTTGCAACGTTGGAATGCGACGAAAAATATTTGAATTTATTGATAATTCGTTCAATTTTCAACGTTATCCGAAATTTTCAAGCCAATATGCTTTTTGGGTGGCAAAAATCGATCATTTTATCATCGTAATTACATTCTGCGCTTAAATAATTATTTTTGCTAAGGATAAAAAACGATTTTCGTTGCATTCCAACGATGCAAACTTCAGAGTCATAAGTTTTATTTTTCGACTTATATTTTCGTCCGAATTTCACCACGTAGTTTGGAAGGAATTGCCTGACGAACATAAAGCCGCACTGAAAATTCAATTTTGCTAAAAAAAACCTCGATATTTTGTTGAACACAGCGAACTAAATATTTTGGGATAATTTCGAAATTTTCGTTATTTCGACAATATTTTTCATATGTAACGCAACTATTAGCAAAACTTACGATTGGAATGACAAAAATTTACTTTTCTAAAAGATTTTCTAGAACGTTCTTTGCTGAAATGACAAAATTTTCGTGATTTTTCGAAAAAACGGTTGACTGAACGGATCCAACAAAATATCGATCTTTTTCAACAAAATTTTCGTTTCAGTGCGTCAGGAGATGGAATATAAATATGATTTTCGTTCGACTCTCCCGCTGGTATAGACGCGTCGGGTCAGTTTGTCAGGTTCGTCAGGTAATTGTGGGAAAAGGTGCAACAAGGTTGGCCTTTAGATTCAGCAGCTTCCCTCCTGTCTCGTGCTCTTCAGGCCTGTCGCTCGCCACCTTCGCCGCAGATCGTGCGCCGCTAAAAAACGTCACTTTTGCATTAATGTGCATATAGTGTCGCAAGTGAAAAAAGGGGCGCGGTCTGGTTACGATCTCGCTGTATAGACACGAAGGTTTCATTTCCGCCGGAATCAGAATCATCCTCATTTTGCCTCCTGCCCGTTTCTCTCTCTCGTTCACTCTCCGCGACAGTCTATCTCGATTCTTCTTTCCCCACTGTCTCGCCGAAACATGGCTGAGAAATCAACCTCACGCCCTTCTTTTCGGTGAGGCTTAATTTTTTTCCCCCCATTCGGAAAAAAATCAATCAACTTCGCCGTGCGGATTCGGAGACCTGAAAGAAACTCGTGGCATCAAAATTTCCCCTAATAAAAAATTCATAGCACACGATAGATTTCGATTGTAATTTTTGTCGTTTTATTCGTTCTGTGATTGGCTGGTCCGGTTTTACATCGTGTTCCGAGTCCCACTGTCAGTTTGACAGCACTTCAGGCTGTCTGTTTGACAGTTGCGTGTAGACACGTGCGTTCCGATCTCCTTATCAGAATAAAACTTTTTTTATATGCAGGAAAGTAGAATATATTTGAAAAATTAATTAATTTCTAGACGAATTAGATTATGTTTTATTTATTTTTATTAACATCGTTTAATGATATAGCACAATTTTTTTTTTGCGACTTTCCAACGAATCCAACGAAAAATATTTCGTTCCATCGATGATTTGTTCAATTTTCAAAATTATCCAAATTTTTCGAGCCCATATTATTTTTGGATCGCAAAAATCGATCGTTTTAATCTCGAAATTACATTCCGCATTTAAATAATGAGTTTCGCCGCATAAAAAAAAATAATTTCGTTACATTCCAACTTCAATGTCATTGAAAAGATTAAGGCACGATTTTCAGCTAGAAAAGTTCACCAAGAATCGATTTCACCATCTCATAGCGCGATGATACAGTTTTCAGAGGTTGAACTAGACAAGTCCACGATTCTCGTGCGTCTTGTTCACGAAGATCTTGATCGAATGCCATTTTGAAGTGGATTTGCCTATAAAACAAAAGTTTTATTTCGGCTTCGATTCGAACATCGTGTCCACGTGTATTTTTCCATGGTTTTTAATGACTTGGTTCCGGTGTCCAGGTCAATTTCAATGGACGTGCCAACGACTCAGATTTGCTACATCTACGAGAACTCGTCACAGAATTTTAGCATCTGAGGGTTGAAAATTGATTTGTCATTTTTTAATGAATGAGGATTTAAAATTTTTCTGGGAACGTCACTGCCCAAAACTCTCTCGAGTACACGCACGGAGAGTTTCTCTTCAGAGTTCATGGTTGAAAATTCGTCATAAAAACATTTTTTTTCGGAAAAACGACAAGAATTTGAGGCTCCGTTATTTCCGAGCGAAAAAAGCGACGTGAAACGGTTTTTACGCCGTTGAACTCCCTGAAATTTTCCTACTTTTCATTGTCACTGTCTGGGGCTATAGTTTCAATATACTTTACGACCTCGGCTGTCGCCGCAAGTGCCCTCTTCGGGGCTTTGTCGCGGCAACAAGTAGATCATGTCCTAGCTTGAATTTTTTTTTACTCCATTCGTTTTCCTCTTCACTCAGGGTTTCACTTTTCATGGCAGACGAGCGTTTCAATCAAACGGGCGATTTTCCGTGGATTTTGTACCGCGTGAAAATCTCAAAATTGGAACAACGTCGTTTTTTTCTTTTCGAGTCGGAATAATTCGCGAGGAAAAACATTTTTCTGGATAATCAATCGTTTCTCTTTAGATTCAAGCTCCGAGGCGTTTTTGAAAATTACGACAATTAAAAAATCAGTAGCGTGTCCGGTCGACTTATTTCTCAATCGCGCTTTATCGACAAGTTCACAGGAGGAATAAGTTTTTTGAATTTATCTTGAAAACCCTGAGTCCAACGGGAAAATACTCAAATACTTTTTTGTAGGGAATTTAATTTTCTACAATTATGTATTGAGAAATTTTTCTCTGAAATTCGTAGTTTTCGAGATATACAGAAAAATCTGATTGTACCCGAAAATCGAAATTGGCGACGAAATTACGAGATTCTGTAAATTTTGTACGTGTCAAATCTTTCGGTCACTCGTCGCGCATCGGTTTTTTCCGTCGGAGTAAAATCGTGCGAAGGTTTTGTATTTTATTATTTAAAGATTTGGTGATGTTATTTTTTCTTGTTCGCGTTTCCTCGGTCTCGGAAGGACGAAAGGATCAAAAACAGCCATCCAATATTTTTAGCCCCTCTCGACTCGACTTTTCGATATAAATCCGCGAAGCGCATACAGGCGAGACACCGCTGTGTTTGGTGAATATATCAAGGATTCTTCAGTTTCCAATCCCTGCGTCTCGCCCCTTAAAATGCTCTCTCACTTTGCCACATATTTACGCTACGGGCTATTCCACGTTGGCTGGAACGTATTTTTTCTCCAGGCTCCACAAATGCCCCAATAAATCGGAGCAACCGTCAGTTTTTACTAAAAAAAATCCCCATCCTCGTTCCTTTTTATCGCAATTTCATGATTTTCGCCATAAAAAACATCGCAACGACTTTAACACGTTGCTTGATTGCTTCGGCCTTTCAATTATGTCCCAAATTTGTGAATAACTGAAAAACTGCAGCGTGAAAAAATCACAGAAAAAAAAAAACAAATGTTGCCTTGAATTTGCTTGTCCGTCTTGATTCTCGAGCAGACAATGTAATAAAAATCACAATCTCGTTTCTTTGTCGTAGTTTTTGGAGTAATTAACGTTTCAAAGTGGAATTTTAGAGCGTGGGTGTTTTTTGGGTTCCCTGTCGCTGCAAAATGGTCCATTGGGTTGTCCTGCATGTAAAAAAAAAAAACGTTTTTTGATTTGCTCGATCGATTGTTCCGGAGAAACTCTCCAACGTGTTTAAACGGAGAATAAAATGAACAAATCTGTTCGAATGGATTGCTCCATTTCTAATGAAATTGCCTGCATATTTTTCTCACGTACGTGCGGATCCATATATATAAAAGTATGAGAAAAAAATGCTATGTCTTCTTAGCTGTAGCCATTGATGGCCATTTTTCTTGGCCTTCACAATCTGGCCTGTTCCGATTTCTTGTTTCCTCGGACCTACATCGACCCTCTTGCAGGCTTTCCGAACGTCTTGGGAACAAAATTTCCGCGCAGATTCCTCTCGTGATTGCACGGAACAAAAATCGTTCCCGAAAATTCATCGTCGATTTAAAAAAATTTTCATTTAAAAAAAATGATTCGATTTTTTTTCTTCAGGTTGACCTAATGAAGAAATTTGCTTTTTTTTTTTTAATCGGATGGAATTTCGATTGTTGATCCTTCCAGAAGGCGTCACGAACGGAAAAAATTGTGAATTTTATTTTATTCCTTCTCCAGACATAGAAAAAAATCTTCGTGACTAATTTTTTTTGCTTTTTTAATTTCGCGAAGAAGATTTTCGGACAAAATTGATGGGAAAGAGGAAAAATGCTTGGTATGAGGTTTTTTATTTATTGAAACATCGGAATTCAGTCCGATAATTCAAATTATGTTTATTTTTTTTAAACAATGAGATCGGGGGATAAATTTTTATAGAAAATTCAATGCACAATGTTCTTCGATTTTTAGTCTCTACGCTGTGATTGTGAGCATCCTGCAGAGTGGGCGATTGAGTTAAGACTGGATAAGAGAGCCAGAGAACGATGAAAACTGGTGAAGATTACACATGGGGTTTGTATCGTTTTATTCCGAAGAGGAGGAACGTTCATAGGGTTTTACGTCGCTTTCATGAAAGACCTTCGGGCTAAAATCTGTCTTGGAAGATCTCAAAGGAAATGGCTCCCTTGCTGCGAAGCATGGATCTGTTTAGTGAAAATTAACGCGAGTACGATCCCGATTGGTTCGTTAACTCGGGAGAGTATTTTCGTTGGGAAATCAGTTGGTTCGTGATCTCGCGCGACGAATGAAACGAAATTTGGGTAGAAATTTGCTGACGATCAAAAAAATCGGAGGCAAATAAGTGGCGCACACGTGATTGAAGCGAGGTTTTGTTTTTAAAAACGACTTTAGTAGCTCCGAGACTTTGCTAGCGTTCGAGACAGTGTTTGCCTTCGATGCCTTACGTCTCGAGCACGCAGTACTCGCGATGTATATACATAAGTGAGGTTTATTTGTAAAAAATGGGAGTTAATTTTGTTGGGGAAAGTAAATAGGTGTAAAGGGTTTGGGGAGAGAGTAGAGAACGAAGGTTGGCGGGAGTAGTGCATGGGAAGATTGGAAGTTGGGCTCGGGGGCGAGCGAATCTTCGTCAGGGCGAACATACACTCGAGGATAGGCCAAGTGAATGAGGCAACTGGGGTAGGTGGGCGAGGGGGTAAATGGGGATGGTTCGGAGAGTTTGAAGCAAGCTTCCAAGTGGAGGAGGTCGTCGCGGTGGTGGAGGTCGTTCTCTTCGTTCGACGTTGGCTAGCGAGCATCACGATGGCCTGGCTGACCGAGCAGGAGCAACAAAGGCTTCCTAAGAGCCCTTCACTGCCTGCCCATCCTGCTCTCGAGCACTCACCCTTTCCCTTTCACCCTCTCTCTCCCTCTTTCTCTCTCACCCTTTGCTTCATCATTCCCTGCACAACGAGAACAGCAACATCCAGCTGGACCACCCTCTTGCCGCTTCTCCTTCCTCCATAGTTTTTGCCTCGCGTGCATCACCTCGACCAAACTCTCTCTCTCGCTCTCTGTCCTACTCGTCTCTCTTTCTCTTCTGTCTCCTCTGCATCGTCGACGAGTGACGACGTTCTCTCCTCACTCCCTCCCCCCTCCCTCCCTCTCTCTCTCTCTCTCTCTCTCTGTTTCGGCCCCTCACTTCGTGACGTGATTGCCACCCAAATGTGTTTACCCGTAAACCGTATCAAACCGTCGGTGTGTACGCGGCTCTATCTCTCTTGCGCACTCCCTCGCAACTTCTCTATAGAACCTGAGAGCGTCGTTCGCTCTCTGGCTATGACCAGCACGTTGAGCTCCATCACTCCCTTTTTTCATGCTCCTCCATGTCCGGCAACACCGAGTTTTTTCCCTTTTCTGCTTGCTTTTTGGATTTTTCCCAGTCACGCTTTTTTTCGCCTCTTTCTACACCGGAGCTTTGAGTTTTTTTTTTCGTAAAATCAAACCACTCGCCGTCATCGCCCTATCTCTCTATGTTTTTGTCCCTAAGTTTGCTCCTCTCTGCAAAAATTTCGTTTGCTCAATTCAATTTGTGAAAATAAAAAAAAAAAAAAAAGCAAAAATGCTTGACCAACGACCAATCATTCGGTTTTATGACTCCACGAGCACGACAAACTCACCAACTCGTACACTTGATCGTTCGCTCGTCGACCTTTTCAACAGCACGTCCCTTGCACCACCCCCGGTCTCCTGTTTTTGTAGCAACCCTTCCACACTTCAAACAGACAAATTGCCGAATGGAAGCGAAAGAATATGACGAGAGGCATCGACACGTGTGTGATTATCGTCCAAGCCCAAACCCCGAAGAAACGGAGATGATCTGGACGAACATCAGCTCGTGATTTCTCGAGTGTATTGACCGTCCACAGTGCTATGTTTACCACGATAAGAAACGTTATCAATTCTTTGCCTGGCTTGGCCCTCGAGGATGTTCGTCTTCGCCAAGCGATCTTGTCAGAAAAGAGAACATTTTTTAATTTTCCATATCCGTGAGAAATCAACATCAGCATTCAGCAGCAACTTCTCGTTTACTCGTTTCTTGCACGAACAAGAGAGACTTTTTGCTCTCATTTACCTGGACCAGGAGAGTCTGACTGGTACTTTGCACTAGTGCAATGAAATCTGCCCCTAGGGAAAGTCCCCAGTTCGGTCCTATTGTCAATACTCCACCGACAGCTCCGAATAGACAATGCAAGTAAACGCCTGCTTGAGCAGCCGCCAAAAGCGTTGAATCCAAATAGGGCGGAGGCTTCGTACTCTTTAGCTCGAGCTTTCGAACTTTCAGAATTCCACCTATTGCAGCTAAAGCACCTGTTCGTACACACAATTTTCTTCTTATTTCACAAACCTGCCAACTTTTCATCTTTTCCATTTACAATTATTATCCGTTACTCCATTATTTTTGAGTTTTTATTCAAGTAAAAAAAGAACGCCAAGTATTAAAAAAGAATTGAAATCTTTTTTTTTTTTAAGCCAAGAAAAATAAACCGGCGACAACAAAAACTTGGGGTGCATGGTTAAGAAAATATGCATTTTATCAGGCATAGGATGATGCTGAAATTTGCAACGTTGAAATGCAACGAAAAATATTTGAATTTATTGATAATTCGTTCAATTTTCAATGTCCTCTAAAATTTTCAAGCCAAGTTGCTTTTTGGGTGTCAAAAATCGATCGATTTATCATTGTAATTGCATTCTGCGCTTGAATAATTATTTTTGGTAAGGATAAAAAACGAATTTCGTTCCATTCCAACGATGCAGACTTCAGAGTCATCTTTTCAAATGATGCTAAAGTTTGTAACGTTGAAATGCAACGAAAAATATTTGAATTCATTGATAATTCTTTCAATTTTCAATGTCATCTAAAATTTTCAAGCCAAGTTGCTTTTCGGGTGTCAAGAATCGATCATTTTATCATCGTAATTACATTCTGCGCTTGAATAATTATTTTTACTAAAGATAAAAAAGAATTTCGTTGCATTCCAACGATGCGAACTTCAGAGTCCATTTTCCATTTTTATGATATGTCCATTTTTAATCTTCCCAGTCTTATTTTCTCTTTTTCATTTACAATTATTATCCATTGCTCCATTATTTTTGACCTTTTATTATAATTTACTTGAAATTTTTGTGGATAATTCAAATTTGATTTCTGCAAATAAAAAACTGAATGTAAACGAATAATTTAGGGTATTGCAGAAATTAAAAAATGGTTCGTGAATAGAATATTTTTCGATAAACTCCAACGATGCTAATTTCATTCTCGTTCCGTTATTGTTATTTCATTTTCGCGCCATTTTCGCTAAGTTATACGCAAAAATTTTTGTCATGGTGTCAATATGCTTTGGATCTACAATTGAAATGGCTGTCGACCTGCTATCAGGATTGCAGTTTCCAGGGCAGTTACTTGTTCGATGGCCATCAACGGTTTCGATTTTTTGAGAACGAAAAACATTATGAGACTCAGTATCGTAGCGGCAATTACCAGAATCCCGCCAAACAGTCCTCTGGAAAGCGAGCAAAACGTCCTTTAGTTTTGGCAATTCATTAGAGAAAGAAAAAATTGGAAATAAAATTTTTTAAATTCATGTGAAACTTGAAAAATGCACGAGAAAGTTTTTTTTTTCATTGTTCTGGATGTGACATTGACTCTGTGGTCACGGATTTTTGATGGATAAACAAATAAAACCAAGAAAATTGAGATTTTTCATAATGAAACGTCTTGATAAATAAAAATTAAGTTATATGTGGACGAAACTAAAATAAAAAGCTTTGTAAAAACAAATTCTGGAATTTTTTCATTGATTTATTTTGGTCACGGTCGATGGAAATGCGTCAAAATGTATTTCAACTCAATTGTAAGGGAAGTTGGGATGGAAAAATTTCGCGGTACTTGGAAAATTTCGTCGTGCATGAAACAACTTTTGAACTCGCTTTTTTTTATCTATACCTGTGAGCGCTGCTGCAATCGATGCTCAATTGATACAACGATCTCGTAGCTCCGTCCGTTTTGACGACAACTTTTTTATCAACCCTTTTCCACATTTCGAAGAGTATGACTGCGCAAATGAGGCTGAACTCTATGGTACAGGGAAAAAGGAACGGACTCGCGTCTCGTAGCAATGTTTTTAGGAGACCTTTTTCACTGACCTCGTGATCGTGCAACTCCAAGTGCGCCATTTCATCTCTTGTCTCTACGACCAAAGCCTGTCAATTTTCATTGTTTTTTGTCTTAACCATTTCATTTATCGTTCCAATCATTCATTAATGAATGACAATTAAATTGATGAATGAATCAATTTTATAGGTCATCGAATTTTGTTACGAAAATTTTTAATCGCTTTTCTGGCATTTGGACTTTAAATTCTAATTATCCCGTGTGATCAATTTTTTCGGTGGAAATGTTAATTAATATTTTCCTCAAAATAGTCGTCAGCGAAAGGGAAAAAATTGTTTGATTCATCGCGGAGATCGCGAGTTCGATTATAAACTGTCAAAAGACAGATTCGTAGAAAAATTCAACATTTTAGATTGAAAAAACGTCACGGTCTTAACCGGAAGTGATATTTTCGTAATTGCATGGTAATTATGACGTTGTAGTTTGCATCGTTGGAATGCATCGAAATTATTTTTTTTCTGAGGTGAAACTCATTATTTAAATGCGAAATGTAATTACGAGGTTAAAACGATCGATTTTTGCGACCCAAAAAGTATGTGGGCTCGAAAAATTTGGATAATTTTGAAAATTAAACAAATCATCGATGAAACGAAATATTTTTCGTTGCATTCCAACGTTGCGAACTTGAGTTTCATTGGTAATTAATTTTTTAGCTGGATTTTTAATTCAAATCCAACGAACGCGGCTGAAAATGATTGTGTAAATTTGGTAGAAACTCGAGTGGGGATTTGATTTGCTGAAAAAAATCTCGAAGTTATTTCATTTCGTGAATGACCGAGACTTTTATTTTCTCTTTTCTCGTTTTATCGAGCTTTCTCTCCGTACGGATTCGCATATGAAGGAGACTATATGGCACAAATGCTGGCAAAGTGGTGCATATGCTTTGGTCATTCTGCATGGTATGTGTCTTATTGCATCGATTATTTGGATGCTCGATGTACGCTCGACTGTGTTACCTGGAGCCACTCGCAGAGATTGGTGGCTATCATGTGCATAAGACCCAATTTTGCAAGGGCCCCGTGCTTAGCGAGTTCGAGATCCTTGCTGTTGAGGAATATGAAGTGCATTTGAGCGGTAACGAGTAGTAGCCTGGCGCTGGGTGTAATGGCCCTGAATGGACCACCGGACGCGATTTCCGCACCGATTTGCAATCCAGTAAATACTAACGAACCGGCGCCGAAGCCAACTGCTCCAAGTCGTAGGCAAAAGCTTCCGTATTGTTGTGCCTGTCGATTTCATTCTCCTCATTTAACCGTTTCCTTTTTCCTTTTTCCGCAAATCTCATTTTTTTTTGTTAAATTTTTCCGTTCGTTGAATACGATTAAAAAAAATGTTACAATTGTGGTGATGACCGGAGGAAACGTTACCTGAATATGTCGCGATTTCGTTCCGTATTCCTCGAAATCGTAAGTTTCTTCTTTCCCACGTTGCAGCAACAATTTCTTGACTGCTTTATCACGACACAGGGTCGTGTACATCGCTATGACGAAGGCGACACTGACCAGGTACAAATACAGATAAAATCCCTGAAAAAAGGAATTTTTTTGTCTCTATTTAGCTAAACAAGTTAGCGTGATGAACGAAATCGAGTGCGTTAATGCTCTTCTGCTCGTTAACATAAATTTTCGAGTCTCATTAACGATCGTTGCCTGCTTGTTGCATGTATTAAGTATGGTTAGGATGATGGAACATCATGAGCTTTCGATTCGAGCGGAAGAGAATTAACGGCCGAGAGGCAGTGATAATAGAAGGATAACAAAGCTTTATTATATTCGTGGCAGGACATACCTGGTTCAGAACCGCCGGAACTCTGTGACTGACGCTCGCTGTAACCGGGACTGCAATTCCAACAACGACTAATAATTTTGCGTACAGAGAGCTTATCGTCGAGATCAGTTCCGCTCGATGTTTCAGTTTTTGATGACCGTACGA
The DNA here is from genome assembly GCA_037043255.1 of Diadegma fenestrale. NCBI lineage: Eukaryota > Metazoa > Arthropoda > Insecta > Hymenoptera > Ichneumonidae > Diadegma > Diadegma fenestrale. The sequence goes on along the minus strand of CM073309.1, from coordinate 21,511,988 downwards.
ACCTCCAGTTTTGCCATTCTTACTCTCCGGAAATCTTTCTAGTGTATTATCGGATCATCGTCCAATTAATTCATCGTACAAACAACGATTAATTAAGATAACGATTATGGGCAATTATCAAGCACAGGAAACATCGTTAAACATTTTTTTTATAGGAAGACTAAATTATTGTTTGGCATTTTGTGAAATCGCACTGGACCAGATTTCAGACCGGAAGCTCATCGAATTTATTTAAATTTCAGGATAAAGGTAACGAATTCGAGATTTTTCGTTGATTTGTTGATTGATGGTCCTCGTACCTTTTTGTAGTGTGTCCAAAGCACTCAAGGGAGTGCTCGATGTATGGACCGGTGACAATTGCAAAAGATTAGGAGGATGAGAATGTTTTTTGTGATTATCGATTTCGTTGTTACGATTCGATAAAACGTAACTCGTTTGAGTGCCGTGATCATTTGACACGGATTTGGAAGTCTGTGCGATTTCCTGTTCATGGTTCACGCACGTAGGCAAAGACGTGTTGCTTCCTAATCCCGAGAACAGAGCTCTGCAACAATTGGCATCAGGTATTTTCATGCCCTCTCCCTATTTTTTTGCTATGCGTGTCCATTCATCCTTATTTTTATTTCAATCTTTATTCTTATCTTCATACTTCTTTATTTTTTTTTTATGTGCATTTTTAGGTTTATTTGTATATTCTTGATTTTTTATTTCTATAGTTTTTATATTTTCATATTGTTATTTTTACATTTTGGTTTTCTATCTTTATTTTTATTTCATTTTTCATTTTTTGAAATTTTCAAAAAAATGGTGTCACCGTTCTAACTTTCGCAAATTTTAAGATTTATTACTAATTTTTTTTTTTATAATTAGAGTATCATAATAGGAAGGTTGGTATTGAATTTGGGAAATATCGGTTGAGCGGTTTAAATTTTATGGGTTTTTGAATTTTACGAAAATATTTGTTTTTCGAAAAATCGTTTAACCACTTTAATTCGTGCAAATGTTATAAGATATGGTAAATAAGTCTGTAATTCTTCTATACTTTCCAGCGAAGTTGTTATAATTATATAATTTAAATACAAATACAAAAAACGTTGCGAATTGAAAGTTGCAAAATGCTTTTCTCGTGACTCGTCATTCAGATTTTCAGAGCACCTTTTTTCTCTTCTTCTGTATCTGACTTTGTCACCATTTGCACTGTGGAGTATTCCAGGGCATAAAAATAAATATCAATCAATTAATTAATTTCTCTCTCTCTCTCTCTCTCTCTGAACAAGGAGAATCCTGTCGAAATTCGGGACGTTTGTTCGAACGTTTGTTGAAGCAAGTTTCTTAATTAAGCGAGATCATCCTCACCCTATGAGAGCTCGGCGATGATGCAGTATCGTGTTGAGTGCAATACTCTGACGTCGCAAGCTTGGAGAACGGCCAGTACGCGGCAGCGAGTAACACTCTGTGCCATCTATTTCGACGCATGTTAATTCTGTTGGTGAATCTTGGCCTCTGGAGCTCTGTACTTGTGGCTTGAGTATCGGCGGTTCGATTGATTCGAAACTGTCAAAAATATCAATCAATTACCAGAGAAAGTCATGGACTAGTTAAATTATTTTTATTTCGCGATCTCGCGAGTATTTTCCCCGAAAACGATGCCCATAAACTTTTTCAGATTTTTTTGAATTTCCGTTTCGTCCTCTTCGGGGTTTTAAAATCACGTGCTTTGCAGGATTTTCCTTATACTCGTATGAGCGTTTTCGAGAATTGTCCGTGCGTCGCGATACAAATTGTTGGCTTCGATGACAGAAAAATAGAACGAGAACAAATTTTATATGAAGCTGAAGTTCGCAACGTTGGAATGCAACGAAAAATATTTCGTTTCATCGATGATTTGTTCAATTTTCAAAATTATCCAAATTTTTCGAGCCCAACTCTTTGGGTCGCAAAAATCGATCGTTTTAACCTCGTAATTACAAAATAATTTCGTTGCATTCCAACGATGCAAACTTTAACGTTATAATTTTTTCTCCGAGCAGTATGAAAAATTTTCTATGCAAACAGTTCACTGTTACGTTTTAGAATTAAACTTCGATAAACGTTCACTCACGAGTTTCGATATTTGTCGCTTCCATTCGCAAAAGCACAAATTCAATTTATGTAGATCAAGGTCTCAGAGACATTTTACATTGAAGGCACGTAAAAAAATCGATGTTCAAAAACGTTTCGATTCAAAAGTGTCACTTTTTATATAATTTTTTTTCTCTAATTTTTTCGAAGGATGATTTTTTTTTCTAGCGAATGAAGTTTTTGAAAATTTGGAAATGGCAACGATTTTATTATAATTTTCAATATACGAGAGAAAAAGGAAAAATAATTCCGTCGAATCTCGAATTTACGAGCCACATCTCGATAAATTTATGCTCTAAATCCGAAATAATTAGTAAAAATAGAAATTATATCAAAGTTTGTGGAAATTTGGGCTCTCGATCCCGAAAAATTGGGAAATTTATTTGGTTTTTTTTTTTAAAGCCCTTATTTCGTTTGCTCTGGTTTATGAAAAACATTTCTAAAGGGTCCAATAAAGTTGATAGTTCGGCTGGTGTTTATTCGAAATTGAAATCGATATATATATGAGATCGACTCACTTTCCACTAGTTTCATTCGCCATTTATCCCAGGAGTCGTAAACTTCGAGGTACTGATGTCTTTTCCGTGGAAAATTTTTTCCAGCCGATTTGTCCTCGGAACTTTTAAAAGGACTCTCGAGGAGGTCGTAGTTCCGGGGTAGCGAGAGGTGAAAACGTTTCGTCGAAAGAAAAAGAAGAAGGAGAAGCAAAAAAAAAATTATTCCATCGTGTGAAACGTTCGTCGGTATCACGAGATGGCAATTCACTGGTGTTTTTCTTGTCGTTTTTTTCTTCACCGCACTCGCAGTCCTGAAAAGTTGCCGAACGATTCGTGGTCGTTGTTCCTTCACGAACTCTTTGCAATTCCGTTTGTTCTCGGATATTCATGCGGCGGTCGAAAAACTCTCGATTTTACGAATTCACCTATTGAAAATATTCCGCGACTTCGTATTCATTTGTAAGAATAAATGAAGTTCGTTTTATTTCAGCACGATTTTCCGGCCCTCTTGGAGAATAAAAAAAATTATTTATTTACAAAATTACACATTTAAATATAATTTTTCACCTCGCGAGTCACTGTCGTTTAAACAAAATTAACTTTTGTTTAGAATTATGAAATTCTGAGACCACACAAATAGCGAGCACATCGATGCCTGACAATTTTACCTGCCGAAACGGAAAAATCATCCAACTTCTCATCAGAGGGTAGTTTTGGCCTCTTGGGGTGATTTATGCGGCAAGAAAAAGTAAATTTGGCCAAAATTGACGATTTGGTGGTCGAGGATTGTGAAATTTCGAGAGCACATAAAGTGCACATGAGTTTGTGATGATTTTAATTGGTAGAAGCGTCAAAATGATCCATGATTTGATCAGGGGGCAGGTTTGGTCTCGTAGGGGTGGTTCATCACGAAACGAAGTCGATTTTGACAAAACTGACGATTTTCGTCCTATTTGGGTACGAAGTAAATCGATTCTTAGAAGTTCGATCCGCTTAACAGTTTATATTGAGGCCGATAGATCAAAACGATACCCGTAAGTAGTTAATGTCAGTGGGTGGTCGGACTCTTCGATTCTTCGGTCAAAAGAAAGCGGCGAGACGCGTATTTCGACGTTCGGCTTTGCACTGATTTCCACATACTCACGAACTCATATTTACGGATCGTGAGTTTTTATTTCGAATTAACAAGTTGCCTGCTCCGTTTAAATTTTCTCGATCGCCTTCGTCTTTGAAATCTCACAAAAATCCTGTCAATCGGTTCGACGACGATGTTGTTTTTCACGACGCAGTTATTTGATCGACACGAGATTTAATTACGTCGGAAATTTGCTTATTTCTTCTTCATTATGTAAACGCGAAAAAGTTGTGTCTTGAAAAAATCCGTCACGTCGCAGCATCCTTGTGGAAATTATTGAGGCTGCAGAAAATCACTCTGAAACGATATTAATTTGAATTTTTTTTCCTGTCACATTTTTAACGACGTTCTCAACTTTTTCCAGATTTTATAACGATTTTTGCATTCTTTCTTGTTCGCCATCTCGATCTTTTTTGTTCCGACGATTTTTCCAGTCTTTGTATCTATTCCTAAGATACGAACACGTGCCATGTTTCTGCGATGTAATTGTTCGTGTACTTAGACACAAGATGCTAATGCCATGCACGTTCGCCCAGATACGATGCATTCGATTGCTTTTCTAATGTCAGTCATTCTAAGCGCGAGCCTCATGACGTTGGAGTTTGCATCGCTGGAATGCAACGAAATTATTTTTTTTCTGCGGCGAAACTCATTATTTAAATGCAGAGTGTAATTACGAGGTAAAAACGATCGATTTTTGCGACCCAAAAAGTATATGTGCTCGAAAAATTTGGATAATTTTAAAAATTAAGGAGGTTCCGCTATGGCACGAGGGAATAACGAATGAAGTGAGGCACAATTCCCAAAAAAATGACGATCCGCTTTTCGTTTAGCAAGCGATCCGTTGCCAAACTCCTAAAAAATGAGATGTTCCGAGCATTCTGTCGATTTTAACTAGAAATATCTCCTCCAAACATTCGTTGACCCCACTATTTTTTGATTGATTCGGAACCGTTGGAGTTTTTTTTATAAATTGAGATTTTAATACGCGTTTTATCTAATCGAGAAGTATTTTTAACATTTATCCGATTTCATAAGGGTAAGAAATTTCCGTAAAGCCAATGTTGAATCAAGTGACTTTCGACTTGGAAAATATGGAGTAAAACTTGGTTGACCTAGGATGATTTTGAAAGAGATTAAAGTTTGCTGCCTAAATAACAACATATTTCGTTTTCAGATTTCGATCTAATTATCGCTCGACTAACGGAATCTCCTTAAACAAATCATCGATGAAACGAAATATTTTTCGTTGGATTCCAACGTTGCAAACTTCAGCTTCATACTAGCCTGGACATTTCAATTTCTCGACTCAAGAATTTATGGATTTTGTCATTCCTTCCATTTCAACGCTTGAGTCAATGGACCAGAAATTATTGTGCTGTGCTAATTGAGATGTGACTGGAGAATCGAATTTTTTTGGAAAACGTTAACATTTTGTTGACTGATTTAACAATTGGATGGGGACCGAAAATTTTTGAAATTCAACGAGATGTTTTGATTCTTATAAAATTGCAGGTTGAGAGTGCGATTGCGAGGACAAGAATTTTGGTGGTGAAGCGAATTTTTGAGAAAAATATACTCGGAAAATGGCAAAATTTTGGTTTATTGCTCAAAAAATTGGTCAGTTGGTCAAACTCAAAGAAATTTCAAGTCTTTCCAACAATATTTTCGACATTCAGGGCACGAAACGTGTTGCTTTTGTTATTTTTGGTGCTGGGACGTGAAAACTAACTTCGCTAATGCTCAGGTTATTTTGAACTTCTGGGTAAAGTGATTACGACTGTGTCTGATGGAATGGGAGGAAAAAAATTTAACAGGAGATTGTTGCTTTGGGTTGGAGTTCACTAAAGACTTTTTGCTCGGTGCTTGAAAAGAAAACACGAAGAGTTAGCAATTATTAGAGACGGGGTTTAAGGGCTGGAGTGACGAGAGAGGGAGAGGGAGAGAGGGGGGGGTTGAAAGGTATTCAAGTGCACGAGGTAGGTGGTTGAGGATGTTCTGTCCCAGCTGGGAAATTGCATAATCGGAGGAATCGCGGAGAATCCCAATGGGGGTGAGGAATCGCGAAGAGTGTGAAAGGGAAGGGAGAGGAGCGAGGCAAAAACCGGAAGTGAGTTCACCGCCCATCTGCATCTGGCCCGCCTCAACCGAGGGCGAAAGCAATGACGTTGCTATGCGCGATGAGCGCCAACGGCATGAGAGAAAGAGAGAACGAGATAGATTCATCACGAAACTGGGGAGCGGGGACAGCGGAAAGGAGGAAAACCGGAAGCGCCCGGATATGAGTTTCCGGCACGGACAATTTGCCGCGCGAAATTGAATGATCGACTCCGATAACGCGGTATTGGCTACGTCACAAATGTCTGTCTGGGCTCCGGCACGAATTACAGGCGTAGCCTTTTTTTTTTAGCCCTCTTTTTCCTCATTCTCCATCCTCTTCGCGACGCACCGTTTCCCATGCAGTCATCTCAATGAATTCGTTGCCACTTTTCATTTTTTGTTAAATCACTTCAAAACGTCACGATCGCATCTCCAAAAGGATCGACAGCTGCACCATTTTTTTCCTTGTATTTCAAAACAATAATTAACGTTTTTTTCTATCGTTACGTCTCTCAATTGCGCGAGGAAATTAATTTAATATAAATTTTGGGAGACCACGGCCATTCCCTTATGGGGGTTCTAGAAATTATTCAAAATTGTGCTTTTCGTCTTCATTCAACAGGAAAATATTGCAGTGAATCGTGATTCGTCATTTTTGTTTGTGGAAATGAACTAAAAGTTTCCGTTGACCGAACACAGAAACTTTGGAAACGTTTTCAAGTTGTTTAAACTTCATGAAAACGTCACTTCGTAAAAAAAAAAAGTTCGATTTTCGTTGAAAGTTTCAAGAAAGCTTGCAGTCTAATGGTTTTGCCTTTAGCCGGAGGATTTTTTTTTAAAGAATCTTTCCAATATTTTAAGGAAACCTTTCGGGCACCGTTTTGAAGCTATTTGCAAAAAATTTCATAATATTTTTCATCGCATCTTCGAGATACTGGCGAATTCTTGCAGCTGTTCCCATTCCAGGTTCTCGATGAAATTAACACTCTTGCGTAAGTTTATTCCTAAAAAAACAAAGCAGGACCATTATGAGATAATTCCGCCAATCCAAGATTTTGAAAAATGAAGCAAAAGATTGATTTTTTTATGGGGATCATGTCGAGCCTGTGACTTCAAGTAAAAATTTCGATTGTTGTTTTTTTTCCGGTCTCGCATATTTTTGCATTTCCTTAAAAAAAACTCACGACCATTCAATTCAAGGGTCATGTCCAAGTTTTCAAAAATTAAGCGAAATGTTGAATATTTTGGCGCGCAGTGACGGAACGAACGGCCTCAAATGAAAATTTGCAATTTTTGATGTTTTTTTTTTTGGTCCCATCGGAACTGTCCACGTTTCTGATTCTCGGTGAAATAAAAACGTTTGTTTACCGATGTATTACCACTAGCATCAAGCACATACAAGCAGTACAGAGATATATATGTATGTATATAATTTGATGGCGTGTATATAGAGATGTAGGGAAAATGTATGGAAGCGTGAATATCCTGACACTCGGTATGAGCAGCAGCAATATTTACAGTAGAGTAGGCGCAATCGTGGCACGTACGAATTGCTTTCGATCTCCCCCGCGTTTGCAAACTGAATTCCCGCTCTATCGAGTACGCCACGCGCTCGCCACTTGCCCTCTTTTATCAACGTACACACGTTTGATTCGTGAACGAGCACCACCCTTTCCCATTCTCTTGCTCAAACCCCGCAAATGTATATATAGGCGCCCAGCGATATTTGTGACCCTTCGATTCGCGTTTTCACATCCTTTCTCCTCTCTTTCTCTTTCGTTCCCTGTCCCTTTCCTCTCGTTTCTTCCCCTGGTACGAGAGCATCCGCAACATTTATCTCGCGAATCTATACACACGCGCCCTTGTAAATTCATCTATAAACAGAAACCGCGGCTGTGTACCTTCGGCAAATTGTTTCGTCATTCGAGCCAGAGAAAAAAAAACGATTTTCGTTAACGATCTTTCATGCGAGTGATTTATACTCGGCGGTGCTGCACATTTTTCCCAGATGCTCCGAGATCCCCCTGAAATAAGAGAGGGGCCATGCGTTTTATCAATTTTTGCTGAAACCGAGAAAAAAATTGACCAACTTTTTTTTTTCAAGTGCTGTTTTTTTTTTTTTTCAGAATTTCTTCATGCAATTTTCACACGATTATGACCTTGAAGTTTGCATCGTTGAATGCAACGAAATTATTCTTTTTCTGCGGCGAAACTGATTATTTAAATGCGGAATGTAATTACGAGGTAAAAACGATCGATTTTTGCGACCCAAAAAGTATATGGGCTTGAAAAATTTGAATACTTTTGAAAATTAAACAAATCATCGATGAAACGAAATATTTTTCCTTGGATTCCAACGTTGCGAACTTCAGCTTCATGCGAGATTTGCATCCGCCTTTTACGTTCCTGATGCACGTCCGACAGAATTTTCGCAGATGTCGAGAGATCGACTGAAAATAAGAGAATCAATTTTCCCTGAAACTGAGGAAAAAAAAATGGACGAACGTTTTTCAAAAATATTCATTACGTTTTTTTAAGTTTGTTTTTTGGAATTTTTCACATTCTTTGCATAATTGTGCTTCGTGTACGATGCATTCATTGTTACCATGGGGTTTTCATTGCCTTTGACGTTTCTTATGCACGACTGACGGGACAGACGAATAATTTTTTAAAAACTCGTTCACTGCTCGCGCGGTGTTCGGGTTTTTATTATTTGACGTTTGTTTTTTTTTGTTTTTCAGGCATCATCCTTGTTTCTTTATTCTTTCGCGTCGATCTATTTATTTCTTTGATTTTTCATCGTCGATTTACTGACGCGGCATTCTCTTGGTTTCACCCTGTGAACACACAAACCTGCAGAGAGCTATCGTCGCTTTTCTATCGCGCTCTTTCTCTTCCTCGTTCCCTGCTCATTTCGTCTCTTTCATTCGCGCTGCGTTCAAGTTTTCATCGCTCGAAATTTATTCCAATATTTTCAATTAAAGTTGGACAAAGCCCGTTTGATAAGGCCGCGTATGGCCGGCATTGGTTACGTGTTAGCCCGCTCCAGTTCCGAGGGATAAAAATAACGTATAACTTCACGCGCTACTGATGCAGCGAGCTCTGCCGTTGCTCGTGCAATCCGAGCCACGCGAGACTCCAACTTGTGCTCTTGTGCACATCGACGTCCGATCCATCCATGTGTATCCTCGTCTACACACACACATACACACACACACACACATGTTCCCTAGACACGTTCGTCGCTTATTTTATATCCCAACGTTACCAATCTCATCGTCAACCATCGAGGATCCCTAACGTTCTCTTTTTCGTCTATTACGTATAGAGCTTATTCGTTTTGATCGGATTGTTTCGAAGGATTGTGAGATCGGTCGATGGAATTGTGATGCTTTGTCGAAACGATGTTGATTGTTAATGCGATCTAGAGGCAGCCAAAAAACAGGGACACATTGTTATCGCACATTTTTTCATGAACGTTAAGTTTATCGACATCCATGTTACGTCATTGTTTGATTGGCGATTTTGTTTGCGAGTGGACTCGAGATCTTGAACAGAAGCTTCCCAGGGTCGCAGCATCTCTTTCTATCGCTCGTTCTATTGCTTATACGTCTCAGAGGAGTTTGACGACTACATGAGACGAGAATAATCCATTGGAGTGGAAAATTTGTAAAATCAATAATACGCATGTGAGAAATTTCGAGTCCTCGTGCGAAATTCTTCCAAATTCCTCAGGTTAACATTTCCTAATGGAAAATCGCAGGTTTCATTAGTATTTTCAACGTAAATTTGACCTTCAGGTCACAGCGTCGCAGTTGAGAATAGTCTTCGCGGATCATATGGTTTTTTTTTATCACATCCCGCATCATATGGGTGATATGGTTGAAGTCGTTTCGTTTCGTTTCATACGAAAATGAAACGTTTTAAGAAACTACCGAGCTAGTCATAGAAAGGTTTGACCAAATTTGACTTTAGTAGAGATCGATCTTCCAATGTCACATTTCGTTGACTCGCTATTATATCCGTCAAATTTCAAATTTCGTGCACATTTAACCTTGAATACGGGACGTTGCTATATTTTTAGGGAGAGTCGAAAAATAAAATCTACTGCAAGTGCTTTTTATAGTTCTTATCATTCCCCTAACAAGTCACCTTTGAACGTTTTTAAGCGTGGTAAATGATTATGAGGATTTAATCTCTCTGATGTTTAATTTTCATTTCAATCTATCCATCAATTACGGAGATATGAAGAATAATGTACAGCCTATTCCGTGACTTTCCATAAGAGGCCATGTGTAATCGGTTGTCAAGGCTTGTCAAATATTTACAAATATCTCGCGTAAAAACCGACCTCAGCCCACAAAAATTGGTACGAGTTGTTTTTACATCATTATCTAACTTTCTGCCAAATTTGAGATTTTTCCGTTCATTAATTATATTTCCTGCGTTACTTACTTAAAAAACAGAAGGTACGCGAAGGGTAAATATCATTCGATTGCACGTTTCCGACATAATTTCGTCTCGTTACTGACTCCGCGTGGCTCTGGTTTCAGGTCCTGGACTTTAAGAAATTTCCATACGCGTTTCTAGTTCATTCTATTCTCAGGCGATATGATGAGGCTGCTCGTTCATTCAGAACGAAAAACCGAGTAGATCGCTTGACAGAATCTTTTGACCTCAAACGGCCGCGTAACCGCGGAAAGGAAAAAAAAGTGGATGAGAATAAAAATAGTTGGTGAAACTTGATGTGACTGGGAGAGGGAAAAATGCAGTGATTTTTGGGAAAGGGCGAGCGAGTCGAGCAGCACGATGATGATATTCATATTGCAGTGGTTATGATGCTGGTTTGAGTAAAACAGAGGCATACAACAGCCGGTGTGAAACGTGCGTTGGTCTCGGAGGTACATACGCCGTGCGATAATTAGATGCCTGCCGGGATGGCCACAGACGTCACGTGGCTGTCACGAGGGCTGTCACCCTCCAGTTAGCTTTCGCACACGTACAGGCGGCAACAAATACAGAGGCAAAACGCGTCTTGTATATACGGGAGAGGCCGCAGATACAATGCCCCCTGCCGTTAACGCTACGTCTCGTTACTTTGCCACTGAAACGAGACGGAATGAGAATTCTGTATTGTCGCTTTGCTAAACGTTCCTATTTTTATGCATCAACTAAATTGCTCGTAAAAATGCAAATCCGGCCGAGCCTGTATGGCTAATCATTTTTATACATGTTCCACTCCTCCCACAACTTTTCACGTCAACACATTCGTTCGTTCAGTTATTCACGATGAGCTGAATCTTTTTTTATTAACAATTATCACGCGTACAATATTTGTAAACGAAAATACTTTGAGGCTTGAAATTTGGTCCCCACATGAAAAAATATACCGTGTGCTCCCATGCATGGAATTATTTTTGAATCCGGCGTCTAGTTCCCAAGAGAACGACATAGGAAATTCACATTTTTTGAATCCTCATGCACCAGACTCTCACGGTAGAGACCCTTTGCAGTTATTTGCATTTTTTCAATGACTCTGAAGTTTGCATCGTTGGAATGCAACGAAATTTGTTTTTTATGCTTAGCAAAAATAATTATTCAAGCGCAGAATGCAATTACGATGATAAAATGATCGATTTTTGCCACCCGAAAAGCATATTGGCTTGAAAATTTGGGATGGCGTTGAAAATTGAACGAATCATTAATAAATTCAAATATTTTTCGTTGCATTCCAACGTTGCAAACTTCGGCATCGTTTTTTTTTTCAAGATTCCTCGTTTCAAATTTAGCAAACCAAAAACGAACATAAGAAAATACTGTCCATAGAAATCAACGCCGCGTCTTTAAAAACTCTTTGAATCTCACCTGGGAATTGAAATTTAAACAAACTTTATCCAGGTAAACGAGTAAATACGATAAAAAAAATTAAAAGTTTTGATTGAATGCACCAGCTGCTCGAAAAAATATATTTTTTAAAGTTTGACATCGCGGTAAACGCTAATTAAGCCGAAAAAAACGTTACACATAATTTCAACGATAAAAAAAATAAATTGGATCGTGTGATGGTTCTTAAAGCTGCAAAAAATGTGGGATGAATTTGAATTACTTATTGGCACGATTGCTGAGAGTGCTGTTCGTGCCAAAAAAGCGAAATCCGATGTAAACTGAGAAGCAATTTCCAAAAGATGTCGAATCGATCGGTTTCTCGTCTCGCAGACGTTGGAGGAATCGAAAATAGTTTACTGCGCGTTATAAACTCGGAATAAAATGAATAAAGAAGAGAATAATGGATTGCAGTTGAAAAGCAATGAAGGCAGTCTGAGCGGTGTGCTCTACTATTTTACAATATGGAATTTCGATAAACTTTTATTCACGTCTCCGTCTTTCTCTTTCTCTCTTTGCTTCCGTTCTTTCCGTCACTCTTTTCTGCTGGCACAAAAGTAATAGTGTTTCTACGGTACGAGCAACGATACGAGAGTCAAGAATACAAAGCCTACACATAACCGCCTTTCTCGCAGGTCTGGCTGTGTAGTTTATTCCTCGACATAATGAACTGACAGGTAAAGGACTGTAAATAACATAAATTTACGTTTCAAATGACGAAACTTATGCCCTCTCGTTCCCCATACCAATCCACCAATATCTCCGTCCATGCGTGTGTGTCTGTGTGTCTTTACGTGTAAATGAATGCGTGTGGATTGAATGTATGGATAGTTGTCGAGAAGAACTCGCTCCAGGGACTAAATAACGCTTCTCTTCATTGTCGTATACGTAACACGGAATTGACGACGAGTGCGAATGTCGCTCACAAGTATATCGTTGTGTGCGTGTGTGCGTGTGCATGTGTGTCTGTATTATGGGCTAGAAAACGACAGACAGTGGAGCATTGTATCAAACTGGCCGCGTCGCGCAACGATCAATGGAAAACCAATGAATATGTCCTCATCCATGCGCTTCGACGTCTCAATTCGAGCGAAAAACAAAATAGTTAATGCTCAGTTGCAGACACACGGGAATGGGAGTGGGTCGTTATGGGGTTATGCATTTGGGCATGGGCTGATGGTGGCCCGATTCGGGAAAACGAGATGAAGATTTTTTGTGGAAAATTCAGTGGTGAAAATTTGATTTTGATGGGGATCAGGACTGGGACACCCTGTATTTATAAATAAATATCCAAATGTTGGAAATATCGAGGTGGAATGCATGGAGAACTCTCGGAACATACGCTTCGTGTCGGATTTTTCAACGGTCAACCGCGTTTACCGATTCTGTCGGTTTCGCGTTCCCTCTTTTTTCCACTTTTTCCCATTATTTTGCTTTTTTTCTTTTTTCTACTTGCTGTCTGTCTGATGGATTGCTGATACTGCCATTTATAGGTGGCTGGTACACACATTCGTAATTAAAATTCTAGCATCGTTGCTGCCATGTACTACAACGTTCTACACTTGAAAACCCTCGCCCTCTTTTGCCATTCTCGGATCTTTGTACTCGTGTGTGTGCTTTGCATACCATTTCACATCTGCGCGCTCTGCTTACATCGAAAAAATACCGATAACTGGGTAATAATTCGTTCATTACAGAATATTGCCGCGACGCTTTTCTGTAAAGTAGCAATTATTATTTTCTCGATATGAAACATTCGCTCTAACGAATTGACAGCTCGGACAAGCGGAATGATGTTGCTTTTGTGACATTAACACCTGCTCATTTTTTTTATTGTTTTTTTTTTTAGATTTTTATACATCGAATTGATACATCGAAACGTTTGGCTGCAAAATCGATATTTATAGGAATCTCCGCTGTAAAACTATCGTTGGGGATTTTTCACGAGCAAACTCATCAAATGAATCGATTTTGATTAATCTTTAGCAAGAATTGAGCTCACGAATGAGCATGGGACGCGGGCTGTGAATTTTTTTTATTTTTTTTTCAACAGGATTGCCATCGAGAAATTCCGAATTTTCATTAGCTCTCGAACTGCAATTAGCGATGTGAAGATTTTTATGAATTTTATCACATTTGTGTCAATTTATGTAAAAATTTCGAAATTTCGATACTTTGAAAATTTTATTCGTCATTTTTCTTTCGAGTGCTCCAGGCGGACGACACGAAATTATATTCGGGAAATGGATCCACTTGATTACATTTATGACACACGGTTGTTCGCGAGAATTCGCTTTAAAATCGTTTTTTTTTTTTTTATCACATTTTTCTGTCCATGGAATTGAAAAGTTTGATTGAAAGATAAAAGTTCCAGTCGCAATCGTCACCGTTTTTCCGGAAGAAAATACTTTGGAGACGATTCTGATTTAAAAATTCTGCTTTTTTAAATTTATCACGAATGTAAATTTCAATGAGAAATATATTTTTTATTTTATGTTTCTATATATTTTTTAATATTTTTACGATCATTTTTATTGCATCATATAATATATTTGCATTTTAAATATACAGAAAATTTATTTACGTATATTTTTTACATTTTCTTCAAATTTCTCGTGGTATAATGAAAAAAAAAAATTCTCATCACCAGCGCGGAGTCAGAGCAAAATTTAGCACTTTAAAGCATTCCGATCGAAATATTTCTTTCCTTTTCACTCTGCTTGGTCGATTCAGGTATATTCAGTCTGTGATTTTCCATCTGTGCACACGTATTGACACTCTATGAGGATAAGAGAACGAAAGCTCACAGTACAATTGATTTGTGAGGAGGTATTGAACGAGAGACAAAGGTATGAACGCCGGAGCTGGAGAGAGGCCAGCAATGAGGCATCAAAAGTCATCCATATACGCGAATGTACAAATTCCAGGCAAAAAACTCCGACGATGGGTCTTGCGATCAACCAGCCACGCATACAAAAGTACTCTCATTACTAAAAGCTCTCTTGTTCGTGACTCCAGAAGTAATCCAAAAAAAAAAAAAACGTTTCCTACAAGTTTTTGTATCTCGATGTCCATCGTCCATCGCGTATTCCATGATGGATCAATGGGAGAGGAAGTTTTTGAAAAACATCTTTGACAACAAAAATATCCAACAAAGACAGAGAAAGAGTTTCATTTTGCTCCTGTTTGGGTTTGTTTGTGTCCGTACGAAGAAGAAGACGAAGAAATTTTTTTTTTTTGTCTGTTTCGGTCCGCATCTTGGATCCATCCATAAAAACACGAATTTGATATAAAAATCTTTTTTCTACTGAACGAATTCACGAACGACGTGAGTTTTTTTTGGCTTTTAAGGGGGTTCCGTTAATAGAGCGATAATTAGATTAAAATCTGAAAACGAAATATGTTGTTATTTAGGCAGCAAACTTTAATCTCTTTCAAAATCGTCCTAGGTCAACCAAGTTTTACTACATATTTTCCAAGTCGAAAGTCACTTGATTTAACATTAGCTTGACGGAATTTTCTCACCCTTATGAAATCGGAAAAATATTAAAAATACTTCCCGATTAGATAAAACGCGTATTAAAATCGCAATTTATAAAAAAAACTCCAAGGATTCCGAATCAATAAAAAAATAGTGGGGTCAACGAATGTTTGGAGGAGATATTTCTAGTTAAAATCGACAGAATGCTCGGGACATCTCATTTTTCAGGAGTTTGGCAACGGATCGCTTGCTAAACGAAAAGCAGATGGTCATTTTTTTGGAAATTGTGCCTCACTTCATTCGTTATTCCCTTGCGCTATAGCGGAACCTCCTTAAACGAGCGACGTGATCGATTAGCATAATATTCTATTATATGTTGTGTCATTATGCCCTTGTCCAGTTTTCTCTTTCATCGTATGTATGTTAATGTGTATACATAGAAACATATATATGTAAGTTTAACACGATCGGTCAGGTGGTATGTGATTTCGAACGGTTCTCGCGCTCGGATTTTCCAATTCACCAATGTCGTTATTTCAACAGGCTACAGATATATGGACATGTCGTGGATGTATCTATGTGTTGACGTGTATATGGTTAAGTATATAGCTATATATACGTATATGTGTGGATATCCATGAATGTCTCGATGAATCGTCAGGACAATTGAGTCCTGCGAGATCGAGTGAACGCATCATCTCGCGGGAACGTGGCACTCTCTCCGTTTACCCGATGAGCCTGGATTTTCCAGCGCTCAACCATTTTCTCCATTCCATTTCAACTTCGATATCGTATTTTCGAAACTACTGCTGCTCGACACTCTATTTCTCTCAATGAACCATTTCCCTCGGTTGCAAACGCGTTCGCGTACAGACTTTTTGACAAATAACCCCATAGAATGGCTCATTTTCATTTTCATTCCCCAACCTCTCTCCATTCTCATCGACTGTGTGTGGGAATCAAATATGATGCATTCGCGGCATTGCATTTTTGGCTCTTCGGGTCGTGTTGATTTCATTTTTGTCTTTCAATTTAACAAAAAAAAAAAAAAAACATTTATCCAAATTTTTAACGGCTTTTCAATCACCTCGCCAGGAATCGGCGCGTTTCGACATTTCTCCAGCAAGAAAAATTCTCTTTTCCTTTAATGCGAATCGTCATTCTCGATGTATCGAGACAGAAAAAAAAAAATTTGATGGTTTTTCCATTCATGGGACATCATAGAAAAATATCTCCATAGAATTCTACACGGAGAAAACGAAGTCGGAAATTATTAAGAAATATACTAGGAATCCAGTTACTTATTGATGAAAATCATAGTATTTTGAGGACGAATCATTCGAAAAAGCATAGTAAAACGTGATCATCAGATTAAAACCGATTTTACAATGTAGCATAGCAATTGAAGAAAATCGCAATGGTGATGGTAAACAAAACAATACGTGTGATTAAATTTCACACATGTTCGATATGTATTCATATTGGGATAATAGAATTTTACAATGTCGACGTTTAAAATTTGAGATATTCTCACTCATAACTGAATTCTAATCTGACATAGTAAATTGTTCATGAAAACAAACCTGAAATTCATTATCGCGCGCATTACTGTTTCTTATTCATATAGAACTGCTTATAATTCATGCTAAGAAAAATTGTAAGTGTTAAAAAGTACTATGCTGTTTTGCAATTGGTGCCACGATTCTTTCGCTTCTTAACTTTCGTATCGGACATTTTCCCAAAACATTTTATTTCTTACTGAACAAAACGAATCCATTTTCTCCGTGTATACGTTTTTGGGGTCACGTTCGATCAGACGACGTGGAATTCCCCATATGTGTGGATATCCTCGCATTTATATGTTTGTATATATGTAGAGCGAGTAGTAATACTAATGAGAGCCCAGGGCGTCGTTGAGATTCTCTGTAGGGCCAACTACTTCCAAGTGAATTAACCCCGAGTTAATCTCAAGTTAAGCAAACCCTTGAGCATACCTACGGCTATGATGAACGTTTGCCAAGGTCTTGGGTAGCCGAGGGTCTTCTTCTTATTCTTCGGGGTGTGTGCCGCTCCATCGTGTCGTCTAGTTCAACAACCCTCCTTCCTCTTCTTCTCCTTAACCATCTCAATCCTCACCAAGTGGATACATATTTTACTTACCTGCTGCTTTTGCCAAGTCAACTGGCTGTACCAACTTGCAGCTTCGCCCTCTCTCTTCCCCATCGTCTCATAGTTCCTCTCCTTATCATTACCAAACACTTGCTCTTATCCTCGATTATCTGTTGCCTCCGTTCATATCTATTACGATCCTCGCCCAATTACCGGAATCATTATCGCAACCATTTTCCCCAATTTTACGGATCCATCGCACCCACGAACCCATGAAAATCAAAATTTCCTAAAATATTTCAAAAATCATTGAAAACCATTTTTCTTGTATGAAATTTTGAAATTCCAACTTTTTTCAAATTGGGGATCAAGGCAAGTTTTTTTTTCGTATTTCTCCAATTCTCAATTCAATCAATTCGCTCCTATAATTACTGTTACGAATATATCGTACGCAAACTCATGAAAATCATAATTTGCACTTTGGCTTGTAAAAGTATGGAAAAAATCAATAAAAACCTTTTTTTTTAAATAAAATTCAAATTTCTCCGTTTTGGAGCTAAAATTTTTTCCTGCACCGCAAAATTTCAAGTTTTCTTTCGATTATTTGTGAGAAAATTTGAATATTTTGTTACTTTTGTCAACAAATTATTTGTCGAACGATTATTATTGTTATTTTTGTGCTCCACTGATTCGTGAATCGATCGATTACGAACTCATTAAAATCATAGCTCGCTGATTGATTCAAAAAAATGAAGAAAAAGTAATTTTGTGTTACATGGAATCACAGAAACGTCAATCTTTTCCGCAAAAATGGGATTCGTTTGTTTTGTAGGCGAGGAGTTTGGGTCCAGTAGGAATTTTAATGCACTGAGATTTCGTTTTAAATATTTATTATTAATATTATCGTACGTGAAAATATTTTACGTGAGTGAAGGAAAATAAACGATCCGAGGCTTGGGAGGCCAAAACTCGAAACTGGGAATTGTATACAGAAGCTTTGTTATGACGCAATTCTGTTCGAGCACATGCAAAGACATGGGAACCCATGATGTGTAATAGAAGTTTTACGGGCGTATCCAGAGGGAATCATTAATTATTAACAATGATACAGCGATGGATGCTCCGATTGCAGCGAACGATGAATGTATTCGCGTTTAAACACAAAGTTTTCATGCGGACAGCCTTAAACAACGATTAATTCTATTGAAATCGTTGAATGGACGTTTCATTATTTTATTTTTGACCGATAACAGTGCATCTTGAAATGATTTTTTATTTAAATCTGCAAAAATTTCGCTATTTTGTCACGAATTTAGGAAAATAGCGTTAAATTTTTTTTTGAATTGGAATCGGTATGAATTGACCGCTCATTCTCTTAGATTTCGCGTATCTTTACATTACTAATTGGCGTTTTTCAATTACTTGCGAATTTTCAAAGTTCGAGAGCTGATGAAAATTGAGAATTTATCGTAGACGAAAAAAAAATTTATCACGACGTTTCACAGCCAATTCTGCAAATATTTTTGCACTGGGGATTTCTATGGATGGAGATTTTGCAGCGAAACTCTTCGATGTGTCCATTTTATGGATAAATATTAACAATAAAAAAAAAGAAGGTGTCTATGGCACAAAAGCAAGCTCGTTGCGCTTGTGCGATCAGTCGATTCGTTAGAGCGAATATTTCATATGGACAAAATAATTGGTACTTTAAAGAAGCACATTTTGCCGCAATGTTCTCTGTAATGAGCGAATTATTGCACAATTATTGGCTTTTTTTCGATGTGAGCGAAGCAGAGTACAAGGAATCCGAGAATGACAAAAGCGAAATTGTTGAGTAATCGAGGTTTCAATTTGCAATACGTGACAGTCGTCATGTAACTCGAAAACAATATTTTGTACATCAAAATACACACAAGTTCGATTAAACAATCACATTCATGAATTATATTTGACGAATGTATTTTCTTTTACTTTTTATTGTATTCCGTAATGATGAAATTGATATGCAGGGGATCGAGTTTCTTTTTGGAACGTCGTCTATCGCTGGGGTGGTCACAAATCGTGCAGGTTTCGTCGACAACGAACCAGTATAAAAACTGACGGCTCGCCTGTCACGAAACCCGGACGTTTGCAGCCATGAGAATGGAGAATCCGGTTGGTTCGATCATATTAAATCGGAATCGAAACTTCGTGAGCTGTAAACAAGAAAAAAATAAACAATTATAAATATTAAGCAAAATTTTCGTCATGGTGAAGTTTCGTGATGACGTCGGCTCGATAAGTCTTTGAATTTCCTCAACTTATCGATGCCAATAACTGGGTTGGGGTGAAGTCATCGCGAGGGAAGGTGAAGAAAAAAAAATTTCGTCGATTAAGTTCATTCGAGTCTATCGCAGGCTCGACGAGGCCAGATTGGGGGAATCTCCAACGAAAGCACGAGGTTATAGAAACCCTCGGGCTATATTGACTCGACTATAAATTGACTATCCCTCATAGTACTTCGTTTTCCCTCCCAGCATCGCGGTAACTCAGGCGATAATTAAAATCGGTGCTGGGCTGTTGGATTACTCGATCGAGAAGCTGCCAACGATTTTATACTATTACACTCTTCACTGGCAGTGACTCATTGCTCTGCAATACCATTTTTTATGAGACTGAAGTTTGCATCGTTGCAATGCAACGAAATTCGGTTTTTATCTTTGATAGAAATAATTATTCGAATGCAGAATGTAATTACGATCATAAAATGATCGATTTTTGCCACCCGAAAAGCATTTAGGCTCGAAAAATTTGCATGACATTGAAAATTGAACAAATCGTCAATAAAATCAAATATTCTTCGTTGCATTCCAACGTTGCAAACTTCAGCATCATCATTTTTTTCCCTAACCCTCCGCGGATCACATGGATCTTCGTCGATCCGAGCGACAAGTTTTTTCCCGAAATCTCGTATTTTACTACGTTTTATTTTTAAATTAAACAAACGCAACGATCACAACAACTATACGAAACGTTAAAGTCGAATCTGTGGGGAGCTTGCCAGAATTTTTTCACATTTTTTTTCTGGAGGCAGGACGAAAAGGACGATTTGATTGGGGGTGCCATAAAAATCATTCAATTTGCTGATGTCGCGTCGAAAAGAGAGCGTGATTCGAGACATTTGTGTCAGATTTTATTTATCAACTAAAAATTCGATATTTCGCGATAAAATTCAACGTCAACATTGGCAAGTTCTTCCCCAAGTTTTATCAAAGCTTTGAGAAAATAAACTATGGCAGAGTCAAATTTTCAACGAGACTGTGGCTGGACTACGAGCATCGAAGTCATGCACGAGCTTGGGATTGTTGGCAGCAAACTTTGCAGTGGTCAAAGTTGGAGACAAGATTGTGAGGAAACTTTGGAGCGGCTAGTGGCCGATGGCAAACAGGCTGGGAAGAATCTTGTCACGAAAAACATAAACAAGAGTCTTAAAAAATTTGAAAATTCTTTATTAATAAAAATCCAAACTGGCCAAATAATTTTCCCCTTCTTCGAGCTCGTCGACGGTCTATGGTCAAGCAAACTTCACCCCAGGAAAATGCAATTTGGTGCAACATTGAATCAGCCACTCGAATTCCTTCTCCAAGTCTAAAAAACACGAAAACTAAATGATGAATTTCGTGCAGTCTATGATGCTGAAGTTTGCAACGTTGGAATGCAACGAAAAATATTTGAATTTATTGATAATTTGTCCAATTTTCAATGCCATTCCAAATATTCAAGCCAAAATGGTTTTTGGGTGGCAAAAATCGATCGTTTTATCAGCGTAATTAGATTCTGCGCTTGAATAATTATTTCTGCTAAGGATAAAAAACGAATTTCGTTGCATTGCAACGATGCAAACTTCAGAGTCATTGCAGTCTTGGTGTATGTCGTTTTGGTCAGTGGCTCTTGGTGCCTCTTGCCATTCTGAAGTTGCCTCTCACTCTGACGATCATGAACCCTTTTCTAGTTGGCTCTCGATCCCCTCGATGTTCTGCTTCGCATATTAGGGGTATGTATGCATCCGAGACGCATAGTTAGTTACTGTCTGATCACAAGGGTGATTGCAGTGCTGCGTAACAGTGTTAGACAGTAGTAGAGAGCTTCGTATTCGATAGAGAAGCCGAGTTAGTGAGTATGGAGGGGCGAAGTAGCAAATGGAGAGAGAGAGAGAGAGAGAGAGAGAGAGAGAGAGAGAGAGAGAGAGCAACACGCTAGTATTAGTCGTAGGACTAGTCCCATTCTGACGGTTCATCGCTCTTGTATGTATACGTCAGATAGTCTGGAGCTGCATGTTTGCGATCTAACTATGCAAACCCACTGTTGGTTCACAGTTTACCGCATATGCGTATCGCTATCATAGTGTACTTAACATAATTACCGGCTTGCTGATATTCCGTTCAAGGCTTTTGCCAGCAAACCTCGTAGCAAGCTTCCCACTATTCTATACATTCGTACCAATATTATATATACGTGTGTACGTGTTGTGGGTGTCGTGTGATCCACTCAGGAACATCAATAGCAACATACTTGGGACCACGAATCGATCCACTCTATGTCCTGGCAAGTCGAAGTCTCGGTTCCCGATATAGAGAGTTCGGAAAGAATCGAATTTTTGTTTTGTTTCAAAAATGAAGCAAAAGTTTTGTTGCACCAACGAAATCTGCGATTTCTTGAGAATTCTTTTCGGATCAACAACGATTCTAGGCATTTAGGTTCACGCGATTTGATGGCTGGTCGGCAAATTGGTAAACTATGAAAATATGGTCGTGTTGGTTTGACGGATTTCGGTGCTTTTCCCGGTTTTCAAGGAGGTTCCGTTAGTAGAGCGATAATTATAGATTAAAATCTGAAAATGAAATGTGTTTTCATTTAGGCAGCAAACTTTAATCTCTTTCAAAATCATCCTAGGTCAACCAAGTTTTACTACGTATTTTCAACAAGTCGAAAGTCACTTGATTCAACATTGGCTTTACGGAGATTTCTTACCCTTATGAAATCGGAAAAATATTAAAAATACTTCCCGATTGGATAAAACGCGTATTAAAATCTCAATGTATAAAAAAAACTCCAAGGCTTCGGAATCAATCGAAAAATAGTGGCGTCATCGAATGTTTGGAGGAGATATTTCTAGTTAAAATCGACAGAATGCTCGGAACATCTAATTTTTTAGGAGTTTGGCAACGGAACGCTTGCTAAACGAAAAGCCGATCGACATTTTCTTGGGAATTGTGCCTCACTTAATTCGTTATTCCCTTGCGCCATAGCGGAACCTCCTTAATCGCGGTCTATTCGCGGTTGGAACGATTTTTTGGGGATGGAAATTATAAATTGTTGAAGGGAAACGAACTAAAGCTTTTAGAATGTTTATAATTGATGCTGAGGTTACGGGAGAGTGGAAAACGTTGAGTTTTAACGGATATGAACACTTTGTTGGGATTGTTGACAGGTTGCGGATTTGGATGAATATTAATTAGCCCGATCACATTATCCTGGCGTCGAGTGGCAATGAATTATACTTGATAGAAATAAGCCGGACGCAAGCGGTGAAAATGAATTGTTGGATCAACGAAATATCTCATTAGGGGGTGCCAATCAAAATGTTATGGGGCTGTGGAACAAATCCGCTAGTTTTGTGCCAAAGCGCACTTTCGTTATTCCCATGGAGATGCTCATGGGTCGGATCAACGCGAGATTCTTCCCGATGACATCGCGTGTAATCGCGGCCGATTGATCCCTTCCCCGCTGAGTGCAAAACAGCTGTTTTCTGAATTAAGGTCTGAAATAAATTTCATGGGGTTACTTCGAACCATGAGAATGTGCGATCGAATTCTTGTGCCAAATTTTTCAGATGCTTGTGCCAGCTTTTTATTCGATCGTGTCAAAGCGACACCGGGAGATTTCCGGCTCTGTATTTTCTCTTCGCTTTTTCTCTTTTTATCCACTGCTACCCGGCCGAGTCCCGT
Source organism: Diadegma fenestrale (assembly GCA_037043255.1). Lineage (NCBI taxonomy): Eukaryota > Metazoa > Arthropoda > Insecta > Hymenoptera > Ichneumonidae > Diadegma > Diadegma fenestrale. The sequence continues at coordinate 21,488,675 of CM073309.1, read as the reverse complement.
GTCAATAGTCTCATCAACACGAGGCTCCTGTAACCGCCTTTTTCTATCTCCCGTGCTGGGCTCTTGCTACTTTTTTTTTTTTTCCAGCTCTCCCCGACGAGAACTCGTATCCAATCGTTGTCGCTACGCTCGATGTTATACTAGGCGGAAAGAGAAGCAGAGAATTGCAAAGGAACGAGCGAGAGAGGGAAAGTGTAAATTTCCAGCACGCACCTAGAAAAATTGTCGACGAGACACACAGAAGCAGAGGCTTTTGCAGTTCGCATAGAATTGATGGTGACCTTTTCATGGGCCTTCAATATTTCCCTATCCACGTATACACGCGCGTGTAAACGTACTTCACGTCCACATTGAAGTACGAACCAACTATGCAGGGAATACTTTGAAAATCTCGTCGAATAATATACTTTCTTCCGATCACTTCCACTTCATGCCCTAGTGATCGAATTTCAAATGTCATTTGAATATTCCACCTCGACAAAAAATTTTCAGTAACCATGCCAGTCAATTCGTGTCGGTATGTTTGTTAAAAATCCACGTACCATTGGTTCGAAGACAAAAAACCTAAATTTGATGCCATCGTTTCCCCTTTATTGCACAAGATATGAAGCTGAAGTTCGCAACGTTGAAATCCGACGGAAAATATTTCATTTCATCGATGATTTGTTTAATTTTCAAAATTATACAAATTTTTCGAGCCCATTACTCTTTGGGTCGCAAAAATCGATCGTTTTTACCTCATAATTACATTCCGCATTTAAATAATGAGTTTCGCCACAGAAAAAAAATAATTTCGTTGCATTCCAACGATGCAAACTTCAACGTCATCGCAAGATTTTCTTTTCTCCAAAATTTGTAATCGATCGCTTTTAAAATCGTTGAAATCAAATGCAAATTTTAATTCGTCGCAATATCAATCGTACACCCTCAAGTAGGAGGTACTGAAGATTAATCTTGGGAATTTTACGATTGCAGCTTTTTGTTTAAATCTTGACAACTCGTAGTTGGTACACATTTGCATTCTCCGTGTAAAAGGCGCAAGATTTTTTAAAATTTCTATGCATCGTCCGCATTCGGGTGTGACTGATGAGAACGATGATTTTTTTCTCGATTTTTCGAGCTCGAAGAGCTCACTTGCTCGGCAAAAAGTTGAGTTTCCTGTAAGTTTTCAAAAACTTGGATACAACTTCCGGAATAATCTGTAACGTTACATTTCCACATTGTACAGAAACGTGAAAACGTGTAAAGTTTTTATTTTGTGGAGTTTGGAGTTCGGGAAATGTTCGATTTCTTTTTTGTCAAGCTTGGTCACAAGTTTTTTTTTTTTTGGTGTTGAGGAAAAAAATATGAAAATAAAACGAAATGTAAAAGAAAAATTGTGGCGATTCCGGAAGTCTGAAAAACGGTAAGTGTAGAAAAAATCTTTCGTTGGACTTGAATGATGCGAACTTCGATATCGCACAGCTCAGCCGTCTATGGGAAAAGTTCTGATAATTCTTATGAGATTCAAGAATCTTCAAGTACTGATGACGATAAATTTTCAATCTGGAATGGATGCCACGATGTAGTTTCGATACTCAGACGGTTTGTATGTATCATGGTAGCTTTCCAGAGAGTATGGTGCACCACAACATACCGATGGTGGTTGCCAACCTTTTAGTCAAGTAACACAGTGCAATTTCATTAGGATAGCGAGGTTGCAGCACTTGCTGGACTTTGCTGGAGAGAATGGGCGAGAATTAGGGAGAAAGAGAGATGGAAGTTGGTTCATGAGGGGAAATTGCTTTGCGGCCACTTACCGAGTGTACACACGGATCTCGGGTTAATTACACATTAATGTGATGCATGGCTGCATCAGGATCTTTGTCGCGAAAACGTCTCGGGAAAACTGTTGCTGGAATATCAATAAACATTTCTTCTAATTGATTCAAAAGTTTACGGTAATTAGTTGATTATAATTTCTATGGGGGTTTCCATGGGGGTTTATGGGAATCTTATGGGGTTTTATGGGAATCTTATGGGGGTTTTTGGGAATCTTATGGGGGTTTATGGGAATCTTATGGGGGTTTTTCGTAAATGATGAAAAGTCGTTTTTTAGAGCAATCGTGAAACAATTCAGCGTTCCATGGTATCCCATGGTGTCTCATGGCAGTTTTATGCCTCCAAAATCTTATGGAATTCTCTCATAATTTGCTGCCCGAAACAAGTGGCGCCCGAGGTCGCTATTTCGTCCAATTTGGATTCTCAGGGCGATTAATGCATTTGATTGCATTTCGTGATGAATTATAATTGGCTAATGGCTCGGGCTCGAGATTACGCATCGAGAGTGTTCTTTATGGGCACGTAGGAACTGAATCCACATGTAATACGAGAAATCTTATCGATGCTATGGAGTTTCTGCGATGTATAAATATCACGAGATTGGGGATTGGTACAGAGACGAGATAACGCTTTTACAATGAGTACAACGCAAGTAACGAGCGGGTGGGTTATTCACGCGCGGTACCGAGACCACGGAGTCGTCATATCGTTGTCGTATCACGTACGCATACAATGGAACTCTTCAATGGACCGAATCGGGTTCCGGGGCTGCGTACGTGTGCACGTGATGCAAGTCATACATCAAGATTTTATGAATCTACATATATACGTATAGATTCGTTAAATCTGTGGACTTGTAAAGTCTATACAGGTAGGACGATGATGATGATTTTGACAAAGCCATGAAAGCTCCGGGTGTGCTGAATTAATTTCCAAATTGTCGATAATTGTGACGATAATTGTGGCAGATGACGATCCCACGTGCGCGGTGCCAATTGAAATTCCTCTTAAGGCTCAATACGAATGTTGAATAGTTAATTTTCGCTATATTCTGCATTTTCGGGTAAAGGGGAGGGGCGTTACCGTTAAAATACCTGGAAAATCGTTACTACCCGGAAAAAACGAATTTGATCGTTAAAAAAAAAAAATATCGGAAATCTTTGACAAAACAGACTTTTCAGTTTTTTGAAAATGATCCCGTAGAAGGTTTCTGTCTGATCGAGCTCATTGGTGATCGACAGTTCGCTGCTTCTGACTGAAAGTTGGATGTTCGATTAAAAATGCAGAAAATTTTGCAGACAGGGTAGAAAAAAACAGATTGTCAAGCTGTCGATCAAATTTTCAAAGTGAACGCTCGTCATTTACGTTTCGTAAGTATCGAATATTGAATTCCAGTGGAAAAAATACGTTTAACCGTAGAAATAATAATTCATGGGGGTCTGGGCCATTTACTGTTCGAACAAAAGTGTAATGGAGCATGATTCTTGGTGACTACAATCGCGAGCAGCTCGAATGATGGTCAGTGGTTCGATGAGGATTTTTGGACGATAGAGAGAATAGCAGGAATTCAGTAACATACGGCAAGGAACGGAGGTGAGTGGGACATCAGAGATGAATGGAAAGAGACAGAGCGAGAGGCATGGAAAAGGGGAGGGGCATAGACAAAAGAGAGGTAGGACGTGTAACGAGTAATTTAATTTCTATACCCCAAACGTCAATAACCGTATGGAATTGTCAGAGTGCTGGGGTACCAGCATTCGCATCATCGGTCCGCAGAGCCTGCGGACACGGTTGATATATAGTGTCGTCCCTGTCATTCCATCGATACATATGTAAGTCTATATGTATAGAGACGAATTTGGGCTCTGTACGTTCTGCTTGTTGGGAGCATTGCTCTCTTGCCATAGCACACGCGGTTTTCGCGTGCATGGTCACCCACCGCATTTAACCGAGTTAGCAAACAACTCGTTTAACGATATTAAGGTCCATCATCCTCTGTCCATCTTGCTCCCTCGGCTTTTCCCTCGATGCCGCTGCGATTTCGCTCTCGCTTTTTTCTCTCCTCCCTCTTCTTGTCTTGCTCTCGCTTACGCTATCTCCTTCCTTCGCCCCTGCTCCACTATCCACACAAAGAACCCTGCTCGACTCACCCTCGCTTTTTTGGCCGCAGCTCAAAAGTAATTTTGTCGAAACCAGATTACCGAATCGAGCTTCCCCTCACGTTCTCTAGGCGCCAATTAAAATTCAGCATCCCAGAGTCTCCTTACTGGTCTCAGCACCGGATCCCACTTGCACTTTCGCTGCACTCCATTTTTCACTATATATCGACCAAATTGCAATTCGTCGCTCAACCAGAAACTCATGACTGCGTCATCGAACGTCACACGTTCCTAAGTCAATTTTTTCCGCATTTTCTGCCAACTGCAACGACGAGACGCTTGAAAAATTCTTCGCTTTCTTTTTTTTACACTTTTTTCACGCCGTGAAGGATGACAGTGAAGTTCGCAACGTTCGGCGCCAGGGAAAAATACTTTTTCTATTGATTTTGTGTTCAATTTAAAAAACCTTGACAATTTTCGTATTGATTTTGTGTTTGGATTTGAAAAAGAGATCGTTTTATTGTCCGGACGAAATATTAATTAGGAATCATGAACTCTGTTCAAGGAAAAAGAGAATTTCGTTGCATTCCAACGCGATGGAAACTTCAACATCGCTCACGAAGGTACTAGGGATTTTTTAAAATTGAACTTTGATCGAATAGCTTCCAATTTGTTGGAGAACTCCGCCTGGCGAACGTCTACATTTCACGAACATGCAATCCTATTGATAAACTTGATACTGCGTCAACGTCGATATTTTCATAGAGGAAAATCAAGAGACAGATCTCTCGTGACGACATTGACAATAATATCAGGACAATATACGAAATTTACATCGAAGAGTGTGTAGTTCACGTTGAATATCGTTGTGCGACTTGGCTCGTGCGTTTCCGATCGGAGGATTCCATAGGCACGAGGTCCAAATAGGAGGAAAAGCGAAGGAGAGAGAGAACGACACTGCAGACATCGAGAGACACAGGTTCGCAGTTTGCATTGAATTTGCATGTCTGTCCGTGCACATGAGAATCGTGCAAATGTATGGGACACGACGTCGAGAACGGAAGTGAGAAGCGAAGGAAACGCCGTTGCCATCGTGACGTCAAACGTCGTTGGACGGATGAAACAATGGAGACTCGCGGGACTTCCGGTTGCGATACGATTGTTTCGCGCGCGTACTTTCTGAAGCTTTCTCCATCGAGAAGAGGGAGACCGAGATAAGTCAGACTATGAAGTCAGACAGAGAGACATGGGCTCGTCTCTTTCTCCCTCTCTGAGTTACTCGTTACAAATACGCGAGAAACTCCAAAACTCTCACACCTCATTTCGTTAGCCCGCTCTCCCACTCTTCTGTCATGATTTTCCTTCTAATATATGTAGTACGAACCCAATTCCTGGCTCATTCTTCTTGGCCACCAAGACCTCGCGCCTCCAACAGCTTTCCCAAATGTTCTGGCAGTGTGATTGAAAACCCTCGACACACAATTATACACTCACGCCTTCTTGTCTTCTTGTAAAACATCGGTCGGAACTTTGCGCATCAGCTTTTCACGAGTGCGGAGTTTTTTTTTCGGTGCTTTGGTGAGGTGTTGAGCTCCGCACGGAAAAAACGAAGTCGAAAATTATTCAGAAATATACTAGGAATCCAGTTACTTATTGTTGAAAATTATAGTATTTCGAGGACAGTTCGGAAATTACAGCAATATCTCGAATGGCAGTGCGACAAATCGTTCTAAACAGCATAGTAAAACGTAATCATCAGATTAAAACCGATTTTACAATTTAGCATAGCAATTAAAGAAAATTGCAATGGTCATGGTGAACAAAACAATACGTGTGATAAAATTTCACACATTTTCGATATATATTCATATTGGGATAATAGAATTTTACTATGTCGACGTTTAAAATTTGAAATATTCTCACTCTTAACTGAATTCTTATCTGACATAGTAAATTGTTCATGAAAACAAACCTGAAATTCATTATCGCGCGCATTACTGTTTCTTATTCATATAAAACGGTTTATAATTCACGCTAAGAAAAATTGGAAGTGTTAAAAAATACTATGCTATTTTGCAATTGATGCTACGATTCTTTTGCTTCTTAAACTTCGTATAGGCCATTTTCCCAAAACATTTTATTTCTTACTGAACAAAACGTATCCGTTTTCTCTGCGCGGGCGGTTGTTTCTTGGGATTGATTTTTCGCTGGCAAATCCTGAGAGTAAAATTCTTCGATTGATAAATTATGGAAGAAACGCGTTTACGACTTTTCGCCATCGACTTTATTTTATTCGTCGTTAAGCTCGTACATCGAGTGTTGCTGGTTTAAAACATTTTTATGAGCCCGGGGCTACGTTCCTTGGGGTTGTAAAGAGACTTTTGTATGCCAGTGATACAGCGCCGCGAAATGATAGTGGCAAAAGTTTTTCACTTCTTTTCATCTCCCTAAACGACGTTTTATAAGCGTTTTCCTGTGGAGTAACTTTTAGCTGTGAAGGCGCGTGTAAGATGCTGGCCGGAAATATCTTTTTCAAAACTTTTCCGCGCTTAATAGCCGATTACTTTTTTCTCGTTATTTGTGGCTGTAATTCATCGGTTGAGAGGATTAATTCACTTGCGAGCTTCTCCGAAATATTCACAAGTTTCTCGAGCGAGAATTTTTCCCAGATCCGCCTAATTTAATTGAGAAAAATCAAACATTGTGTCTGTTTCTTTATATTAGCGCAATCGTGGATCCCCGCGATGGTTTTCCTGGCAAAAGACGCTGCGGTCTGTTTTAGCATTTAATCTTCCAGTTGTTTGTTCGAGTTTTCGAAACTTTTTTCTGGCTATCGTTTATTTTTGTTTCTCTCAGGCAAATCTCGCGGAGAGTTTGTTACGAGGATATCCAGAGTTCCGGGCAAGGGGAGGGTGAGAATAAGAAACGATGAAAAAGAAAACGGCACCACGTTGCAAAGTGACGTCAGAAAAACAACGTCGTGGTACTGGAAAGCAGGAAGTCAGGCGCGAAAAGACTATGGGGATGACGAAAAAACTTTTTCGTCTTTCCTCCCAAGGAGAAAAGTTTTTTTTTTCTATTTTATACTCGACAACGACTTACGGGCGAACACTCACTTGCTCACTCGCTCCCTCGCCCTCGTCTCTTTCATTTATTTACCCACTTTTTTCTTATTTTTTCTTCAAACCCTATGCTCTCTTCACTTCTTGAGATCCCTATATATTTCTTCCGCTTTCGTCCTCTTGAGCCTCCTGCAAAACGGCAAACTTTCAAACAGCCGCCTAGAGCATGCAAAGATGAAGAGGAAGAAAAAAAAGGTCAAGAATATGCGAGAAGGGGGGGGGGGAGTAGATTAATACCGTCGACGAGTTTAGCTCGAAACGGTTTGTCGTATAAGTAATAAAGAATCTCTGTCTCGACAAAAACCACTTTTACGCTCCTAAAAAAAAAAAAAGAAACACAAATTTCATTTTGTCTTTTCACAAATTTTGCAATTTCGTAATTTTATGTCTATTCAAAACTGCATTTCTATATTTTTTTTTCCCTTTCACGGAGGAAACGGATTCGTTTTGTTTAGTTAGAAATAAAATGTTTTGGGAAAATGTTCTATACGGAGTTTAAGAAGCAAAAGAATTGTAGCACCAATTGCAAAACAGCATAGTATTTTTTAACACTTACAATTTTTCTTAGCATGAATCATAAACAGTTCTATATGAACAAGAAACAGTAATGCACGCGATAATGAATTTCAGGTTTGGTTTCATGAACAATTTACTATGTCAGATAAGAATTCAGTAAAGAGTGAGAATATCTCAAATTTTAAACGTCGACATAGTGAAATTCTATAATCCCAATATGAATATGTATCGAAAATGTGTGAAATTTAATCACACGTATTGTTTTGTTTACCATGACCATTGCGATTTTCTTTAATTGCCATGCTAAATTGTAAAATCGGTTTTAATCTGATGATCACGTTTTACTATGCTGTTTAGAACGATTTGTCGCACTCCCATTCGAGATATTGCTGTAATTTTCGAACTGTCCTCAAAATACTATAATTTTCAATAATAAGAAACTGGATTCCTAGTATATTTCTTACTAATTTTCGACTTTGTTTTCTCCGTGTTGATAAAATTGATTTATTCATTTATTAAAGTGATGAATTAAAATTCAGAGATATCTGACCGACTTTTTGGCAGAGGCAAAAGGAATTTGGTGATATGTAATTGGCATTTCATTCTGGTCGAGCTGTCGTTTTTGTGACAGTTGTTGATTTCGGAATAAATGGGACGTGGTTTAATATTATTTATTTATATATTTTCATGCAGGAAGTTCCGTCTGACCGATTCGCTGTGTATATTTGGTAATCTTGAAAAAACCGACCAACGCCGTTTCGATTTTCATCAAAGTTATCGCTACGTCAGGCTCTTCCGGTCACTGAATCCGAACTCGGCATCGGACGTTAAAAGTTCGGACCGACGGATCGAATGGAACCGATCAATATTCCGAAAACGAAAAAAAAATTCCGGCAAAATCAGTATCGCGGGGTTTTTTGGGCTATAGCTTAGGAAATCCAGATATGCCAATCAAATTTTCGGAATATCGAACTCCGGGAGCGACGGCGGGGTCGATTAAGAGCTGAAAAGTTGTTCGACTCGTATGCAAATTAGCAATCACCCGTTTTCCGGCCGTTTAATCGCAGTTTATCCATCGACCGGAAACAGGAAGTCCAGGACATTAGTTCGTATGTGAATATAGCGAGTATTGGTTCCGGATTTTTATCGGCTCCATTCTTTTCACCGTTTTTTTCTGAGAGATTCGTTAATTAATCAATCAATCAATTTCTCTCCATCTCGCTCTCTCTCATTGAAATTAGCGCACATCGTTCCTCAAAGTCGAGATCTCGTCAATAACGTGTTCAGAAAGTTTTCATATGCGTTTTCGTTACCAACAAAATCCCCCGAACGAATGTAATCGATAACGTTATCATGTTTTCATAAACTATTGTTCGTGCATGAATATTCTGCTGTAAACAATGCGTCAAAACTTTTCATCGACCTTTTTCTTTCTGGGAGATATCGATATAGCAATGGAAATGTTAGAACGTGATTGATTGAGACTGAAAATGAAGCGTGATTGGCGCGAGGCAAGATATCGATGTAGGCAAGCAAAAGTTGCGTTTCTCCAACCACCAGGCTTGTCAAATTTCATCGGGGCTTTGTCTGGCATTATACGTGCATCGCTCCCGACGCAGCATGCGGGTTCTTTCGAAATATTCCACTTTTTTCCATTGATTTTAAAAATATATTTATTATCTCTGTTATTCATGAAATATGAAAATCAAAACAGCCCTCGTCGTGGCTGCTGGATTTTTTTTTTTTTTTAGAATCCATGAGGCCTATATCGTTGTAAAAACTTTGCACTTTGATGCATGGGAGAAAAATGCCAGCAGAGATAAATAAAATGAAATTATAATTTAACAAAAAATTGTTCCTTGCAAATTTTCATTCTATTTATACATAAAAATCTCTGGTACCGTTTCTTTTGTATGGCAGGGCCTTTGTAATATCCTGGAATTCCGTGCATTATCCATTTTTTCGAACAAAACCCACGCAGTCTCATCGATAATTACTCCAATTTTTTTCTCCCACATTAAATGTTCCTCGTACGCGGTAATGTACACGATTCTCTTCGGTTCTTCGTAGCGAACTGAATTATCGATGATAAAGTTGCATTCGCCGATCATGTCATGACAAAAATTTTGGAAAATTTAAATTGGTGGATCGGAAATGTGAAGGGAAATGAGGCTCGGGAACCTCGTGAACTTTGCCCTGCTGTGTGGAGTTTCAGGGCCGAGAATTTTTCGATTAAATATTTTTTTGTTTTGTAAAATGAAATATCTCAAAAAATTCCCAGACAAAACTGGGTGGGAATTTTCTTTTTTTTCGTAATGATTCAGAGATGAAAATTGCTGTAGAATTTTATGTCATAACTTCGTCAATTTTTCGAAAATGTCGTATGAAATTTCGAGTTAAAAAAAAAAAATAATTTATTCGTCAGTCTCATTATTATACGAAATTCGTTTGTTATCCTTAGCAAAAATAATTATTCAAGCGCAGAATGTAAAAACGATGATAAAATGATCGATTTTTGCCACCCGAAAAGCATATTCGCTTGAAAATTTGGGATGACGTTGACAATAAACGAATTATCAATAAGTTCAAATATTTTTCGTTGCATTCCGACGTTGCAAACTTCAGCATCATACGAAAAATTGATACGTATGCATTTTTGTGCATTATTTATGACGTCGATTGGATTTTCTTCCAATCATGGTGAATTTTCGAATAAAATGCGAATTCGCTTTTCGAAAAAGAAAAATCATATTTATTATCACGGGAATTCACAAAGTGACACGATTTTTCGTGTGTCGCAAAGTTCTCGATTCACGGTTGCGACACGAAGTGCGATATTCATGGTGAATAAATTTGGGAAATGCTGTTGGGCGTCCTTAAAATGCAGAATGTAAATATCGCCTAGCACGAGGCACGGGACGTGGGGATGAAATTCCAAATTTCACGATTGTGTAGAAGCCCTGAATTTTGTGAGGTTGCAGCTTTTTTGTTCGTGTTACATTTCACAGCTTTTGTCGAGTCTCTCGAGTTACAAATAAGGAGAAAAAAAAACGAAATGATTCCGAGAGCGACGCCCAGTTACGGTCGAAATCTCGGCCCTCCGAATGCGCGATAACTGCGACCTGGAACACGCCGATTCTCTTCGTCACATTTGCTTTTAATGCTCATTTCCAAAGGACCCCTTGAGCCCCGAGAAAATCGTTTCCTGCTTTCCGTTTCGATGCGAATCTCTCTCGCTCTCATTCTCGTATTCTCTATCGTATCATAAAAATTCGCTGCACGTAACGCCAATTAGGTATAAGCGTCAGAGCCGAATAGTCGAGAGTTTCATGCCGGAATCTGTTCGACCTTCCTCCTATAATAATCATCATAACAATGGTAATAATAATGGCAAAGAAAATGCAACGTTTGGAGATAAGTTCGACCACAAAGTGTCGAGGTAAAAAACTGTCTTCCCTAAAGGTCCCCTACGATTTTTCACCAAAGCATTTTTCAAATAGTTTCCAAGTTAACTCAATTGAAAAAAAAAAATGAAAAACAAATAATAATAATATTGATAATGAAATTGATAATAATAATTTAAACAATCAAGATCCAGTGTTTGTGAAAAATTGAAAAGTCAATCGTTTAAGGAAGTAACGCAGGAAATAGAATTAATGGACAGAAAAATCTCAAATTTGGCAGAAAGTTAGATAATGATGTGAAAATAACTCGTACCAATTTTTGTGGGATGAGGTGGGTTTTTACGCGAGATATTTGTAAATATTTGACAAGCCTTGACAACCAATTTAACATGGCCTCTTATGGCAAGTCACGGAATAGGCTGTACATTATTCTTCATATCTCCGTAATTGATGGATAGATTGAAATGAAAATTAAACATCAGAGAGATTAAATCCTCATAATCGTTTACCACGCTTAAAAACGTTCAAAGGTGACTTGTTAGGGGAATGATAAAAACTATAAAAAGCACTTGCAGTGGATTTTATTTTTCGACTCTCCCTAAAAATATAGCAACGTCTCGTATTCGAGGCTAAATCTGCGGGAAATTTGAAATTTGACAGATATAATATCAAGTCAACGAAATGTGACATTGGAAGATCGATTCCTACTAAAGTCAAATTTGGTCGAATCTTTTTATGACTAGCTCGGTAGCTGCGTTTCTTTCTTAACCTGGTTTCATTGGCCCGGACTCTCCACGTTTCAATAACTGCATACATGTGAATGAATGAATGTGAATTATGAGTACGAATGAAAGAGATAGAAAAACATGTGGCAGGAACAGAGGGCCGGAATAATCAGAAAAGAGGAGACGCGAGGGAGAAGAAGAAAAAGCAAGTGTTTGAAATTCGTCAGTAATCTAACTTCGCCGAGACTTTAATTACGAAAGACATTGCTCTGCTAAGGTTTCGAAGCATCAGTGCTTTCTTAGCTCGTCACTGGAAGGCAGTCTGTCAAGCAGTAAGTGTAAAACTTGCAGGCGAAAGCAATGAAAAGCGATGAAATAAAAAAGGGTGAAACAAGTCCGAAGAAATAAATGTGAGGGTGTAACTCGGCATCAAAGTGGTAATTAGAAATGTTAAAGAGACGGGGAAAAGTCGAAAAAACAAAAAAACAGAAGAATCGATCCGCGTTAGTTTGTGGAGCTCGTCGTAGAGCTCGTCGAGGGTGTACGAACGTTATTTTTAGGGATGAATGGGCTAAGGGGGTGGCAAAGGGGAGTATGACCTGTTGTGGAGGCGATAGATCGTGCGGCAGTAAAGCGTACACACGAGTTCGCTCTTGGCCATATGTAAATACCTGCTCGCGATGTATTTACACCAAAAAGCCACATATTCCACTTCTCGTTCACGGAGCAACGCTTTCCATCGATTTATCTTCACGCTCGCACTCCGTGGCGCGTATTCGATGTTCCTGAGAGTGAGAAGGGCTCATGGAAGTCGGCAGAGAATAGGCAGCAAGCTTTTCCGCACCGAGGCCACTTTTCTGTGCATGTTTTTGCCGAACGTATGCAACTTCAGCCTCTGTACGTTTATGCATATGCGGATACATAGAAAAACGAGAGGGGCAGAGATAAAAGGCTTAGATTTGGGTATGTGCACGTATGTACAACATGCGAATTTGTTGGTAGAGATTCTGCCCAGCTCTTGAAAAGCTCTGTACGCGTGAAAATGTTCTGTACGTACAGGACATTCGTAACTATACGACATTGTATGTGTTACACGTACACGTTTCAAGTCCTCGTGTGTGTGTGTGTGTGTGTGTGTGTGTGTCGTATGGGTAAGTACGAACATGTGACTAACTGTGGACGCTTGTGTGGAGAATTGTTAGGCTCTGGCAATGCGGACCTGAACACTGGGATTAGTCAGGATCAACCGGTCATTTAGTACGATTTTATCCGCGGTCGAGCGTTATTCTGGCACATACCATGAACGTCTATATTCTCACTAGGCTTTTCAGCATTCATTTTTCTGGCTTGACCTCTCCTTCCCTTTACAACTGCCGTGTTCGCGTATATTATGTCGTTTATCCTCTCTATATGTCGATGTCTACGTGTATCGCTGCCGAGCAAACGAGCGAGAAGAGAAAAAGAGAGAGGGCGATGCCGATCGAATGAACTTTAGGCCAGCAGTGTTTCAACATCGAATACTCGTGTATTTATCGACTTTACGACTTTTACAAACGGCGCTGAGATTAACGCTGCTCTCGGCCGATTCCATACGCTTTCCGGCCCTACGAATAAGCCACCGTTGCTATTTTTCGTTTTGGTTCTCCAAGTCTCGACCCTGCTAGGCCTATTAATGGAAATTTATTAATTTTAAGCATCATTTACGCTTCGTGGTCATTGTGCCATCTGGATTAACCAGTTTTAGTTGTAGGATTTTGGAAATTCCCCCTTTTTGGACTGTTTTATTTTATCATTTTTGGCTATGGTCGCTTGAACCATTATCTGCTGGAGTTTGCACGACGCTTCTTGTGGATTTTGGCGAACGATACCAGAATGGCTCAAATTAAATCACTAATTTATATTTATTTGGCTTAATTGCCAAGGCGAGTCGTGACCAAAGTGAATCAGATAATTTGATGACTCTGAAGTTTGCATCGTTGGAATGCAACGAAATTCTTTTTTATATTTGGCAAAGATTATTATTTGAGTAGAGAATGTAATTACGATGATAAAATGATTGATTTTTCCCACCCGGAAACATATCGGCTCGAAAAATTTGCATGACATTGAAAATTGAACGAATCAACAATAAAATTAAATTTTTTTCGTTGCATTCCAACGTTGCAGCATTCGTTGGAGCAAAATTGCCTTTTCATGGACTTTTGTTGATTGGAAAAAAATTATTACAAAGCCATTAGGGACGCTACCAAGAAACCCACAATTCGTGTTGTGTTTTTAAGGACTTTCCCTGCAGTCGAAAGGTTCGTCGAACTCGTGTAAAACGCCGTTTAGTCGTAGGAGCGTCGAACTTTTTTTGCTCGTACGTGGATCCATTTGTGATAAAGTTAACACAACGATTTTCGTATCTCTAGAGAGAAGAAAATTTCCGGCAGATCGAGTTTTCGTTGCCAGGATTCGGTGGCAAACGCAACAGCCTGCGGTCACTGGATTTTGCTTGTCGAGTTCGCATAAGTTCGCTTATGCATTGGCTGCAGCCCAACCCCCAAGATCCTGACCTTTCGCTCGATAAACGCTGCTCGCAACTATAAACGAGCAACGTGCGTACGTGATACTGCGATCCAGAGCGTTATCGAACATTTGCTTATGTTTAAATAAACGTGAACAGAGATTGCGGGGACTCGAGAGCACTTTTGATATGATCAAGTGCAAATAGTCGAGAATGACAATGCACCATGCATGACCATGAGCATGACTATGTGCGGAGGAAAGTCGATATAGTACGGCAGCAAGCACAGACAACCAGACTCTCGCGGTTATGGTTACGAAAGAGTGGCTAGTGAGAACAAATAACGAAAAGTGTAAGAGAGGGAAAAATACGAGTTTTCCATGACCATTTTCACGATTCGAATGTGTGGTCCGAGTCCTAATCGCATTCGGGACGTAAAATAAAATTTCATTCCACGCTTTCAGAAACTTTTTTTTTTTTCTCGATTTTATCGTTTTCTCGTATCGTTTTGTTTGTTGGTTATAGAAATATTATGAAATTAAGAAATATTAGGGAGGGTTGGGACAAAATGGATCGCCGGCCTCAGAAGAGTGGGAATTTTATTTTCTCAAATCTCAAATATTTGATTATTTTTATGTGACGCGATTGCGGAGATTTTTAATTTTCTACTGTTTTTATTTCCATCACTTTCTCGGGACATTGTGCATTTTAAATTCGCAGAATTCATTTGTTTGCTATGGATATAGGATTTTTTCATAATTCGAATTATTTTTGACACTTGTTGACAATTTAAAAAAAATGAAAGATGGTAAAACACGAAAAATTCCATTGCCGAACATTTTTTGTTCTAATTTTCAGTAATTTTTTACTTAGAGTTGGAATTTTTAATTTAAATTTCCTGCGTCTTCGAAAAACGACAACGAGTCAGCGAAGATAATTAAATTCCATGTGTTTTTAGGCCAAAACAATAATTCCATTCGTCGGTTACAATCTCATAATTAAAATGTTTGTCGGAAATTTGTTGATGAGGAATATGAAAAACGAAAAATCCTCGTAATGTTGGTCGTTTTTTTAAACACAAAATCCTTCAATTTTTAAAGCTCGGTTGAAGCCAATCCGTTTGTTGGTTCCAAATTATATAATTAAAACCTCATCTCGGATATTTGTTTATTCGTAAGTTACATCCCTGTTTTTTTTTTTTGGCGGTGTTGGCAATTAACATCGAATGAGTAAACCATCATCGATTTTTTATTCAGGGATGATAATTTTGCGTTCAGAAAACTGTAAACTTTTCATGACATTTTCCGGAGAAAATAAATTAGCGAGCATGTTACGATCGTTAATCCACGTGCTCGGATCGATTAATTATTCGTTCCGAATAAGCAACATGATAAAATAATTTTCAAATCCTTTTTTTGTCTCGTTTTTGTGAAAAAAAAGTCGGAGCTACCTCGTTGATGGACAAAGCGTTAATTTTTTTCGCTTCTGCGGCGTAGGAGAAGGTCCTTTCATTAATCTCGTTGTACCCGGTCTCCCTGCGCGCACACACACACACACACACGCCCCCACACACGCGGACACACTCATCAGAAAGATATACAGAGGGATCGCACACTATCAATCGTATTGGTGCGTGTGTGTGTAGCTCGAAGTTGTGGCAGAGGTTGTGATGAAGTGACGAGATTGATAGTCCTGAGGTGGGACGAAAAGCGAGGTACGAGGTTAGTTGAGGCAGAGCATGGTTTTATTGCTCGATCGTTTCCTCTCGCGTACGTGCTTTCTCTTCCTCTTTTTT
Organism: Diadegma fenestrale; assembly: GCA_037043255.1. Taxonomy (NCBI): domain Eukaryota; kingdom Metazoa; phylum Arthropoda; class Insecta; order Hymenoptera; family Ichneumonidae; genus Diadegma; species Diadegma fenestrale. The sequence goes on along the minus strand of CM073309.1, from coordinate 21,472,687 downwards.
CTCTCTCTCTCTCCCTCGTTCTCTCGTTTGGTGAACCCGAAGAGCTGTGCCACCCTGGACCTTTCAAATCCCGACGTCCCTCGGAATTCTATCCCTATCAGTTAGCACTTCGCTATCCTTCCCTAAAGCCTGCTCCTGCTTCAGCCACCCCTTCATCATGCACTCTCATTTATTAAATCCCCTTTAGCTACACACCCCGCCAGTTATATCCCTATCGATGTCTCATTTTCATCCTCCCACTCCACCCTTTCCTCTTTTTCATACATTTTAATCGATAAAGAACCAGTTTTCACCTCCGCAAATACACGTTACGCCTGACAGTCATAAAGAATTCGGACGATACTGCGCGTGAACCAAAAGTTTGCAACCGGTTCGCGATTCATTCGATCGAGTGCACCGCAAGGAGCCTGCGGTAATGAGCATGCAACTTGATCTTCTTTGCAGACTCGGTTCACCCACACGAAGAAAACGGATTCGTTTTGTTTAGTAAGAATAAAATGTTTTGGGAAAATGTCCTTCACGAAGTTTAAGAAGCAAAAGAATCGTAGCACCAATTGCAAAACAGCATAGTATTTTTTAACACTTACAATCTTAACATGAATTATAAACAGTTATATATGAATAAGAAACAGTAATGCGCGCGATAATGAATTTCAGGCTTGTTTTCATGGACAATTTACTATGTCAGACAAGAATTCAGTTATGAGTGAGGATATCTGAAATTTTAAACGTCGATATAGTAAAATTCTATTATCCCAATATGAATATATATCGAAAATGTGTGCAATTTTATCACACGTATTGTTTTGTTTACCATGACCATTGCGATTTTCTTTAATTGCTATGCTAAATTGTAAAATCGGTTTTAATCTGATGATTACGTTTTACTATGCTGTTTAGAACGATTTGTCGCACTCCCATTCGAGATATTGCTGTAATTTCGAAACTGTCCTCAAAATACTAGAATTTTCAACAATAGTGTGTCTTGACATCTTGAATTTTTTCATAACTAAATTGAAGTGAGGGAGTTTTTTTTTTATTTCGGTTTTTTGTTTACTATTTACTACTAATGAAAATTCTGTTAATTGGAACTTTTTAGGGTGCCGGGACTTCTGAGCAATGCTTTATATGCCTGCAGTGATTTGACGGAAATGCGATGAGAGATTTTATCACAGCTGAACTCTCACCTTAAGCTTATCATCCCCGCGAGGCTCTTTTTCGAGAGAAATTTTTCCTTAGATTCCCGTTATTCCTGCATCCACTTGCACACGTGCTTGTGCGTGTGTGTCTGTGTGTAAAAAGTATAAGGACGTTTTATAAATGTGTAGGCATGGGATTCACGCGCGAGCAGGCCATTCGGCGGGTCTTCTCTCAATTCAACGAATTCGATTCTCAGCTTCCCTTTCAGCATGAATTTAATCCTTTGCCCAGACACCCCCGACTCTCCATCCCCACTAGAGCTTCACACGTGTGCCACCCGTGAATGCCGACACTCTTCTGTTCCTATGCACTCGCTCTTTCTTCTCGGAACTTTGCACATTGCCTAGCAAAATTGATTTCGCGAGGGTTTTGGACTAGAAATTTGAGAAATTGAAAAAAAAAAACTGTTTTTTGGTAAATTCTAATGGTTTGGCCGGGAATTACGGTTTTGGTTAACCCTCGTCGATCATATGGGTCTTTCTGACCCAAGTTTCGGCTTTTTTTCGAAAATCTCGTTTTTTACTATGAAACCTTCAAGTTGTGTTAATTTTTTTCTCCCTAAACGTGATCCGGGGCCCCGACAAAAATCATACGATCCACGAATTTGGGAAACTCTGAATTTTTAAAAACTTTGCGAATTCAAAAATTGCTCGAAATTCTCAATTTTGCTCACTGCATGAGCGGAATTTTTCCATTTTTTCTTGTCATTCCGTTTTTTATTTCTACGTTCCTCTTCGAACGTAATTGTTGCTCAGTCATGCCCATACGTCGTCAAGGAAGTTGGGCAGAGACCCAGAGCCCAGGGATTTCCTAATAATGCGTATCATCCAAAGTGCAACGCCCCACCATGCACACATCAGTCTTAGCTCTACAGGCTAAATCTAAGATTTAGGTATTTATGTGTGTATGAGTTTCAGAGTAGAATATCCTCGAGAATATCTGCCAAACCATTATGATTTGCTGGTCTACATCCGACTGCGTATGTGTGAATAGTTTCGCAGGGTTTATCTCTCTGCTTTCCACACTCGCTCCTATGGTCGAAGACTCGCCGAGCGGAAAATTCTATTCGCAATGATAAGATTATAATTCCCTAACCCTGAAAATTAAACGATGGTCGGTTGGTGTTCGTGGATTTTGCAACGATAACGTCTGTTTTTTTTTCTTTCAAAAAAACTCTTTAAGGATTTTGGAAAAAAAATAAAAAATCGATTCATTTTCAACGATCGAAACCCGAACGACGTGATTTCCCTAAAACGAGGTCATTTTTCCGTCTTTTTTGGATGTGAATCCAGAATTCATGTCGGTCGCTGTTCATGACATTTGCATTGTAATCCATAATTAATTTTTCACAAAAAATTCGAACTTTTTAACTTTGAAAACAATTTTTTATGTGAAAAATTAAATTTCAATGCGAATCTGGTTAAAAAATCGAGATTTTCGGACCAAGAGCCTTGGCAACGGGGTCTTTTGTGTCCAAGATTAATTTCCCTGGTTCGAAGATCGTTCGGTTTCTCGAGACCTGATTAGAGCGACGTTTTATGAAAAAAATCATTTTCTGTGTCGCGCGACGAATATTCGCGATGCGTACGAAAGAGAAGGACAATTTTGAGAGCAGGATACGAGACTAATGCACGAGAGAGCGATATTCTTTCAGACTGTTCGAGCTTTTGCGTGCATCAGGGATTTTTGATGGAGAAAATATACGTACAAAGACATGTAGAGCAAAGAGGATACGACGCGGAGTCTATTGAAGCGTAGGAGCGTGGCGATAGACGCAGCTTGCGCACAGCTTCTTAATCTTGGCAAGTCGAGATTGGCCGGTTTCCCAAGGCGATCCCTTATACTTTAAGCAGCAATATGTATGGATGCACGTGGGCTAGGCGAGAGCAGCGAAAAAGAGGGAAACGGAAGGGCGAGGGACTTGGATTACGAGAGCAGGAGGGACAATTAAGTTGATTCGTGCGAGGTCGTCGGTCTGGACCGGACATGGTGAGCAGCAAAGAAGTCTCAGCAGATTTTTTCCTCGGATTTTCCAGTTCTAGAAAAATCAACGAAAGTGAGGAAAAGTTTACTTCGAACTTTGGCAAGTATTTTATTAAAATAACGGACATTGAGAATGTCCAGAATTCTCAGGCAGCCACAAAATAGTTTGACGAACTTTGGGAACATGATCGCTGAGGAAAACTAAGATCGATGAGTGTTTAGCCGACGCTAAGCAAAAGCTCCGAGAAGCTTCGACTCTCGGCGTGATATTTTCAAATCGATTTTCTAGATTGTTTGATGTTGCCTCTAGGAGATAAAATCGTGGTTGAAAGCGATATAGAGAGTCTCGAAAAAGCTTGCGCTCTCGCAACTCTTCCACAAGACTTTCCACTGAAAAGCTATCCAATGCCAATTAAGTCATAATTAAGTCGAGACCGCGTTAATTGAAGATTAAGATACTTTATACGTTGGAAACTCGAGGGTGAAACTCGAGGGGAATGCGCCCAGCTAAAGGTGACTATCGTCCAATTATAATTATATCTATATGTATAGATATTTTAGAAAGATTTAATAGAGTCTCTCTCTCCCTCTCTCTGTCCTGCATAGTCGTTGCAGCTCCAAAAGGAATGGTAAAAGTTTGGGAGGAGCGAGTGGGGACGTCGATGGAGTCTCTGTGTCTCTAACTTCCTGTTGGCCACAGACTTATTCACACTGAAAGTCTCTGTATCTAGAAAGTGTGCGACAATTACTGCGTGGGCAGCCCGAAATAGCTTTGAGGCTCCAAGACACAAGAGCAAATCTGTTGAACAACGTTGCACGCGATTTATTCGAAAACTTTTGTGGAAAACCCCAAATATTTCTTCTCGAAAAGAAAATCTTGAAGATTTCTTATGCACCTCGAGGTGCATAAGAAATTCCCACTGCAACGCGGCGTCATAATGTTCGGGAAAACCCTGATCCGTCTTTCACGAGATTATGTAAAAGAATATTTGCGGATTCCGTGATGAAAGATACGGCGGGGCAGAGAGTCTTCTCGGCACTTTGGAAATTGGAACACTATCATGGCTCGGTATCGTATTTCGATGTGTATTTTACGCAACTCCTCATGACCCGCATTTCTCGAGGTTTCAATGGTTCCGGTAGACCCGATGACGTCAGAAGGCATCCAAGATCTACCGGTCCATCGAAGGACGAAGGAGTTACGAACGAGAGCTACGACTTGAGCCTTTCTGACTCTGACAAGCCGCGTGTGACTCGAAAATTTCGATTAAGGAGGTTCCGCTATGGCGCAAGGGAATAACGAATGAAGTGAGGCACGATTCCCAAAAAAATGACGATCTGCTTTTCGTTTAGCAAGCGATCCGTTGCCAAATTCCTCAAAAATGAGATATTCCGAGCATTCTGTCGATTTTAACTAGAAATATCTCCTCCAAACATTCGTTGACCCCACTATTTTTTTATTGATTCGGAACCCTTGGAGTTTTTTTTATACATTGAGATTTTAATACGCGTTTTATCTAATCGGGAAGTATTTTTAATATTTTTCCGATTTCATAAGGGTGAAAAATTTCCGTAAAGCCAATGTTAAATCAAGTGACTTTCGACCTGGAAAATATGGAGTAAAACTTGGTTGACCTAGGACGATTTTGAAAGAGATTAAAGTTTGCTGCCTAAATAACGACATATTTCGTTTTCAGATATTAATCTAATTATCGTTCCACTAACGGAACCTCCTTAAATTGATTCAAATCGACAAAGTTACGATAATATCTCGAAAATCAATGAAAAGAGTGACGAATATTGAAAATTTCTTCTCCCCAGTCAAACTCGTGATTCTCCATAACCTTCTTCGTGAGAATCGATTAAAAAATGAAAGATTCTTCAAAATGGTCGAGTGCCAGAGGATGCAAGAGCAGGATTAACAAACCTTTTGAGAAATTCAACAATTAACGATTTCTAATCATGACAAATGATTGTCTGACAGGAGTCTGACGTTCCGCACCGATTACGTCGCTTTTGCATTTGAATATTTTTCTGATGCATGGAAATTTCGACGGACTGCATTCACGAAATTGATTTGATTAATTAATAAATATATATTTATCGAGACAAAACGACGTGTTGCATAAAATTTTGTGTATATGTGAAAAATGATTAATTTATTCGAATTTGCTGGTAATTAACTTTATTCGTTGAGTTCGTTAAAAATTGTTATAGCAAATGCGGAACGGTCTTGCCGGATTTATTAAGGGGATGCGAGCGTGAATGTGAAATAAAATGATTCGAAAACTCACGAGACTTGATGTGGAAGGACGATATTTTAGCGAGAGATGATACGACCTCCGAAGGACGTAATCGCAATGATTCGTCGAAACAAAATCTGGCTGTGGACAATGGGTTCGTTAGTGCGCACTTAATTGGCCGATAGGGATAAAGATAGACAGAGATCGAAAGAGAAAGAGAATAAGCAGACGAGGGAGAAAGAACTCGGCATACAATTACGACGCGTATAACTATGTCTGCAAATATATAAATATATTCGAGGTGTAAAGTCCAGGGGGAAAATGAATTTTGCCACATGCAAATCGCAATCATCGAATGATTCATTTCTCTTATGAGCTTACCGGTATGTTCGCGCACTGTGTTTTATTATCTCGGTTAAATGCAACGGTCCATACTGCATTAGCAAAAGTACGAATGCGAGAAAGAATGAGATTCGTCGAGGGACTCGTAGCAAATGAATTAATTTTTCAAGCCAGTAAATGATTTTGTGTAAATTCCAGCGATTGTTGAATAATCGCAAAAGTCATTCATTCGTGAAACGATAAATTAATTGAGCCACGATTTTATTAGATTATGGAATTTCTCGATAACAGAATCATTCTTTGTCGAGATAAAATTCACACTGGGTTCTCGATCTCCTGGACCGACACGATTGTTTAGCTGGATCATAAAAAATATTGCAAATGTAATGCCATGAAGATTCATACGCTGCGCGGTCTTCAAGGTTAATCAAAATTTACGTAATGCTTGCTTAATTGATGGCTGTAGTGGCAGGAGATTAAATTTTTAACGTTCGTTATCAAAGCACGTTAGGGATGCTGTGGGTGGGCAAAAAAAAAAAATTGGCAGGTCTTAGATACGAATGCTCGAGCTGCAGAGTGATTTTGTTACTTCTGTTTATATGTATATATATAAATCGGAAAGATGGAGAGGTCCAGAGAATCTACGGCAGGGTAAATTGAGCTTCCAATCCAATCACGAGACAGGATTCGTCTCTGTCTCGCCCTGGGGCTCCCCACGGAGCAGCTCCAAGGGTAGAATGCCGTTTACAGGAAGGAGTGAGAAAATCGCTCTGGTAACTAACGTAAAACGGAGAAATGTCCAAGATATATAAGTAGAAACGCAGGCGAAGAGAGAGAAAGAGCGAGAGAGAGAGTTTAAGAGAGCAGAGGAAAGTGGAGCTGTTAGATATGGGTTTATACCGGCAAGTGCGTTTTTGATGGGATTTTTAAATGAGCGCCAATTGCGTTTAATGCCGAAGGGGCCATGTTGCCCTTGCCTGACGCCAAGAGTAATTTTCCCGTTGAGTAAAAGAATAAATAAATAACGAAAAATTAAACCTTTGCGTTGGATCTCGAAACCAATTTTTCTTGCAATCTTCCAATTGCTTAGCGTCAATAAAACGTTATCGAAAGTAAAAGAGACCCAGGAACGTTCGTTCCTAAAAATTGGGTTTTAACGAATATCATAAGAACTTGCAAAATCTTCAACACCCTCGAGAGTTTCAATTCTCTCGTTTCAATTGCGCTGCTCACAGCTTATCGCGTCAGTCTCGAGCTTTAATAGACACTTATCGAATTAAAAATTTAAACCCGCGCACACACGCGGGTTATATGCAACTCCGAACTTGTCTTGTCTCCTAAAACGCGCCCTCTTGCGACACATTTCCTCCTTCGCGCTCAATCTCGCTATGCGGGGCCAAGAAATTAATTGGCACTTAATCCCCTTAACGAGACATTAACACGTAGTCAGTGGATATGAGATATTTATCCTCTTGTTTTATACGTTTCCTTGCACCTCGTACACTTGTACGAATAAATGACGTTCAAGTTTGCATCGTTGGAGTGCAACGAAATTTTTTTTTTTGCGGCAAAACTCGTTATTTAAATGCGGAATGTAATTACGAGGTAAAAACGATCGATTTTTGCGACCCAAAGAGTGTAAGGGCTCGAAAAATTTGGATAGCTTTGAAAATTAAACAAATCATCGATTGCGAACTTCAGCTTATTCATAAATAAACGTTCAACACAGTAAAATGCTCGAGATTCAATGTGTGTGTGTGCGAGTTAGAGAAACTTTAACTTTGACTTAGATTTTGGTTTGGAAACCGACCAAAATTTCATTCAAACTTCTGAAACGTCGCAGATTTCGTCACGTTTGTTCTTTCCGAATGAATGAATCGTGCAACAAGTTCGAGAGGCTTTTATTTGTGGATAATTGTTGCATCGGGAATTTTCATATTCAAAATTAGTTGCTTTACGAACTTTGAGCCGAACCACGTGGTTGCCTTGACGAGGTTCAATGTTTTGTGAACATTAAATTAAAGTTTTTTTCCGACTTGGAAGAACTTTTCGTTGAAAACAGAAATTTATGGAGGGGAAATGAGTCTTTTTCGCTCATTGGAGATGCATGGCATATAAATTGGAATTCTATATAGTTCGGGTCATTTTTTTACAAGCTCACGATCTATGGAAAGTAATAAAAGATTGATGGGATCGAATGAAAAGTTTGTCGGTTATTTTAAAGCGATGGGTCCCTTCGGAGGCTCTCGATGCTTTATTATCTTTATCACGAGATGGATTCGATCGATTTGATCCGGAAGAGACACGAACTTTTTGAATTAAGCAGGTTGTACGCGACTCTGAAAAGTTATTATCAAAGGAAATGATGGCACTGACCTGGTTCGTATTCGCTGCTGCGATCTTCTCCGGATTTCTTCTCTGCAAGTTCTTGAAAACGTCCACGCTGCCCCGTCCCGTATCACACGTGAATAGTTTGCTCGTGGGAAAGTCTACGTTGGTGTTTTTGCGTTTGAGAATTGCGATAGAATTTGGCGGCAGAAAATTTCGTGTACGAAAAGTGAAAACCAACAAATACGGAAATTTTGAAAAAAGAGCGCGAGAAAGAGAGAAATTTGTGTGTGTGTGTTTGGGAGAAAAAAGTTCAAAGATGGTCAAGTCGTGAGAAAAGTGTACGGACGAGTTTTCTCTCTCTTTTGCTCTTTCTCTCTCTCTTTCGAGCAGTGACCTCGCCCGAAAGGACGATGCGGCTCTCGGTGAGTTCGGCGCGTGACTGTGTGACTCGACCTAGCCTGGGCCATCGTCAACCAGCGGCAAACCCTCTTCTGCCCCTGTGTCTCTTGGCCGAAGCTGTAACTGCGATACTTGTTCTCCCTCTTCGGCGGCTCCAGCATCCCCGTTTATGCCACCCCACTGTAGACTGACTCTCTTGACGTCGTCACCAACCCTCGCTCGCTCTCTCTCTCGCTCTCTCGGGGAGATGTTCTTCTGGTCCATAGAGCCTGCGCTCTTGAGCAACACTATCCCCTTCCCTGGCACCTCGTTCTCCATCCTCCCTGTGGCGTTTACTCGCCTATTCCTCTGTTTTCAACCCTCACTTTGTGTCCATACATATATGTATCTCTACGTATAGCCTTGAGTCGTTATATATAGAGTGTAAGTTGCCTTTATAATCGAAAGCTTTGGTGTATGGCATGATGTTGCTTGTGGAAGGAGCGATTTGTATTTTAGACCGCAGGCCTGTGTCAATGCTTGCGAATTGAAAAATGTCTGATAAAAATGCAAAGAAAGAATTTGTCTGGATATAAAAGAGGATGATGAGCTTGGAAAATCTCGACTGAGTTCGGATTCATTATCAAGTAATCCGAGAGCAAGTGCCAAGGGAATAATGAGCATGCTCACGAGGTAGTTTAGCTGTAAATATGGTGGAAGGAACCAAGTTCTATGGGTATGAGGATATGAGGCGAATGTATGAGATTGATTTAATGTTGGGGCTGGAGGAACGTGGCGTGTCGCTCTCACCTAATATAAATAAGGATCGGCTAAGCTCGCTCTACCGTTACGTAATTGCGATGGTATTAAGCTGGGTATCGTTAGGACGGGGGTAGGGAAATCATGATCCTTCGTACTGTTTAGGAGGAGAGTAAGGAAACGCTTGACTCGTGGCTAAGAGAGAAGGGAAGACAGGCATGAAAAGCAATTTGGAATTAGGCAGTGGCACGTGAGCTCTGGTCCAGGGTTCTCGGCCATAATTTCTGTCCAACCACCAAAAACACGCCATCATTTTTTCAAATATTCTGATGACTGGAAAAATTAAAAAAAAATATAAAACAAACAATGTGAATTAAACGTTCCGAACAAATTTGCGAATGCAGTAAACTTCAGTGTGGCATTCACGACCAAGTGCACTCGTGTTCTCTGTACCGTGTGCTAAGCATCTGTTTGGCACGTCCTAGAGAACAGGTTGAAAATGAATTGAAGCATAATATAAAAACAGGCAATATTGCTTGTTAATCAAAAGTATTTTTGCTGAAAGTGGGAGCTACTGATGGCCATTGTGGCCATCGAAGCTATACATGCAGAGGTTGTTTTGGTCCATCGCTTTTTCGACGAAAATAAAGCCCCAGCTCTATAGTTGGTTGAACAAAAACTCTGACAATAGTTACTTGTGTAGGAATTTCGTATACGTACTGAATCATTCGTGGGTATATGTATGAAAATGGAAAAGGTATACGAAGTAGGCGATAGACCGAAGCGGGCTCTGGTCCCCTGCCAATATGTATATTTGTATATTTATTAAGTCTATAGGCGCAGAGGATAAATGGACGAAAAAATCGGAGTAACCGCTCCATCAGGTGTATATTGGTTCGTCGGATATCGCCAAAACCCTTTCGCGTGCGCAGAGGAGAGAGGGAGACCAAGAGACAGAACAGAGCGAGAGAGAGAGAGAGAGAGGGGAATCTTTTAGCTGTCATATAGAGTTTTCCCTGTTTCGCTTCGTTAGACATTGGTAAAGATACAAAGATAATTGGTCATTGGGCTATGTCGTTAAGCTCGCTCGTACACCCGATCTACTCGGCTATACTCTCTTGTGCTGCAAACCTGCCACAGTGATTATCATGCTAGCGATGAGGTGCTGAAGCCTCGTACACAACTTTTATATTTCTATGTGTACATACGTGTGCACATGAAATATATACAGACATGTCTCTCCAACCTTTTGCTCTCTCTCCCTCACTCTCTCACTTTCTCTTCTTCTTGCCGTTCATTTTACTTTGAAAATGTCCAGGCAAAAGCACTTTGTGGCGATATTCCTTTGGGTGATGCCGTTGTTGTTTCGGCTTCAGTATTTCAGTTTACATCAAAAGACCTCTACACGCCCATACGCTCCCTTCTCCACCCCCGGCTACCCTTAACACCCCCTAACTACCCTTTCTTTAAAATACATGTCTAACCATGTGTTTAATATTTTTTATCCTTCGATAGCTTGATCCGGCTTCTCAAAAATTCAAATCTTGTCTATCCACGCGATTGTGCCAGGTGCATGCAGTGTGAAATCCGAATTGAGCCGAAATGATCCATTTTTTGAAGAAATTTTCGAATCTCATGATTTCTGGTCTGATTATTAAGGAAGTAACATAGGAAGTAGAATTAATGGACAGAAAAATCTCAAATTTGGCAGAAAGTTAGATAATTATGTAAAAATAACTCGAACCAATTTTTTTGGGCTGAGGTGGGTTTTTACGCGAGATATTTGTAAATATTTGACAAGACTTGACAACCTATTTAACATGGCCTCTTATGGCAAGTCACGGAATAGGCTGTACATTATTCTTCATGTCTCCGTGATTGATGGATAGATTGAAATGAAAATTGAACATCAGAGAGATTAAATCCTCATAATCGTTTACCACGCTTAAAAACGTTCAAAGGTGACTTGTTAGGGGAATGATAAAAACTATAAAAAGCACTTGCAGTGGATTTTATTTTTCGACTCTCCCTAAAATATAGCAACGTCACGTATTCGAGGTTAAATGTGCGCGAAATTTGAAATTTGACAGATATTATAGCGAGTCAACGAAATGTGACATTGGAAGATCGATTACTACTAAAGTCAAATTTGATCAAATCTTTTTATGACTAGCTCGGAAGCTGCGTTTCTCCCTTAAAGTCTGGCGAAATTTAAGCGATTTTCGTCTCCGATTTATCCGAATGAATTCTGATCAGGAGATTGTCTTAATTCTTAGGCACACTTTGCTTGAACCGGATCGCAGGACCCGATTCTCGTTCAGCCAGGAATTCATCCATGTTTCTCCGTTTTTGTTTTTTTTTCTTTGCATAATGTTCCGGGTTTTCAGTTTTTCCTAGCAAAAACGTAGCTACCGCGATATAAATAATTGCTACTCGCGTAATTGTTTTCGGACAACGTCCTTACGATTTTTCAGTCGTAGAAGATTCAATTAAACTTCGTCTGAATTGTTTATTTCTCATGTTTTATTCAGCAGACTGTGTGGGAAATGTTGGAGGGATTAATATTCGAGAAAAGATGAATTTAGTGACGTAATGATTCGCTAATGATATGCCGCTGAAAGATGCACCGAGGCTGCGAGGCTCACTTGGCAGTTGAGCTGTGGAGCTTGAATTTGGTTCGTGCTCGAAGGATCGCACGTAGAAAGTCGGTGGAATGAGAGACACACATAAAATTAGTATGAATGTGTGGGTTTACGTAGACGAAAGCAGAGCAGATTCAAGGGAGACCTTGTCGTTGGCTGGATTTACATGTCAATGGCGGGTAATATAAATTACACGTAATTACGTCGTTCACCGATGTTCTCGGGCGACGACTAGCGGATTTGATTTGAACGTTTTTGTTGCGAAATTCCGCAGCTAATTTATCTTTTCCTCGTTCTCTTAGATCTCGCGAGAATCTCTCGTTTTTTTTTTGTTCACTGACCTTTTCGGCGGTTGTAACAGAATGGAAAATCACGATTTCCGTATTCTTGGATTCAGAAAAGTTAACCGTTTGAATGCAAAGGGAGAAAATGGGCAAGTTTTGCTCGAGCAGACCGCGGATACTGCAACTTTAGCTCAGTTTTGTCTTTTTCTCTATCGCACTTTTTGTTTGCCCATAATAACACAATTCACGTTGAATCGTTCTGTTCGTTTTTCTGGGCTTTACTTTTCGTATAATCGTAGGCTCGTATAATAAAACGAGAAGTTGGGTGGCGTGCGGCCTTTTCTCTTTTTCTGTTTCTCTCGTTCTCAAGCCGTGCCGCTGGAAAGTGTGATGTTTATGCTCATAATAAGCGACGAGCGTAATTTGGGGGAATGAGCAGGCCGAGGGAAGCGTCGGCTCGAGATAATTAGAGAAATATCGTTCGATAGAGTTCGCTCGACTCGTCGTCGTCCTACCGTTGTTTCTTCTCTCTTGCCTCCGTATATGTTGGCCCTCGCGTTTGTCTACGTACACTCGTTGTAACGGGGTCGTTAAACGGCCAGGCCTGCGAGACGAGAATCGCGTTCGCTCGGCCTCGTGCCTCTCTCTCTTTCTCTGTACGAGCCAGAACATCACAATTGTACGCAATCGAAACTTTGGAAAACAACGCTCAAGTCCAATCAACAGATATACATTCCCATGCAATCCAGCCTTAAGGGCATCCACTATGCTAGATCGCAAAACGTATAAATGTACAACGTTCCCTGCTCTGCTCCTTCCACTTGCTTCTCCACATCGAAACAACCATCAGCACCACAACGTTATGATCCTAACCATATCGCTCCCTTAACGGCCTGTATCTCTTCCCAACGCTCGCAGCATCCCTTCGCCATGAATGCAGTTTTCCCCCCCCAAAAACTATCTTTTCGTCGCGCTAGATTTCCTCTCGTTCCTGGGACTCGTAAGGCTCGCGTCGACCCCCAAGTGCCAAATCGAACGGTCCCACTTTTTTCTTTCTCGACGATTTTCCTTTCTCCATTTTCCACGTCTTCGAGTCGCCGTTCCATTATCGTCGAATGGACCGCACGACCGAATCGTTTACCTCGTCATTCTCCTTAACCCGATTCCCTTGCCGCTGGATCTTACAAACTGATACGTTGATGCGTTTTGTTCCAGTTAATTACTCACTTTGGAAAATATCAATTAAAAACTTGTTGTTTGTCTCGATACGATTTTCATTCATTTCTAGAAACTTCTTTAGCCGGTCTGTCCAGAGTTTTGGGACATTTGTGGCATCGATTTTTTTATTTCGAGAGTTTCTTCGAAAACTCACAGTTCGATGATACATTTTCGTCTTTTTTATTAGTGTGTGCACGAGAATGTCCATTGGGAAAGGAAAAATGTCGTGAGAAAATGGAAAGAGGCGGGCAAAGTGGAATAAGCTCCGAAAAAATTGAATTTTTCATTTTCTAGAACTCAAAAATGTGAAGATATTGAGGAGATTTAAATTTGAGATTTTTTACGATATTTGACACATGAAAACAACTAAATTCCAATTTTCGGGGGGCCGTTTCTTTGTCTGCGTCTTCCTTAATAAAATTCCATAAAAACCCGCACGAAATTCCGTTCTTAATGTTATTTCGAATGTGAGTTCGATTTTTCCGCAACTTAAAAATGTGAAGATGTTATGAGGGGATTTAAATTTGCGATTTTTTGAGATATTTGAAATATGAAAACAACTAAATTCCACTTTTTTTGGGGGCCGTTCCTTTGCCTGAGTTTTCCTTGATAAAATTACATAAAAACCCGCCCGAAATTCCGTTGTTCAATGTGAATTCACAATTTCGAGCAAGTAGAATGAAAATTGTGATGCTGTGGGCCAAAATGGCGAAGGATGGCGTAAAATTTTTTATCATCGATCCGATATCTCGGAATAACGAGACACTGCACTTTTCTACATTGAAATATTTTTTTTCAGAAATTTTTATAGTCTTCTTAGGCCTTAATATCAAGAGCTGGATAATTTTGAGATAAAATCAATAATTTTTAGATGAAATGGATAATTTTTAGATAAAATGGATAATTTTGAGATAAAATGGATAATTTTTTGATAAAATGGATAATTTTGAGATAAAATGGCCATTTGTAAGGACCTGGAAATGAAGATTTTTGTTGTGTGACATCGAGGACTGAGATCCTAGTATCTTTTTCGATCGTTCTCGTCCTTTTCCACTTTAGTCTTCACTAGAGAGCATCTCTTTCGATTCTTCTCGCCGTGAGGGGTCTTCGGATGACACTGATTTAGTGGCTATAAGTCAGATCCGACACGCAATTAACCCCCACCCTTGAATTCTTCGCACAGCGTTTGCGACTGCGGTACGCAAGCTCCACCGGCCAATCTATGAGCTTTTTATTTTTTTGTATTTTCCTATGATACAGTGAAGTCGCTATAGCGTTTATAAAATATTCTCACACACGTTTTCGTTCCGTCCGAAAAAAACGACGGATATAGGTGAAAAAGCTTTTTGATTAAAAAAATAGAAAAAAAAATTAAAACTCAACATTTCGCTGGGAAATTTGGATCCACGGGAGTTTCGATCCGGACGTGCGTAAAATTTTTATGAAAATCTATGGAGCCCAGGAAACTCGATAGCGTCTGTTTTTATTTATTTTTTTTCCCACCGATTACAAGGACGTTTATTTTTATCTGGAATACTTTTTAGAATTTTTCCTTGCACGATTTTTCTGGCATTTTTCCGAAATGAATGTTTCAGAATTATCGACGTGAACGCGAGAAAAAGGGGTGGAAAAATATCACAAGGAATCGTTTTTCTCTTTGCATTTTACGAAATATTTATTGCGATGACAAGTTTTGGGCGGAAATGCACGCTGGAACGACTGGAAAAACGGTTCGCTGTCAATAACTTTTTTCAGTTCGTTAAGCTCGATGCAGAAATCTGTTTTGATGGAAAGGATTTGCGGGAGGGAGAGCGCGACGTCGTCGTTCGGCATTGTTTCATCCTGGAATTCGCATAGCAAGAGCGATTAGGTTTAGAAGTGTATAAAAAAATGGATAAACGCAGGGGCGAGAAAAGTTGAATTTTATGATTTCGTGCTTTATGTTTTTTGCGTTGGCACTTTCTCCGGCGGGTGATTTTCGCCATGGTGATGTTCGAAAAGGCCCCAGGGCTGAATGTTTCCGGACGAAGGGAAGAGGAAGATGGAAGAATTGGACCGAGCAGAGAGCCACGAGTCGGAGGAAGAGAAAACGCGAAGGACCTCGTGCTAGTGAGCGGGATGCAAGTATAAGGAAGATGGGGAATGACAGGGGGTGGAATTCAATTTCCATCCTAACCAGAGAACAGCCTCCCGACCGTCTAGTTTCGCTCTGATGTCGCGAGCTACCGAGAGTCGCTACTACCAGAGCACAGTTGACTACCAATTTATCCCATATATTTATATGTCTTCGGTATATGTGTGAGTCTGGCGTAACTCTCGATATCAACTGGTGAGGAGGATGGGCGTCCATCTTCTTTGGAAGCGACAAGCCGTAATGATACTCAGATACACGTCGATTTTGACTGTGGTTACTTGTCTCGCTCTCGTCAGTAGAGAGACATTCAAACGGACCATTTGTTTCCATATGGAATCCCTGCAATCTATATTTATATGATATTCGTCCTACGGAAAATACGACTAAACAGGAAAGACGTTGTCTCTGATTTTTTTTTTTATTGATTTTTTGAATAATTGAAAAAATCATGCACGGAGAAAACGGATTCGTTTTGTTTAGTAAGAAATAAAATATTTTGGGAAAATGTCCTATACGAAGGTTAAGAAGCAAAAGAATCGTAGCACCAATTGCAAAACAGCATAGTATTTTTTAACACTTACAATTTTTCTTAGCATGAATTATAAACAGTTCTATATGAATAAGAAACAGGAATGCGCGCGATAATGAATTTCAGGTTTGTTTTCATGGACAATTTACTATTTCAGATAAGAATTCAGTTATGAGTGAGAATATTTCAAATTTTAAACGTCGACATAGTAAAATTCTATTATCCCAATATGAATATATATCGAACATGTGTGAAATTTTATCACACGTATTGGTTTGTTTACCGTGACCATTGCGATTTTCTTTAATTGCTATGCTAAATTGTAAAATCAGTTTCAATCTGATGATCCCGTTTTACTATGCTGTTTGGAACGATTGGTCGCACTGCCATTCGAGATATTTGCTGTAATTTCCGAACTGTCCTCAAAATACTATAATTTTCAACGATAAGTAACTGGATTCCTAGTATATTTCGTAATAATTTTCGACTTCGTTTTCTCCGTGTGAAAATCTCTTTTTTTTATGTGTAACTTTTTCGTTGGGCTTTATTGACGTTTGACGTAATAAAAATCTTCAAAAAACGGTTGTTTCGATCAGCTGGTGTATGCAGCAATATCGAACCTTCAATTCTTCATGCCATATGATTACGTCGTTGACCTGGATTAATTTTATGATCCTGAAGTTTTCATGGTTGCAAATAAATGAAATGGAAATTTTTCCAAACTGAAAAGGCAAATTCTTTAATTTACCAAAAGTTTTGGCGAAGCATAAAAATGACTTTGAAAAAATTTCTATTTCGTTTATTTGCAACGATGGAAACTCCAGGATCATTTTATTTTTTTTTTTTAATTCCAATTCCCAGGATAGCTTCGATGGTGAAAAAAAAAGTTTTTTCAAGACAGCGTTGATTTCTATGAATATTATATTTTCTTATTTTCGTTTTGGGTTCGCTAAATTTGGATCGAGGAATTTTGAAAAAATGAAAATCGTCGCAGGGATTCGAAAATTGTGGCTTTCATGTATCGTTTTCTTGGGAACTGGACGATGGATTCAAAAATAATTTCAGTGATGGATGGACGGTAGATTTTTCTATGTTATTGCCAAATTTCAAGCCTCAAAGTGCGAGCTGACGTCGATTATTGAGTCTGAAAAAATCTTCTTAAGGTCATGGATCAGTCACATCGAATTGTTGAGAAGAAAATTCTTCGTTGTTGTTTGACTAATCAGGAAAAGGTTTTGTCAGTGTCAGTATCGAAAATATTTAATTTCGCATTGTGTAAATAAAATAAAGAACAATAAAGAGAAAATGGAATTTCTAGCTCGTGATTTTCTTCGCAGATAACCCTCGCGTGGTTATCTTTGCGGTAGTCCTTAAACGTACGATGGCACCTTCTTGGGAATATTTCATATCGCGAGGATGAAGGTTTACGACCCGAGAACCGCGCGATACAGATATATGAGGCAATGGAGAAAGAGAAATCTCCAACAGCTTGGTCGAATCGCGTAGCTTTGCAGTGTAGGGGTCACTCGGCGGTATGAAAGCTTCGAGAAATCCTAATGTAAATTCGGCTTTGACCGCGTCTATGCAAATGACAAATGTCGTTACGATCCTGTAATGCTTTCGAATGTACGTGACACGTACGATACGAGCTACAGGCTTCAAGAGATCAGCCAGCCAATCCTTCCTCTCTGCTGTGATATGCATGTGCCCTTCAAAAAGCTTCTAACCCTTGCAATGTCTAGAAATAATCTCGAGAGGCCCAGTATTCTCTGATATTTCTCCTTGATAATGTTCCACATCAAGAAAAAAGTAACAAATTCATTTGGAGCAGCTCGACAAATTCTTTCCCATATTTTTGTCATCATTATTATTTCAACTGTTTCCATGTGTCTATCAATTTGTATTTTCCATGAATTTCTCATGAACCAAACGAATTCTGGTCCATCATTAGGAATTCTTTGTTCTTTTTTCCTGAAGATAATTAGGAAATCTATGCGGTGGATTAAAACGTGTATAAATCGTGCAGGCAGTCTAATTTGTAGGAAAAAAATTTTCAGACCTCCAAATAAATGATAAAACTAATTTGATCGTGGAGACAAATTTGATATTTTGTGAAGTATCGAACGTCAATAAAGAAACATGAATGATGGTTTTTTCTTTAGGAAAGTTTTTAAGGAGGTTCCGCTATGGCGCAAGGGAATAACGAATAAAGTGAGGCACATTTCCCAAAAAAATGACCATCTGCTTTTCGTTTAGCAAGCGATCCGTTGCCAAAATCTTAAAAAATGAGATGTTCCGAGCATTCTGTCGATTTTAACTAGAAATATCTCCTCCAAACATTCGTTGACCCCACTATTTTTTTATTGATTCGGAACCCTCGGAGTTTTTTTTTATAAATTGAGATTTCAATACGCGTTTTGTCTAATCGGGAAGTATTTTTAATATTTTTCCAATTTCATAAGGGTGAGAAATTTCCGTAAAGCCAATGTTTAATCAAGTGACTTTCGACTTGGAAAATATGTAGTAAAACTTCGTTGACCTAGGACGATTTTGAAAGAGATTAAAGTTTGCTGCCTAAATAACAACATATTCCGTTTTCAGATTTTAATCTAATTATCGCTCTACTAACGGAACCTCCTTAAAGGAATACTTTTTTGAATTTGGAATCGTGGGCCAACATTTTTTGAACTGTCTATAGCGAATTGAATGAGAATTTATTGAATTATCATGCGAATTAATTTTTTTTCTGGATTCGATTTCGTTGATTAATGGCTCTCAATTACGTCACGTTTGGATGGGACGAATATTAAAAACGATTCTAGCTCCTGGGCTGCTCAATGCTATTTGTTTCATTTTTATCGCCCTGCACGCGAGCACTTCAGCACATTTGTTTCGTTTTTTTTTTTTGTTATTTAGTCAAACCGAGCGAAAATGCAGCGACGTCGTTCACTTGTCTCGTTCCTTCGTTTGTCTAATTGCTCGTACGTATTTGCACGAGTGCAAATACGAGGGAGTGCGCGGCAAACCTGAGAGTCGAGACGCGTGTCCGCTTTGTGCAACGGTGTCCCTTTTCTTTCGCTTTATCTCACATGCGTTTTTTTCCTCATTTCACGCGCTCGGTCTACCGAATCATAACACTCCGGGAGTCCGTTTTTAAAAAGACTTGTAATCACCCAAATAATAAATCAGCTTCATTGTCCAAGAGGAAAAAAACGACTGGGGCGAGACCGTATCGGGGGCGTATGCAGCTCACGCATAATTCGATTGGATATACTTTTGCACCCGTTCAACTTTTCTCTCGTTTCTCTTTTCAATATTCTCCGCATTTTCTTCCGCATCAAAAATATTGCAGGATCCCTTTTTTACGACAAATTTTCGGAAGAATCATTGTAAGTTCTGTACGATCGAAAAAGCGCGAAAACAATTAAAAAAAAAAAGATAATTACAGACTTATGGACGAGTCTAAAGTTTGCATCGTTGGAATGCAACGAAATTCGTTTCTTATCTTTGATAAAAATAATTATTCGAATGCAGAATGTCATTACGATGATAAAATGATCGATTTTTGCCACCCGAAAAGCATATTGGCTTGAAAAAATTGGATGACATTGAAAATTGAATGAATCATTAGTAAAATCAAATCTTTTTCGTTGCATTCGAACGTTGCAAACTTCAGCATCATATTTTTATATTTTTTTCTACGGGATTCTACTAAAATTTAAATAACATTGAAAATTGAACGAATCATTAGTAAAATTAAATATTTTTCGTTGCATTTCAACGTTGCAGCGTCATTGACTTGGCCGCTGTCCAGGAGGCCAAACTGTTGACTCGCGATTCTACATTTTTCTCCAAAAATCCTCAATCATTTCGCATTAAATCCAAAAATAATTTTCCTTACCGTACGAATCGCCAAAACATTCTCCACCTCGTTAAATTCAGAAATTATCATTGCACCTTCACTCAAACGCAATAATTTCGTGATAACAGACAAATTGTCCGAAAAAAATTTCCAAATTTTCCGGTTTAATGGAACGAATGGATTTCGATTTTGAATTTTTTTTTAACGAGGATGTTAACCGAACAAAGCACGCGACGATACTGGCTAATACGGTGGTAAATTCAGCCTCACCTCGTCATTTGCGTGGCCTCTCACAACCTTTATTTTTTGCCGCTCCTCTACCGGAATATATCATTGTACCGTTCCCATACAAAGACCCGGACCCACGCACACACGCACACGTATGTATTTTGATAGATCGAACGAACCGAGCACGGGAGTACGCATAAAAAGAGCGGGAACGAGACGGAACGAATTGCTGAACGAATCCGACGAAACTGAACGCGGACACGGGAGCGTCCTTCCGGTACCGCATTTCCCGCACCGGATACTAATATCCATGTATTTTGCACAGCTGATTATGGCGATTAATCCACCTGATTGACTCTCCATACAAAATACGAATCGTTTCATTTTCCTATAGCGCTAATGATGTTCGGTGCGTATTCAGGTAAATCAAATGTTTCGTTGCTGCAGATTGGCATTTTGTATTTTGGGTCAATCTTTTGAATTAATTATGCGAAAATTTTCGACAGGCTGGTTTTTCGAGTCACGAGCCTCAGAAAGTCGAGAGCCCACGTCCTGATTATTGTTTGTTTTTTCATACTTTGCTCGACGAAAGATAATCGAGTCGTGATATTCAAATTCATGCTCTCGAAACTTCATAAAAGTATTGAAACTACTTAAGAAAGAAACACAGCTACTGAGCTAGTCATAAAAAGATTTGACCAAATTTGACTTTAGTAGTAATCGATATTCCAATGTCACATTTCGTTGACTTGCTATTATATCTGTCAAATTTCAAATTTCGCGCACATTTAACCTCGAATACGTGACGTTGTTATATTTTAGGGAAAGTCGACAAATAAAATGCACTGCAAGTGCTTTTTATAGTTTTTATCATGCCCCTTACAAGTCACCTTTGAACGTTTTTAAGCGTGGTAAATGATTAGGAGGATTTGATCTCTTTGATGTTTAATTTTGATTTCAATCTATTAATCAATTACGGAGATATGAAAAATAATGTACAGCCTATTCCGTGACTTCCCATAAGAGGCCATGTTACATTGGTTGTCAAGGCTTGTCAAATATTCACAAATATCTCGCGTAAAAACCCACCTCAGCCCACAAAAATTGGCACGAGTTATTTTTACATAATTATCTAACTTTCTGCCAAATTTGAGATTTTTCTGTCCATTAATTCTATTCCCTGCGCTACTTCTTTAAGTCGCGAATGCAATTATAAAAAGTACTTTTTCGTCTGCATCAATTTTTAAATTTGAGATGGAATTGTTTCACGATTCCCTGAGCATTCCTGATGCAGTTATTATTGAACTTTTATCACGTATAGAAATTTTGGGAGTATATTTATGCAATAGTCGTCGGTTTTTATGCAAGGAAAAAGCACAGTGAAGCCGAAAACGACGTTGCATCGTCGTCGAACGAAAATCAAGTTTAATATTTTTTGGTTGTTTAACCGGGGGCTTGCAAAAACATCACCACTTCGTCAATATTCGGTTTATGGAAGAAGAGACAGAGGGACGAAGAGAGAGAGAGGGAGAGGGCCGGGTAGTTTGGTTGAGGGGTGTAAGAAAAAAAGTGAAAAAAGGTAAAACCGGTGGAGCCGTAGCCTCGTGAGGGAGCAGATTAAAACAGGATGCAGAAGACGAAGACGAAGAAGAAGATGATGCCAACGACAAAACGAGGGAAAACTCGCCGAGGGCGAAAATTTATGGTAAAACGGAGAGAGGTGACGACGCGACACTGGCCGCGGTTGGCAGACGACGTGACACCTCGTCGCATCGCTGCACAACACACACCCCCCGCGGCACTCGCTCGAAAACTTCAAAATGGGCCACCTCTCGCCCTCTGTTCTCCTTCTCTCGATTTTCCTTCATCACTCTTCGCTACCATCGCAAAACAGTCTCTATTACTATGGACTTTCCTTATCCTATGAGGGAACATCCCCTCGATTATCGCAACACTTCTAAACTTAACAATATATTTTCCTCGATGTGAGAAAAACCGGTTTTTCATGGGTCTTGAGAGATTTTATTTCACTGCATCGACAACCGAGTCGTTCAGCATAATTTCTTCGAGTATTTCAGCAAAAAGAGAAGAATTCTTTATTTTAAGGAGGTTCCGCTATGGCGCAAGGGAATAACGAATGAAGTGAGGCACAATTCCCAAAAAAATGACGATCTCCTTTCCGTTTAGCAAGCGATCCGTTGCCAAATTCCTAAAAAATGAGATGTCCCGAGCATTCTGTCGATTTTAACTAGAAATATCTCCTCCAAACATTCGTTGACCTCACTATTTTTTGATTGATTCGGAACCCTTGGAGTTTTTTTTATAAATTGAGATTTTAATACACGTTTTATCTAATCGCGAAGTATTTTTAATATTTTTCTGATTTCATAAGGGTGAGAAATTTCCGTAAAGCCAATGCTGAATCAAGTGACTTTCGACCTGGAAAATATGGAGTAAAACTTGGTTGACCTAGGACGATTTTGAAAGAGATTAAAGTTTGCTGCCTAAATAACAAAATATTTCGTTTTCAGATTTTAATTTAATTATCGCTCTATTAACGGAACCTCCTTAACGCAGAGGCAATCTGGTTTATAAAATTTTTTGTTTTTTTTTTCCTAACTTCCTCTCGTCTTATTGGAATGAAATTCGAGCAAACATCGCCCTTTGATCTATTTGAGCTGATTTGCACTGCTTAATCCACAGTGATTTGAGTCAAATATATTCTGACGTAAACACGACCATAGAGATATATGCATGGACAATGCCCATGGCGGTTGCAATACAACAACGACTGCCTGTGCGTTAATGGGCAAACGGAAGTCCTTCCCATCTGATTTCTGAATGGATACTCTCAGGGTGAAATGCGTCCTGGATGTATTTCGAGGTATGGGTGGCTGTGCCCATGAACGAGGCATAACGAGCCAGCGAATCGTTCCCACATATTCTCGTGATGGGAATGAAAAAAAAATAATTAAAAAAGCAGCAGCAATTTGAGGTGATTTCGAAAAGAAATCTAAAAATCTCGATTTTTGAGACAAATTTTTTTTTTTCGTCAGCACGATTCAAAATTCGATTGTTTTCGTCGATTACTTTTTACAAATCTCTGGAATGGAGTGGAGCCGATTTTTCCTGTCAGCCGAATCAAACTTTTACGATTAATAGAAAAAAGTCGGTCGTCGTTCATTTTCAAAGAAAAATCGTCATTCGGTGCCGAACGTCATCGCGAAATATCGATGACGAAATATTTTCTGCCTCGATTCGACGATCGTGGAATATTTTCAACGTATGCCAGACGAAGGTAATGAAACCGCGAGTGAATCCAATCAGAATCCTGTCCACAAGAATATTTTCTTATTAAAGAAATTCCATAAACGGCCATGACCCAGTCGCGATCAAATCAATTATGATCACCATCGATCAAGGCGATCCAGGGTTCACGAGTCCCAAAAGTAATTTTATCAGCGATATATAATTAGTAATAACTTTCGTCACCAAATGGTGTCTGTTCAGATGATGTAGAAAGTTTGCATCCAATACAAGCGAATCCATTATTTTACTCCATTTTTTGACTGCAGATTCAAAAATTAACATGCCGTTTCCGTCTTAACAATTTTTTCCCCAAAGAAAATTGAATGTCAAAGAATAATCGAGGCGATTCCAAAATTTTTTTAAACGGTCGATGAATAGAATGTTTTTTGTTAGACTCTAAAGATGCGGACTTCAATATTGTCTGTTTGGTACTTTTTTGATGACTCTGAAGCTTGCATCGTTGGAATGCAACGAAATTCTTTTTCATCTTCAGCAAAAATAATTATTCAAGCGCAGAATGTAATTACGATGATAAAACGATCGATTTTTGCCACTCGAAAAGCATATTGGTTCGAAAATTTTTGATGACATTGAAAATTGAACGAATCATCAATAAATTCAAATATTTTTCGTTGCATTCCAACGTTGCAAACTTCAGCATCATCTTTTTTGTACCTCCAAAAAAAAAAAATGACAAAGTTACAAAAAATCATAATAACCAAGAAAAATAATTTCCCTTCACCAGTTTGCGATCCCAATTGCGATAAAAAAACGAGATTACGTCATTGGTACCGCATCAGGATCCTTAGAATTGCTGCCCACGAAAGTTTTTCCTAAAGCCACGTGCCTCAATATTTAGTTTCCAGAATATTAGCCCACCCTGAGATGACCGCGGGTACTTCTTAGACGTCTTAGTGGCTCATAAATGCCTGCTACGATAACATTTAGAGCGGAGGCTCGTGCCAATCGAAACGAATAGGTATAGGCGTTTAGAAATTGGTCATGACAAAGGAACAATGCTCGTTTCTGAATTTCTACTTTTTTTTGTGTATTGTCTGCCCATCCTTTGCACTTGAATCCAATTCGTTTGCACGAAGATTGACGTTACACGTGTACGTCACTATTCACCAGTGTGTGCGTGTGTGTGTGCAGTTGGATGTGTTGGAGCCAGCTGAACTGTTTCATTCGGCACACGTTGGTTGGATCCGCATATTACATCGTCGAACAGACACTAAACTATAGGATACTCATGTTAGATAGTGCTCTGTATACATGTACGTATTATCTATTCTGTTAGTTGTTTGCAAAGCGAACGATTGTCCGTAGCACCATTCAACTATCAACTCGAGTGTTCGCGAGAGACCTCTCCGATCAATAGAGGAAAGACAAACGGATCTCGAAGAAAGTTTGTTGAATATTCGATGGTTCGTGTATTGTCGGTTTTCGTGTCACTTATAAAGACGATATGCATGAAATAATACCGTGTCATCTGTTATTCTTGAGCAATATAGACGGGATGCTTAAATCTTGTCACTCAAAACTTGCAATTTACAAGGAACAATGTTCAGCCAATTTAACAAGTCTATTCATTGCCCAAAGGGAGTTTGGTCGATTGTGCAAATGCTGGGCAAACACATACGTGTGGTTAGGAACATTTTTATGAGGGTTTTCCAGATGTTGATCGGAGGATCCAGGAACTTGGCGTTTTATTCTGGATCGAGGCATTGAAAACGTGGAATAAAAACGTCATGGAAACTGCTGTGAATCATTTTTTTTTTTGACAAAGAATTTTGAGGCCGAATGGAATTATAAATTATGACAAGGATGTCATTGCTTCTTGGACTAATTGGGGCTGTTCTGCGGTAGTTTAATTGGCCAATGATAGAAAATAGAGCGACGAGAATTTATGCTCCTGTTGACGCTATTTTATATAATTTGAAATTTTGTATAAAACGTAAGAATCGAAGAAAAGTCGTGTCTCTGGATGCGACAGAAGCCCTTAGATGTCTCTGTCACGTCCAGAGATCTGTGGCATCCTTTCTGACGGTTTGATTCATCGTGTCCCTCTCATTTGTGCGATCCACGAGGATTCATCGTTTCATTTATTTTTTTCTTTATTACCAATAATTTTTTTTTTCTTTTTTTCCCATTCGATACGGTTTGAACGAATTTAACGAGAATCATTAGTTCGCGATCGAGGCGAATGAGCCACGGCATATCTAGTTCGTGTCCTCGACGTCTTCAGCAACTCTCAGACTCTGGATTTGATCCAGCTCGAGTTCCTGGTCTTTGAAATCCGTTGCCAATGATTTCTTTTGCCCAACAGTTTCTCTTGCAGACAACAGCTTTTCTAAACCTTTTGGGCGCTTTACCTGTTGGGTTATGGAGTCATTTAGTCGTGTGACTTTTAGCCACAAGCTCTTGAGGCAATTGCAAGGTTGCTTAACCTTTCGAGCCATGGTTGCTGCGTTTTTTCGAGAAAATTACGAATGGATTCGATTGTCGTCAAAATACCCATTTGGGACGAAAAGAATTTTTGAATCGGTAGTTTTTGGTGTGAAAATAAAAAGAAGATGGATTTTTTACTTGAAAATTCTAAGTTGGCTGCATGAAAGGTCAATTGTATGGCTCGAAGGGTTGAAGAGAAGACGTTGAAAAAAAACTTGGCTATTTATTCTCTCGTGTCTATATTTTCTGCTGAACTGACCTCAGGATGAACCGTTAACCACTTGGCAAAACCCTTGACACTTTCAAGATGCGTAATACCCTTCCAAACCGCGTCCATGGTTTCAAGATCTTTGGGTACATTTTCGCACTCTAGCCACTTCCGATCGACTTGATTGCGAGGTGGTTTGAACCTTCGATGACTCGGTAAGACGGATCCAAAACCTGCCATTTCCGTTGATCTCCTCTCTGCTTTTGCATCCTTTGCTAAATGCTTTCTCGTCAGAGCCAGTTCAGTGGCATCCGGACAATTCCTTGCTAAAGCCACCGCAGTTGGTACCATCGGCATTTCCTTGATGCACACCTGAACAACGAGTAGTACTTTGCAGCCATCACCGAGCGGTTGGTAAAAAAATTATTCGAATAGTCAAACTTTGAAAGTTTTCAAAAAAATTGCTGGGTTTTGGAAAAATGGCGCGCTACCAAACAATTTTAATGGGATACCATACATTCCGGAGTGACTACCAGAAGAATTCAATGGAAATAACTCGTTTGAGCGCACACATCCGCAGAGCGGGCACAAGGGCCTGCGGGCATCGGGCTTATTGATAAAGTCAGGAGGTTCTCTGCTTTACTGACTTGAACGGTTGCTCAGTCCGGCGTTTATCATCGGCCGGTCAACGCATTGCATACCTGCATAGTTTTGCAGACTTCTGCTGTGAAATCCGTTTCGAACATGTCCTTCAAAACTTCTGCATCGATTCCGCTTGTTCTGTTTGTACCGGCAGCGAGATTTTCCAGCCACTGACAGAAGTCCTGACAGATTTCGTCGGTAATCTTGGTCGCTCGCTTCTTTAGAGTTGCCTCGGGATCGTAACCCTCGAGATCTCGTTCCGTGAGAGGCCGCCACGTGACTGCCTGAAATGGAATTCTCGAACTTGCACAATGAATTTAAATTTCTTTACGTTGATTTACGTTGATAGGAAATTTTCGAACTTTTTAAAATGACGCAAAAACTTGTCATGCTACATAAATTCTTGAAGTCTATTCTATTTTTACCTACTTTGCGTCTTGATTTAACTAAGAAAAGAGAATATGGATTTAATTTTGGACGATCCTCTTTTCGGCTCCCCTCGAACGACACTTTTCGCTCCAACTGCGATGGCGGATGCACCTGCAATGTTAAAAAACTTGAGAAAAATATTCGTCATGGGTTTTTTTATGTTCTATCAAGAATGACTCACTATTAAATCAAAATCATCATCTCTGGACGTTTCTGAGAGCTCCGTGCGAGACACCTTCTTGGCAACTTCTCGAAGAGTCGTCATTTTTTGTTTCGGGTACCATTTTGCCATTCCCAGTATCGGTGCCACAAGGTTATAGGATTTTAAGGGTAGGATACGTCTGAGTTGCCGGGCATTGCAAAGACTGGGCTGTTTAGAGGAAGTGAAAGGATCGGGTGAGTTAATTGGTCGTTTTCCACGATTCAAGTAAGTCTTCGATTCCGCAAGCAGTGTCATTAAATTTAAAGCTTTTTTTTCAGTGCTTCGTGCATTTGATGATTCGGACAAACCATTTTTTACGGAATGCCGACTGGTCAATCGGTTCGAGTATTCTTTTGCCAGGACTTGAAGGATTTCTACGGTTGTCATGTCGTGTGCCAAACATTTTTTTGAAATCTGGATGATTTCGTAATCAGAGAGAATCGGTGAGTCACTTGTCATGCTCCTTTCTACATTGACATCGTTCAGTGCCACTTTTTCGGAATCATCAACCGATTGTTTAGTCTCATCGGGAGGAGTTCCATTGACCTTTGCATGGACTTTTTGCAGTCCATCGCCTCTAGGACCGCTCAGAGATTCCAATTTGTTGCTGATCTCATTCAAACGTTGCCCTCCAATATCGTAATCACTGTCACCGTCATCATCATCGATCGAACCTCCAGACTTTTCTGCAGAAGCAACTCTAGACCTGATGGATCGCGATTTTTTATTCTTCAAGGCCCGCAATGGTTCGAGACTGGGTTTTAGGTTGATGGGCATGTGGCATGGTGCAAGATTTTTCATAGTTGGACCTCCGCCAACTCCAGCCTGATTTTCTGCAGACTCAATGCATCCCTGATCCGAATCATCTTGATCGGAAATCGATCGAGTACGATCTGAAGCCAGAGAACTTATCAATGTCTTGGCAGTCGCGAGTATCTTGGTCGGTGATTTCGAAATGGCACGCGAACGATGAAGATCTTCAGCCAGAGGTTCGGCGGTGGTTGTTGCATCAATGACCGATTGCTGGGTTTTAGATATTTCGGAATCTCTTGGGGAAACTTGATCAATAGAAGCCTCAGGACCTGATGACGCTTCGACCGGATGATCATCCATTCTTAACGTTGCCTTTGCGTGCTTTGCTATCAAAAAACTTTGATACCGATCTCGATCAAGTTGGTCAAGCAAAATTGCACTTGACATGCCTGCATTCGGAATTTCTGGGGACAGCTCGTTATCGGCCACCTCTGAATGATTATTAATCGGGACATTCCAGAACGGACTTCGCTTCTTTTGCGGTCGTGGTTGATGAACGTCTCCTAATGATCGGCACATACAAGCAAGACACTTGTCTGCCTTAACCCTCGATAACATTCGATGAACTTTTGGTATGCCATTGAAATTTTCTCCCAATGGTTCCTTTCTTCGGGGCCTCTCCATGTCCTCATTTTTGCTCGTTGCCCAGCTGGCGTAGAAGCTGGAAGGATCCACTTGTCCGGATGTCACTTCAGGCGCGATTCTGATGTCGATGCATGTACCTGCGGCATCGTGCTGCCCATTTCTGGATAAATGGGCAACGGCGTTCCGCATTAATCTCTTGCGAACACTCGCGTACGAGGAAGCATTAGATTCTTCATTTATCTTCTCTGACCAATCATTGGCATCGTACTCTCTTCTCGACGTGATCTCATCGTCATCTGGATCCGACATCGATGCCGGTAGGGTAGACTCTACAAAATCCATTTGATCATCACTGGAAATTGAAGACTTTCCATTAGGCGAATAGAGTTCCAATGGTTCAGCGAAAAATTGGTTGGTTTCTAATTCGATTCGTGCTTTTCTCCTCAAACCTTTCCTCATGCTCTTCACCGCTCGGAAAACGTTGACTACCGAACGTTTAGGCCACAATTTATATTTTTCTTTAAAAGCCTCACTCTCTCTTAGAAACTTCCCCTCCGGAGCTTCGTGCGTTGATCGCTTTTCGTTCGTATGTTTCGGCTGCTGGTACTTTGATTCTTCGTAAATCGGATAGGAAGCAGTTCCGGCTGATCGGACTGGAGGCACTGTCAAAAAATGTTGGACTGTTTTTTCCTCATGATCGTTAGACTTGTTGAGTTCAATTTTCCGACGGTTGTATGTCATTTCATTCATCAAATCCGGGAGATTTTCGTCTTTTTCTTCATTCTCTGTCGAGTCCATGTCTTCGATGGATATTACAACTTTTCCGAAGCTGGGTACCGCGCTGGCGATGCTCAGGCTCGGAGCTCTGGCTCTCCGAGGCTTTTCTTCAGGAATATTCTCTGTTTCTGGCTTCGAATCTGTCCCGTTCCTTCCTTCAAGAGCATCCCGGAAAATGACCGTTTTTTTAGTCGGAATGGGACGTCCGGAGATTAAAATTTCAGCTGTTGATTCTTCCGGTGCTGTCGCCTCTCTGGCCAATGAACGGATTCGCGGAGTTCCATCCTTCAATGATTCTTCGAAGGATCTTTCTGTCGTTGACGCAGTTTTGAATGTTTGATTGTTCTCCTCTGTCCTCGTGCGGGACAATTTTTTCCCAGGTCTCCCTGATCCACACTCTGCGACATGTGGGCGAATGTTGGACAGGAAGTTGTTGACGAGTCTCGTCATTTTCGAGAGTTTCGTCACCCCAGAACTGTCGCCTGGAATTTCACGCAGCCAATCTTCTTTGCATTCTACTGAACCTCCTGCCAGTTTATGATTCGTTGATAATTGCGTATCGGTCGTCAATTCAGCAGCTGGTGATGGGATTTCATTCGCTTTTGGCGTCGGTTGACAAACGATACGATTTTTTTTATAAACGCTCGAACCGTTACCATCAACACTGCTTGCGATCGAGGGCCGAATTGGAAAGGACGAGGCTGTTATTGGACATAAGTTGGGATTTGAGATCAAAGGATTTCTTACCGTCATCGATACGTTTGACTCGATGTCTTTGCATATTACGTCCCAATAAGGTTTACCGTCAGCAAATGGCAATTCCCATCTATCAATCAGTCAATCAATCAATCAATAATTTAGAACCAACTCCAAACGAAATGACGTCGACGTTTGCATCGTTGGAATGCAACGAAATTGTTTTTTTTTCTGTGGCGAAATGGAATCAATATTCGTAAATTTGTTTAAGGAAATCATTGAGAAATATTTTACGAAAGAAAATTAAATTGAACAATTTTTTTATGACTCTGAAGTTTGCTTCGTTGGAATGCAACGAAATTCGTTTTTTATCTTTGACAAAAATAATTATTCAAATGCGGAATGTAATTACGAGGTTGTATTTGGGCTCGAAAAATTTGGATAATTTTGAAAATCAAACAAATCATCGATAAAACGAAATATTTTTCGTTGCAACGTTGCGAACTTCAGCTTCATCCAAACGAAACAATTTTTCATATTCCTGAAAATTTATTAAGGGGCACTGTAAACTTTTTATATAAATATTCAACAAGTGAGTACAAAAATGAAGAAAAAAATCAATATTTTTTCATACCGATTTTCCTGGCGATGTCACGATTAAAAAAAAACAACAATTAAAATAAAACTCACGTGGGTCTCGAGGGTTTGAAAAATCTCCGTTAAGCTCTCGCGTGGACACGAAGGCTTGACATTATTTTATTGTCGTTGAAATAGAAAATTCACGAAATCCGGAATAATCAAAAAAACTTATAATAAAGTTTACCTTGTTTTCCCCACCAGTCGCCTCTTGCCTTGTGCGCCCAAATTTCCTTTGAGGCTCGTTGGGAACGACATTTTACCGAATGGGCTCAAGATTTCACGATAAAATTTGGGCACAGCTGCCTCATAGTTCACATCAGATTCCACATAATCGGGACACAGACAAAATTGAAATTTTTACATGTACGAATATTAGTTTGCAAGGGAAAAACAACTATTTCGGTGCGATACGAAATAACCTCGAAAGTGAGAAGACAGCTCAGTATCGATCAAACGAAAATCTCGGTTCTTCGAGTCTCCACAGTGATTCCGACCCGTTTCTCTGTGCTGATTAACATTCGTGTTACACATTGATAAACGTTGGAATATTTTTCGGTCTCCGAATCTGTGGAGGACGAAGGAACGTCGAACACATGATAATTTTTTCATGAATTTCCGTCGAGACTGATGCTGATAAAAAATATAAAAATTTCACTCTCAATCCTCGAGGATCTTTTGAGTACGTTGATTCCATGAATCTTGGGTCTTTGAACTATCATGGCGGCAATTACAAGTGAAGAAATTCGAAAAAATTCATGGTAAATTTCTCAGAGTAAACTTTCGAAGCGTAAATAATTTTTTTTGTTTTTCTTATACATCGAGCAGTGTGCAAAGAAAGTCGGACGAAAACAACCCACTTGAGGGTTGAAATCGCGTACTTTTCTTATGACTCTGAAGTTTGCATCGTTGGAATGCAACGAAATTCGTTTTTTATCCTTAGCAAAAATAATTATTCAAGTGCAGAATGTGATTAGGACGATAAAACGATCGATTTTTGCCACCCGAAAAGGATTTTGGCTTGAAATTTAGAATTCAAATATTTTTCGTTGCATTCCAACGTTGCAAACTTCAGCATCATCTTTTTTTTCGTAGAGCTGTAACTTGAAATTTTGATTTCAAATAAATCTTCGAGACACTTGGTATTTTCGATTTTACACGACCATACACTGTTTATCAGGCAACAGCTAAAAACAGGTTCGTGTGAAGAATTCAGGAACTGCGAACCGTCCGGGAAGCAAAAAATGGGGAGACGTGTGGATAAAGTTCGTTATCAATTAATGCCTGGCGATGGCAGGTCGCGTCGAAATGTAAAAACGTTGCTGCAGTGTTAGCAAAAATTTCAAAATTCATCGTCGGCCTGCTTATTTTGACGCGTGTGTTTACGAAAACGTCGAAACCAGTGCTCACCATTTATGGATTTAAAAATCCATCGAAAAATCCCTGAAAAAAATATTTCAGTACATTTTCGATCAGAGTTTTGGAAAAAGTTTCCTGGACAATCGATGCAGTTCGTTCATTTTTTCACAGCTGGATTTCCTGGTCGTACTGATGGAGTTTCGTACTGATCGTATGAAAATTCTTGATTTAATAATATTTGATTGAGCGTCTGAAAAAAAATGGTTTTGTTTCTTTACTAATGAATAAAGCATCATTTGTTAATGTTGCCCGGTTCAGGAAACGCTTCATTTTTTTCAAGCTTATTCAGCGGATAACTTGAGAATGGTGAATCATTAAGATTTTTTACTTATTTACTGCAGAGTCTACATTAGCTCATTCAACTATTGTGAAAATGATGAAATATTAATGAGGCATTGAATGTAATGCGAAAAGCTCTACAATAGGAAAATAATGTAAAGAATAAATAAAACGTGTCTGGTTGGAAAGGAAAGAAAGAGAGAGAGCGAGAGAGAGAGAGAGACTTGAGAGACGAGATGATGAATGGGAGCTTGTTGAAAATTCGATGGTCCAGACGAAACTGGTTGAACCGAGAAAAGTAGAGATTACGGTAACTCTCGAGTAGTTAACGGGGCGTTCTCGCTTTTTCTTCCTCGCAGTCTCTTGCATGCAGCATCCTGCTTGCAGGATCTCAGCTGCCACCATTTCCGGTCGGCATGAGGCTCGACCTCTGGGCTTCGGTCTTTCGACTTTTCGTTCATCTTTTTTCCTCTCTCTCTCTCGCTTTCTTTTTCGCACATGCATTAGGAATGATGAACGCGGGTAGATGCACATTGTGAGACTCGGTCGTTAATCCGCCAGACAATGGGAAATCTCGAAGGAAAATAATTACGTGACTGTTAGTCTTGGCCAGAGCTTGAATAAAAATTATAAAGCTGCCATATCCCCAACGTTGGCGCTCGAGTATTGTTTCACGGGGTGCTCGCGGTGAGCCTCGCGCGCATCCGGCTTTTTCCACAATACTATCTGGACCTCGTAGACTTTCATTTACCCTTTCTATGTGCCCTAGAAACTTTTCCAACGGCCAGAAATACGCCGGGGAATGAATTTGCACGTGTGAGAATTAAATCGAACGGATTTTGCACAGGGATCCTAATTTTTTCGCATCGATCCAACGCTTTCGCTTCGAGCTCGGTCGCACTTGTTAAAAAAATCATTTTGGGGCTTCTCAACGTCCAATTTGCAAGGATTTTGCCCGATCAAGTACAAAGAATCCCTTGGATCGGTGATCAAGGTCCATCCAAACTTATTTGGATGTATTTCCAGTCCAGGGCATGAGTCCCAGGTCGTGGGGACTTGAAAAAGCCAAAAGGAGCGATTGCATTTATAAGGAGGAGTTTATGTTGCATGTGCAACGGCACAAAGCCTCAGGTACATAGTTCTCTTGGCATATGACATGCAGGATTCATGAAAGGTAGAATTGACGATCTGAACCATTCAGTGGTCAAACGCGATCAAAGATTCGGTGCAGCTTGATGTTACGTCGAACTCAAGTCCTTGCGGGACTTTGGAGTTGGCTATGGGAGGAGGGTGCTGATTTGAGATGAAGAGAGAAAGAGAGAGAGAATGTTGTAGTGAGTGACTGTTGGTCTTGGTCATCCCTGGGGTTGACAGGATATCGGGGAAGCTGATCGGCAAGTGTGTTGGTCCACAGGAACGACGATGTGCTTACACACGTTGTGCTTTCGCAACAACGAGAACCAACCAAACTCCCAGCAAAGCGTGGATAGTTAGGACGTGTGTGCGCGCGGCTGGTGACAACTGGGAAGGAAAACACAGTGAATCGTGGAGAAAGAGAAAGATGGCGAGCGAGCTGTGTTTCCAATGTAATCCGGAATGGACTCGGTCCTCTCGGAGTTCGTAGCAATGAATTAAATGCTTCGGTCCATCGTCTCTATATCTCTCTGTACAGAATACTCTGGACCAGAGACATGGGACCCTACATTGATTCGAGTCTCCATGCACTATGCCTGCTTGCGAAAATCTCTTTGTCTTCCGATTACGCACCGCAACGGTATCGGCACCGCAATCCTGTTATTCACAATTTTATCTCGTGTACTGCGCTCTGCGATCTTTCCAATTATTCCGTCTAATTCTTTTTTCGAGCTATCGCGCTCGCGTTACCACATTTTTTAATGCTTTTTGTTCCTAAAGCTATTATCAGCTATGTTTATTTTTAATTGCATGCAAAATTGGTCGTTGGGCCAGCCTGGAGGTGATATCAATATCCAGAAAGATATCAATCATTCGATGAATTAAGGAGGTTCCGTTAGTAGAACGATTTTTAGATTAAAATCTGAAAACGAAATGTGTTTTTATTTAGGCAGCAAAATTTAATCTCTTTCAAAATCGTCCTAGGTCAACGAAGTTTTACTACACATTTTCCAAGTCGAAAGTCACTTGATTCAACATTGGCTTTACGGAAATTTCTTACCTTTATGAAATCGGAAAAATATTAAAAATACTTCCCGATTAGACAAAACGCGTATTGAAATCTCAATTTATAAAAAAAACTCCAAGGGTTCCGAATCAATCAAAAAATAGTGGGGTCAGCGAATGTTTGGAGGAGATATTTCTAGTTAAAATCGACAGAATGCTCGGAACATCTCATTTTTTAGGAGTTTGGCAACGGATCGCTTGCTAAACGAAAAGCAGATCGTCATTTTTTTGGGAATTGTGCCTCACTTCATTCGTTATTCTCTTGCGCCATAGCGGAGCCTCCTTAATTACAGGAAAAATTGTAATCAATGGATAATGATAAATTGACGCGTCAAATGATTTGTGAAAATTGATATTTCAACGGCTTTTCACACGTCAGATCGTCTTCCATACAAATGAGAATAATTAAGGGCATGGGGTATATCTGAACGAACGAGCAATTATATTTTTGGTGTGATTTCTCATCAATTTTTGTACAATATCGATAGCCAGTACGTTAGACATATTTTGATTGACCACACATTTCACATGAAAGCTCCCGCGTGGATGTTTATTCGGACGGGCAAGTGGTAACGGATGTGGATCGATCGGAGTGAGTTTTTTTTTGCACCCCTACTGCCGTCTGTTATGTCATCAGCATCGATCAATTTTAATGCTTCTGTTTGCTTTTAAAATACCGCAGACAGGTTCTTGTCTGGCGGTGTGTGTCTGCATTTTTCGTCGTTGCATATATGCACGTGTGTATATTATATGCATGCAGGTTTCACGTTCGACAACCGGAAAAAGTGCCACTGGCTTCCGAGCTTTTTCGTGTTTTTTTTTTTCGTTTTAACCCGACGCTATTTTTCTGCTTTATTTTGCCTGGCACGTGTTTTTGAATAAAGGATTTCCTCGGCGGCGTTGTATGTCGAATAATTGCAATTAGTTATTTTTACACTTGCTGAAAATTATTGCACAGCAAAACTTTATGGTAAATGGAGAAATAAGAGCGGAAAAAATAATGACGTGGATCGCATCGTTGAAATGCTACGGAATTCATTGTTTTAGTTTATTTTTTTTTTTACTGCAAAGCCGAAAAAAATCAGTTACGGATGGAATTTCACGCTGCACGATCGATTTTTTCCATTATTTTTGCATCCCGGTCATCGTGATCGGTTTCGGATTGATTTGCCACACACAATTCGCATCGCTATAACGGTTCACGAAAAAACTTGCTTCGCATGTACTATTTTGACTTTTTTCTTTCCTTTTGAAATGAGTGACGCCTGGTTAAGCCACTTGACTGGAGAAAAGTTTGGGAGCCGAGACGAAATGAAAGTAATGATTATTCGGAGCACATCGAGCAATTACAACTTTTCCGCGACAAACCTGCTAATGTTAAACCGATTGTGAAACACGTTGGGCCTTTCGAGACAGAAGAGAAAACGCAGTCAAGACAAGGAGAGAGGGAGAGAGTCAGACTGCTCAAGATATACGTCCCTGCGAAGCTTCGTTCCGCGGTTTTCCATCGCGTACAGAATTCGGGAACGAGTTGGTAAGATAACAAGATTAGGAAGGCAACTTTGTTCGGAGCTCGACGGGCCTAATCAGCCGGAATTGGCTACCGCATCTTGGTACTTTCTGTACGATTTACAACGAATTGTTTCGCACGATGCTTTCCAAAACCACGTTCCAAGCCATGCCTTTACCTTTCTCACAAGATTTCCACCAGTCACTCAATTTCTCAACGCGGTGCTAAGATCCAGCTCACCACCTCGACCATCTCGATGAATTCCCGCGACTTTCGGTGCTTTTGAATCGTGAAAAACCAGCTGCCTATTTTCAAACCTGGCAAAATCACCATTTTCTTTCACGTGAGTTGCAAGTTTTTGAATGGAATCAATATTCATAAATTTGCTTTCATTTCATTCTTAAATTCAAGTTTTTAAAAATTGAATTTTATTTTATTAAATGTTAAATTTTATCAAATTTCATTAAATTATTTATTAAAATAATAAAATAAAATAAATGAAATAAAATTAAATTGAAATAATAAAAATAATTAAAAAAATAAATAAAATTAAGTTTATTAAATTATTAACATAAAATGTTAAATTAAATGTTAAATGTCAAATTATTAAATTGAATGTCAAATTTCGTTGAGAAATATTTGCGGAAAGAAAATTAAATTAAACAATGTTTATATGACTCTGAAGTTTGCATCGTTGGAATGCAATGAAATTCGTTTTTTATCTTTGAGAAAAATAATTATTCCAATGCAGAATGTAATTATGATGATAAAATGATCGATTTTTGCCGTCCGAAAAGCATATCGGGTCGAAAAATTTGTTTGACATTAAAAATTGAACGAATCATCAATAAAATCAAAAATTTCCCGTTGCATTCAAACGTTGCAAACTTCAGCATCATATTTTTATAATTTTTCCTATGGGATTCTACGCCGGTTTTTATAGCATTCTATGGGGTTTTATGGCGGTTTTTGTGGAAGTGCCAGGGTCTGGATTGTCGAGTGTGTGTCAAGTTCAAGCACAATTTTTCTTATTCGGAGTTGCATGAAAAAGTACAAGATGATGAAAAATCACATTACGATCGAAGGTAATTGAGTCTCTCGCGCTGAGTGCATTGTTTTTCAATTGGATCAGTCAGTTTTGTTTTCCTCGTACAAGTACAGTTACTTGATTAATGGAGAGAAAAAAAATTGGGCACAAATAAGCCAGGGACAGGGAAGAAAATGAAGGTGTGAGGAAAGTCAGGGAATATGAGAGATCCAGGACGTCGTGATATATATAAAGGGAGTGAAGTGGACGTCTTACAAACGATGGAGAATCGCGATAGGGAGGAGAGGGGAGAGGGTAAGTTCTTGAGGAGGGGATCGTAAGTGGTACAGGATGGTTGTAGGAGGAGAAGTCTCGAATCGTAGGAGAATGGACCACCCCCGTTATCAGTCTGGAGCCAGCCGTCTTGCCAAGCCGACAAATTACTACGTCCCCACCTCGACGTTTGCTATATCCACGTGGCAGACGTAGGGAGGGCGGGCGAGAGAGAGAGAGAGAAAGAGAAGGAGACGTTTTGCGGAAATCAAGTGCTCCAGCATGCGCGTCGTTCAAGTTCCGAGGAGCAGGGCCGATTTGGCCGTTGCGAATAAGCGGAAACCCAAATACAGGAGTACACTGTTCTCTGGTATAAGTCTTATCATTCCAAGGTCGCGAGTGTCCTGCGTGTTTTCCTCCGATACCAAAGGGACCTGTAGCCCAACGAAATAAATTCTTCCACGCACACATTTCAGTATTGATAGAATCATTATCTCCCATACTCTAGAATAACAAAAAACTTGTTTGTTTTATCTTTTTTTGTCTCTCTTTTATATGAAGCTGGCCGCACTAAATCTCGAGGTGACACTCGAGATTTAGGAGGAAATGAAAGAAAATGGCTAAGAAATAGTCGGCCCGGTATTACTTTATCCGTCGTCGCTCGTAGACCCAACTTAAAGGGCGTATGAGGGTGAAAGAAAATAAGGCTATGCTACATACATCCCCTTCCTCTTGTCCCTCTCCCTCTTTCTCTCGTTTTCTATCCCTTTACGCTACCCTGAAACGTATGGCTGCTGATTTATAAAGGAAATAATTTCGTCGAGCAATTCCTTACAAGGAAGAGCATGCGAGGTCTCGCCTTAACCGGCTCAACTTATCTCTATATGTATATAGCATCGAAACTACCCTCCGATCT
Source organism: Diadegma fenestrale (assembly GCA_037043255.1). Taxonomy (NCBI): domain Eukaryota; kingdom Metazoa; phylum Arthropoda; class Insecta; order Hymenoptera; family Ichneumonidae; genus Diadegma; species Diadegma fenestrale. The sequence goes on along the minus strand of CM073309.1, from coordinate 21,434,186 downwards.
TCTCAAGCCCCTCTCGCTCTCGAAATTCATTACGTCAGACTAAAAACCCTCTTTAATATCTCTCCCGGGCCTCCGAATTTTTAAGTAAACGACCTCTTCTTCCACCTTTACAATATCCTTTTCCACTACAAAACGAAAACGCTTCTTCATATAAGCTGAACGATACTATTCGCCCCCCCCCCCCTCATCCTATAACCTTTTATGTTCGTTCTACTGAATCTACATTCGGGAGGGAATGAAGAAAAAAAAAGAGCATGAAGAGAGACTCGAGTTTTTTCGTAAAAGAGCAGAAAGAGTGAGAGAGAAAATAATATCGCGTGAGGGGATGGACATGAAATGTGCGAGAGGGATTGTGCGGTGAAGAGAACAACAAAAAAGTGAAATAAAAATAAAATAATAGAGAAAAAAAACGAGCTAAGCAGAGACGATGCTAAAGTGCAAAGATAGGACGAGAAAGACTGCGTGGACAACGTAATACCTGCGATGCTATTGCTGTCCTGGGGAATGGGACAAGCGGGAGAATGAAGACAATATAAAAGTCCAGAGGGGCGTAAGAAACACATGGACCAAGAGAGAAAGTGAGAGCAGTGCCGGCAGAGTTGCCAAGAGAGTCGGAACTCAGAGTGGGAAGATCGAGCCAGGAGAAAAACTGCCACATTGCTCTGCCTCTTTTCGTCGGTTTGGTCGTACTTGTCCTCGTCATAGTCGGTTGGAATCGTCAGAAATTGTTCACGAGGAAAATAGCCGAGAGACAGAATTTCCCTTACGGTTCCGCGAATCTCTTCTGAGATACTTGGACATACTTTGCGCGTTCCCGTTTCCTTGTCAATAGCTACGCGGGGAGGATTCGCGTCTGCGGAAAAGAAACGCGTGTGCTAAGAAAGAATGAGAAAACGCGACGAGCAGGGCGCAGCCAGAGAGTTTCTCGGGCCGTGTCCCGATCGAGGTATCGGTCTACACGCCACAGTATTTTTTCGCCGGAGGGATCTTTCTACCACTTTCCGAAGGAGTAGTAGATAGAAGGAGGAAAAACGGACAACCGGTAGAGACTCTCGCGGGCAACGAAGCTTTGCAAAAAAGAAAACAACGTCCCGAGAGTTGGGGGATGAAAGAAAAATGGGCTAGCTGAGTGGTATCGCTGTGAGGACAAGCGGAGAGCATTCACATAGCATCGAGGACAGAAAAACATCTCGAGCGAGTGGGAGAAAGAGCCAAAGGGAGACAAGAAATAAAAAAAATAAAAAAGAAACGAATAAGAAAGTTGATGAAATATTGGAGAGCGGCTTAGACGGGACAATATTCCGTTGTAAACTGTTCTTCTCCCGCGCCAATAGATATGATCCTTCGCCTATATACATCTATACAAGAAAACACTCCATATATACGGCCCACCGTACAAACTTTCTCTATATGTTAGCGCCTCATCCACCATCTACCCGAGCGCGCGGTAACGTTAGATACACAGGTATATTAGTGTCTCCGTTATAACGCCTCACGTTCCATACACGTTTGTGTCCAACTCCTCGAAGCCGAAGAGAAGATTGTTTTCGAACATATTGTCGCTTTGCTACGTCCCTGTAAACCATGTGAATGTCCATGAGATATATTTGTCCATGTATTGATGCAGCTAAATCAAAAGTTCGCCAATTCTTCATTTTGGAAGTCGTTTCGCCACTGCGCTCTTGCGGAACTTAATTATTTCATCTTCTCCCTTGTTAACAAGGTTTCCACATTATAAACCAGCTATTTTTGAGCCCGGGTCATCGTTGAGGCCTTATGCGCAATTGCAAGGCAGAAATAAGTCGTTTAATAACGATTTTTTTCTCAAAAGCTATTTCATTTGAATGACTCTGAAGTTTGCATCGTTGGAGTGCAACGAAATTCGTTTTGATCTTTGACAAAAATAATTATTCGATTGCAGAATGTAATTACGATGATAAAATGATCGATTTTTGCCACCCGAAAAGCATATCGGCTCGAAAAATTTGGATGACATTGAAAATTCAACGAATCATCAATAAAATCAAATATTCTTCCTTGCATTCCCGCTCTGTGAACCTTGTGTTTGGAGCATTTTTTTTTTGTTATTTTTGAAGTTTCGATTTATTTAGATTTCAATGAATTATCGGAAGGTTTGAGGACATTTTATGATTCTGAAGTTTGCATCGTTGAAATGCAACGAAATTCGTTTTTTATCCTTAGCAAAAATAATTATTCAAGCGCAGAATGTAATTACGATGATTAATTACGCAAAAAATTTCGACGACATTGAAAATTCAACGAATCATCAACAAAATCAAATATTCTTCGTTGCATTCCAACGTTGCAAACTTCAGCATCATTTTGTTTGACCAATATAATTAGTGAGAATTAAACGTAGTCGTAACTTTTAACTTTATATCGGTATTTTTTGTTTTGAAAATATTTATTGACACTGCTCCTGTAGACGATGTCCTGGAGGTCCTCGAAAAAAAGGTGTCACTACGAAAAATTCGTGTGAATGACATTCGAATTTTTTAATTTTTATTTGTTCCTAAACAATAAATAATAAACCATGAATAAATAAATAAATTACAGAAATAATGAAAAGAAACAAACTGGACGAATCAGCAAAAAAAAATTTTCGTGACTCGATGGAATCACCGGGAATAATCAAAATTTCGATTAATGAATTAAAGATTCATTAAAAAAAAAATTGAATTAAAGAAAAAATAATTGAATTTTTTTTTTTAAGGGGATGAGAAGCGACGGTATTGAACTCATTATACTCACCAATGTTGAATGTTGTTTACACATACTGGCGTATATTAAATAATGTATAAGGATATCCGATATTACGGCGTATTTTAGACGCTACTCTGGCTCGGCACGTTGCACGAAGCGGCGACGCGAGGAAGCGTCCTGAAGGGAGAGAGCCGGTGGCGAAGGTTTCTATAGCCAAGCTATCGTGGTAGCAGTAACGAGCTGTCTTATGATGGTATACTGGTTAGGTTAAGCGGTACTCGCAACCCGCTTTACGGTAGACCCTCGTTATCTTCACCGAGTATCACGCGGCAACTCTTGGGAGAGCAGGCGAGAAGACGAGAAGATAGACAGACAGAGTGAGATCGAAACACTGGTATACGGACAGACATAAAAAGATCCGGAGAGAGAGAGAGAGCGAGAGAGAGAGAGAGAAAGTTTAGGAAAAATGAAAAAGAAAAAAGTAAAATGTCCAGTATATGCGACAAGGCTGCAGCACGAGGATATGCGATGATAAAAAAGAATGATGCGGACGACAAACGCAAAGTATACATAAGCGTTATTAGGTATACAGTGGATGGGAGAATTCTGTGATGAGGCCAGGGCTGACCGGCGACGTTTATTAGACGTTAAGTAGTAATAGCCGCGAATGGTCGGACGCGAGAGCGCGTGAACGCTAGCGGACGACGGCGCGAGTAATAAGGGTTCCTCCTCGCCACCCGTTTCAGTCTTTCCTTCTCCTCTTCTGCTCTCTCTCTCTCTCCCTCTTTCTGTTTAACCCTCAGGCAGGGCAAAGTCGTCATACCAATTTCCGCAATTTCGTCGGACACTTTGGATATTTAATTAAGTTTCACGTCGACGTACATTCACTTCTTGGGACTGTGCTGTCCTGATGGCTCATGCTATATATGGCGAACTCTCGTACTTCTCGTACAATTCACCACCGTCCCAAACATCATTTCACCCTTTCGTACCCTCACTCCTCTTTTTCTCTCTCTCTCTCTCCCTCTTTCTTGCTTTATTACGTTTATTCTTGAGACATGCCATCTCGCATAACGATAACGCTCGGAGAATTTGTAGACATCACCTTTTTCTTTGCAGATTCAAAAGTTTATGCCATTCTGGCAAGAAGATCGACTTAACTTTGGAATTATGAGGATGGAATGGTCTCATTTCCACCATTGACACTTTTCCTTTTGTTAATGACACGAAATCCACGATATTAGTTCAGGAATAATCACAAACACGATTCTTATGTGACATTAATATTATTTGCCCTTTATAGCCACGTTGTTTCGCATGAAAAATAGCCAACGGGGATTCTCCCATTAATATTTCTCTCGCAGACATTATCTCCTCAGCAGAGAAGAATATTTCTGTATATTCCATGGTCGAGAAGACGATACCAATGGAATATGTTCTCCGAATTTAATTCGAAGAGTCTCGTATATTTTCTTCGAACGTCGATTCGTTGTGAGCTACGAATCTACCAGAGTTAACGATCCGAAAACTTACTCTCGCATTTATAAATGCATTTCAGTTTTCTGGTGTTTGAGTATCGGACTCCCAAGTATATATTTTTTTTTTTTGGGCACACGGAGAAACGAAGTCGAAAATTATTGAGGAATATGCTAGGAATCCAGTTACTTATTGTTGAAAATTATAGCATTTTGAGGACAGTTCGGAAATTACAGCAATATCTCGAATGGCAGTGCGACAAATCGTTCCAAACAGCATAGTTAAACGTGATCATCAGATTAAAACCGATTTTACAATTTAGCATAGCAATTAAAGGAAATCGCAATGGTCATGGTGAACAAAACAATACGTGTGATAAAATTTCACACATGTTCGATATATATTCATATTGGGATAATAGAATTTTACTATGTCGACGTTTAAAATTTGAGATATTCTAACTCATAACTAAATTCTTATCTGACATAGTAAATTTGTCATGAAAACAAACCTGAAATTCATTATCGCGCGCATTACTGTTTTTTATTCATATAGAACTGTTTATAATTCATGCTAAGAAAAATTGGAAGTGTTAAAAAATACTATGCTGTTTTGCAATTGGTGCTACGATTATTTTGCTTCTTAACTTTCTCATAGGACATTTTCCCAAAACATTTCATTTCTTACTAAACAAAACGAATCTGTTTTCTCCGTGCATTCATCTTGATGCTGCAGTTCCGTTCTTCGTAAATTCATGACGAATTGAATATTTTGTGAACTTCTGCGAGTCACTAATGATACAGTGTTTTGTGACACGTCGAGATGCGGTTCAGACGGAGAAAAATAAACTTGGGGCTGTGTTGATCGAATGAGAAGGTTGTTCTTTTTATTTCTGCAGCATTTTCATTCTTTGAGTTTTGTAATCCTGTTATTTATTCAACGTAAACGTAATAATCTGTCCATTGTCCTTTCCTCTTTCTTTCCCTCGCTTGTCTACGTGCACGGATTAAAAATTAGCAGCGATAAACCGAGATTGCATGAAAACTCATTTTTTAAATCTGGTCCTCGTTGCCTGGATGAATTGCACCATGGCGCATAATCCATAGAAAGCTCTCTTCTTTGCTGCAAGGAAGAAAACAGTGGGCACGATCATCCAAGCGAGCAAGACATTCGAGATAATCTCCTAAATTTCTGCGTTTCCTTTTATCGTGTTTCACTGGATCATGAACAGGAAAGAATAATATTCCAGAGCAATTTTTTCTTTCTTTTAGTGCTGGATGAATTTTATTGAGGGTTCGATTCTCTGCTCAACTCCCGGAATACGTAGCGTCTCGATTTCGCCGCATATACGAGCTCGTAAACCATAAGCACCGCTAACCGAGTCGGGTAACTCAAAAAATAATGTAACCGTATATTTTCCCATCATTATATCATTCCGGACGTAGTGGTCGTTGGATGGATGGATAAGACCATTATTACGTCGCTTGACAACCAACCCATATGGGTGTAACGTTCTCCGTTTTGGAATTATTACATTTTTGGACCCCTGGGTTGTCACACTGGGTCAATTTGACCCGAACTGTTTTATGGCATACACAAAAAAGAAAATTTTGTTGAAAAAGATCGATATTTTGTTGGATACGTTCAACTAAACTTTTTATCGAAAAATCACGAAAATTTTGTCATTTTAGCAAAAAACATTCTAGAAAATCTTTTCGAAAAGTCAATTTTTGTCATTCCAATCATAAATTTTGCTGACAGTTCCGTTACAAATGAAAAATATTGTCGGAATAACGAACATTTTTATGTTATCCCAAAATATTTAGTTCGCTGTATTCAACAAAATATCGACGTTTTTTGACAAAATTGAATTTTCAGTGTAGAATATTCTTGCTGCAGACAATTTTGCAGGCTCTCGATCGTGGTCAACGATTTTTGCCACTTTCGAGTAACGTTTCGAAAACGAAAAAAAATGATCGTGTCGATTCAGAAGAGTTAAAGTCGATTCAAGATTTTTGGGGCCCTTGGAATTTTGAAAAGTTGAGCAAAAATACCGAAATGCATGTAACTCCTTGTTACGATGCTGGAAAATACTTTTGCTTGACAATATTATGATTTTTTTGGGTTGATGATAAAAAAGGGAGTTCATGGTACCTCCGGATCATGAAAACACACTTCGTGCGTGACACGGAACGTCCTCTTAGATTGTCCAGGATTACAATCCAGGCAAGTTATTCCGAGGGAAAAAAAACTCAATGGATACGTTATACTTGGGGAGAAACGAGTGAGAGAGCAATTTCGCGAGCGGTCCCCAGAGCTATATCCATATATCTAGGGACTCGGTAACGTCTCGGTATTTTTCTACACATCTCTCCTTCGCACTGTAAATTCGATGCTCGCTCTTTGGATAATAAGACCGTGCCAAGTCAGTGCCAATAAAAGAAAGATGTTAAGGTTTTTTTCATTCAAGCTAGAGAGAGAATTTTTCGTGCCCCCCTTTTTTTTAGGGTCACACCGGTGCACTCACACTTGGTAAAATAAAGGAGCAATTCTTGCTGTAACTTTCAGCCTGTGCCATTTAATGTATAAAACGTTTGATCATAAATTTCATTCTTTCTTTCCTATCCTGATCCGATTATTTCTCTTTGTTTTGCATTTACTTGTTCGCTTTGTATATCGGTGAAAAAACGTGATTAAAAAATGAGCGGGGTCGATTAAGGAGGCTCCGCTATGGCACGAGGGAATAACGAATTAAGTGAGGCACGATTCCCAAAAAAATGACGATCCGCTTTTCGTTTAGCAAGCGATCCGTTGCCAAATTCCTAAAAAATTAGATGTTCCGAGCATTCTCTCGATTTTAACTAGAAATATCTCCTCCAAACACTCGCTGACCCCACTATTTTTTTATTGATTCGGAACCCTTGGAGTTTTTTTTATAAATTGAGATTTTAATACGCGTTTTATCTAATCGGGAAGTATTTTTAATATTTTTCTGATTTCATAAGGGTGAGAAATTTCCATCAAGCCAATGTTAAATCAAGTGACTTTCGACTTGGAAAATGTGTAGTAAAACTTCGTTGACCTAGGATGATTTTGAAAGAGATTAAAGTTTGCTGCCTAAATAACAACATATTTTGTTTTCAGATTTTAATCTATTTATCGCTCTTAGCGGAACTTCCTTAATTTTCATCACTGGTTCCTTCGAATTCATTTTTTACATGTTCGATGAGCTTTTTTCCGAATTTTCAAGAAATTGTAGCAAAATTTTCATTTTTTACGTATTTTTAGGGCTCAATTTTGATCACTGATTCGTTCAAATTCTTACGTGTTGGACAAATTCAAAAATGTTGATGAAGTTATACGGGAATTTAAGATTTTCTGATGATGATATGAATTATTGATAATTTTATGAATTTTCATGGTTTTTGCACTTGATCCGGCCTCAACCCGATGAAAATTGCTGCGGAATACTCAACTGCAGCCTGTTCGGAATTCTAGTGGAAAGAGAAGAAGGAAGTAATGAAAAGGTTTCTTTAGCGGCATTCCGTTTTGTTGTTTAAAGCCCTTAAGGTCTCTATCGCGTTGCCCTCGATCGCAAATGCGACACGTGCTTCCATCGTATATTTATATGCATTTTCTCTCTCGCTCTGCCTGACTCGTCTTTTCGGTTGCTCACAGACATGCTGAATACTCAGGAATGTGGGTCAAGCAGTGACAGCATCGGGCTTGGTTGTTCTCCCTCAACAACGGACGCGTATGAATAATTAATTAGTTACTTTTGCGGTCTGCTCTACACCAAATTCCAGACTTTGCCTGCAACAGCTATTCTCACGCTTGGCATGTCCGTCTGAGTCTGATTCTGATACATTATGAAGCTCGTAGCGATGGCAAAACGTTTGACGTGTGAGGAATTTCTCAAAAGTTGATCGAACGAGAAATAAAATCGTAGAAATTAATAACATTTCAAGCACGAATGTCATTCGTTGCCATGTCTTAATTCTAATCCGGCAGAAATATGTTTTGCTTCGAATTCTGACGTTATCCGGAGGCTCGCCTCGTCTCCGAGTCTTGCTTGTTCTCTTTTTTCAGTCTCTACGCGAACAGCCGACTTCTCCTTCATCTTTATCCATTTCTCTCCATCTTTTTCCCGCGGCATCGTCTCGTTCTCGCTGTTCCTTATTGCGTCGTCTTTATTCATCCTTCCGGTTCTCGAGCGTTAAGTACCTTGGGAGAGATAGCAGACGGAAGAGACTAAACACGACGGATTAAGGATTAGGATCAATTTCGAGTAGTTCATGGATATGCAATGTCTTACCATAGAAGCGCGAAACTCCAGCATCGCTGGAAAGTAACCGTTGATACCTTCATCTTCTCCGCTTTCCTCCTCCTTCCTTTTCGTCTCCTCCATTCCACTTTATATCGCCATTTGCATACCCACCAATTTGTACGGACGCATATACAGCGACTTGTCGACTTGACGATCATAGAAAGCGAGCAATGCGGGTGTCTCGAGACGGATGCACGAAATCGATCTTTTTTTTTTGCGGGGAAATTTGATGAAAAATCAACATTCCTTTGATTTGATTGTAATTAATTAGCAGTTCGAGGATTTATGAATGACTCTGAAGTTTGCAACGTTGAGATTCAACGAAAAACATTTTTTCTATTGATTATTTATTGAATTTTGACAATCGTCGCAATTTTTAGAGTCGATTGAGTTTTTTTATTGGTCGGACCAAATATTGAATAATAATTATTGGCTCTGGTGAAAAAATAACAGAATTTCGTTGCATTCCAACGATGGAAACTCCAGGATCGTGATTTCGTTGAATTTTGCCGAATGATTGGGAAAAATCATTTTTTTTTCGTTCCCCTGGCGAGGCTGGCGAGAAGACAGATGCGGGAAATTTGTTCCATGTCTGGGCGCGGTAGATTTTTAATAGTCAAATCAACATTAATAAAGAATCGAATGAATCGTTTGTCGCGAAAATGACGAATGGATGTGGAAACTTTTGCAGCAGTGGGCGCCGAATATTGAGATGAGCAAATCGTCACCTTTTGACGATTTGGTCGCGGGAGGCTGTATAAGGTAAAGGTATAGGGTTTGGAATAAAGGTCGAACGTTAACTAAAATGGGAGTGATTTGGCGGAGGTCGCTGTGACGGTGGGATTGTTGGAGGAGAGGTTGGAAGAGGATGGTTGATCGGTCCAGACGAATAAACTATCGGAATATCGAAACGTCGGTGAAGTAACGTTGGAAATACACGAGTTGGAAGGGATGTTGGATAATCGTTGGCAGAGGTCGTTCGGTACAGTTTCTCTCATTCTCTTTTCTCTCGGAGTCTCGTGTCATTTTCTCTCTTTCTCATTCGGTGTGTACACACATCGAGGATGGAGAGAACGAGGACACAGGTTGTTGTATTGGTAATCTCTGTGGCCGCGGTAGAGCGAGCGACGAGTATAGCCGCGCTAAGCGACCCCGTAGCCTGCTCGTTCGTATATGGGGGCCTCGCCGGATCTCCTGCTTGCACTCTCTGCATCTCGTTCTTTCTCCCTCTCTCTTTATCTTTCTCTCTTTTTGGTGTACACGTTAGGTACGCGTGTAATCCGGGGGTGCGAGTGGACGAGGTTCGGGTACGAGCGAGAGTTCTGCGGCGGGCCGTGCGCGAGAGAGTACAGCCACGCGGAAAGCAATCATCTCGACCGGACGCAATCAACCCTCCGACACGCGTACCGGGTTCGCCGCGCGCGCCAACTCGCGCATACTTCTGTAGCGTTTACTCGCCCTAATACATGTGCGCGCAGCCACATGTACCGAGCGATATTTTCCCGCGAGTCCGAGTATGTACCAAAACCTTAGGGTATTTGTGTAATAGTTGCAAACCAGAAGGTTGTGTTGACCAGCCAGTGGCGAACCAACCCGACGCCTTTCTATCGCGACGTTCTTGCGGCGTATACGAACAACAACAACAGCAAAAAAACGTCATCTACACTATGTACTGGGTGTGAACGCGAAAGGTCCCCAACCCACGTCACTCCCCACGTAAAATACCGTTCGTTACGACCTTTTATGTCTTAGGAGTTCGTGTCTGTGCAGTCGCTCGGCGCTGATGGAAAAGAGCGAGAAGCAGAGAGAGAGTGTGAGAGAGATTACGAAGCAAGTACACTCGTTACAGAGGATGCGAGAGCAGAGCGTATGCACACACCGTTAACGTCGATGTGTATATACCATGCGACAAACCGCTGAACGCTTGTACGAAAACATCGGAGCGAACATCCTCTTGCGTCCTTTTCTCGCACCTGGTGTGAACCTCCGCGATGTATAACTTTGTATAGATGTTCGTGAATACAGATATAAATAGACGGTTACAAAGTGCTGCCAAGCACAACGGCTCAATGTCCATTTCCCTGCACTCTGTCTTACGTGGAGCCAAAACCTTTCGCATGTCAGCAGTTGATCCGCGTATTTCCAGTTGTTTTCCATGTGGATATAAACGCGTGTGCAAGGCCTTTATCCATCTGTTCCAACGTACCGTAACATCTCGAATCCTCCATCGCACTTGATCGTTGTCCACGTACACAAAAAAAATCACGAGGCTGCTTCGATCAAGTTCACACTGTGCAGCGCGCGTCACATCGACGAATTTGTCTTGTGACCTGGATCCTGATTGTTTTTTTTTTTTTTTTACCAAACGCGTCAACTTCCATTCAAGCTGCTGGTGGATTTTTATGACGAGTCCTTAATGAACGCTGATGACCTTTCGAGCCGTTATGCCATTAGGCCGAGAGAATTGCTGATTTTTTTCCCCTTGCGCCGCGGTAATCTCCGTGCGAATTGAAATGCCGCCCCCGCGTCCTTTTCGGTCACTGGGGGATCGTTGCCTTTTTTTTATCGCATCGTTCAGAGCGATCTCGGATAAATTCGAGCCGCTCGCGCGGGCTGTCGCTCCAGGTTTATATCGCTGTCGATGTGTGTGGTCGCTACGACACTCCACTCTCTTCATTCTCTTCCTCTCGCTCTCTCGCTCTCATCGCTGCGTCTCCTCTCACTTCCCGTTTTCTCTTGATGCATACACATCTATATATCGTCGTACTCACGATCCAGATAGTTTCGCGAGCCACGCACGCTTGTAAACTTCATACGACGTCAGTTAACCGAAATCACGCGAAATCAATTATAACGGGTGGATCGTTACTTCCCGGTAACGAGAAATGGCGTGGATTTCACACTGAATTCGCGCCAGAGCTTCGACACCTTTCTCTATGTATCTGTACGTGCGTGCCATCACAACACACCCACACACACACGAATCTAAATATGAGTATTAGACAAACCCATTGCGCCACGTGTACGTTGCTGTGCGTTCTATATATGCATTAGGACGTGCAGGTTCCCACTCTCGTGCATATAGTTTCTCATTAGACTGCAGTCCTCGATTTTCCTGAATTCTATTATACCGCCGACCTAATTCGATTGTTCATTTCGCTGGGGCTGCTTCAAGCTCCTTTAATTTGATTGCGATATCATGAAATTTGTATTATTTTCTATCCATTCAAATCATCTTTGCCGAGATGAGCTCGACAACGAAGAAACAATTTTTCGTTGTTTTATCCGATCGAGCCCAATCTGTATTTTTTGATGACCGAAATGTTTCCATTCGTAACTGTAAAATCATGACTTTGAAGTTTGCATCGTTGGAACCCAACGAAATTATTATTTTTCCTGCGGCCGAATGGAATCAATATTCATAAATTGGTTTAAGAAAATAATTGAGAAATATTTTAGGAAAGAAAATTAAATTAAACAATTTTTAGATGACTCTGAAGTTTGCATCGTTGGAACGCAACGAAATTCTTTTTTATCTTTGAAAAAAATAATTATTCGAATGCAGAATGGAATTAAGATGATGAAATGATCGATTTTTACCACCCGAAAAGCTCATCGACTCGAAAAATTTGGATGACATTGAAAATTCAACGAATCATCAACGAAATCAAATATTTTTCGTTGCAATCCAACGTTGCAAACTTGAGCATCATGTAAAATCGATTCTTTTCCCAAAGAAAACGCGACGTTCCTGTCCCTCGATTTCCTCCTTCGGAGCATCAATGTCTGGAGCACGAAAAAATGTGATAAAATATTCCCAGACACATTTTTTCTCTTTTTTTTCTCTTCAGGCAGCGATAATGAGTTATGCCAATTGAGATTTGCTGGAAAGTGTGTTCCGATTGAGAATTGATGATTCTTGTTTGTTATAGAGCTCCCGAAATCGAAGGGGAAAAAGTCACCGACTCGGAGCGGAAGTCACGCTGCAGACTTTCAATTTCCGGTAAAACGGAATGCTCGCCTGAACGATTTTTACATGCAGATTCGTGCGAGATATTTATGTGCAGATTTAATGAGGAAAAAAGGGGAATATTCACGCGCTCTTTGGCATACGTCTCGATGAATTATCAGTTCGTTTTGCTTGTGCGTGCTGTTTGTCCTGACATTTTATCCAACAGTTTTACAGGCCCATGCTCCACTCACGCGTTCTGGCATCAACGAAGATAACGGGCTGCTGTTAAGGTGACGTTTTTCGAATTAATATCTGCAACCTAAAGTTCTCACATTGTAAATCATTTTTTTACAAAGTTTCCAACACTTCGTGGTCGATTTTCCAACTACATCGACCACTTGCTTAGCCACATATTCGTGGCTAAGCATTGGACATTCCAATCTCGACACAATTTGTCGGGGACGTTTTTCATCATCAAGTTGGAATCCATTCCGAACCCACTCGATACTCATTATTTTTCAGTCTCTAAAGTGTTTCACTGTCCGAATGGAGAATTGTGGAAAAAAATCATAAATTATTCGCTTCGACGTTTATTACAGAGAGTTCCGAATCAACGTCATTAGTGCACGATAATAAATGCAATTAAGACCAACAAATTTTTTTTCGGAACATTGAATTCGAGCGCGAGGAACAAATGAATATATATTTTTGGCAAATTTATCGTAAAATTCACGACTCTGAAGTTTGCATCGTTGGAATGCAACGGAATTTTATATGTGGCAAAAATAATTATTTGAGTGGAGAATGTAATTGCGATGATAAAATGATCGATTTTTGCCACCCGGAAACATATCGGCTCGGAAAATTTGGATGACATTGAAAATTGAACGAATCAACAATAAAATGAAATATTTTTCGTTGCATTCCAACGTTGCAAACTTCAGCATCATTGAAATTCACATTTTTCTGTTATAATTACGATGGCACGAGCTTAAAAATAAAAAATGATAGGCCAGACATTCGTATAGAGAAAAAATTTCGGGTTTTTCCGCATCGATCATTCAAAATTGCAGAATTGTCAAATTAATTTTTCCAACGCATAGTTGGAACAGCTAAAATGATTTTTTTTCTGAATTTCGAATTTTTCGGATCATAAATTCGAAGAAATTATAATTGTAAAAATGGCAATTACTTTTTTGATGATTTTCTTCTTGTTGATTTTTCGCATTAGCAAATTTCGGGATTGCTCTGTGAAATTCCTCGTTGGGTTGATTTTTTTTTGTGGGGGAATGCCCAATATTTAAGGGGCGCGAGAAAGTGGATTTGTATATTTCGAGTAAGGACGACATGCGGTGGTTAATTCTCGATCGGGAGATTTACGAGTGGAACTTCACCAGCTGCCATCTTTGCCAATTGGCATTCCGGAAATAACACTTCTGGTTTCATCTCTTGCCTTCGATATCCTGCGGAAAGAGGCAATCTCTTCATGCAGATTACAAATAAATATCGGGGAACCTTTACAGGCGCGTGGTACGTGTTATCCTGGTAATTGGCCAATCGGTCGTTGTTCACGTCCAATTCTTCGCGTTTTCATCGATAAATGAGAATTCAATTTTTGTTTCATTCACAGGCTCTGGAGTGCCCTTGAGAAATCAGGAAACGAAAATAATGATCGATCGAGCGTGTACTTGGGGACTTTCGCAAATAAATGGAACTCCAAAACGTTATTCCGAATGTTTTTCACGATTGAAAAGTATCAACAACTAAACAACGAGAATAAAAAAAAAATGAGCATCGTTCCGCGAAGTTTCGAACGAGGCATGTGAAAAGTTTCAAAAGAATCTGCAGGCCAATCGTAACAAGTTTACAAGTTCGGAAAATCTTCCTACATATTTTTTTGTCCGCAAAAAAATGTAAAAAATTGCCATATTTTAATTTTTCAAAAAAGTGAAACTTTTTTTTCCTCAGACTCGAAAAGTTTGGTCATTTTGAAGGAATTCTAAATTCAAGATTTGAGAAAATAAAAATTTCAACAGATTTCAACAGAAAACGAAAAAAAAAAAACGAGATTCTGATCACACTTTAATTTTTTTTGGAGATCCGGTTTATTGTTGAGTCTGACTCGATCCAAGGTCGGGCAGGTTTCCGAGCCAAATATCATCGCGGTCACGTTGAGTCGAGTCGAATTGCGAGTGTTTGCATTTCGTTTGTTGTTCATTGGGTCAACTTCCTTGGAAATCGTAATGAAATGCGAGGGACATCCACAGCAGGTGCAATAGAATTCTTGGGCAAGAGAAATCGTCGCGCTGAGAGCTTGCGAGGATTTTTTCCAAGGAGCGTTCGGTAGCCAGGGCATTGCTCGAGGTCCACGTGGTGCTTGGAATTTTCGAGTGTGCGAAGAGTTGCCCAAAAACAGCGAGACTCGCGATGCTCATAATTTCTCGGGGGATGGACTTTTTTTCGGGGAAAACGTCCCGAGAAGCTGCGACCAAACAGCGTACAATCTTGTTATGACCAGGGACGAGGAGAGAGGGAAAGAGAGGAAAAAAGTGTGTAGATTTATGTGTGTGTGCGTGGACCGAAATCTATGGTGAACAATGAACAATCGAGACGGCCAAAAGCTTGTCTATCTACAAATATCCAACAAGAGGGATTATATACCTTAAGGTACTATCTTAAATTGAATTCAGACTGGAATCCAAAGTCCCCCGAGTCCGCAGAGCTTTTATCCAAACGAGAAGTATATAGGAACGTGGACGGAGCAGCAACACAGTCGAGCGTGCGCGCCAGGAGTAGAGATGAGAGAGTGAGCCGCGAGTATAGCGGAGAAGAGAGATTGGGAGAGAGGGAGAAAAAGCGAGATCGAGGTAGAGATATAGAGAAAGAGAAAGCTCGTAGTGAAAGCTCGCCGATATTGCGATCGAGAAATTCCCTCATTGTCCTCGCACGATCGTTTCTCAACTCTGGATTCGATATAGAAATTTTCTCGTGGATAATAGCCCGTTCCTCCGTCTTAGACTGCAAGCTCCTTACGAGAAATGATACCCCGGCCCTCCCTTCGCCCTTGCCCCAGCCCTCACTTGCCCTTCCCCCCCGCTCTCCAAGCGTCGCCTCGCCTTTATATATATTTTTATATCGATTCCTCTTTCAAATCCTTCAACAAGCGCGTTCTCTATCGCGCCTTTTCTAGTTTTATTTCGCACAATGAAATATGCGCGTGTAATTGTTTTTTTCAATTGCGCAATTTCTTCTCAACGTCCGACCATTTTTTATTGACGATAAAAACGAACCCGCGTCCCGTTGCGTTGAGCTTCGGGATCTAAACTTTGATTTGTGCTCCAAAAATGAAAAACCCAATAAAATCGACCAAAAAAAATCACTTTAACGCCCTAACATGTGATTTTTGGTTTTACACTATCCATGACAATTCTGCATCCATAAAAATGTTACAGCACGTATCACTGTCCCGCGTGTGCTGTCGACATTGAATAAAACTCATGGTTTATCCTGTATGCACAAATGCATGCGTGCATGCACGTAGAATTATGCATTCAAAAAAATACGGAAAAAAAATAACAAAACGAAATTCTCTTTTAGGTCGAAGCTTCAAATGCGATTCTCAAATTAAGGAGGTTCCGTTAACAGAGCGATAATTATATTAAAATCTGAAAACGAAATATGTTGTTATTTAGGCAGCAAACTTTAATCTCTTCCAAAATCGTCCTAGGTCAACGAAGTTTTACTAGATATTTTCCAAGTCGAAAGTCACTCGATTTAACATTGGCTTTACGGAAATTTCTTACCCTTATAAAGTCGGAAAAATATTAAAAATACTTCCCGATTAGATAAAACGCGTATTAAAATCTCAATTTATAAAAAAAACTCCAAGGGTTCCGAATCAATAAAAAAATAGTGGGGTCAACGAATGTTTGGAGGAGATATTTCTAGTTAAAATCGATAGAATGCTCAGGACATCTCATTTTTTAGGAGTTTGGCAACGGATCGCTTACTGAACGAAAAGCAGATGGACATTTTTTTGGGAATTGTGCCTCACTTCATACGTTATTCCCTTGCGCTATAGCGGAACCTTCTTAAGTCGAAATGAGGATGAGAAACGACTGTACCGCGATCTATAAGTTTCCTGCTGATCATTCTGTAATCGGAGCTGCAATTTTTCGACAGCAACGTGTTGTTTTTGGAATAGAAATAATAAGAAAATAATTTTGCCCCTCTAAAAGATTTTAGCAACGCCATGGTTATTTTCCGTTCACATTCTATTGGAAAGGAGCGAAAATTTTGACATTTTTTCCCGATTTCAGATCACAAAGTATCTAGAGTTGCGGCGGCGGCTCGTCGCCAAGTATTTAAAAAAAAGTGTAGCGCGAGCCCGCCGCACTCTAATATACAGTAAAATAGGCGTTTTGTGACGTGACAGAAACTTTGAATCGTTTTTACGAAAAAACGGGAGGTCAGAAAAATTTCATATTAGACTTGAATTTTCTACGATTTTTTATCTTTCGAATCCATCCGTTCAGCCAATCCAAAGAAAACTGACATTGAAGATTTTGGTCGCGCGTTTTGGGAGGCTTTCTGTTTTTCAGAGTTTCTTGGAGTCGGGAGGGCGTAAGTCACGCTTGTAGTGCATTCTTGCTAGAACTTTTTTTCGAAATTTGAATGTTTTTTGAATGGAATTACAAAATGCGATTCAATTTCTCATAATATTCATATTAAATCGTAATTTTATGTAATTTTATGTAATTTAATTGATTCGATTCAATTGATGTGTGTTGAATTTGATTAAATTTTATTATAATTTTCTCGCCTTGTACGTGATGAGGATATTTGACTTGATCAGGAAATGGGGAGTCGTAAAAAAAATTGATGGCGTTGAAGTGGCTAATTTAGTGGAGAATGGTCCGTACAGACATCGCTTTTGGCGAAAATGGAGTGTCCGTGGTGGAAGCACGCGAGTGTCGGGTGTGCCGAGCAGATATCGTGTAAGTTGGACTTAAAGTTTGACCGTTTTCGCGATTCCGTCGGTGCGCGGCTGGTGCTTTCCTGCTCAAGCGATACCCACGATTTCGCTGCCTTCCTTTTCCGTCTTTAGTTCCACATTCTTCGGTACCAAAACGGCCCCTCAAAGAGCCCCAGTATCTGCGGGTCGTTCGCGTGCTTGCCTGTATATGTGCGTGTGGGCTTTACGTCGACTCGTATCAATGCGGTGGGAGAGCCAAGCTTGGTTTTTTTTCCATCGACCTCACTTTTAGGATTTTTCAGATTTTAAGAGAATCTTTCGCGCGGCAGCGAGAAATGTGCCAAACCCTGTCGATTAGACTTCTCTTTTACGAGGAATATGTCGTTAGAGTCTTCTCGCTCCGCAGCGCCAGTCAAACTCCGGATTATCGGATTCGATCGCACTTTTCGTCAGTCTGTCCAAACTTTTTCATCGAGACTCGGAATAGTTAACGTTTTTTCAAAATTGTCTCATTTTTTTCTCATCCCGTGGATTCATCAGTTTCGGTCCATCATGAGCCTAAAAGATCGAAGCAGAGGGAGTCGAAAACCGGAGCGGAAAAAGAAAACAAAAACCATAAGTTTTATGATGAAGAAGTTTGCAACGTTGGAATACAGCGAAAAATATTCAAAACCATTTAAATTTTTCGTATATCGATAGCTGGAAGAGAATTTCGTTGCATTACAACGATGCAAACTTCAGAGTCATCGAGATTTTTGAAGGAATTTCTACTACGAAGCCAGCTCAAGAAAGTTTGGCCGAAAAAAGTTTTTTTCCTTGTTTTTCCAGGGACAGAAAACTCGAGTGTTAATAATGAGGATAAAAACGTCATTAACTGATGAAACGATGCGAGAAAAAAATGGGGTCGAAATAGCGAACAAATTCATGTACAGTAATCGTGTAGATATTGTATATTATGGATGAGAGCCTCGGAAAACCAAACGATAGATTATCGGGAGCAGTGCGGTGTGTTACGTATATGTAGGTATGAGTAGTGACGGTAAACGGAGCTGACATTATCGCATGGTCGTTTCGCGGTGAGCAGAAACTCCTCCTTTCCCCCTGAACAGGAGAGGCTACTGACAAGGTAAAAGGAGGAGGAGGAGGAGGAGGAGGAGGAGGTAGGGGATGAGGAGACTATCGGTACGAATCAATTTAATAGACAGTAGATAATCGTTGTACGATCATCATTCAGGACGTTCATTAGGTTATCGTGTTCGTAACGCGGCACGATTCAATCATGCGGTATCTCATGCAGCATCTACATACGGATAGAGAGATCGGTATAATAAAGGCAAGGGATGAGGAGAGAAGATACAAACTGGAGAGAGCTACAGGATATGCGAAGCTCGCGATGGTCCGAGCTGGTTATGGTCAATATTATAACATTCCATTTGGACGTGGACACGTTTACAGATATCTGCATGTATGTGTATATCAAATATGTTTCAAATTCATCGGTCCTAGATAATAGTTGAGTTTTTTTTCTCTTGTTTCTAATCAACGAGGCTCCTGTGGCGTCGGTTTAAGGAAGTAACGCAGGAAATAAAATTAATGGACAGAAAA
The DNA here is from genome assembly GCA_037043255.1 of Diadegma fenestrale. Taxonomy (NCBI): domain Eukaryota; kingdom Metazoa; phylum Arthropoda; class Insecta; order Hymenoptera; family Ichneumonidae; genus Diadegma; species Diadegma fenestrale. The sequence goes on along the minus strand of CM073309.1, from coordinate 21,415,127 downwards.
ATCTCAAATTCGGCAGAAAGTTAGATAATGATGTCAAAATAACTCGTACCAATTTTTGTGGGCTGAGGTGGGTTTTTACGCGACATATTTGTAAATATTTGACAAGCCTTGACAACCAATTTAACATGGCCTCTTATGGCAAGTCACGGAATAGGCTGTACATTATTTTTCATATCTTCGTAATTGATGGATAGATTGAAATGAAAATTAAACATCAGAGAGATCAAATCCTCATAATCATTTACCACGCTCAAAAACGTTCAAAGATGACTTGTAAGGGGAATGATAAAAACTATAAAAAGCACTTGCAGTGCATTTTATTTTTTGACTCTCCCTAAAATATAGCAACGTCACGTATTCGAGGTTAAATGTGCGCGAAATTTGAAATTTGACAGATATAATAGCAAGTCAACGAAATGTGACATTGGAAGATCGATTACTACTAAAGTCAAATTTGGTCAAATCTTTTTATGACCAGCTCGGTAGCTGCTGTTCTTTCTTAAATTGGAGTATCGATTAATTTTTTCAAATTTCATTTTTTTTTCTCGGTTTCTGGCATTTCCCCTGCATTCGTCTTTCCTGCATACTTTCTGAGCGTGTTTTTATGTGTTCGCAGTTGTGTGCGCGTGCTAATTAACGTGGATAGAATGGAGTGTTGTTTAAAAATCAAAAGAATCCGGTAGAATTTAGGGAAATTTTTAATTTCCCTATCCAAAAATCTCGTTCATATCGATTCGGATTGCATTTTTTTTCCTCGTTTTCTGACTCTTTTTTCTGCATTCTACGGTCTCGTTCTTTGTGAGGATATGTTTATGTGTTCGCAGTTGGGTTTGCGTGTGTGTGTGAGTGGATACACGTTTATGAAAGAAAAAGAGTAGCCTTTTCCGTATAGCGTAGAGAGGCGCCAATAAGAAGAGGGAAAAGTACGAGCAATGAGTGTTCGTCTTGTGTGTGTGTTGTGGCCGGCAAACCCGCTCTTTCAAGCAGCGTGTACCCCTCATTTTGCCTGCTTTAATCACGGCGCCACAAAGTACAGCATTGTCCTCCTGACTATCGGTCTGAGCAAGTATCTGCGGCAAGAATACACGCCGGAATACACACTATATTTCTCTTTTCTCTGCTTTTCGTTCTTCAGTGTCTCGCCGTCGTTGTTCTCGCTGAGTAACTAAAAATTCGAACGCGAAACCCTCGGCTTTGCTCCTTTTTCTTTCATCCTGCTTCTCGCTCTTCTCATATTTCCTGGATCCTACGGTTCGAGCCGGATCTGAAGCTTCTCGCACAGCTCCCGACCAAGACGAGTTTCTATTGATTTTTTTTATTGTTTTATTCCAATCGGACTTTATTCTTATGAACAACGGATCAGCCTGGAAAGGTCTGGAGTGAATGGGGAGTTTCTATTATTATGAATTTCTCTCGAAAGATCGAACCTCACAAAATGGGCAGTTGAGACTAAGTGTCCCCGAGAGAAAAACCTGCCGGCCGGGGAGAATTATATCGCATGCATTGCGGCAAAGATACACGCGCGTTTTGACCCAAACCCACCGAAATCTACCGACCGAATTGCTTTTGTAATTCCATTTCATGATCCCCGGACTCTGAGGTTTTCGGGCTTGACCAATGTCCAAACTTCGATAACAATCGATTTGAATACATCGCCTAATCGAATACCGCGCTCCTCCAGAACGCATCGCACGTCTTTCCCTCTCTCTCTCTCCCTCGAAATCCTCTTGCCCCCTCCTCGCTTACACAGAGCTTTCGAAGCTCTAACCAGCAGACTGTATTTGACTATATGTATCGAGGATTTGTAGACGATCGCAGAACCCAAAAGGTCCCATGGGGATTTGACCTTTACTCGGTGGGTCGCCACTGCACTTCTGCTAAACACGGTGCCTGCCATCATCGCCCAATTAAAACCTCATTCGACGTTTCGGATCCTCAAACCACTGATCCCATCCATCAGGCTGCGATTTCCTCCTATTGTTTTAAAAATCATGACTGAATAACGCGACCTGAAATGGTTCGTACGTCACGTATAATATTTATAGATTTTGGAAGTCTCTACGTTATTGCTGCGAGCTCGTGTGCATGTGGACATTTTCAATTTTGATTAATTTCTGTTTATAAACGAGTACGAGCCACATAAGAAATTTCGACGATGAAAAAATTGTTAAAAAAAACACAAAGTCTTTATAAAAAAAATGAATAAGTAAAAAAATATCAAAAAATTGATGACTCTGAAGTTTGCATCGTTGGAATGCAACGAAATTCTTCTTTATATTTTGCAAAAATAATTATTTAAATAGAAAATTTAATTACGATGATAAAATGATCGATTTTTGCCACCCGAAAACATATCGGCTCGAAAAATTTGGAGGACATTGAAAATTAAACGAATCAACAGTGAAACAAAATATTTTTCGCGTTGCATTCCAACGTTGCAAACTTCAGCATCATTTGAGAAGAATTTTAAAAACATTTTACAGCAACTCGACGTCACTTCAAACTCTTGTCCCATTATTGTGTTTTTTTTTGGAAAGATTACAATTCAATGACGCCGAAGTTTGCATCGTTGGAATGCAACGAAATTCTTCTTTATATTTTGCAAAAATAATTATTTAAATAGAAAATTGAATTACGATGATAAAATGATCGATTTTTGCGACCCGGAAACATATATCGGCTCGAAAAATTTGGATGACATTGAAAATTGAACGAATCAACAGTAAAATGAAATAATTTCCATTGCATTCCAACGTTGCAAACTCCAGTATCATAAAAAATTGAAATTTTCCGGACCAAAGCGGACAATTGATTTTTTTTGGATATTCCAAACGGGAGGATCCAGGAATTATTCGACGGTTTCGGAAAATCCTCGTGGGAAAAGCTGTTTAAAAATATTTAGAGGGTCCTCAACGGCGTTCAAGTTTCCCCATTCGATTATTATGGGGAATATGTGTTTCCTGCATCGTCATTGATATTTCTGCGAGGATATTCCTGGGGTGAATATCTAACAGAGTCATTTTACTAGCAGAGAAAATAGAACATGATTTTTACGAGGCCACTGTATAGTTTTCTTTGACCCAGTGCAGGTATAAATGCCAGTGAGAATTGTGGGGAAAGCGAGATCGAGGGAAAGCTGTAAGAAAATAAAAAGTACGCGAAGTTGCGTTGCTGTAAAACCGAAGAAGCGCATATTTACGGTTTGAAAAGTATTTATGTCGGTAGGAAAAAAGAGATTTAAAATTCACAAGCACTTGTTGGTGCTTGAGCTCGGATGCACTTAAAGTTGAAGCTGCCGGAATCCGCGAGGAAGTGCTCGCGGAGAAGTGTCGTCGAAAAAATGAAAGGGAATGCCACTAGATTGAGAGTAAAGAAAACGAAAAAAAATTGGGAGAAATTTTAACGAGGATGCTTTCTAACGTCAGCGGAGACGCGGACGAAAAGTACATCAAGAATGAGAGGCAAACGGCCTTTCCTGGCTGCACACATTCCTGGTCTTTTGTATATATGTACACGTCAACACTGCCCCGTACTCGCTCGTCCTTGTTGCAATGGTGGGTTCGTACCCGTATAGTTATATCGCGTTACCATAGAGAGTCCTATACATGTATAGAAATGATGAGAGCACGAGGGAAGAGAGGCTGATTCGATGAGGATCGAGAGGAAGGACGGTGAAAAGAGAGGACAAGTAATTTCCTTGGTGGAAGCGTGCGAAGCGTACGGAAGCGAAGAACGAGACCCCAGTAGGGACGCTACGAAGAAGAGGAACGTATAGGGAGAGCAAGAGTGAGAAAGAGAGACGATGGCGTCATGAGGATAGACGAGGAGGGGTCGTGAAAGCGGAAGTGCGCGCAAAGGTCTTGAGTTGCGAAATGTTATAGTATATGGAGGTTGGAAAAGGCGGCAGGGGGGTAAGGACACCGTCGCATGTTGGTACCCATACACTCACCACAAGCCGAAGGAGAACATACGGAAAGGGGAAGCTCGGATGCTGCTCTTCCAAACTAAACTAAATAATATTGATGGCTAACGGAAATTGAAAGCCGTTAAGGCGTTCAGGAGATGCTGTGCGGAACGGTGTCCCCTTACTGCTCCTCCGTACTGCATAAATAAGACGGAGAGAACGCGAGTTTCGGTGTGCATTAGAATTAGGACAGTATCTCAGAACATCCCTCGAATCTCCTCCAGAATACAGTATCCCACTCACATATTTATACGACCTCGTATATATGTTTCTGTTGAAATATTTCCCTCCGTCTCTCTCCCTCGTATTTTTCTCTATTTATCCCATTTTCGTCACACGTACACGTTACTCTGGCCATTCTCGTTTGACATCTCATCTGCTCGCGTTACATTCAAATGTTGCGCATGCAAAATGTCAGACGGAATAGTTCTGTTTACTTATTGCAGTACATTCAAGCCAATGCGAAATTGATCATCATGATAGGCTGCCACTCCAATGGCATAAATGATGTATCGAAATATCCAAAACTGCAGGGTTCACCTTTCCAAATAAATATCACTATCGTGGGACAGAAACTTCACTCGATACGTGTATTCTCACGAATCCTTTCAATCAATTCGCTCACTCCATTTCATCTTGTTCCCAATCAGTCAAACTTTACAATGACCAAACAAAAATAGTCGAAATGCGTGGAAAAATAATTGACACTTATCAGGTTTTGGAAACATTGAAATTTAGGAAGAGTTTGGATGACTCTGAAGTTTGCATCGTTGGAATGCAACGAAATTCCTTTTTTATCATTAGCAACAATAATTAGTCATGCGCAGAATGTAATTACGATGATAAAATTATCGATTTTTGCCACCCCAAAAGCATATTGGCTTGAAAATTTGGGATGACGTTGAAAATTGAACGAATCATCAATGAATTCAAAGATTTTTCGTTGCATTCCAACGTTGCAAACTTCAGCATCATAGAGTTTCGTAGGATTTCCAAAGACGATCGTAGTCAATGTGTCTCCTTCATTACATCTCTTGCGAACTTCTAAGAAATTGATGGAAAAAGTTTAAAAAATTAGAATTTTTTGTTAAATTAGATTTTTTTCTACCATCGACGTTTTCATCTTGAATTTATAAATCTACGAGAACCAAAAATTCAATTTCCATCTCACTTGTCGCTGGTGGAAAAAGAGCAAATGTCACTGTCGCCTTGAACTGACTCGCTCGAAAAGTTTTGGTGTCACGTGAATGAAGTTTCCCCATGAAAATGAAATTTTGGAAAAATTCCTTTACCCTTTTGATCAAAGTTCCAAAATGGACTGAAAAACTTCGCAGACGGAACGTTTCGGTCGATTTGTAAATATGATGGATACACTCTAATGGGTTCGGCTTGGAAAATGAAGGAACTAGCATCGTTGCTTATTACTATTTTGGTTGATTTTTGTTATCTCGAGCGCCTGACTCCACCACATGAGACTCTTTTCACATTACTACATGATATGACATTTATATATGTATCTAATGCATAGCTATGCATTATTTGTGCATGATGTGTGTGTGCTTTGGTGTGTGTGCAGCGAGCGGAGGCGGAGGTGAGCGCAGAGCGGTTGGTACTTTTATAGTAGAACAAGGCCTCGAATCGTTTGGCTCATGCAAATTTTGGCCGTCGTCCGACGTGGACGTATAGCACGAGCAAATGCTGAAAAATGGTCGGCTTAAAATATGCGAGTGTACCGGCTGCGATAGGTGAGTATGTACAGAGCTTCCGCAAACGGGCTGGAGGGGTTGTAGGAGGCTATTCCCATAAGCCTTTCCGATGTTTCAACTTTCCCTCATTCGAGAGATATGCACGAGTTTTTCATCGCGCGCGTTCATTTTCCGTCTCTTTCCGCCTCCCTCCCGCACTCGTAACTACTCAATCATTTAGACTCTCTTTTTTTCACCATTTCTTTTTTTTAGACCCAATTTTTCGGATTCTTATCTGACCCAGACTTTCCCATATGTATATTATAAACTGTCAAACGAAATGACCGAAAATTGATAATTTTGAATTGTTCATTTGTCATTTAGGAATCGAGCGACGAGACGCTGAATTGCACGTCACGAAAAAAATCCATACGACTCGTTGAGGGTTCATTTTTGGGAAAGAAATAAAATCGCTCACTACGAGCATGTTAAATTGACAATTTCTTGATCTACAAACTCCGTCGGCTCTGTGACTCGGTTTTTCGGTGGAGCTTTGATCAAAACATGTTGGAAATTTCGTGAAACATTGACAAAATTGTTCATTTCACGGTCAGGAAATGATTTCGTTGTTGCATGGAGCTAAGACGACTGATAATTACTGTAAACTAATGGGCCAAATTGATAATTTTCGAGCGCCTGTAAGCACGTGATTGCGGAATCGTTACACGGAGAAAACGAAGTCGAAAATTATTAAGAAATATACTAGGAATCCAGTTACTTATTGTTGAAAATTATAGTATTTTGAGGACAGTTCGGAAATTACAACAATATGTCGAATGACAGTGCGACAAATCGTTCTAAACAGCATAGTAAAATGTGATCATCAGATTAAAACCGATTTTACAATTTAGCATAGCAATTAAAGAAAATCGCAATGGTCATGGTAAACGAAACAATACGTGTGATAAAATTTCACACATGTTCGATATATATTCTTATTGGGATGATAGAATTTTACTATGTCGACGTTTAAAATTTGAGATATTCTCACTCATAACTGAATTCTTATCTGACATAGTAAATTGTTCATGAAAACAAACCTGAAATTCATTATCGCGTGCATTACTGTTTCTTATTCATATAGAACTGTTTATAATTCATGCTAAGAATAATTGTAAGTGTTAAGAAATACTATGCTGTTTTGCAATTGGCGCTACGATTTTTTTGCTTCTTAAACTTCGTATAGAACATTTTCCCAAAACATTTTATTTCTCACTAAACAAAACGAATCCGTATTCTCCGTGTACGTCGTCTAAATCGTCATGTTTTCATGTTGATATTAATTGTAAAGTAATGTCAGAAAAAAATGCAATGAGAACAAATAAAATAGTGCGAGTAGAAAAAAGTATTAGATATTGTGGAAAACCCATGATTCGTGAAGACTCTGATGATGATTAAAGAAGCTGCGCGCGGCAGCGACTCGTTCAAATTGGAGAGGATTCTCTGGCATAGCACCGGCGACTTTTTTCTCCAGTGCACTGTTTTTTTGAATCGGGAAAGATCAATGAACACAGAAATGAATAAAGAGACGAAACGGGAGACGAAAGTCTGTAATAAAAACTAAGAATCGCCGAATCGTTTTTTTATGGGTATGTGTCAAGATTCACTGCCACCCCCGCTCGTTCCTCATTCCGTGGGTTATGGGCATCGATGCACGCACTATGATAGCAACCAGAATATAAAGAGCAGGCTCGTATCAAGCCATAAAGTCTTATAGTTCAATCGGAACAGCAGAGAGAGAGAGAGAGAGAGAGAGAGGGAGCGGAAACCTCGCGGTAAAAAAGAAAATGAGAAAGGGAATGCGGCTACGATGAAACGGGGGCGTTAGCGCGGGAGCGTGAGCAAAGTCGAGGGAGGAGTGGTGCAAGACCCAAGTACAGCAAAGTAGTTTCGCGGTGCTGTGGCCAACGTCGTTTCTACAGATTGAGATAGAAATGAGAAGCAAGGGGTTGGCATATACCAGTGAAAAAAAAAATGAGAGAACGAAGGAAAATGAAAAAAAAAAATAAAAACAAAAACAAAAACCGAACAGAACAAAAAAAAATCACCACGATATTCAAAGCAGGAAAACAACCTGAAAATGAGAAAAAATACACGCAAATAATGATGAGAAACTCGCAGATCTTTTAAATACAAGAATGGCAAATACTTACATGAAGCTGAAGTTCGCAAGGTTGGAATCCAACGAAAAATATTTCGTTTCATCGATGATTTGTTTAATTTTCCAAATTATCCAACTTTTTCAAGCCCGTGTACTTTTTGGGTCGCAAAAATCGATCGTTTTTACCTCGTAATTACATTTTGCATTTAAATAATCAGTTTCGCCGCAGAAAAAAAAATAATTTCGTTGCATTCCAACGATGCAAACTTCAACGTCATAAATACTTCGAATAAAAGCTACGAAGTTCCGAATTTTACTCTAGCGTTTAAAAATATTTTTCGTCCAAGCTCAATACGTGTTAAAAATAATTTTTGCAGACACTTTTTTTTTAAGGCAAAAATTCCTCTCTGGTGGTTTTTCTATTCGAGGAAAGCAAATACGAAAAAAAGTGCTCGTGGCTCGGAACCAGTCCGAATCGTTGCTGCCGAACGAGCCACCGTGTTCACATCACGAATTTATCTTTTTCGTGGTGTGTTCTTTTGCATCATTTTTTTATTAGCCTCATTTTCAATCAAATTATCACAGTGCCAGGAAAATGAGAGATTATAGCTTCGTAAATAATTCGTCGCTATTTCCATTCGAGTCGGAAATTGAAATTTTCTTTGCACCCAGTCGCGATCCACAATCGGAAGTTTCGGTTTTTGCGTTTTTACAGCATTGAAACTTATTTATTTAATTTAATGCACTCGACTTGTTTATTTTTATTCCCGAAAACGAAGTTGCCCTCAAATCGTTGTATTAAACTCAAAAACTACGTGTGCATAAAGTTTGAATTCCCATACCATGAAAAATTCGAATCCAAATGTAAAATCCTCGTAATTTTTAATTCTCTTAAGGAGGTTCCGTTAGTAGAGCGATAATTAGATTAAAATCTGAAAACGAAATATGTTATTATTTAGGCAGCAAACTTTGATCTCTTTCAAAATCATCCTAGGTCAACCAAGTTTCACTACATATTTTCCAAGTCGAAAGTCACTTGATTTAACATTGGCTTTACGGAAATTCCTTAACCTTATGAAATCGGAAAAATATCAAAAATACTTCCCGATTAGATAAAACGCGTATTAAAATCTCAATTTATAAAAAAAACTCCAAGGGTTCCGAATCAATCAAAAAATCGTGGGGTCAACGAATGTTTGGAGGAGATATTTCTAGTTAAAATCGACAGAATGCTCGGAACATCTCATTTTTTAGGCGTTTGGCAACGAATCGCTTGCTAAACGAAAAGCAGTTCGTCATTTTTTTGGGAATTGTGCCTCACTTCATCCGTTATTCCCTTGCGCCATGGCGGAACCTCCTTAATTAATGCAGAATATTTCGTTCCGTATCTGGGATGCGAGAAGAGAAAACGGATTTTTTCCCTCGTCCTTCAAATGAAATCGCAATTGGCTCAGTCTCATCGCATCGCTATGATTCCCTGCATGATATTTCGTTAACTCGGTAAAAAGAATCGTGTTGTCTTGTGTCCATGATGAAGGAGCATATTGTGCGGAAAAAGCTCGACAGCTATAGCATATCCAATGATATATATCTATGGGGGATTTCGCTATAGATATTTGGCTCGTAATATACGAAGCAGACAGAAGGCAGGTAGGTTGAAAATTACCGGTGTGAAAATTGCTGAACATTCGTCAAGCGGTACGACAAGCGCAGCCCGTTCCGCAATACCAGCCGCACGTTAAATTCCCCGCGTTCTGCCATGGGCAATATCGATTTCTCCAAGGTAACCCATTTTCCCTGAACGAAATCCTTCCTGGCATAACTCGGTATCGGAGACGCATCAATTTATAACGTTCATATATCTACATAATGTAATTAGATTTGAATAGTGAATGGCGTGATGATCCATATTGTGTATTTCAACGTCGAGCGCCGAACTGAAAAAAAAATCCACCGGATCTCGAGCCACGATTAAAATTCAAAATTTTCATCATCGTCATCCGAAAACCGGGAGATTTTTGTTGAAATAAATACACGAGAACTCTGTCGGATCAAAATCTAATAATTTCGTTGATTAGCCAACCGAGTCTCAATTATTTTGTTATCTCGTTTGGTGACTGGATTAGTTAATTGTAAATTGTAATTGATTGAGATTGATTGGTTGGATTGGTTCGAATTCCATATCGTTGGGTCTGATCGGTATTTCCAAAGGATTGTTGTTACAATTAGAAAAAATTCAATTGTGCCACGTCCAACGAACAATTTCACGTCCGAATATTCACAATTAACCTTCATGAAGCACGGGCTTCGCCTCGAAAGTCTGCGCAGTGATTTGTCGTGAAATGAGAAAAGGATTTTGGTGAATAAAGGAAACGATGAAATATTTAGCGAGCAAGAGAGTGTCTGAAAAGTTTCGTTTGTTCTATAGAAATTGAGTGGAACTAAAAAAAAATCAATTTTTCATTGTTTAGTCGTAACTTTATCGATTTTCATGAGATCGAGTCGGAAAAAAATGAATTTATTGAGGGACGAGAATGCACGTCTGTGACGTGTTGGGAATTTCATGCGATCGATGTAATCGCGAAGCCTGGAGGCTGGATGAGGAGCGGCGGTTACAAAGGGTGATTTCGTCTGGACCACGATATGGTGAACGTTGGAGTGAGACGCGAAGACACAAGGAGCAGTTTGGCAGTCAAGAATACCAGACATCCGGCGTTTCTTCCAAAGTGTTTCCGCTCTCGCGTTGGTCCAACTGGAAGATCGAGCAGAAGAGCAGGAAGACAGTCTGGGACGAGAAGGTTGAAGAAAAGGGGAAGAATAAGGAGAGTCGAGACTCGATCATCCATCAGTGGCGCGTCATCACGAAACGACAATTGACAAAAAGAGAGTGAAGAGAAAAAGTTACTGCAAGTATAAAATAGAAAAGCCGATAGCTGGGCGGCAAGGCTCTCGCAGGTCGCGAGGCATTCTCTAGGACGTAGAGCAAAAGCAAGGCAATGACTAGGAGCATATTAGCGGTATATACGGCGGGATAGAGTGAGAAGAGATTGCGGGCTACGTTGCCATTGGAAATTCGAGTGAAAATGCTGTCGAGTAGTAAAAGCGTCGATGCTTTCACCACCGCATTTTGCAATTCCAATCCACCGATGTCTGCCAGGAGGCTCCATTGTTTCTCGTTCTCTCCTGGACAACCAGCAGATCGTAGAAAGCAGCACGAGGAGGCTAGTCAAGCTCGCTATTCTCTCTTTTCTCTCTGTGTTCTCTGAGACTAATCCTTCCCATCTGCGGATTGTTTCAACCGCTGCCATTCAACTTGTTCTCTTTGCCTTCGAGTTTCCTCTCTTCTCCTAACTATTTTTTGATACAGCCAGATGCATCATTGCATTTCGTATCCACGACAAGAACGAGTAAGAAGATCGCGTTTATTAATCAGAAATGTTACACGCTGATTCGTAATCGAACAAATTCATTCGCATCTCAATAGAAAAATCTTCATCGACGAAGGGAACTTTGAAGATGCTGAGAATCTGGTCCATTTTTCGGTGAGGAAAAAAAACCATGAGCCAGGGACATTTTATTAGAAAATCCTGAGACTGAAACTCGTCAGAGCCAGGTTTGAAGTTGATCGAGTTCTGATCTGGTCCTGATCCGAGATTAAATTATTAAGAAATATTCTAGAACTCCAGTTACTTATTGTTGAAAATTATAGTATTTTGAGGACAGTTCGGAAATTACAGCAATATCTCGAATGGCAGTACGACAAATCGCTCTAAACAGCATAGTAAAACGTGATCATCAGATTAAAACCGATTTTACAATTTAGCATAGCAATTAAAGAAAATCGCAATGGTCATGGTAAACAAAACAATACGTGTGATAAAATTTCACACATGTTCGATATATATTCTTATTGGGATTATAGAATTTTACTATGTCGACGTTTAAAATTTGAGATATTCTCACTCTTTACTGAATTCTTATCTGACATAGTAAATTGTTCATGAAAACAAACCTGAAATTCATTATCGCGCGTATTACTGTTTCTTATTCATATAGAACTGTTTATAATTCATGCTAAGAATAATTGTAAGTGTTAAGAAATACTATGCTGTTTTGCAATTGGTGCTACGATTCTTTTGCTTCTCAAACTTCGTATAGAACATTTTCCCAAAACATTTTATTTCTTACTAAACAAAATGAATCCGTTTTCTCCGTGTAGTCCGAAAAATATTGTATTCCATGGGAATGGGCACGGAATACGGAATCATTCAGTCTTTTATTTTAGAGACTCGAGGGCGTTTGGAATCGCCGTTTACTTGTTACGAGGGGCTGGTTAATTTAACGATGTGGACGGGGTCGAAATTATTAGCAGGAAAGACTTTGCCACCTTCTCGTTAATTTTGAGTTAATTTTACGGAAATGTGATTGTGGGAAGTTTCGATAATGTTTCTATTTCATTATGCACAGACGCAGCGAGAATCCATGCTGAATATTTCTGTGTGTGTGAGGGAGGGGGGGGGGGGGAGTTCAGACGGAAATCTTAAAAGATGGAAAAGAAGACTGAGAGCTGTTTGGAAAATTGCGGTCGGACAAAAGTGAAGGAATCCATGTGGTTGGTTAAAACCACCGATCTTCTCAATGCACTGCGAAAAAGTTACAAGGAAGGATGAAGAAGGGAGGAAGTGAGGGAAGGAGAGCGAGGGAGAACCGAGAAGGTATATCCGGCAGTGAGATTGGCACAAGAGCGGAAGTGGAGGAAAATAAAAGGACGCCATAGGGAAAGAGAATAAAGAAGAAAAAGGAGATGAAAATAAAAGGCACCAGGGAGAAAACGAAGACCGCGCTCTTTTCTCTCGCTCTCTCGCGCCGGTTAGGCCGTAGCTGCGCGAGAGATTGAGTGAGGTGAGATGGAGATGGCGATCGTGCAAGAGGACGCTAGTATTCGAGACGGGGGATGAAAATTGCGAAGGGGAGAGGGCAATGAAAGAGAGAAAGATGGAGAAAGAGAGAGAAAGGCGACGAGGTGGAACCTGCGACGTGGTACCATCGTCGCATGCGCGAGGATTTACCACGTGAGCCCGCGAATCCGCGAGCTCTCGAGTACGACTAATGCAAGACTTCCCGGTGTTCAGTGTCGTGCGCGTCTTCGTACGCGACGCAAGCCTCTCAAATTTTGTTACCAATTTTACCGTTTTTCGACAATCCGAGGCTTCCACTCTGCACTTGAATATTTTCGTTACGTTCTCGACAGCCGTTGTCCTCGTGGAATTGTTAACTACAAAACAAAAGAGAAAAAATACAATATTTTGAAATGGTCTCGAGAAAGTATCGCAAGAAAATATGAGAACCAGCATTTTTCGTTAAACAATTTTTTTTCAATGCCAATTAATTCGAACCTGCATTGAGCCAACAAAATATTTTTCAAAACCGACCCAAATCCCATGGTGCAAGAAAAATCCGTTGCATGTTCGAGCAATCGTAGAATTTTCTCAAAACAAGATTGTCCGATCCTCGATTCGTTATGGCGCGTAAATTTTCACCGTTTAACGATAGAATAATCGATAAAAATATCCGTTACATTTTCGGTTCTGATACCAGACGAAAAATCAGTTTGTACGTGAGCATAATACTGAGACGTGAAGATAAGCAGGGCTATGAAAAACTGCGAGAGTGACGTGTCATCAATGATCCATAAGGAAAAGAAAAGCTCCGTCAAAAATAAGGATTCATCGTTTATTTCGTTTGCCTCGTAATTAACAATGGACAGAGGCATGGAAAGGCATTTCGTAGGAAATCATTTTCTCGATCTCATGGAATCAATTTCTTTTGGATTTCAACCACGTGAACGTGACACAGCTCGAGGCTCGTGCACGTGGGGACGTTGAAGATTCATCACATCACCAACACGAGGACGACAGTCAGTTAATCATAACGAGAAAAAGGATTATCTCATTATCATGCTACGAGGATCGTTAAGGCAATAAAACTAAATAGTGATGCTAGTGAATTCGTGTAAAGCTTTTAGCAAGTCCTGATTAATTTATAACCGAGAAAAAAGCTCTTCCTTGCGAAAGGGAATCGCGCAAACTTGGCCAAGTAAGAAACAACGACATATCTTCTGATAGGATAAATAATTGTTGATTAAAAAATAAATAAAGCGGGTAGACGATTGCGTAAAGTGAAACGACATTGTGAATTGTTAGAACCGACAAATTCGTTAAGAAAAAGTTTCGGACTGTCGTAATGCAACGAACGATAACACGTGAAATTTATGTTACGGTAACGAGGGAACGAGATAATTTTTCAATCTCCATATAACGAATCATACGGTCACATAAATTGAAGATAAAAATGAAGTTTGAAAAAATGTGAAAAAACTGAAAATCCATATCATTGTGAAACGAAGGAAAGGGGACTGTACGTGATTCCCAAAGAAATTAAGGTCAACGCGAAATTTAAATTGACGTTTGACGTGAACGATACTCTCGGTGAGCGCGGATGCGTGGGGATTTAATTAAAGGGTGAGTATCCCGTTAACGACTAACGTGATTATTATAGTTTTTAGTGTCACGCGTGTACGACGCAGTATGCGGTTGCACATGTATTTTTTGTACTGACCTTTTTGACCACTGATCTGTTTTTATTTCCGTCCATTTTGTTCGTACGATTCAAAGTATTTGGGCCAATTTTTTTTTAACCAAAAAATTTGAGATAAAATTGTGTATTCGGGAAAAACTTTTTTGTGGTTTGGAAATTTTTTCAGTTGAGGCTTTACAAAAGATTAATTTGGTAATGCACAGATAAAAAATGGATACGTCACCGACATTGAGCGCGGGCGGAACAAGAGCGAGAGCCGCCTTACTAGCAACAACTGGTACCGGAACCGGAAGTAGTGACAGGCGCGTCGTTTTTCTCGCTAGTCAATCAACCATAGCCGCAGGTCACGAGACAAGAACATGGCCACATCACTGGTCACCACAAACGGTAATGATTTATGCACTTTATGACTTTTATCTTGACCTTCATCTATCGAGGCTTATCGTTTGTACGTTGCACTCAAAAATATGGGAAAAAAAGCCAAAGGTTTGGCAACATCGTTGGTTTTTTTTTCATTCGCAGCCTCTCGTTAACGGCTGCGAAATAATCGATTCAGGTTCAACCCTCAGGATGTGCGAATCCTCGGGCTCCGAAATCGTATCGTGAAAATCGCATCCAGGATTTTTTCAATCAAAATAAAATAAATTTTTTTATGCTTTCGATTTCAACAAAATTTCTCAACAATTCCGGTCAATTTTGATGTTTTTTTCTGCAAGTTTGCTTGTAAAAAAAACAAACAAAATCGATCGCATAAAAAAATGTCTGCGTCAATATTTTCTCGTGTGGTTTAAGACATTTTGAGCCGATTGAGTTTTTCAGGATTTCTTATTTTCACAAAAATGTCTTCGACCCGGAGCGTCAAGACCTGCCACGTGTCCGCACAATTTTTGCCACATTTAAAGGCATTTCAAGGCAAATCGAAATTCAAATCCCGTTGAATCTGCACAGGAGCGAATTATGTACGCAAAACACACTGCAGTTGGTTCCATCCCCGAACTTTGTTCTACCACTCAAAGGGTTGAAAAATTGGGGTTGAGGTTGGAATTCTCAGTTTCTTCAATCTTTGCATTAAGAAAAAAAAAACAACGAAAATTTTTCCCACTATTGTGGATTGTCCAAATGACGAGCAACTTTGTTACAAAAAATTTGGGAAAATTTGACAAAGTCGTGGTGGCGTTAGGAGGCACCTGAAAAGTATTTTATCTCGAGTAGAGATAGGCGGCGAGTTTAGTCATTGAACTTTCTGTTTGATACTTAGCGTCAAGGCTCTGGCACGTTGTCAGGAAGACGATGATAAATAAGGGAACTTGAGATCGGCGTAAAACGATAAATTAATGGAGAAAATAATTGGGGGATGTAGAATAAGGAGCAGGCAAATGGCAAGTGCGGGGAGTATATCGGTGTGGAGAATGTTCGAAAGCGCGCAGGAGAATAGAAATGATGTAGGCGGAAATGGGGTTGTGAGAGATGAAAGCTTCGAAATGGATTCGAATGCGTTTAGTACATTGGCCGCGCGCGATATCAGTGACGTCGACAGGTTGACGGTGATAGGGGTGCGAGCCGGCATTGTGCTGGCTGGCGGTACAGAGTCCGATGCTGTTGTATGGAACGAAGCTCTCTCTGCTGCGCTCTCTCAGGTCCACCGCATCTTTCTCTCTTGGCGATTCTCACTTCGACCCCTTTACTGTTTATATCTGTCTATCTCGGGATGTTGAATTCAAGCGGTTTCCCTTCCCGGCATGCGGGACATCCATGATGTGTGCGGATGCGTGTGAGCCAATCCATGGAAATGTTCCCATGCTTGTCTTTTCCGAGTACAAAACATGAAGTGAGATTTGAATGTAGAGAACGTTTAATGGCTCGAGCGTAGGAAGTGATAAGATTTATTCTCAAAAAAAAAAAAAAATTAGTTTCTCGTAAAAACGTCGAAAATTTGAAAAATAAAACAAATTTTCGAACTTGGCGATTTTTTGATTTTTTTTCTTCCATAAATCTATTTGGGTGGCTCGAAATATTTGAACGATTGCTACAGGCCCAAAATATTAGACGCCGAAGACGTTGTTGTTGGCTAAATTTGTAGACATGTCGTTTTAGGCCATAGTGTAAGGATGTTATGCGCAAAGGTGTGTGTTCGTGTGTGTGGGTTCCAAAGTCGTTTCCCGAAGCTCCGTTGTCTTAGCGAAAGTGCAGCCTCGTACTTACCGAACACTCGAAATTTACACCCCAGGCTTTTACCAGGATCTACTGGGTCTGCGCCATGAAATATGTGCGTGTGTGTTCCACCATAAATCATAGGGGGTTTGAAAAAGTTAATGATAATGTAAGGAGTAACTAGGACGTACGTTATGATCCTGATTAGGGAATTTCCAGCCTTGAATTCCAACGGAATTCCGAATTACTTCCATGTCCAGCATAACAGACATTGGCTGGGCTGAGAATCCGATCGAAACTGATAGACTTTGGAGATTCTTTCGATTATCTTCGTTAAAGAAAAGTCGAGTAGATGATTAAGGAGGTTCTGTTAGTAGAGAGATAATTAGATCAAAATCTGGAAACGAAATTTGTTGTTATTTGGACAGCAAACTTTAATCTCTTTCAAAATCATCGTAGGTCAACCAAGTTTTACTACATATTTTCCAAGTCGAAAGTCACTTGATTCAACATTCGCTTTACGGAAATTTCTTACCGTTATGAAATCGGAAAAATATCAAAAATACTTCCCGATTAGATAAAACGCGTATTAAAATCTCAATTTATAAAAAAAACTCCAAGGGTTCCGAATAAATCAAAGAATAGTAGGGTCAACGAATGTTTGGAGGAGATATTTCTAGTTAAAATCAACAGAATGCTCGGAACATCTCATTTTTTAGGAGTTTGGCAACGGATCGCTTGCTAAACGAAAAGCAGATCGTCATTTTTTTGGGAATTGTGCCTCACTTCATTCGTTATTCCCTTGCGCCATAGCGGAACCTCCTTAACGAATGAAATGGCTGGACTGAGGACCGATAAAAAACTGATGCACATTCGGGACTTATTCATATTTGCGTTAAAGAAAAGTTGATTGGATGACAAAGCAATGGAGAAATAAAATTGAGACTGTGCCTCAGGGTGTGCAGGAAATTCAGTGTAAAAGGCAGAGGCTCAAGGGACTTCGGATGTCCAAAGATAAATGAAACTCTTATCCAACGTGATCAGAGGGATGAATCAGGAAGCCGAACATTTTGAGAAGGGTTTGGTTACAGGAGTAGTACAACACGTAACTCATGCGTTGCCGGTTGACTTGGTTGACTGGGTGTGTGGGTCGGTTGGTTGGTTGGTTGGTTTGATGGGAGCAGAGCTATTTGCCTCGTAGTACAAACATCATAAAAGGTAATCAAAGACAAATATTGTTTTGGGGAGGGCGATGGTCGTTTCGAGCTTGAAATACGAGCTTGCGCTTCGTAATTAGTAATTAACTGGCTCTACCTGTCGGAACGTTGTGCTGAGTTGGTATGCAGAGTAGACAGGAGCAGAGTTCGGCTTCTCACTCTCTTTTTCTTTCCAGCTGGCTCTTGGACTTTCTCTGCTCGATTATTGTGGAGAGGGAGGGATTGATCCCATTGGGGATTCGGTTGTATATGCTGGACTGCGCAAAAAGGATCAATTGGTGTGATCAATAGGGTGCAAAAGTAGTTGGAGGCTAAAATGGGCAGGGGGGTTCGTTTCAGAGATTTGTTGAGGTTGACGCATGGACTTGCATACATCGGCAACATAGGTCGAATCTTCTATTGGCTCTCGTGTGTAAATCTCTGCAGTATTTCGTGTAGAGCTCCCGATAAGTATACATATAGAGAGGTTTGTGGGTTATATTCACTGGCGAAGAGTGTGAAACGTTGAGGAACAAGGGTAGCGAATTAACGCCACTCGAAACAAGAGGCCCAAGATTGATGTTGGTGAACTGGAGTGTGTTCTGCGCCAAGTTACACGCGTAAAGCCGTCCTTGTTGTCGCCCCGTCAGTCCCGCACCAGGACCCTTCTCTTCGTCAATCTCTTCACGCTGTCAGTAGCACTTCGTCTTGTATACACTCGACCCTGCCTCGTAACCTATTCGCTCGTTATTTCTGCATCTATTTTTTTCCAGGACCTTTTTGCTCCACGATTCCAACAGTATGGAATAAAAAAATTCACGAAATTAAGGAGAGCCCTGACGAGTGGCTTCGAAGATTTGACTTTGTGGCCAGAAGTCAGATGTCATAGCAAGCTTTCCTAGAATCGTGTGCAATTTCCAATGAATGAGTGGTCACCGATGGGGAATCGATGTGTTCCACAAGCTTCATTGAAAAGAATGTTCCATTAAGGAGGTTCCATTATGGCGCAAGGGAATAACGAATGAAGTGAGGCACAATTCCCAAAAAAATGACGAACTGCTTTTCGTTTAGCAATCGATCCGTTGCCAAACTCCTAAAAATGAGATGTTCCGAGCATTCTGTCGATTTTAATTATAAATATCTCCTCCAAACATTCGTTGACCCTACTATTTTTTGATTGACTCGGAACCCTTGGAGTTTTTTTTTTTGTAAATTCAGATTTTAACACGCGTTTTATCTAATCGGGGTGTATTTTAAATATTTTTCCGATTTCATAAGGGTAAGAAATTTGCGTAAAGCGAATGCCAAATCAAGTGACTTTCGTCTTCGAAAATATGTAGTAAAACTTGGTTGACCTAGGATGATTTTGAAAGAGTTTAAAGTTTGCTGCCTAAATAAGAACATGTTTCGTTTTCGAATTTAAATCTAATTATCGCTCTACTAACGGAACCTCCTAAAAAAAATTCTCTCCTTTTTTTCACCAACGCGATATCCGAACAATTGGACTGAACTCCTTGGCCTCGGAAGTCCATTTGCAAGCACCGAATTGATCTGGAAAATGGTACTCGATCTACGAAACGTACTATCGAACTTGGCGCTCGTTTCCAGCAAACTGCCAAGGCGTTCTAAATAGTTAGTCTTTCCTAGTACATGGAGAGTATTAGTTCCAGTACTCCATGCAGGCTGCCTAGATGGCATTAGCAAACTCTGCTTCTAAGGGCACGTGCTTTCAAAGTGACTGTATAGGTTCGTATATATGTGGTTGCTGGATGTCCATACATACACTTAACACATGGTGGAGCACCGGTGGCTGTCGAGGGTGTTTAAAACATGTAATACGAGCAAGAGAACTCTTGTACTGATGCGCAATGGAAGGACCCTTTCCCATACGTATATCCCATGGGTGCCTCACTAGGCACACGAAAACTCGCAAACCTTCGGCCACAGTGATACGCTGCGTAGAGGCGACTGGAAACCAAGCAGGATAGAGTTTAAAGCTTATTCATGGTAACAGACACACACACACACACACACACGTGGGTTTATTCGAAAAATGTTGAGAGATGAAAATAGAAGATGGGTTGACTCGCACGTGCTCCCTGCCTACCCGGCAGGTCGCTTTGACCTGGACAAAGAACAAATTGAAAACGGGAATTGGTGCTTCTGAAGTTTGCCAAGCTTTTCGCCCATAATCTACGTAATAACTCTCCTCGACGCTGCTAGTGCAATACCATGCAATGGTGTTGCTCTTTGTTTTTGTGGACAATACGCCGGATGCTTTCTGTGCCGAATGTGCAGATAATTTTCATATTTCGACTTGACCAGCATTCAACATCGGGGCCAGGACCAGTTTCGACCAAATTCAAGGGCAAATGACGTCGTAATTAGGTTCGGGTTAGAAATTAATTGGTTTGGATGATTGGGCTCGAATGAAGTGCCTTTTTTCTGCACAAAACCCGGTTAAGCATGAAGCCTGATCCGGCAAACCTTGGCAAATTAGAATGTATTTTGTTTCTGATCGTCCTGGCTGGTCCCGAAGGATTCAGATCGTAGAAAGCCTTTGGCCTTTTTCCTCGGGCATTGTTCACTCCATCCTCTTCCGGTATGCTTGACACATACACGGGTAGTCGGAAATTACGACTCATCCCATAACCTCGTAGATTAGGTGGTTGAAAAAAGTTCCGAATGAGTATAAACTGCAGAGGAAATATGTATTTTCCTAGGAGAGCAATAAATCTCTGGAAGACCATCTATTTGCAGGCTGTAATGGGTTTTTTTTGTTCAAATTCGCTTTACAATGAGCTATCTGTAGATTTAGCGGAAAGTAACATATGCAGACAAATGAAAATGGGAACGCGTCAATAAAGCTTGCGAGATTCGTTTATGATCGCGCGTTGTTGTTTGTGGGAGAAGTTTTGTAAATGGTTTTTCCCTTGTGTTTTCGTGGGGAAGAGAGAGAAAGAAGTCAACACGCAGATATCGAAAGCAAGGGAAGAGAGAGAGAGAGACTGAGCTTTAGTAGGTTCTCGCACGGGCTATATGGGCGAGAATAAAGGTGGAAGGGTGGTTGGTTTGATTTATTAAGGGTCGTAATGGTGTACCAGCAGAGGCTCCGTTGTTCGGCTTGAGCATAGGCAACGAGACGACGTTGTGGGACGGGAGATGTTCTGTGCTACGAGTACGCGCGTGTATATACCGCCAAGAGGAAGGTGCAGTAACCGGTATACGCGGCAGACAGTGATGGGGGAAGGTTTTGCTTCGATGCTCGAGTTGCCCTACACCTTGCTCATTGCGTGCGTCCGATAGCCGATGCGTCCTGCGCCTGTGAAACCGTTTTCAGCAGAAGACTGTGATATCGTCTGTGCATCTCGACCTCTCCGTGTGCGAATGCCTAACGGCGTATGTGAACTTAACTCGCCCGGCGTTCGGATAACGCCAGAAGCTGAGACTACGACGCAGCTTTCCTCGCGTTTACCCCATCCATGTGCTCGCATTGTGGTTATTAAGGGACTCTACATAACCTCCGCACCCACACACAAGTTTCAAGAAATTCTCATGCACACAGACAGGCAAACCCTTCACGTGTGTTGCTTTATGTGTGTCCACATGGATCATCGTGCATGTGGAAGAGAGGAATAGACCGGCCTTGCAGTCTAGTGAGGAGCAAGTAGCCACAGTTCCGATAATAAAGTAGCCCGGCGTCCATTTCGCTTACCCTGCAAAATAGGTGTCATAAACTCTATTCATCGTTTCCTGCGTGTCGTTACACAGGACGACGTATTATTAGGTGACGCTATTTTCTACGATCCTGAGCTTTTTTTACTTCCTCCTTCCTTTTCTCTCCCTCTGTGTATCTTGTTTTCTTTTTTCTCGCGCTACCCTTTTATGGTGTTCACTCAGGCTGTCAAATAAATTCTACCTCATAATTATTTCGACTTTTTTGCTTCATGGTTTTTATCCTCATCGTATTACAGCCTCGGAATCGCTGTTTGAGTTATTCGTGTAGATTCTCTCTATGGTTTTGCAGCTCTTGAAACTTGAACGAATTGTGTTTATTTGAAATCGATTCGAGTTAGTTAGTGCGGAATGTACAACGAGCCGTCCGTTATAAAGGTATGGGTTTGTTCCGAAAAAGCTTGGGGTTCGATTTGCAATCCGCGAGGCTTTTCACATCGACGTAGACGGTTGCGATTCTTATTTTGACATTTTTTGATCGTTCTGCTCGAAAGAAAAAGAAATTTAGGAAGTAACGCAGGAAATAGAATTAATGGACAGAAAAATCTCGAATTTGACAGAAAGTTAGATAATGATGTAAAAATAACTCGTACCAATTTTTGTGGGCTGAGGTCGGTTTTTACGCGAGATATTTGTAAATATTTGACAAGTCTTGACAACCAATTTAACATGGCCTCTTATGGCAAGTCACGGAATAGGCTGTACATTATTCTTCATATCTCCGTAATTGATGGATAGATTGAAATGAAAATTAAACATCAGAGAGATTAAATCCTCATAATCATTTACCACTCTTAAAAACGTTCAAAGGTGACTTGTAAGGGAAATGATAAAAACTATAAAAAGCATTTGCAGTGCATTTTATTTTTTGATTCTCTCTAAAATATAACAACGTCACATATTCGAGGTTAGATGTGCGCGAAATTTGAAATTTGACAGATATAATAGCAAGTCAATGAAATGTGACATTGGAAGATCGATTACTACTAAGGTCAAATTTGGTCAAATGTTTCTATGACTAGCTCGGTAGCTGCGTTCCTTCCTTAAGAAAAAATTTAACATGGAGGTGAAGTTTACAGTACGAAATGAGTGTGGACGAGGATTTGGAATATTTCCTGTGGGAAATGCTGGAAATTTTTTTTCGAACTGTTGGTATTGTTTAAAAAATG
Source organism: Diadegma fenestrale (assembly GCA_037043255.1). Classification (NCBI taxonomy): domain Eukaryota; kingdom Metazoa; phylum Arthropoda; class Insecta; order Hymenoptera; family Ichneumonidae; genus Diadegma; species Diadegma fenestrale. The sequence goes on along the minus strand of CM073309.1, from coordinate 21,392,469 downwards.
GATTCAAAAGTTGTAAGAATAAATTTCTGATCGGTACCGACTGGGTTTTCCAGCATCGATTGAGATTGAATTCGTCAATAATAAAAATGTAGCAGTCGGAAAATTCAAGCAACGGAATGAAAGTTGCGAGTGCATTTTCTTTTTATCTCGTTGTTGGAAAGCTCTCCCGTGAAGCCGCACGGAAAGGTAATTTCGTTAGCAACATTCACGTGCTTGCGGGCTTTGCGAATTCGATTAACGTCGCGAAGCTCGAAGATCGGAATGATTACCGACCTGGATCAAGTTGCCATTAGTTTTCTATGGTGACGTCAATATCGGCTTGGAGAAATAGGTACAGAGGATATTTTAAGCGTTGCTCCAGCCTGATAAATCGCATTAAATCTATTGCACTGAAGTTTAGCTCTGGAATACTTTTCGCCTGTACGGACTGATTACGAGTGATGAGATTTGAAACTGGAGTCGCAGAAAATCTTATTCCGACTGGATATCAAGTGCACGACACGATGCACACGCGAAGGATGTGGAAAAATCATAAAACTCACCTGCATGCATATTTGTAAATCTTTCTCATTTTACACACGGAGCAAAATTTGTTCCACTTTCTCGGAAAAGCTGCACGGCATAGTTTTACTTTCCCGACAAATATTTTCTCCTTTCTCGATGTCCCACATCTCCAAGTTTCGTTGCAACCCAGAGGATTGAAGGTTTTTCATCGACATGTATATAAAAATGTGTAAAAGTACTTACCGATATTGCAAAAATGCATGAGTATAGAATCCTCTGGCTGATCAGGCTCCAAAGCGCTACTAGTATCTTTTCCTCTCACCAAAGTCGAACGAACAAGCACTCAGAGTTATAACCGTCGTTTACCTTTGCCGAGGCCGGACAATTTTCGATCTTTTCAAACAAAAGCAATTCTGGTTGTGTGCACGTATACGTGTGTTTGCATTATACTCGTTCCCACACACAAAAACGAACGATTTCGATCAAGTATTCCGAGCCTGTGACCAGGAAATGAAACTTTACATGAAAAAAATTAAAAAAAAAAATTGACAAAAAAATCGACAGTTTCTTCGATCACTTCCGTTTCCTGGAGCGAGATTCGGCAATTTTCCATCGAAATGGAGGAAAATCGAGATATTCTTTAAATTTTATCTGCAATTATGTCACTTGTCGAATTATAGTGACGCGGTATAGACTCGTTTAAAAAATCATTAGAATGCCAATTGTGCTTGTTAATTAATTTAAATGCGAATTAGGGAGATTAGGAGGAACGAATTGGATTTTTTTTACGAGCACGAGAGTTGCAAATTGGGATTTGCAGTCAATTTGCTGGAAGGTCTTGAATATAAATTTTTCTACTTCGTTTTATTTATTATTTTTGGGTTATTTTGAATATTTTTTTTTGCGGGAAAATTTAGATCGATCACGTATCGGTGAAGATAATTTGATTTGGAGCTCAGTGAGTGTTTCCATTGTGTAGATTTGGAAAGTTCAGGGAAATAAATTATTAAAGCGATAACTTTTGTGAGGCTTAATGAACTTTTTAGCGAGTTGATAGAATATTTTGTTATTCTTAGGAAGAGAAAGTGAGAAATTGGGTTTTTCTTACGTTTTCGAATTGCTGTGTTGGGCTGAGTGTTGCTAAAACAAAAGTTTTGTTTCGTGGAGTGTACATATAGGTATAGGGCGCAGTGCTTAAACCGTAAAGTCCAATGCTACATATCCCAGAGACAATCAAGCCGAGAGGACTAGCGAGTTAGCGCGCCTTAGAAAGCTTTAATTGCAGCAATCCCCAGCGCTTGTCTTACCTTCGTCAAGCTTCTACGTTGGCCTTCATTACCAATCGCCTAGTGCGTTTTCCAAGCCTTGTTTGGTGTGCTATGGGGATATATGAATGATTTTTCATGCACGTGTGTTCTAGTGATGCTTTTGTGACACTTGCACAACTGGGATTAACATTGATGATGTTTTGCTAGCTCGCAGGGCTCAACTTTCATCGACATCCAAACGTTACACGTATTCGCGATATATCGCTGGTAGAAATAGTCCATGGCCGAGGAAAGCTTGAGTTATGTCGCAGTGCCACGAACCTCTCGCGTTAACTTTGCCGTTCGGCCACGAGCGTTCATCCACTCTGCCTAAGTAGGAGAATTTAGAAAATTGTTTCTACCAGCTTGAAATAGTGCAGAACGCCCTAGCGATTTCGTGGCTAACGAGCTCTGATGGGGCACGTCTAACATTTCTAATCACACACAGCACAAAGGAAACCTGGCGTCAATCAATGTTTGTTCTATGCTAAACACAGCTCCGTCCGAGAACTGAGCGATACAATGCTGTATGGCACTTGGCGACATATTGTTCGCAATGGGTTCACGCAGCTTCTTTCATTGGAGGGCTTTTTTCTTGTTGAGAGACTCGATGGAGTCCATGTAGCACAGAAACCAGCTTTTGGATAATACGGCGGGTCGTTGGGGGGTCGACAGCTGATAAGCTTTGACAGAGGTCACAAGGAGCGAGAGAGAGAGACCGGACTGATTCGTGTTCACTGTTGGTGCTCGAAAGAGAGATTCGTATGGGGATAAAAATTTGTGATTCCGAGGAGACAAATGGCGCTGGGGTGGGAGATGTGGGGAAGAGATGGTTATCGCAAACCGTCCTAAGTGCTATTAGCAACGGCCACGAAAACCTGCAATCTGCGCGAGAGCGCGGCATGTGGGAGAAGGAAAATCGAGGCCCAACCGAGCAGAGAGAAATCAGCGTTAGTCCCGGCGAATACGAGACGTCGAGCGCGTCCATTAGGAGTCGGCCCGCTCCTCATCTTGCTCCAGTCAACGGCCACTATTTGTCTGCTGGTCTCGCTCTGGCGCGGACGTGTTGAGCACGGCTTGAGGTGCCCTAAGGAAATCCTTAACCCTCGTCCAGAAACCGCTTCTGAGTATTTGGCACCCTCAACCCCGACACCCTCTCTACTACGTTCTATCTAACATCTCTCGATTTCTCATTCACTCCTTCACCCCACCCTCACCGCACAAACACACACACGCAACTCATCCCATCAATGTAGGCCAAGTAGTTACATGTACTGGATTTCGGCTGACTGTCACCGGGAGAAATGACTTTGTTATAGAATCATGCAAGATTAGACTCTTACAAATTGCCAAAATCCCCACTACAATTCTGCGAGACTGTTTTTCAAGTTCTGATAAGTTCGAAGTGGAATATGCCTGAAAAAAAATGATGCTGAAGATATCGTCTGCGGAAGAGAATTTGATCGAATCGCGTATCCAGCCGTTCAGCGCATAATCCTGCTCGGAAGCGTACAACAATTCCCATTGGTTTTCATCTTCGTACATACGTCTCGTCGAAAAAAACTCCTGCCAATGGACAATAATAACTTAAGAAAATACTTTCATCTTCTGAGCCAGACCAAGGACGTTCAACGATGTTGTAGTTTGAATCGTTGGGATGCAACGAAATTTTATTTTTTCTTGAGCAGATCGCATGATTTTTATTCAACATTTGCCAAGAAAAATAAAATGATATTTTTTAAAGATCAAAACATGAAATTGGTACGACAAATTTCATGATTTTTATGATGCTGAAGTTTGCAACGTTGGAATGCAACGAAAAATATTTGATTTTATTGTTGATTCGTTCAATTTTCCATGTCATCCAAATTTTTCCAGCCGATTTGCTTTTCCCGTGTCAAAATCGATTAATTTATCATCGTTATTAAATTCTCCATTCAAATAATTATTTTTGCCAAATATAAAAAAGAGTTTCGTTGCATTACAACGATGCAAACTTCAGAATCATGAAAAAAAACAATGCCCATCAGGTCTTGGATGGGCAAGAATTCTTGGCGGGACCAAATGCAAAATTCCAGACCAGAAGTGCTCGTGAGAATTCTGACCATGACAGGTCCAGGCCAGATCCTGAAGAGACCAAATTGCATCATGGTGATGTGCCTGATTTGGTCCTGATTCGCTTCAATCCTTAAATTCCAGCCAGGATTAGGAATTATTTCGATAATCGACAAAGTGGATTCTGGAAAAGGTCCAGCAGCCCGTCCTGGCATATCTGAAGGATTTCTGCCTCTTATGCCGATGAAGGAATCTGATTTATTTATTAAGGTTTCACCACACGAGAGTTTTGGATATTCTCGTGTGGATATAGCAATGGGAAATTTCTAAATTACGAGGATAAATTTATGAACGTTAGCATACGTCATCCAAGAGTCTGGAAAGTCCACAGAACATCAGAAATATACACACTCGAGCGAGATAGTGGATGGTGAGAAAGTTTTCGCGCCGAGTTGTATTTTTCTCCATCTCTGTTGGTCTCGCTCTCGCATGGAGATCTGGCGAATGCACGTTTCTCATCCACTCGGAATATTTGTGGATCGTAAATAATCCGTGGGTGACTGTGTGGATGTGCCCATAGGGGTGTGTACCTCTCGTCCGCCCGTTATGCCGGCTTTGCACCAACTCGAGGTTGTTCCAGAAATGCTATACGTCAAAATTTCGTTGCTCTCTGGGATTTGGGTCTACGCTACCGGAAGCAACGCGTCGCCCATCGGCCACGTATTCCCATCGCCTGCCAAATAACATCTACCAAAGATATACCCGACCCAATGGAATACTAGAAGGGATTCCGCAAACGTAGCGCGTACAATTTTCCAGCGAGTACGTCTTTGAAAATAAAAATCAAAATAATAAAACGCCACATCGTAGATTATCCAGCAGTTCGAAAGGGCCTGATTTTTTTCCACTTCCGAAGTTGCACGCCGCCGGAGAGAAAATTCATAGCCACGATATACCAAACGTGAGAATGTCTCGGCTTTTTATCCTCGTAACTCTCGTATTCGATCGTAGAAATCCTGGCGATTGGCTACTTTATCGTTTTTTATGCATATAAACTGATATTTTCTGCTGCTTTACGATGCACCGGGTGAATCTGTAAATAAGGGCGAAACTTTGAAGGAAGAGAGTGAAGCTTTTCATTTTCTCTCACGTGCTTAAGACTCGCTCATTGTTATGGGATCGAGAAAATTCAGATGGAAAAAGAAGATTCATACTCTGCTTTTTTGGTCGTTGGATCTTACAAGCTCACGCCGACCTTGCAACTTTGTCATCTGGAGATTTGCAATGCAGGCGCCTGTCTTTCTCTGGAGTTGAATGATTTGCAATAGCTTCTCCGACTTATGGAAAGGAGGAGACGACCGAGTTGCGCTCCTCCTGCGAAAGACCTTTTTCACTTTTACAACGTCTCTCTCTGTGTTGGTGTAGGCGTTTCTGTACTTACCGATTTTACACTCGGTCTGGGACTACATTTGCCCGAAATTCCTTCTTCTTTCCCGCCACTTTCTCACGGCTTAAGTCAAACTTTTCCTGCGAGACGGATCGTTCCCTATAGAACCCAATTTTTACATCGAATGTAGATTCTACCCTCATACTTCTTCGTCCCCCGAGAAATCATCTCATTGGCTAACACCGAAAACCTCGTGATCCATAGAACCAATCAGCGATTTCCATTTTTTTTTGTATCAACTCTTAATCGCTCTCGTCGCGTTCTTTAAACTGTGACGTTTTAAAAAACAGAAAAAAAATCGCGGCCGATTATTTTGGAGTTTTTGAAAAAAGTTTTAATTGATCTTTTTTTCAATTTTTCCACGAATTATTTTATTATATTAAATAGTATTTATTAAATTCATTATTTATAATATTCGATTAATTATAAAATCATAAATTTTTATGCATTATCATTTCCATGTTAATTGAATTATGCTACGAGAGGAATTGCAGGTCACGAAAAAAACAATAAGCAGTTTAATTTGCACTTCTAGCGAGAAATGTTTTTTTAATTATATGAAGACAAATACAAAAACTGCATATGGACACATATTGAGGACAATGCAATTGTTAAAATGCATGAAACATGCAAATGCATGTTTTTCTGTCTGGACTTACGAACTAATATCGCGTTGTTCCCATTCCATCGTTTTATTCAAGCCGAGATTTTGTTGTTGTCGTGCGTAACTGTTTTATTAGTGAACGTTACGATGTACGCGATGTTGAATATTTTGACGTTTGCTGGAAAAATGTTTTTAATGAAGTTGAGGCTAAATTAACGACGAAATTGTATTAAATTTTTTTTTCGAGTTGAGAATTTCATTGTTAATTAAATTAAGGATGATGGAATCATTGAGGCTGATCGATTCCCCATCCCGTGGAGTATCAGCGTGGCCTGACTAAAAAAATGCCTCCGCAGTCGATAAATCGTCAGATTTTCGATAAAATAAAAATTCTCGTAAAAATTCGTACAATATTTTTGATTGAATCCCAAAATTCAACTCGCCGAGCCACATGAATTTTTATAATAATTCGTCGTGCCAACAACGTGGCCGGCCGGACGAAAATCTCGTTCCGGGTCTCCTAGACCCAATGTGTATATTAAGGGCCAAGTTCACGTAATTACATTGACAAAATATGTTGCTGAAGTTTGCAACGTTGGAATGCAACGAAAAATATTTGAATTTATTGACGATTCGTTAAATTTTCAACGTCATCCCAAATTTTCTAGCCAATATGCGTTTCGGGTGGCAAAAATCGATCATTTTATCATCCTCATTACATTCTGCGCTTGAATAATTATTTTTGCTCAGGATAAAAAACGAATTTGGTTGCATTGCAACGATGCAAACTTCAGGGTCATGACAAAGTGTACGGAATCTGCAATCACAGAGTATCACGCGAAAATTACGATCTTACGTGAAATAATTGGTCGAACTTTTCAAATGCAAGGGGAATGCAGGGGAATTGTATAAAAAGTGTTGACCTGATCCGAGCACGAGAGAAAGATCGGTGCGAAAATTCAACAGGATAGCGCAGGGAGAGACTGAGATTCTTACGCTGGTTCAACACTTGTCGTCGTGTCGAGTCAAGTGGGGTCCCGATGTGGATATTCCGTGGATGTTGGATGAGAGAGGAATACGATGCCGCGAGGAGCACAGCGTCAAAGTAAACTGGAACGGGCGACGGGATGCACTTGGTCATTCTTTGGGAAGTGGCGTAAAAAGTCTGGTCACGTACGAGCTTTCCGGGGTGTGTATAGGAACGAAAGAGGGTTGAGACACGAGTACCTTAACCTTTGCTTTACCTCTGAACCACGAGCTAGAAAAGCCAGCTATGGATACATCACTCACTCTCAGCCACCTCGTTCCAACCTCCTTCTACTCCTCTCTCCGTCTCTTTTTACTCTTCCAATCTGCCGGCGGTTTTTCCCTCTTTTCCTTTTCTGCCTCTCGCCTATCCTACACCCGTACTTTTCTCTTGGAGTACAGACAAATTTACACACACGTTTACAGTTACTGACACTTGCATGCGTTCCAGCAACACCGAGAAAGTCGCATATGTGATTCGTGTACTTTGAAATTTATCTTTGCCTCCTTTGCCACGATATCCTGCCTGCTCCTATTCTCACTCAACCTTTGCGCGCTCTCTCTCCTGTTATCTAGGGCTTATTTCACTTTTTCCACTTTCAAGAGTACAAAATGTTCAGAGTTGACACTGTGTACGGCGACGACGTAATATTTGGGCCCTGCACGAATGAGTACCTTTTCGTAACGAAAATCTGTCTAAAAAGCCATTGGGTTTTTGTGCCTGCAGGGCAGACACATCGATCACATGGGGATCGGATGAAAAATGGTCGAATGGGAGAAAAGTGTTGTGAAATGTTGTTGTTTTTTTTTGTTTGTTAACGTTGAATCACGATGCGAATCGTTTGGAAAAAAATAAGCATCGTAATGAGAATTTCACGGGGGCTCGTTGCGCGAATCTTTATTCGTATACACGAGTGGAATGAGTACATAGTATGATATTGTGGTAAACGAGTTGTATCACGTGCATCTATTTGGGCAACATGAGGGTAAGCTGGCGCAGTGGCATGAAGGTAGATTGGGCCGCAAGTTGCAGAGGTGCATATATAAATAGTGTGTGGATGAACGAGAGCTTGAAAGGTTGGAAACGCGGCTCCATCCATCCCGTGTGGCCTGGCGGAGTTTCACGTTTGTCCGTTGGTGCAGGCGCGTTGGTCAATTTAAACTGAAAATACAAAAAGTAAATTAGCTGGACAGAACGAGCGTTCGGTGGTTTGTCCCGCCACACTCGACCGAGCAAGCAGCGTCACGTGTGTCGGATCGTACGGTGCTTGCGGTTCGCGGATTTTACGAATACACTCGCTTGCATATGTATTATTATGTGTTTGGATGCTTCGCCATGAGCTTTTCTCTCTCTCCCTCTGGCTCTTTTTTTTCTCTGTTGGTCCCTGTATTCCTCTCGCGATCTCCCAACCAAACTGCGCACCTTTCCAACTTTTGGCTCCCTTTGTTTCAAACTAAATCTATACTCGTTGCTGCCTCCTTCCTGTCTCTCGTTTAGAGCTTCACTCGATGCTCTACCTTTGCAGAATTTGTCTATGGCCGAAGTCCGACTGGTCCGCCAACCAATCTTTTCTCTCTCTGAATCTCTCTCCCTTCGTCATTTGCGTTATTTTCCTTTTTACCATTCATTCATGTTACACACGCTCTTTGTTCGTTTCCACTTTCGATTCTCCTCTCCATCTTCGAGCTCCTCCGCGTTGCGCCACCCCGATCGAAACCTCATGCTATTCGAGGTTGAAATCAAACTTCCACTAGCCCTTCCCACCTTCCCCAAACCTGTATGAGAGTCCTATACACCCCGAGCTGTGTATCGGAACAGCCAGCTCCGCTGCAACTATACACCAAACGCTATTTCATACCACCAAGCCCATTTTCAGCCCGCATCCAACAAAACAACCATCGTAAACCACGTTGAACGTTGTCGATGCCACACCAGCCAAAAATAAACGTTGAAACAACTGCCACGTTCATACATCCCAGCTACCGCTCCAATACTTGATCTCGCCACCACGCTGATCGCCCCTGCTGCTCCCTCTCATTGTGGGCCAGTCAAATTCTCCTCAGAATCATGTAATATCTTCGTTTCTCTTTTCCATTTGTTGGTTAACGCGATAGACGTTTGTGTGTCCTGACAATTGCCTCAACCAAAATTTTCAATCTTGCTTTCGTCTTTTCTCGTGATCTAAAATTCCAGATTCCATCATTTTGATGTACGATGCAAAAATCAATGACTCTGAACTTTGCATCGTTGGAAAGCAACGAAATTCTTCTTTATATTCGGTAAAAATAATTATTTAAATGGAGAATTTAATAACGATGATAAATTAATCGATTTTGACACGGGAAAAGCATATTGACTCGAAAAATTTGGATGACATGGAAAATTGAACGAATCAACAATAAAATCAAATATTTTTCGTTGCATTCCAACGTTGCAAACTTCAGCATCATAAAAATCATGAAATTCTTCGTACCAATTTCATGTTTTGATCTTTAAAAAAGATCATTTTATTTTCCTTGGCAAATGTTGAATAAAAATCATGCGATCTGCTCAAGAAAAAATAAAATTTCGTTGCATTCCAACGATTCAAACTACAACATCGTTGAAGTCCTTGGTCTGGCTCGGAAAATGAAAGTATTTTCTTAAGTTATTATTGTCCATTGCCAGGAGTTTTTTCCGGCGAGACGTATGTACGATGATGAAAACCAATGGGAATTGTTGTACGCTTCCGAGCAGGGTTATGCGCTGAACGGCTGGATACGCGATTTGATCAAATTCTCTTCCGCAGACGATATAACGAATAACGCAACTAATTCTCATTCATAGTGTTACTCGAAGCGCGTTGAGCCGATTTTAAGAGGATATTCCTAAACTCGCTGGGTACTCGACGACAAGATGATGAAGAAGTTTGGCGAATTCGTCGCGCTCTGTAGTAACTTGTGACGCACCTAACTGTATCGTATTTGCAGCCGGTTAACTTCCATTAGCATTCAAACGTAAATTTGTCTTTACCAAGATTTTTGGAGTCTTGTAGTTGCAAGGTTTTAGGTTGAAACTTTGTACCTGAGCGGAACAAGTGAACCAAGTTTTCTTTACTTATCAACTGTCTCTGCGTCGAATCATCAACTGTTTTTTTTTCCCTCCAGAATCGTCGTTAATTTATCGATTTTTTTGAATTAGTCTCTCGTATTTGTCACTCGCCCTTTGCAGCTCCGATGCAGAGCCGAGACAAACTGCAACCATGAAGATATGAGCCGTGACTATTTGCAGATTTATTACATCGCGGTTTATACTTGTAGGTGCGGTAAAGATTCGCAAACTATCTTGATGGAGGTTGGAGTTAGCGAAGAGCATATTAGACGGAAAAATGAACAGCATCGACTTGCAGTCTCGAAACTGTTGCGATATCGCTGATTCATCGATATCGTAAATAGAAGTTTAATTAATTCGCCGCTCGGTTTAACTATGGGAACGTCAGGTCTTAGGGAGCCGAGTTGCTGCTGCATTGCAAAATTCAATTCGCTCACATTACCCTCCGCCGCTTCCTTATAGAGGCAAAAAGTTTATTCGTTCGTTGGCACAACTATGTATAATGAATCGATCGATTGCCGTATCAGTTAAATAAATGACTGATTGAGCAATTAAACTGAGACTCAATTTTCTAGAAAATTGTACGATGTCGAAAGAGTTGCAGCAGTCGAAGGAGAGACGGAAAACGAATTCAACTGACAAAGTTTAAGGGAGAATCAATCGTTACATTCCCAGTTAAGTAATTTCGATCTTGAATGCGAGGCAATTGTAGGCATTCGAAAGCTCTAATACTTCTTTTTCAATTTAAATATTTAGACAACTTTTGAAAGTGTGTCGATTGAGTGAGTACGATCCAAGTTTTGCGCCAGCGAAATATCAATCGCGTGTAATTGTTTCGTAAATCAAATCTGTAAAAATAACTTTGGCGAATTAAAACGACACTTTTGTTAGGAATTGTCAAAAATAATTGAAATCACTCCCATTTTTGCAATTGCCAAGAAAAATAAATCAGAGACTACAAAAACTTGGGACGCCTGGTTGAGAAAATAAGCCCGAGAAGATTTAAAATAACATTGACATAATCCTATGCATAATATGATGCGTTTTTTTTTAAGGCAGAAACGCAGCTACCGAGCTAGTCATGAAAAGATTTGACCAAACTTGACTTTAGTAGTAATCGATCTTCCAATGTCATATTTCGTTGACTTGCTATTATATCTGTCAAATTTCAAATTTCGCGCACATTTAACCTCGAATATGTGACGTTGCTATATTTTAGGCAGAGTCGAAAAATAAAATCCACTGCAAGTGCTTTTTATAGTTTTTATCATTCCCCTTACAAGCCACCTTTGAACATTTTCAAGCGTGGTAAATGATTATGAGGATTTAATCTCACTGATGTTTAATTTTCATTTCAATCTATCCATCAATTACGGAGATATGGAAATAATACACAGCCTATTCCGTGACTTGCCATAAGAGGCCATGTTAAATTGGTTGTCAAGGCTTGTCAAATATTTACAAATATCTCGCGTAAAAACCCACCTCAGCCCACAAAAATTGGTACGAGTTATTTTTTCATCATTATCTAACTTTCTGCCAAATTTGAGATTTTTCTGTCCATTAATTCTACTTCCTGCACTACTTCCTTTAAATAATTGGCGTCGAGCTGCCTCTCTTTTGATCGTTTGATTAATTATTTTTACAACCATATTTGCCATGGATCATCATAGAAAAAGTTCCTCAGAATGTGGTGGGCAGAGGAATGTTTATCAAGTTTTTATCGTACAGCAGGATTCTTCCATCAAGTGAAATGTAATCAAAGTTCGAGCTGGTCATAGGTCATGGACTCTGTTGAGGCCACCACTGGCTGGAATGAAAGTGCCTCGACGTACTCGCAGCGATTTCATTGACAGATTGATTCGGAACGAATTACTCTTTATATCAGTCTATTCGCTATCGAAACTTTCTTGGGCTGCCATAAAATCAGTAGGAGGTAAGATAGAGTCGTAATGATACAGTTACAAGTTTGGAGTTCGTGAACCACAATAATAGCCTCCGCGGAGATGACAGCGTGGAGGTTTTATTTATTGGCTAATGCTTTTAGTGTCTTGAGCCAGTTGACTTGGGCGTATGTCGAAGATATGGTTCAGATTCGAGCTAAATGTCTGAAGGAATTAGCAGTTTCTGTCGAATTATATTATTTACGAAAGGGGGAAGCTGGATCCACGTTGTTCTGATTTATTGGCTCAGGTAAAAGTTGAAAGTTAAAAAAAATTCGATTTAGGACTCGAGGTCGTTTTTTTTTTCGACCGTATCAAACGTCGAGATTTGTGTCGAGCTATAAAACGGTTTAATAGAAGTCAAATCATTTATTCTTGATGAAAAAAGGCCCGAACCCTGGATTCATATAGACCTTGTCAGATTGATGTTTGTGCAGTGAATATTTTAATGATCGAATAACACAGAGATGTACACACGATCGCATAACGAAAGGTACAGATGAACCCGCATGTTTGGAGTAAAATTTTTTTTCGGGAGTATTCGATGTATTGTGAAAGCAAAGCTGGTTGGCATGGGAAGATGAGAGGAAAGGGGATGGCTCGCGACAAATCAATCGAGAATAGCAGAATCCTCGTATTTTCCAATTTTGCCGGTGCTCTTTTCGGCCTCGATGCGCACGAATCGCGTATTTATTTCGGTTTGCCAGCACGAGAGACCGCGAGGTTGGGTTAGCGGGACGGGGGAGCGGTGGTGCGAGGGAAAGCTTGCGAAGCGGCAGCCGATCGGACCCCGCGGGCAATCAAGCCTGGCCAATCTGCTAGTACGGTCAAGTAAAGCAATCTTCTCCGCGGTGCAATTAATATCAACGTCCGACGACCTCTACCAACACCACCCCCCCCCCCCCTTCCGCATCCACTAGTTTCCACATGCCTAAGAGCGAGCGTTTTCTGCTCAACATCCGTCACACGTATGTTCGTGTTTTCTTCTGATCTCTTCATCCAAAAATAGAGTTTCGGTCGTTGTTCTTCCATTCAGTTGGCTTGCTAATTGTGCTTTCTCGCCTGCTCCAGTAGCAATATCGGTTGATGATTCAATTCGAGAAGCTTTCATTTTTTTGGACTTTATTGCATGTTGAATTGTTTTCTAGAAGATGGAACCGCTATTTTTCAAATATATGAAATTTTCATACGACCCCAACTAGAATCCAACGTAAACATGCCTCAGGTGCGGGCCAGGTTGAGGTAAGGTATGCCTGAAATAAAAACAAATCCTCCCGTGCAAGACGTAGTCGGAATTATAACAGAAAAAATGTTCTGCAGCGTGGCTTATCGTGCAACGTTGAGATTCAACGAAAAGTATTGTTTCTATAAATTATTTATTGAATTTTAAAAATCATGGCTGTTTTTCGTCTCGATTGAATTTTTGGGACTCAAGAGACGATAGTTTTATTCTCTGGCCCAAATAATGATGAGCTCTGGTGAAGAAATAACAGAATTTCGTTGTATTCCAACGATGCAAACTTCAACATCATTTAATTAGGACTAGACCAGGATGACCGGAGATGCAATTCATCTAAGAATGCCAACATCTACCTCAAGATAATTCATTAAAAATCTGGGCTGGATAATCAATGATTAATGAGATTAACTAGATTTGTGTTCAAGCGTGGCAAAATTCGCCTTAAGCCAGAGTTCCGACCATGACGAAATGAAACACAATCTTGATCAGATCCTCATTGAGTTCTGAACTAGTCCCGGAGTTCAGTTCTAGTTGGACCTACCTCAAAACAGTTTTTCGTTTATGCACCATATAAGTTAATCAGCAATCGTGGACTATTCGTAATCCAACATAAGAAGCAGAGGTCACTTTGCTAAATATTTAATTCGTTGAGTGAACTCCATGTGGTGCTAACACAAAAGATTAAACAGCTGGATGAAATGGAGCAGCGAGAGGTTTTAAGGAAACATTGATGTACATCGAGATTCGCGTTTCTCTTGGTGCTCCCCTTGATTAAACTGGTGTGGTAGCGGGTACCATGTTGCTGCGGGTAGGTTCCAGTTGATCGATAACTCCAAACTGTGTTCACGGAGCATCTCTAATGTTCCCATTGTCTTAGCTTCGCGACCGGATATCTAGGATCTTTGAATTACTTCCGAATCGTGCATCCCCTCTCGACGAGATCTAAAGATAGACGATGACCAGAGTCCAACTTGACTTGCACATCAGAGTACACTGCTCCATATTTATCTTCGATCTTCAATCAGAATTTCCTTTATTAATCTTTTATCCTGTAATGAGTTTATGGTCGTTGGAAAGACTTTGGAGCTCATTGGGTTCATTCTGGGCCAACCATGAGACTAAAATGAGGAGGTGTCCAAAAAGTTCTACGTAAAAAAGTGACTCATCGAATTGTTTTCATTAGATCTCCCATGGGTCGCAGGATTCCGAAGACTTCAGTGATGCTCCACATTAATTCAGTCATAAATCTTGAATCCAAGGATTTCAGTTACTCGCATATCTATAAATTATTCCGTAAGCTGCAACTGACCGAGCATTCTAGTTGGGAAACTCAATTAATTTTCGTTGGCGAATGTCAAATAATTTTGATGGATCAGAGTGGAAGGAAGATCTGGACTTTTGGTTATACTTGAAAACTGTATACGACTCAGCAGGTGATAAGTTTTCCATGTGAAAAGCTATTTTAGTATTAAAAGACGAGACTATCCAGCGTAGGTGTAATCGTACGTAGTTTGTCCGTGCACAAGGGAGATAGGACCGGATGACAGAGAGTGGGAAACTATGAGGAAGAATGGGGGTTGAAGCAAAAAATGACGAAAAGAGAAGGCGAGTCCATTCGCAGAAACGTGCGACTAAATGAAAGGAATGTAAATCATAAAAAGTTACGAGCTTTTAAATCTCCTACAAGCTGGCGCACGTTCGCTGTAATTACCTTACATCTCTCATTCCTCCAACCCCACTTGGCGTGACGGCAAGAAAAGGGTGTGAGAAATAGGGAAGAGAAGGGTGAACTGTGCAAGTGGGTGAATGCGACCATCCCCTTGAGTTCTATCGCACTCTTTCCTCTTCTCAGTCTTGCTTCCCCCTGTCCCTACGTTTCTTCACTCTCTATTTCTCTCATTGAAATTCCTTCGGAGCAACGTGCCTCGCCTCTTTTTTATCTATCCATCCTCTTTCCGCTCTCTCTCTCTCACCATCCTTCTCTCACCTCGATATCCTTTTTTCCTCTCATTTCACCTCAGTCAGCTTTACTCTTTTCCCACCAAGCAAGCACTTTGCCATCGCCCCGATTCTTTATTCCTTCTTTCCCGCACAGTGCTAGAAAGTATTTGCCGCAAGCCCTTTTGCTTTTTATCCCCATCTCCCCAATCGTCATATATACTTGAGTTTAATTTTCTGCCCACCGAATAGATCATCTTCAGAGGCATTCGCCTTTGGGGATAATTAGGTACGTGGTCTTGGCCATAACACACCCAGAGAGATAGTGTGTGCGTTTTTCCATCTAAAAATAAGCAGCGAAGGAACTGAAAGTCCCCATCGCGAACGTGCTCCAGTGAAACTTTGTAATATTAATGGCAACGATGAGTGCGGGTGAGAACTGTGACGGATAAACATGCACGTGACGTAGATTACAGAAAACTGACTCTGATGGAGGAGAAGTTGCTTATCGTCTCGTCGACTTGTATAATTACCTGTTAGATTTTTTCTAAATGTAGTTGCATCAAAAGGTCTCCGTGATCAAAGGTCCATGACATGTTCCCTGACGCTACAAAGTGCCAGGTTAAAAAATGCAGGATGCAGAAATGTCAGTACACGCAGGCCTCAAATGTTTTTCCCAGGCAAACATGTTACGTGGACCAGTGGAGTGAACATAGGGTGCAAACCTGACGGTCCATCCCAAGACGTCTAAACATGGAACAAAGATCAGTAACTTTACAAAAATTGATTACACCTCATTCTCAATGTTCAGAACTCTGGTCTGGGTCGAAGATAAAGGATTCAACAACCAACATGCCAAGTCTTCGAATCTGATTCCCTGCGGTCATATTCTCCATTTTTCTTGCCTCATGAAGATTGGAAACTGGATGGGTCTTGTGGATATCTACGTGGAGCCAACACCAAGCAGGGATCCTAAGCCGAGCATGGCATTATATTCCTCTGTAGCGATCATGGGATGGGTGAAGGAGAAAGGGCGTAGTATGTTGAGGTGGATGGGACATACGTCATAGGATGACAAGCGGAACAAATGGAATCTGAACCAGCAATCCGAGCCCCACAGCTCCACTACAAAGCCTTCCCTCATAGTTGTAGCGTTAGTGCTTATGTATTGGCCAAAACTGGTTGCTCTTGTGTTGTCAGTCAGCAAGTTGTCTAATATCGTTGTCATTTGACGAGAAAAATTTGTTATTGGATACAACGTCAACGAATTTTTCTGTCATCTCATGGGATATTGAGTTTCATACGGTTTTGAATGAATTGGAATAGTCAGCTTATTTGATCGAAAAGATAAACTTCCGTCTATTTGAAAAAGGAGCCGGGGTTGAAATATAGAAAGTCATAAACTCGCTTGAATCCGGGCAATGTAAGTTTTCCAGAGAGAAACGAGTCACGGGATCATCCAGCTCAATGTCTCTGACTGATGTGTTCAAGCTCCTAGAATGCAAATCGGGAAATATTTTCTGAACGCTTTTGTGTACATCAGAGCGTAATATTTCTTCGGACTTTTGGGGGAGAATCAGCAGATCGATGAATTCTTGTCAACAATTAAATGTGAAGGTGGAAGGTCTTCACTTTCAAGAACTGGAATAGGGCAAAAGGAACTCGGTGGATGTTCTGGAAGGGATGATGGTGGAGCCATTTCGGAGTATTAGAGTTTAGAGTCTGTCATCGAATATAAGCAAGTTGAAGGTGAGGCTGCGAGGAGAGAATCGGGTCAGAACCTCGGGGTAGAGAAAGCAGTCAAAGTGACGAAGATCCAGAAATGAAACTGGTTAGGTGGATGGAAGATAGTTGAGAGTGGAGTGGCAGCGGTGGAGATGTGCAAAGGGGTTTGCGAATGAAACTGGTTGAGTGGCAACGGCGGTGGAGAATGAGTAGAAGGGGATGTTGGCTTGGGGTACGCGAGGGGTTCATGCATATGCCACAATCTCATTTGACTGCATAATCGCATTCCAGCCTCACGGGATCACTGTGTCAACAAGTTACACATTTTTCCGTTCCTCCTGCCTTTACGAGTCTCCTGCTTCCATTTCGTCTCGATTCCCTTATGGCAACCTTCCTCATTGGTATCATTGTCTAGGCTCCGAGCAAACTATATAAAACCTAAGGGTGGCTAGAGAGCGAACGCTTGCCAACGTTTCTGCCTCGTTCTCCAACTCCAACGCGACTCGCACTGCTAATTCAACCAGACTCGCCCTTTGTATCAACTTGCCTGCTTAGGGCATCATCATTCTCGTTCTTTCTTTGTCCACTTTCAAGTACCAGAATCCCCTTGTTTTTGTTGTTGTTGTTGTTTTCACACGACGCAAGGCGTTGGTATTTTTGCATGGAATTTCAAATTCACAAATCCATGGAATTTTTTTATATATGTAGATAGGTGTGAAGGTGAAAAAAGCATTTTACCTGCCATCTGTAGTGTCCGATGTAAAACGTGGTAACGACGTGTTGTCTGTGCACGCTTGACTGTTTCCACTGGACTAAAAGCAGTCACAAACGATTCACGCGTTCATTCCCTCCCATTGTTCACATTTTCTCTCCCACGTGTCCTCGCGTTCGCTCGTTCGAGCCTCTTTCAAATTCATAGTATTTTCTCCCAGTGTACGAAGGGAGAGAGAGAGAGAGAGAGAGAGAGAGAGACGACGACGAGGAGGTGGAGGAGTGCATACGATAGAGATATGCGCTGCGCTCGTTGTCGGAATGCGAAGCGCATTCCGACAACGAATTTGATCGGTGTCCCAGACCAACGTCATAACGGGTTGTTGTGTTGCGCGAGTTCGATTCAGAGGATACGCCGGAATAAACTCGATTTTCTCCAAGGTAAATGGTGATTTATGCGCTTCATCGGTGTACATTTGCAAGCTTCGGAATGGGGCTTTGAATTTTGTTGCTACATTATTATGTGACAGATACCTCGTGTGTGTGGCTGGCATTCATGCGGAATGAAACTTTTGAGGAACTTAGAGAGTCAGCGAGAGCGGGAAGAAACTACGAATGCTGCTGAATAGGAAACGAGGTAGAAGTAGATAAAGGGTGTGTATATTCGCGTCGCGCAACTCCTACCACAGCTTCCATTGCAGTGATGTATCATTACGTCAGACTCAGGGACCTCCTCCACATGAAGTAACACTGCTCATATCAGCTTCAGTTAAATCTCTCTTGCCTTCTCTATTTCCTTCTCCCTTTCTGTGACGCGGATCGTATTTTATATTTATACGCTTGCTAGTTTGATAATTCATAGAGGTTCAGGGGCTGCAAGCTTATAACCGTAGCCGGTGCGAAGTGCAGCCGTGCTGTTGCTCCCGCTGCTGGGATATCCCGAGACTAAGAGTCTCGTCCTCGGTTCTTGCCAACCCACGTTTCAGTCGCCTCCTTCCTCTCGCTCCTGCTCTCTTTCTCGTCAATGTACTGGCTCGTGGTATCCTCTACCATTCTGGGTAGTCAACAGCGAGGCCTCTTGTAGGAATATGCGTCGTCTCACCTCTCTTCCACCAAGTTATATATAATTTGTATAGATCCACATACGTACGGGTGGATTCGTATATGTGTGCCACGAGCAGGTCGACCCGTGAGCCCAAATTCACCTTCGGTTAGGTCGTTCCACCTCTTTGGAGCGAGAGTTCAATTTCACGGTAAAGAATGAGAATAGAATACGTGTCACCGGTTCGTGAGTGCATTCAACAAGATCGATAACGTCCCTCGTAATTACATAATTATTTTATTCAACTCTCCTCCAATCCGCCTCTCTCCTCTCGCACTCATCCCGTTTTCTCAGTTTCTCTTTTCCACGTGTTCGGCCACTATTTTCTGGTCGCCAGTTAGAATTTCCTATTAACTTCGACCTCTTTTTTCTTGCCTGCTTTCGCTGGGACCACTCATGCTCCCATGAATCGATTTTTCGCCAAAGGGAGCTTGGATGCTGCTCCAAGAGTCACGTGCTTGAATATCTGAGATGAATTTTTCCTTTTTATACAGTATTATTCCATTCGAGTTTCCATGACCAAGTTAAAATTATATTTCATGTGCATATGGCTTGGTTTGCGTGTGCATAGAGCCGGGCATTTGTTTACGTACTTTCGAATATAAATGCTTGACGTTGAAGTAGTTCTTGATGATAACGAGTGTGCAGATTTTGTCGGGAGAGTTGGACGAAGCTAGAAACTCCGTACTCCGTATGGTGTACTAATCGAGTGCAATGGACCAACTGGGCTGAAAGCATCGTGTACCGGAGCTCCGTAATTTCTCCACAATTTTGGGGAATCTCGGTGGTACTCTCCGTGACCAGAGTTTCGCACCCGGAAGTTCGTTGGTCGAGCTCGCGCCTGCATTATCTAATCCAACTAATTCTGAGCCTCCTCCTCTTACCTCCGCGCCATCGTCCTCTGACCTGACTTGTTTCCCTACTAAGAGAAACATCCGGTTTCAGTATTGTGGCTTATGAGGCCTTGCGGTTGCAGAAAGAAGCTTCTACGGAAAGTGTGTGTGTGTGAAAACTTGGACATATGTGCTCCGTTATGACCATTTATGCTGGGAATAGCAACCCCAATCGATAAGTCCAAAACTGTTCTCTCTGACCTGAATTCTCATGACAAAATATTGAATATTGAAGTTGGACGAATTTTAGCTGGTCCATGATTCACTGACTAAACCAGCGAAAATAATCGGGTCATTATCCAAACGCAAATAGAATTAATGAGTTGTGAAGCTCATCCGATCGTTAGGAAAATGTTTGGGAATAAATAAAGGAAATAATTGGCGGTGAAAATTATTAGTTAAATATTCAACGATTAGTTCGATAACACAATCGTTTGCATCAATATAAATTGCATCGCTGCCTAATTAACACGCGCAAACCGAGATTGATGTCCCTGGTCCCACGATTGTTCAATTTATCAGCAAACTGCATGAACATTGAGATGCGAACTGCTGCACTGTGTTCAAAAGTGCAATGCGATTGTTCCTGCCCGTTGTTTTCCAGGCTTATGATGGAAGCGCAAACCGCAAACGAATATTAATAGGTTAGCGTGTATTCCTGAGTGTACTAATTGGCAAATTATTAGGTTCGTTCACTTCAGCACCAATAATGTTGATTGCCATTAATCCTGTAAGCGCTATGACCATTTGCTCATGATGCACCATGGCTGTGTGGTGTCGAGAGAAAAGGAGAAACGTATTTCAAGCCACATTGCCGTCTTCCGATCCATTAACCTCCTGTAAAGACTTTCTGTCTCGACGAATGTCAGATCTCATAAAAACATCAACGTTGCCCATAATAAAGTTATGGCGTCGAAAATACTTGACAAAGTGAATTCGAGAACTACCGCCGGCGTATAAGTGCGCTTTGGATACGGGATAATATACCCAAATGAAAATTATCCAAGGACTACAACTTTATCTTTTAGGAATTGGATTAATGGGAATAAGAGAACGTGGCAGTTGGTGCAGCTGCAAAAAGGACTAGAACGAAGCTGATGTTTGATGCACTTCGCATAAGCCTGGAAAGAACGAGAGAGCACATCGGGTATGATGATTCCATGGTGTTGGTTGGCAGTTTGGTATGAGTGTGCGAGGTTCTCCAGGGGAAAAGTGTATGGGCCAGCCACGAGGGTGATTAACGCGGTTAATTTGTTGCAATTTGACCGGGCTCGCAGCAGTTGTTCCCCTCTCGCCACTTTCCGCGCAGATCTCATGGATCCACTCCACTACCACCATCTACCAAAACGACCTTTACCATACAGAGGCAACTGGCGTAGGAGAGAAGAGATCCAGCCGTACGTGGTACAGCCAACGAGCCATCCTCGTTGCTTTCATAGCGTCCCGACTCTCCGGTCGCCCATCCTGACCACCGCTGCATCGTTCACCCGCCGCCGCTTTCGCTCGCTCTTTCTATTCTCGTTCGTCGACCATCCCTCTTTTGACCCTCGACTACATCCCAACTACCAGCACAACCAAGCGCGCACCCCATGACTCCGTATAAATTATTTACGAGATGTAATTGTAATTCCCGTGTCGGACGCGAATATCGCGCCCTTTCTACTTCGTCCCTCTGCCTTCCCTCATTCGCTCACCATGTCCATTTTATACTATGACGTTCTCTTTCAACCGCTGCTGTCTCCGTTCTACAGAAGACGAGATCGACGGGTAATAAACAATCTCACCAATTCCTGCCAACGGCTCAATTTTCAACTGAATTCTCTTATTCAGTTTTTCTCTTATTCGCATCATTTTTGTCGATGGTGTTGTAATTCCTGTCGGTAATCTGGCGTGTCTTGGGAAATTCCATGAGAGCTTCGAAATTTTATCAAGATACATCCTGCGTTTGATTTTTATTCCCCCACCGATTGATGGGAAGGCAATTGCTCATGTAACCGAATCCACATCAACGTTTGTTATGACGTTACAGGTGCAACTCCTACACAGGAATTCGTTCAGGAATTATGAAGCTGAAGTTCGCAACGTTGGAATCCAACGAAAAATATTTCGTTTCATCGATGATTTGTTGGATTTTCAAAATTATCCAAATTTTTCAAGCCCATATACTTTTTGGGTCGCAAAAATCGATCGTTTTAACCTCGTAATTACATTCTGCATTTAAATAATGAGTTTCGCCGCAAAAAAAAAAGTTGCATTCCAACGATGCAAACTCCAACGTCATCAGGAATTACGAGTACCCTCGATCGGAATTCATACAGGACCAAGTCAAGATCGTACGTGCTGAAATTTGATCAAGGATGCTAGTGAGGTCCTAAACAGACAGAAGTTTGACGAACTACGACTGATCAGGATTGAGCCTGAACTCGTGATCAGAACGTCATGAAAAAGGTCCGGTTGGGATTAGAAGTGTGTGGAGCAGTCTTTGTCAGGTCCTGATGAGCTTGACCTAGTGATGACATCTGTTGAACTTCTAGTCAAGTGTTCACCATATCTTGTCCTGGTTCCGGCGTTAAGTTTTAGTTGAGTATTGTGTGGGAATGCTTTGATGTATTTCATTGCATTATTCACCTTTCCAGTTGAATTAAACAAGGGAATGCAATTCATTAATTACGTTCGACTTTTATTGTTTTTGGATGCAGCCAATCGGCGTATTACTCGTTAGATAAGCGCGGTGGCCATACATTCCAGGGCTGACGTCAAGCCGGCGTTTGTTATTGCCTACATGCACTGCCAAGCCGAGCACAACGGGATCTTTACTTAGCTTTGCGTAGTATTTTCGTAGGGTCGCAACCCGCATATAACAGCCATATAGTGAACCCGTACCAGCCTTTGTCGCTACCGTTGTAGCTGCCATTGTTCGATGATTTACGTACGACGGAATTACCCATAGCCCCGTCGTACGACCTTCGTGTTGATTTCGATCGTTCGCTCAGGCACACGAGATCTCGCGTCTACCTAGCAAACGCCTGGCACTAGCAAAGGTGGTAAACTGCTTCGACCAAATGCAATCAACGGACGCCCGCCTTTTTCTTCAGCAATATTAATAAAAATGACATAAATTCATAGCACACAATACCTGAACACCAAGAATCTTGTTTATCACTCGCGATCAACCACCGTAAAGCTTAATGAGCTGATCAAAAGCGAGTGGAGCACCATCAATGTTTCGTGCATCACGAAGTCCCTCAATGTCCGTAGGCACATCAGCATTCTTGACTCGGTATCGGCTGCTTAGTATTACTTCCTCTTGGCTAAACGACTTTTCACGCCCAGTTCATCTACTCGGTCCTTTCGATTGACACTCCAAATAGAACTAGTCGATTGATCGTCGAGCTTCGGATTCCTTGCAGGGCATTCCCTATCCAATTCGTTAATCTTGTCTCCAGGAAGTGGAGTGAACTAGTTCCTCCTTAATATGCTTTTATTGGCCAAGAATGAAAGCATCTCGAACTGGAAGGACTAATCGGTTTCAAGTTCATAGCTAACCCGTTGAATTATGTGAGAAACGAGATACACTGGATTATTGAATGGGGTCCGAAGCGCAGGGTGAGGTCAGACATCGCTAGGGGAATCCCCGGAGGTGGGAAATAGAATTTTCACAAGGAATACGAGTGAAAATGGGGATATTCTGGAGGCCTATGCTGTGTAGCAGGAATGTATTGGATAATGCAGTCAGCATAGACCGGAATTGCTTGACTCCATTGAAGGGAGCCAGCCTCTTACCACCGGATTTTTTAGCCTTGTAGCGGAGACGAATAAATACATTCTCGTAATCGCAAAGAAAGATTGCGATCAGTGAAGAACCTTGTGGAAATCCGTCGGAGATAAAACGTACAGCTTGGCTATATCTATAAAGGATGATAGTGGAAGGATGTCTGGTTGAGATGGAGAATACGAAAGGAAGACAGAGTCTGCAGGGGAGATAAGCAGCGAAGTGTTCCCCAAGGTGCCGTCTTAACCCAATTTCAGGCATGCTGGAACTAACGTAGGAGCAAGCTTGCACCACGTTGGACTGTTTCAGTGTTATGCAACGTTTTGCCCACTGTATTCAGGCTCTGAGCTCGAGCTCCACCAGCTAGGGTGGGAGGCACATATAACAGGGTTGTTAAAGAGGTATGTACATGTCTGAGAATGAGAAACAATGCCAGGTGGATCGAGAGAATGGCAGGAGGCAGACCACGCTTTTCCCGCTCACAGAGCTCATGGGAGAACACTTGGCCAAGTCGTGGCTTCCTTCGTATATACGTGCATACCTCTTTCCCATGTACTACACCATACCCAATCCTCCTCTTCGAGTCTGCCGGAGTATACCCTATCGCCTGCAAGCTTCTTTGCGGCTTTAGAGCCTGGCCATGAATCAGCCATGGTTAGCCACTTGATCATACGAAGCATGCACATCATCCCGTGTTGCTTCTGTGTCTGAGCAAATATTCTTATCAGCTGACGAGTCTGCATTGACGATGCTTTTCTAACTACGTCCTTATCTAGACATTTATTGCCAAATGATTCAAAGTCGTCGGCAACCAAACTGTTCCATGACTTTAATCAACACCCCAGTAGTGAGGTCGCACTGTCCATATCTCATGATTGCTATAACTTGATCTTGGGACATTGGACTTTCGTTCAATGACGAAAATTTCATTTTAGGTAGGGCCTACACGACATGATTTTATGATTCAATAGTAAAAAGTGTACATTCCATAATTCTCACATTTTCATCCAATCAGGAATGTACAAACCCATGAAACGAATCTTCACAATTCTCTAGACTCCAGCAAATTTTGAATATCGATTTCAAGCTTTGATCTAATTAGAAATGTCCTTCCATTATTCAGTCTCCTAAGTAACAGGGCAAAATAGAACAGCTGATTTCTAACAGATGTCGATGGTGGTCAGGGAATATTTTCCAATCGAAGTCGTCAAATGGAACCATCAAGAAATAATTCAATAAATATCCTCTTTTATCATTATTATTTATTATTACTATTATTATATTGAACTCAAGTTCTTTGCACTTTGACCTATATAACGTTTCGAGTTTAGAAAACGATCGATACGTTGGAATTTCGTAGGAAAGTGAATTAAGAAGATCATTAATTATCGACTGCAGAGATTCTCATATAGTTCAAATGTGAGGATAGGGCAATCTCAACTTTCGGTAGCAAGTGACTTTGTTTAACAGATCTTAAGGGCAACTTCGGTCAGTTTTGAGGTGAAAAATCCAGCCGGCGTCGAATGAGGCTGGACACCAGCAAAAAATTCTGGATGTCATGGAAATCTTAGAAAATGTGCGTAAAAAAATTGATATTTTGTTATTGTTGTTGTGAGAAATCTTATTTTACTAATAACACAAGTTTCTGTCATTGTTGCGTAAACTCGACGCAGGCCAAGTGTGAGTCAGCGTTGTAGTGCAAAGTTGAAACGTGAATGTAGAAGGTGGTGGAAAGATGGAAGAAAATCGTTTGAAAGGCAATACTGCGCGCTATGGGAAGCACATTGTGTATTGTAAAATAACAATAGTTTAACAAAGTTTGTTCCGCTGGATGGTGGTTGGGCGGAGGCGAGTAAGTACACCGCTAAGCGTGATATAAGGAAACGAGGCGTTATTAGGCAGTTATGGGTCCCCGTAGAAACATCGGCGCGTCGAAGAGGCGTGTGTTGGAAAATGGAATAAGTATAGGAATAGTGAAATGGCGCGATTGGCGTTGGTGGTTTGTATGTTGATAGTAGCGATGGTAGTCGTGAGAACGGTCGGTATAGAAAAGAGGGCGAACGTGTGTAGGTGCTCGTGCCCAACGAGCTGGCTATGCTAATAACCGAGAGGATCCAAGTGGCTTCCCGTACACAGAATCGTACTCGCATTACCAACTTTAACCTCGGAATAATTTGACTATTAGAGCTTTGAAACGCCTCCCAACTCACTTATACTTAAAGAAGCGATCTTGGACATCTTTTACGCCGATATAACAACAGTTAAAAGGCTTTTGGTATGGGGGAAAAAAAAGTGAGGATGTCGCATACTTTCGCTTGAGCAATTCGGTGGGAAATGGGCGAGAGGCGAGGAAGGTGAACCAGGAGCGGAAAAAATGTGAAATTTTTTAAATTTTTTTTTAAAGGGATTCAAAATTCTCTTGATTGAAATTTCTTGAAAATTTTCGAGTTTTGTTGAAGGATGAAATTCCACTTTATTTGGGTTCCGTTTTGGCCGCCTCTGTGTACTTTTTCGCAAACACGAATGAAGCTTCGTGGTGCGGAGGGATGCGAAGGAAACGATCAAGGAGAACCATCTTTTCAGGCGCTGGGAGGAACTTCCGTTGAACCGTGCACGTTGTCAGTTCGACTTGTAGATTACAGACTTCGAATGCAACCCTCGGTGTATGATTTGAAGATCGGAATTCGTATCAATGAGAAGGTTTGCGATCGGAAATTGTCACTTCCGGCGGACTAATGCTGTTCCGGTGAAGATAACGCTATAGCCACGTCACTTCCGATACATTTGCCTTGGCACGGAACAGTCTCGAGTTTGTCGGGACTCTCGTAACTAAACTGTCTCTGTGTTCGACCGAAGACTCACGTATGTCAAGGCATCCGGGAGCTTTATCCATATATTTACGTATAGTCTGTATCGTTTGTATTCGCAGGAGCCATCATGTGTCAAACCATGTGTTTGTATGTTGCCCCTTCCCTAGAAATCCCACACGAGGCTCCATCGATTCCTAATCGATATCGGAAGATGATCCAACGCCTGACCGACTTTATTGGCAAATGCACACAGTCACCCCTCGCCGGGCAAATGTCCGCTGTAATAAAACACACAGCGCTACACATTAATGTGCCATGTTCGTGCTACGACTCCCCCACGAGCGAGACATGTCACCGTATCCCTTCACCTTCGCTTCGTTCCACACCCAGCACGGTTTCCACAAGCTCGAAGCCTAGAAATTACCGCGTTCCTCGATTCATTATATGCAAATTGTTCCGATTTAAGTCGAGGCTCGAAATGCTTGTCAAAGTGAAGTACAAACTACTTGTGTCAAAAAAAATACAGGACGTTTCAAACTAATGAGAAACGAGAAGGAAAAACAAGCATGTAAAAGTCTCATTCATAAAATTCGAGGATTCGTCGGCATTCACGAGATCGTTGAAACGTTCATTTTATAACGGCTACACCCCCGCCCCTCCCTCCTCTCTCTCCCAGCCCGAGGACCACCCTCTTAACCAACCGGAGACCCCACAGCCTCGTTTTCAAATGTCTGTATACGTATGGTTCTCACGACCGTCGCTCGCACGTCGGTGGTTATTTTAATTATAGCGACGAGTGCACTTGAGCTACGTGTACTCGCACTCTATGTAGACCCTATGCAGTTGGTGCAAATTTCAAGCACTATCCACTGCTTTCCTATATTTGCATTCAAAGACATGCAATACAAACTGTCGAATCAATAGTCGCTTTTCGTCTGAGTGATCGTTAAGAAGAGGTCATCGCTAGACGCAGATATAAATATTGCTCATTCCACACCAAATTAACTGAACGTCCGTGCTCCAGGAGCGATCGTTAATCTAATTCAACGTGCGCGTGTTCTTTCTTATCGACATTCTCTCCAAATCACTTGACGGACCTCCGCAATGTCGAAGATTTCACTTGAGTCTCGACGGTGCCCGTGAGGAAATGATTTTTGGAATGATCCTGCACCGGGAACATTCAAATTTACGCTTCAGGATCGTTGAGGAGGATCCGCTATCGCGTAAGGGAATAACGAATGAAGTGAGGCACAATTCCCAAAAAAAATGACGATCTGCTTTTCGTTTAGCAAGCGATCCGTTGACAAACTCCTAAAAAATTAGATGTTCCGAGCATTCTGTCGATTTTAACTAGAAATATCTCCTCCAAACATTCGTTGACCCCACTATTTTTTTATTCATTCGGAACTCTTGGAGTTTTTTTTTATAAATTGAGACTTTAATACGCGTTTTATCTAATCGGGAAGTATTTTTAATATTTTTCTGATTTCATAAGGGTAAGAAATTTCCGTAAAACCAATGTTAAATCGAGTGACTTTCGACTTGGAAAATATGTAGTAAAACTTGGTTGACCTAGGATGATTTTAAAAGAGATTCAAGTTTGCTGCCTAAATCTATACATATATATGACTGTTGCGTCACTGACTGACTGACCGACTGCCAGACAACGGACAGCCTAAACTACTGAAGTTAGGATCGTGGAATTTGTCACGGTTACTCCTCTCCCATCGTAGACGCTCACTAAGAACGAATTTTGTTCGTTCTCTATCCAAAACTGATGTATCGATAAAAAACATTACTTTTTTAAACAAAATCACGAGATCTATTGAACTATTCGAGCGATTGACTCGGAATGTGTCACAGTTACTCCTCGACCGCCGTAGACGCTCTTTAAGAATGGATTTTCGTTCTCTACCGAAAACGATAATGACCTCATAGGTGATGTGGATATCTGTGTGTAATATTACTGTGTGCCCAGCGAAGCGGGCGTACCCAGGCTAGTAACAACATATTTCCTTTTAAAATTTGAATCTAATTATCGCTCTACTAACGGAACCTCCTTAACTTTCTACAATATTGTTTTTAAATTTATCTGAAATGAACTGAGCACTCAATGATAATGAGCAATCCCGGCGAACCGGAACTTGACCTGTTTGAATTCTGACGGTCCCGTCCTCTGAACCCCTCAAGAAAAACGAACTGCAATGCTCACAAGTTGAAAGCACATTCCCAAACGTTTTTTACAGAGCAAAGTGTTGAAAAATATTTCTACTGAAGCAAAGCTTTGCTCGTAGGACCTTAACGATTCCGTAAGATTTTGTAACGAGTATGAAAACACGATGTTTCGCTAACACGGAGTGTATGCACGTTTGTTGTTGTATAACACACACGTATTACAGCGCAAGATATTCAGCTAGGAGCGTTCAGCTGTAGTATAATACAGAACAAGACCGTACGTCACGTTAGATTCGTAGTTTTCATACAATTTGCATTCCAGCTGCGCACTACCGCATCCCCAGTACCCTTTCCCCCCTCCCCCTCCCTTCCGGGTCTCCCCCGTTCGCGAACCACGAGCGTAACCCACGTTACTCTTCTTCTCGCTCTCTCGTTTTCCCTTTTGCTGGCTTGATACGGTCTTGGTCGGTAATTCGTTACAACACGTACGGGCCTTGGCCGCTAATGAGAGTACGGAACGAACTGCTACTAACGAACGGTTAATGCCCAAGCTCGCGCACCTCTCGCGGCTCACGCTTCACTACACCTACCGTAAATACAAAATGAATATAACATGACGCGCGTATAAACGAGTAACGCAGACGCGGAAAACCACATATAGCAGTTTTTCTCGGCTTGGAGCCTCCTACCAAAACCTACTTTTGCGTGAACCAACCCGCTCTAACACCCGCGCTCTACCAACACCATAAACCTCACCTCGTGATGGTTTGTTATTTTAATTTAAAAGAAAAATGTTTTTTTTTTTTTCCTACCACTGAACTTTATGATTCCACTGAGGCGCAGCTTTCGCAAATTCTTCAAGGCCCTTCTGGCGAGACTCAAAAGTGTAAAACGAGTGAGCAAAATAACTCCGCGTGTATAATCTAAAATTTTCATATATTCTAGGGAAGCTTGCACAGTTTCTTGCCTTACTTACGTATTCAAGACGATCTAACTACGAACCGGGGTGAATTATTATACCGTGTGTGGCTGAGATGCTGCTTCCACACGCCTTGAATTCTTCCTGGCCATGTGTTTCGTCTTGGCCAGGTTCAATTGACCGATATGCCTGAGCAGACGACCCTCATTGCATCCCGAACATCGGGAAAGTAATTTTACTCAAATCAAGAGTCGCGGCAGCGGCTCGACGCCAAGTCTTTAAAGAAAAGCGTACCGCGAGCCCGCCGCATTCTTACATACAGTAAAATAGGCGTTTTATGACGTCATAGAAACTTTAAATCGTTTTTACAGGAGAACGGGGAGTCAGAAAAATTTCATATTAAATTTGGATTTTCTACGATTTTTTATCTTTCGAATGGTCCTTCGTCGAACAAAATCCGTTCAGCCAATCCAAAGAAAACTTACATTGAAAATTTTGGTCGCGCGTATTTATATTCTTTACGGAGGTTTTCCTGGTCAGGATTTATTTTTCCCAGTAAATGTCACAGTCACCAAAATGTTTCAAACAATAAGATTTTCGATAGAAAGTTGTCGCTACTGTCGAAAACGACCCGGAAAGGTTCGCGGACGTTAAAATCTAAATCGACACGATCTTTATAAAATTTCTGATCGTCAACTCCAAATTCCATCTAAACCAATCAAATTTATCAGCCGGGAGTCCTCAACAGGTTAAAAAAAATGAATTTGCAGGCTGACATGCATAAAACGTCAAATTGATATTCGAATATTCGAAAATGGATAAAAAAATTGGCACATATTATGTCAATGGTAATATTTTTGGTAATTATTTCCAGACAAAATCAAAGTTACGAAGAAAGAGCTTGCGAAGAGGAATTGAAAATGTAATCGGAAGAGAAATGCAGCGACTTGACTCTCGAATGGGAATCTCGTGATTGCCACGTCTGATATTTCCATTTTCTATCGCCATGGTAAATGCCGAGAGCATAAAAAATGCTTAAAACTGAAACTGACTCGGCGATTGCAACGTGACCGCTTAATCACCGCACGTACGGACAGTTACGGTAATTTTTTTTTTCGCGTATCCCCAAGCTAACATTTGCATATTTCCGAATATATATGCAACGTACGGGGTTTGCTGCAGAAAAACGTTGAAATTTCTGCCATTCTGGAATCGCACGTCTCGCAGTTCTGACCAAGGAAAATTTTCGCTTTCTTTTTCACAAAATTTTGAGCACACGTCGGATTTAGGGGAATTTTTAAAATTACTCTTGAATTATGATCGTCAACTTTTTCTTCTTTCATCGTTCATCACACGAGCATGCGTCGAAAAGATTGAAGAAAAAAAAAACTTAAAACCCATTTCTATTATCCGGAAGTTACCGAAAGCGAATGGGAAGAAAATTTGGCAAAGTGCACCTCATGGCGATTTCCAGGAAAGGATGAGGACGCAGCGAGATTAGAAATAGCGTGGAAAATGATCAATAGTAGGATGGCAAAAGGTTCGGGTCCACGTGGACTTTGTCATGACATTTCACCTCAAATTTTCGATCTTTTCCCAGATTCCAGAGGGACGAAAAAAAAGCTCGCAGGAGGGTGGCCAAAATGCGTCATAAAAATAAAAAAACGATGTATTTTTCGAAAGTTCTTCGATGCCCCGGATCGTTTACCACATCGGTATATTTTTTGATTGTTCGATGCAAATATAATTACAATGGAAAAAGAAGGAGAACGAGGAAAGCTTCGGTGTTTTATTCGTGAGCGACGCATTCTTTTCTACTTTTACACACACAACTCGTGTTGAGCGTGCTGTTGCACTTGGCGAAGTCCTTGGATTTCCTACATCTCGTCCATTCGAGTCCCATCCAGCTGTGGAGTGGCTCTATATTTTTTTGCAGAGCTACAAACGAGAAGCATACCGACCTATGAAGTCCCTGGGCAACAGGAGCGAGTGAAATCGTCTGAGTGAATGTGTGTTCGTATGCATGTAGCCAGAGAACCAAACAAGCATAACCATAGAAATTCGCAGTTGTGTACCTCGTTCGTTTAAAAAAATCTCGTTTAATGAGAAAAAAAAAACAGTTGGAGCAAAAAAGGAAAACGTTCGTGAAAACGTTACTAATTTGCCAGGCAAAATGGGACGCGACGAGCTCGACAAACCGATCGATTTTTTGGAACATCTTTCGATTCGATCGAATCGAATTCGCTGGGCAAGCTTTCATATCAAGGAAGAAACGCAGCTACCGAGCTAGTCATAAAAAGATTTGACTAAATTTGACTTTAGTAGTAATCGATCTTCCAATGTCACATTTCGTTGACTTGCTATTATATCTGTCAAATTTCGAATTTCGCGCACATTTAACCTCGAATACGTGACGTTGCTATATTTTAGGGAGAGTCGAAAAATAAAATCCACTGCAAGTGCTTTTTATAGTTTTTATCATTCCCCTTACAAATCACCTTTGAACGTTTTTAAGCGTGGTGAATGATTATGAGGATTCAATCTCTCTGATGTTTAATTTTCATTTCAATCTATCCATCAATTACGGAGATATGAAGAATAATGTACAGCCTATTCCGTGACTTGCCATAAGAGGCCACGTTAAATTGGTTGCCAAGGCTTGTCAAATATTTACAAATATCTCGCGTAAAAACCCACCTCAGCTCACAAAAATTGGTACAAGTTATTTTTACATCATTTTCTAACTTTCTGCCAAATTTGAGATTTTTCTGTCCATTAATTCTATTTCCTGCGTTACTCCCTTGAACGCTAATAATACGGTGTTTCTGAGTAACACATGGCTAAAGGATTTTCCATGATATACGAGGCTCGAAATGAATACACACTCGGGTATACATGACCCAGTGAGCCTCATCTTTGTCGACATACGGATAAAGACCATGCATGCAGCAATTTAGCGTCCTCTCTGTACACTAAGATTCATTCGGTTCAGATAGATTTGTATTCACGTAGTACGAGCCAGCTGGTCCTTAGAATCCTTACAACCGTCAGCACGGGACAACGGAACGGGCAGGAATACCGAACATAGACGATACAGCTAGATAGAGAGTGCGTAATACTATTCGGGAACATCGGCTAGAGTAAACGGTGGATATAAATGGATATACATGCGAGATAGGAGCGTAGTGGTAACTGGGAATCGGGCAGGTTGATGTTGCCCGTCCCACGCGCGTATTTCGAGCCAGAGAGTGCGTTTACTACCCCGAGACACACGGATGAAGTGGTAAGGTCCGGCATGTATGGATTCACGTGTTTGTTTATGTTTGTGAGCGTTGATGGTTGTGCAGGGAGCAAACCAGTGGTTAACCGATCGCTCGGAGCGTGAATGGAGCTTCGTACGAAAATAAAACCGCCCGAACATCCTACTCGGAGATGCTTCACGAGATCCATAGATCCGCAGAAACGTATAACGCGCCTCTGCAAAAAAATATTCTCATCGATTCATTTAAACGATTAACCAGACCCTCGTTTATACTTTCCGTAATCGTGCTGTGGGGACCCGATGAGCAATTCTTGGAAAATTACACTCCGTACATGACGGAGAACTGTGTACATTTTTTTTTTTTTTCATTTTTATTGATGAATTTTCAATTTTTCGCTGGTTCATTAAATTTTTGTCTTTCATTAATTTTCAATGAATGCTACTAAAAATTCTTCGCATATTCCGAATTCTAGATTCTCGAACTCCTCATCGTTTGTTTATGGAAAGCAACAGATAATTGTTGATCGGAAATTTCCAGGAAAGTTTGGCATTGAATTCAAACTTTTTGAATCTATTTGTTGCACGTTTCTACCAAAAATGCTTAAAATTCAAAAAAATCAAACAAAAAAAAAAGAAAAATTTTGGCAAAAGTGTGGCAAAAAAAATGTCACTAAAAATATATTTTAAATCGCTCCGAGATGCTCGGCCTTGGATAAATCGCATAATTAAACAAATCAATGGACAAGATGAAAAGTTAATCAAGTGAATCAATTGCTGCGAAATATATTTGACGTAATATATTTGTGAATTTCATTAGGCGAGTCTCATGGCCCATTTATTCTGCTCGAGACATTTTCAAGCGGACGAAAGCAAGAAATAAAAGTAGAAGCGTTTGACGGTGACTCGCCTGCTCAGACATTCATTTCTGCCCACCGCATGAAAATGTCATCCGTAACTCACCTTTGCTACCCTTGGTTTCTTTTACCTCAAGCTTTCTTGTTTCGTCTATTTTGTCGTTTCGGAAGGTTTGGTTAATTAATTAAATCTTGGCGTATGAGGGGCCTGCGCAGGCGGCATCAAAATGGTCTCGGGCGAGGCAAAACTTGGTGCACATCTTACGGTGGAAAAATAATATTGTCGGTTGTTGCTCTCGTTGTGACACGTAGAATTTCCAAGACAAAAATGGTTGTCCGGAGGAAAAAATAGGAAACGACGACATTCACGATTTTCAGGAATGGAACAGGAAATACAGCAGCGAGCCGACGAGACGAGAGAAAATCTCTGTACGGGAGTGACCTCTGTTTTATATTCCAAGGTAGTAGAGCTGATGCAAGACCAATTCCGGACTTTTACCCTCTTGTCTTATTCGTTTTTTGTCTCCTCAAGCAACTCTCCACGCTTGTTCTATTTTATTCCATCCTGTTTTTATATTTCTCTCTTTTGGCATAGTTTTTTTTGGCCACTATGATTTTGCACATGGTCTACGAAGCCCACACACGATTTCCTCTGCTTTCGTATATTTTCTTCCTCTCTGAAGATCGTCTTGATTCTTTTGCTCTCAATCTCGGTCCGATCTCCGTCCGGTCGATATTTCTGACGGTTTGTTCTCGCGACGATACGTTTATTTTTGTGCGGCTCTATGAAGCGACGGTTTTTCACACCAATGAACATCTCGGCGGGGGATTCGCATTGGAAATGAAACGAGCGAACTGGTCCAGTGGGGCTTGTGCTCAATCGGACAGCCAGATGGGAATTCTTGCTCGCAACACATCAAATTGAACCTTTTGGTGAGCTCGGTTATGTTTTTTAACGAAATTCAGGCATAGAGAATTTCGCGGCATGGGAAAGACAAGCTTACCGTGCAGCTCGTTTGCGTGTATACGTTTATACATCGATATATACATATGCGCGGATCTCCATAAATGGATATGTATGTGATATGATTTCCGGAAATGTTGAATGTCCACGAAACGACGACGCTGGCATGAAATTTAACGTCGAAAAAGAGAAAAGGTCGCCGGTTCATCCGCTCCTCGAATAGCTCCAGGAAAACACACCGAGGCAGAGGAAGTTGTTTGCCAGAGTCACTTTCGGAACTGTAATGCCACACAGCCTGTTTATATATTATATCTGCCGACAGCGTCAAGGGAAGCCACCCTTTCAGAGGGGGAAAGAGAGAGAGGTTAGCGAGCAGTCGAGTACGAGAGGCGAGAGGGGTATGAATATTATAAAAGTGTGCAAAGCTCTTTGAATCCTCCAACAATTAGCCAAGTTACCCGCGAGAGGCCAAACAGTTTAAATCTAATAACATAACCCGAATCCATTCTCTTTCTCATTTTCATTTTGTGTCCTTCCTTCTTTCCTTCGCAACCTTTCTGGCCTGTTTATTCATCTTTTTCTCTCTCTTTCCCTCTCCGTTTTTTCGTTGTTCCATCAGTCGTCATCCCAGCCATACCTGCTGAGTTCACTCGGCTCTATTCCGATTTTCTCTCTCTCTCTCTCTCTCTCTCTCTCTCTGTATCTCTCGGTCCAATTCAAACAGAGAAAAACTTGCTACACCGTCGCGCAACGGAGAGGAAAATTGTTGAGAGCCTCTCTGTCTCTTTTTCACTTTTCCTCCTTCTGGGACTCGGACAAACAATTATTTCATTATGATGAGTAATTTCGCGTGGCCGCTCCATTTTACGGGTTTTATATTCGATGATTCATATTGATATTTTTATTTCCGATAAATTCACATAGGAGTCTGGATAAAAACGTTAAAATTAGCATTTCCTTGTCATACGGAGTAAGTTTGCTGTTACGAGACATTCGCGTGGTGTTGCGAAACTCACCGCGCAGCTACCCTTCGAACTTTTTGTACAATTTACATATTTCAGGAAATTCAAACTTCACCCGAGTCAAGGAGTTCTCAGCATCGACCAAATGAGATTGGGTGGAATGATTTTTTACTGCTAAAAAAATCCAATAATGGCAGGCAAGCCTGGCATATTTGAGGTATCAAGAGACAAAATGGGGCAGACATTCGGAATCGTAGGCCTCGTTCGTTCAAAGCCTTCGAATACGTTATTTCTACTGCTCAAAACACAGCCAGAAGCATTTCGCGCATCGATATTTCTTCCGGACATGAAAAATATTGATTTCATTTGTGCTTTCGAGAAAAATACTTCCTGAGAGATTGCACCAAGGAAAATGCATCATTTTGAATTTATGCAGAGCGTGGAAAAATTTTTTGACGTTTTGAAAGTGAACGAAATTGAAGGACATGGAAAGGCGATTATTAAGGAAGAAACGCAGCTACCGAGCTAGTCATAAAAAGATTTGACCAATTTGACTTTAGTAGTAATCGATCTTCCAATGTCACATTTCGTTGACTTGCTATTATATCTGTCAAAATTTCAAATTTCGCGCACATTTAACCTCGAATACGTGACGTTGCGATATTTTAGGGAAAGTCGAAAAATAAAATCCACTGCAAGTGCTTTTTATAGTTTTTATCATTCCCCTTACAAGTCACCTTTGAACGTTTTTAAGCGTGGTAAATGATTATGAGGATTTGATCTCTCTGATGTTTAATTTTCATTTCAATCTATCCATCAATTACGGAGATATGAAGAATAATGTACAGCCTATTCCGTGACTTCCCATAAGAGGCCATGTTAAATTGGTTGTCAAGGCTTGTCAAATATTTACAAATATCTCGCGTGAAAACCCACCTCAGCTCACAAAAACTGGTACGAGTTATTTTTACATCATTATCTAACTTTCTGCCAAATTTGAGATTTTTCTGTCCATTAATTCTATTCCCTGCGTTACTTCCTTAAATAAGAACCTTCGAATGGACAAAACTGTCGGCAAAGTACGATCGTAATTTTATTCGTATTGACGGTTCCTGGCGATTTGTGGGTTCAAGGATTAGAGTCCGCGAGGAAGGAAGCGAGACAGAGGCATGAAGAAAGAACACGCCATGTTTTTATATTCGCTGTTGTATTTACTGAGTACAAAAACTTCATATAACATTTATTTTCTTCTTTATCTTGTGCTGCTTTGAAAAGCAGAGATGATGCCGGTACCGCAACCGCGATTTTTCAAAGCCGTGCCCAACACACGGCGTCCACAACTCAATATTGAAACGGAAGAGTCCGAAATGAAAGCAGGCAAAACATTTTAAATGAAGCTCAGCCGGATTAGTAACGAATTTTGAGAGGATAAAATAAACCGAAGTAACGATGGCACAGAGTATTGAATTGATAATTGGCAGCCGTCAACATTTTTTTTTGCTCTCTGGAGTCTGCGTTCAGATGGATATGAATTTTGATGCAACTTTTTCGTCGAAGATTTATTTCTGCTCGCCACTGTAACAACATAAATTTACCAACATTACCATTTTGCATCCATATTCACATTAAGCAATGCGTATATGCAATTCCAAATATCCCAGTATTTTCGTACAGGATTATAAATATAGCTTTCGTACAGAGAGATTTTGTACAGAACTCATTTGCCACGTTATTTATCGAACGTATTTCGCTAACACTTTTCATAGCATATTCGTAAGTAGAGAGCGATTCTACAAACTCATTAATATTCGAGAGTTTCTTGGAAAGCAAAAATACTAATTGTGAACACTTTGAAGGAACGTCAGGCACGAAATTTATGATGAAAAATAAATTTTCTAAAAAGATTATTTGAGGGAGGGAAAAATTTCGCAGAAAATCGGTAGGAAATATTTATAATCACGATTTTTGCGGAAAAGTTGTTCCAAAATTATTAGTGACGTGTAATATTGATAAAAAATGATAATGCGAATATTCTCGATTATCATTTTATTCGATTTATTATCGCGATATTGAATTAATTTTGATTTTTTTCGTTAGTCTTTCGGTTGAATGGCCTCGCGGAACACTTAACTGCAAGAAAGCGGATTTGACGGTAATTAACATCATCCAGTTTGAACTATGGCCTGTGACACGCGCCACTTCAAAAGATGTTTGCGCCATGAGGACGCTTTAATCGAGTTAAAGAGACGAGACTCGCGACTAACCCAATTAAGCGCTGGTCTCCTTTTCCAAGCGACGAGTCACGGTGATGTTCGGTAGGAAAACAGGAAAAGGTCCAGAGGTGACTCGAGTTTCCATCAACTTTGAACGACTCATTGATCTGATATTTTCCCCGCAGATCTCTCCATCAAATCAATGCAAAATCAAAGATGGCGGTTTTGACATTGCAGCTCCGATGGCATTGAGCGGTCAGGAATATTTAAAAAACGGAAATCAATTTTAAAAAAATATTTTTTTTGGAAAATTATTAACGACGTCGGACGCAGTTTTTTTTTTTTTAAATTGACATATATTTTGAAAAGAATTTTCAATTATTTCGTTGCTCAGAAAAAGTGGCTTTGAGAGTGATTAAAAAA
The DNA here is from genome assembly GCA_037043255.1 of Diadegma fenestrale. Classification (NCBI taxonomy): domain Eukaryota; kingdom Metazoa; phylum Arthropoda; class Insecta; order Hymenoptera; family Ichneumonidae; genus Diadegma; species Diadegma fenestrale. The sequence continues at coordinate 21,354,529 of CM073309.1, read as the reverse complement.
AAAAAAAATTATTACAAAAACCACGCCAATCGAGGTTCGGGTCAAAATGACCCAGTGTATTGACGAAAAATCAAATTTTCTGAGTTTTAAAGAGAATCAAACTTTAAAAAAAAATTTGTAGTTTAAAATTCTAACGATTTTCACGAATTTTTGGATCATTTCAGATATTTAGAGTCCGTATTTCTAAAAATCTGTATCGCATCGATTTTATAGGTCACTTGAGACCCGAGGAGAGTCGTTGTTATCATGCCCTGCAAGTATTTCGAATCCTGAAAAAAAGTCACTTTTTCTATGGAACAAAGCTCAGTGGTTAGTAGCCCGCAAAGAAGAAACAGCGGGAAAGAGAGAATAAGAACGTTAATTCGGATCGAGGCGTCGCAATGGCTAAAACAGGGAGGGACAGCGCCCTCTAGCATTCGGGATCAAGCACTCGACGGCGTGTGCCTCCCGCGATAAGAGTCGACGGGATGTAGGGAACGGAGAAAAAAAAAGAACAAAAACGGTGTTTCCCACACGCGAAACTACGAGGGAAGAAGCACGAATTCCCTCTATTGCTTTTTTTTTTCTTTCGTTCTCCATTTTCTCTCTTTTTCTGTCTCACTGTACTGGCACAGTCACCGGTTTAGTTCTACGAGAACTCAACCCCCTAAGCGCTCTCAGGAAACACTATCTTTTCCTGTGCCGCGTCCATTCGCGTTGTAATAGTGTTGCTGCGCTGCACTTCAGTCGGCTTCAGTATGTTCTCTTCATGCCACCCTCTGACTACGTATTTATCCTCCCAGTCCCGAGTAATCTCCCAGCATCCACTATAAGAGAAGGAAAGCAACATCGAGCGAAAAGAACATTTTTTCACAATCATTATATCCAGAAGATTGCCTTAAGGAGATTCCGCGATGGCGCAAGGGAATAACGAATGAAGTGAGGCACAATTCCCAAAAATGACGATCTGCTTTTCGTTTAGCAAGCGATCCGTTGCCAAACTCCTCAAAAATTAGATGTTCCGAGCATTCTGTCGATTTTAACCAGAAATATCTCCTCCAAACATTCGTTGACCCCACTATTTTTTTATTCATTCGGAATCCTTGGAGTTTTTTTTATAAATTGAGATTTTAATACACGTTTTATCTAATCGGGAAGTATTTTTAACATTTTTCCGTTTTCGTAAGGGTAAGAAATTTCTGTAAAGCCAATGTTAAATCAAGTGACTTTCGACTTGGAAAATATGTAGTAAAACTTGTTCGACCGAGGATGATTTTGAAAGAAATTAAAGTTTGCTGCCTAAATAACAACAAATTTTGTTTTCAGATTTTAATCCAATTATCACTCTACTAACTAATTACGAAGAATTATGGACATTTATTACGAGCAATGGGAAATGCAGTTGTGTCATTTTTTATGGGGTTTTCCCATGAGTTTTAAGATTAGGGTGCGATCGACGAATTCTGTCTGATTTTACCTACAAAAACTGACGCTAAATGCAGCTGATGAGTCTATGCGGTTGGAGTTTTATGAATTAGACTCCACTTTGTGGGGATCTTGAAAAAATTTTGTGGATATTTCGCGAATGGAGCTTCATGGGTGTGATCAGGAAAACTCGAAGGGAAGGAAAAATGATGGTTAAACATGAGGATCGTCTTGGAGGAATAAAGTCCATGGACGTTGATTACCAGGGAAGAATCCACAGAAGTAAGAACTCCAGATAGACTTGGTGAATGGATTTTCGTGGCTGATTAAACATTTGGCTGGTTTGAAAGGGCAAACTTCTCTTTTATCCTTGTTTCATCTTTCGGGTTATCAAAGAGCTGATCCAGGAGTAGCACGTAAATAATACGTATATTTCATAGACTCACGTACTTTTAATTTGTAGGAGAAAAACGAAATCTGGGCTTTCTGAGAGGCGATGGACTTGCGGAGAGTCAGTGGATGAGTAGTGAATTGATAATGAGTGGAATAAGAAGCGTGTACAGAGAGAGTGTTCGAATTGTTAAGATCGAGGTGCTGGGCGGTTCAGGGAGAAAGAAGTTGGGTTGCCGGGGCATAAATAATTGAGTAAACTTCTGGATGTTGGATGAATGGAGGACTGGACGATTGGAGCAGGGGAGCAAGGACGAAAGTAATCAGGAATTTTGGTTTTGAAGGAGGAGGACTTGGTCCTTCTTCGTATATTACTCTTGAGTCAAAAGACAGCGGTCATTGGGGGCTTCATTACGAAGCCGAGCTCAGACGTTAATTAAGCGGGGGGCAAAGGCGGATGAAAGCTGGACCGTGAGCGACTCTGGTTGCTCGGCGTCTATTAGAGCCGCACACAGCCTCGGTAAAACCATCAGCGGCTACGAAGGAGCATACAGAGATGTGGCCCACGTTCGCGAAACCCGAGCGAGCTTCCAGTCATAAAGTATAATGTATGAGCCGATCGTGACTCGAGTTACAAACCGAGATATCTCACAGGAAACAGCACGAATGATATTTATTCCTGCATGATCCACCGAGACGATGCGACTCTTGAGTGCCGGTACATAATTGCCGTGCCTGCAGCCGCTACTTGGCCCGTACAATTGACCAATAAAACGCAATGCATCTTGCTTGACAGGAGAAGATCCAACTAAATACCACTTGCCGTTTTATCAACTGGATATATAAACAAGCGGAGCTTGAGCATCAAAGGGTTGAAATAACTTTGAGCTACTTTCCCTGCTGATTGTGTTATTTCATTCTCCGATTTCATTCGCCGCGAACTAGATTGCTTTTCAACTGTAATTCTCTTGTATATTCAACCGCTTTCATTTAAGGCGATCCTCCCGAGGTGCATACACGTTTATGAGGCGATAATAAAATCTCAGATTGTTGAGAAAGGTCGCAGGAGGTTCAGAGAAGAATTTTATCGCTCTGAATGTTGGTGACGAGCTCCAAGAGCCTTCGTAACGTGCCACGCTCTTGAGAGAGACTTTAGCGTGTGCGGTTTGCAGCAGCAGCTTGAAAAGCTCAACCGCGATTGAAAGCTCGCCCTGAAACGACTTGGGAAGTCTTGATATTATGTGCATTATGTATGCAGGCCTATGGCTCGTGCTTATGCCACACGCCATCTACATTCTCATCGGCAGCACAGACAGAGGTCATACACACTATGGCACGCGATCAGTGACGTCGCACTGGTCTCGTAAGGCCGCCACCTAGCCCTCTCCTTTTTACCATCCCACGACCCTCACGATTCTTCCTGTAACCTCTCAACTCTACGTGATCCTCGTGTGACTCTCAATCTTCGCACCTGTGTCTTCAAATACACACACACGCGTGTACACGTTCAACGCTCGTTGAGTTCTCTAAGTTTCCGACTTGAATATTAATGCAGCTTGTTTTATTACATCGTAAAACATTTTTTGTTATCCAATATCTTTCCATGGCTTTCCATGAAACTGGGATTTCTCTCCCGAGGATAATATGCTCTCAGTACGTAATATGTTCATCACTACTCGTTCACCGAGTCTTCATCGCGGTTAACGTATACACGCAGAAAACGAAATCGAAAATTATTACGAAATATACTAGGAATCCAGTTACTTATTGTTGAAAATTATAGTATTTTGAGGACAGTTCGGAAATTACAGCAATATCTCGAATGACAGTGCGACAAATCGTTCTAAACAGCATAGCAAAACGTGATCGTCAGATTAAAACCGATTTTACAATTTAGCATAGCAATTAAAGAAAATCGCAATGGTCATGGTAAACAAAACAATACGTGTGATAAAATTTCACACATGTTCGATATATATTCATATTGGGATAATAGAATTTTACTATGTCGACGTTTAAAATTTGAGATATTCTCACTCATAACTGAATTCTTATCTGACATAGTAAATTGTTCATGAAAACAAATCTGAAATTCATTATCGCGCGCATTACTGTCTCTTATTCATATAGAACTGTTTATAATTCACGCTAAGAAAAATTGTAAGTGTTAAAAAATTCTATGCTGTTTTGCAATTGGTGCTACGATTCTTTTGCTTCTTAACCTTCATATAGGACATTTTCCCGAAAATTTTTATTTCTAGCTTAACAAAACGAATCCGTTTTCTCCGTGTATCTATATGTCCTTCGCCTTGGATATATAGAGCAGAAATGTTTCTCTTGGAAAAATAATCTGGCACAGATGAGTTCATCGACGCCGTACGCGCAACATTCTCAAACCTGCCAAATGTGCATATGATCTATCCAATATCTCGTTCGTCAGGACTCGCTGCTCTCTGCCTTGATGCATCTCATAATTCGACGTGATTGATGGACGAATTTGGCGAATGACCCGTCAAGCGGTCTCGTCCGAAGCTCCCGAACACTATTGGATTATTCGTACTTGATACATACGTAACAGTCTATTTTCTGCTGTGCAGCCCTGCGACTCCCTGTCCATCGATCCATCCAGAAGCCACAATTATAAGCTTCCTCGTAATTCTATTTTACCACGCTCGATATTGCTTCGATCGCGATGTCTCACTTTTATGTGTTCTGGGTCGATGACGTCAGGAAGTGGAGCGACTGCAAAATTTACATTTTTATCTTTCCAAACAGCCGTTAACGGAGAAGGCGAACTCAACGCAAAAATAGCCATGATCCTGATATGGCGTTGTTAGTTTTCAGTTGAGAAAATTACAGAGAAAAAAAGATGGATCCGGTAAGAAATAATATTCAGCTTTTCCTGACGCAACTGATTTTTCTCACATTTTAAATTAACTTTTCCCCATTAAAAATTACGAAATATGAGGAAAAATTTGGTAATTCCAATTTCAACAGTTTGCACTAGTATTTCCACTTTCATCTCATGAATTTTGAGAGAAAAAAATCTGAAAAAATTCTTAAATACTCTACATTGAATAAAACGTTTTGACAAACAAATTTTCGAAAAAAAAAGGTATCGCTTGGGTCGGGAAAGATCGACACGATCCGCGAAGGGTCAAGTTTGATTAGACGAGTTTTATGACTCTGAAGTTTGCATCGTTGGAATGCAACGAAATTCGTTTTTTATCCTTAGCAAAAATAATTATTCAAGCGCAGAATGTGATTACGATGATTTTTGCCACCCGAAACGCATATTGACTTGAAAATTTGAGATGACGTTGAAAATTGAACGAATCATCAATACATTTAAAAAAATTTCGTTGCATTCCAACGATGGAAACTTCAGCAGCATCGAATTTTCGATGTTTAGCGAACTGCTGGTGGTGGAAAAAAATCTTTGAATTCTACAGTCATATTTTCCCTCAATACCATAAAAAGAGGGAGATTTGGTAATAAGTGGCCAGCAATGTTACCGAAAAAGTTGATTATTCCATAAAGGAAGTTGGATAAAGGTTTTCCATAAAATTTATAGTTTGACTTGAAAAGAAACATGAAAAAGATTAATCGTCGATAAATATGGTGGCTATTTGTTTTTGTCATGCGATCCATTTATTCCGTCAAACATTCATAGAGATCGCCCACTTGCTTAGCTTGGCACGTATGCGTGTACGCTGTAGTGGCACGTGATGTATGAATCTTACTCTTTTGCTCTCGCATCCTCATTTTCTTTGGGTCTCTCTTTCGCCGGAGCTTGGTTCATTCTCTCTTAGCAAACTGAACGAGTTTCTATTGATAAGATTGAACGAGAAGCTTTATTGTCGATTCGTGCTTTGCCGCATCGCCTCATCGATATGTGGATACTCGCTCACCTTCATTCTTGGCGTATTCGCCATGTATGTACCGCTGTACACATATATACTGATCCCTGGGAATGGAGGATGGAGAGTACTGGGCCATGGAAAATATAAGCGGTCGGAGCTTTCCAATAGCAGTCTGCAAAGCCTCATTCATACGTAAAATATTTGTTATACGTACAGCAGAATTTATATCCAACGTTTGTGCGGCTGTATAGACTCGTGGAAAGTTTGTTGGTCGGATGATATTGCGGGAAATGATGCTTTCGTCTTAGGAAGCCAAAATCATTGATACTCTCGAGTCTTGGTTCATTAGCATTGAGATTGGCTGAAGAGACGAATTGTAATTAAGACGATGAATCCAAAGGCTTCTGAGTGGCGCTTCTCTTGAATTCTCTTCTGGACAAAGAGCATCAAGGAGTACTTGGCGAACGTATACACGGAGGAGCCTTGGAAACGAAGCACCAGCACTTATTTGCATGTAATTGATCGAAGAGGCATTGCTCTCACCTGAGTAACTGTAACTACTGGCCTCTCCCAACTACTCGTTCAAATGCCGCTCCTTTGTCAAGCAACTTGCAACGTTTAGTACATACGAGTTACGCGTCACAAGGACAAAAATGAGCCTAACTCGTTGTTCTCTTTGTTGAGCGTCACTCTATACGATTCTGCCGGTTAATTTGCTCAAACCGCACCTGTGAAGCTAAGCTCCGGATATTAATCAACGCGATCCACCGCTCGCAACTTTGTCGGGCAATGAGCGCGTGCTTTTTTGTTGAAAAACATCAATCCTTCGGTCTGTGTGCTACGCGCCATTCATGGCCATGCCTTCGGGCTTGCCAGACTTATGTTTGCCTCCGATTTTTCCCCTTTTCCGATTGTTCCCTCCTACCGACTCCGTTTACATTCGCTTCTTTTCCAATTGCCGCTTCACTTTCAAACATACATTCCGCTTTTTTATTTCCGCCAACCAGACGAAACGCCACTGAGATTTTCTCCATTTTTCACTTTACTTCATCATGTTGCTTGTTGGTAGCTTATCCTCATGAATAAATAATTGCCGGCGTGCCTTCGGGGCTGTATCTTTGTATATCTCCCGATCATGCACCACCGGTTAAATATTCTGCTACCTCCATTTCAAGCAATCAAAATTCACCGTGCAAAAGATGCCAAAGCAGAAAACAGCACACTTTTTTTTGAATTTTCAAAAAACAAAATTCTGTATTCGCAGAATTTTGTTTGATAACGAACCGAGTCTGCTAAGGTTTATAAAAAATTCCAATATTCTTTTTTGCTGCATCCCATTTACTATATTTACTGCCTCACTCCGAGGATTTGACACAAAAAATGAGATTGTGGATTAAGGAGGTTCCGCTACGGCGCAAGGAAATAACGAATGAAGTGAGGCACAATTCCCAAAAAAATGACAATCTGCTTTTCGTTTAGCGAGCGATCCGTTGCCAAACTCCTCAAAAATTAGATGTTCCGAGCATTCTGTCGATTTTAACTAGAAATATCTCCTCCAAACATTCGTTGACCCCACTATTTTTTTATTCATTCGGAATCCTTGGAGTTTTTTTTATAAATTGAGATTTTAATACACGTTTTATCTAATCGGGAAGTATTTTTAACATTTTTCCGTTTTCATAAGGGTAAGAAATTTCCGTAAAGCCAATGTCGAATCAAGTGACTTTCGTCTTCGAAAATATGTAGTAAAACTTGGTTGACCTAGGATGATTTTGAAAGAGATTAAAGTTTGCAGCCTAAATAACAACATGTTTCGTTTTCAGATTAATTAGATTTCGGGTTAATTAGATTTTAATCGAATTATCGCTTTACTAACGAACCTCCTTTGAAAAAAAAAAATTTACTCGTTTTTCAAACTACTCGTGAGGAATTTTATCGCATGAAATGTCCGCGCTCATTCTAATCCAGTCCTGAATGGAACGTCATCAGGATAATGTCCTCGGAGCTCGACGAAATCGAATATATTTCACTTCCGGTTACTGCGAGCTGGTCCTGTATGAATCCTGACCAAGTGAACATTCGCACAGTCTAAAAATGTTGATCTGCAGTAACCTCAGCTCGAAACCAACCAGAAATTGGCTCAAGCTCAGATAAAATTCTATTTGGGATTGCGAGATGTCCGATAACATTGAGTTTCTCATCGTCATGCAATTCCCAATGCGGTTGCGATCTTTTGTCATGTAACAAACGAGAGCATCGGGCTTTTTGGCCATGTGCATTCTCTAGCGTCGTGTCATCGTGAAATATAAATGAATCAAGCCGAAACCCACTAGCTTGATTAGAAGGTGTACAGAAACAGAATATTGTATGTTCATCAAAACCGACGTGTGACGAAAACAACATGCACGTTGAATCCCCAGAACAACCTGCTGATGGCACAAAGGGCAGGTTTATGTAACCTTTTGGCATTTTGTTTATTCAAACTTTAGTTTCGCTCCATTCGCATTCACAATCGATACAGGGACGATATTTTGTTTTTTAATCAATTGATAAACGCGAAAAAACTGCTTTTTAATATTGCGAAATAAAATTGCCAATTCGATGTAGAGGGTAGAAAATTTGTCAACTCGGCTTACGAATCAGCTTACGATTGACGGATTGAGCCTGACCGGCTGGGAACGTGCGAAAATCCCTTTCAATACGCAGGAGCCCCCCGGTAATGAAAATATGATTCATAAATGAGCGCTCGCTCTGCTTCAATGACGGAAATGATCAAGTTTGTTCATTTTTTTCCTGGACACTTGTTACGAGGTTTCTGGCTGCGCAGCTTGTTTAGATAATGTTTCCGAACATCCAGTACCCGGGACCGTAAGAAACTGGTTACTGCGTGCACTTAATGTGGCCGTTACGACTGAATAAGCTGCACTAAGGATTCAAGAAGCTGAAAATGGTTAATTGAGTGGATTTTATTCGAATGGGCTTAAAAATTGAGAGAATGGACGAAGGATAATCGCATTGAAATCATTCCAAGTGGCAGACGATTTCGTGCATCTCTTATTCACAAATCTAGAGGCAGCAGGAGCAGGAAAAAGAATAGCAAAAGCGAGTAAAAATTGATTCTGAACCTGGGAACCGGAGCAGTGGGTCACGCAGCATAAAGCTGGTCCATGGAAATATCGATCAGAGCGTAATCCCCATAATCAGGAAGCTGCACCTTTTGCTGTTTATAAAAATATCGAGCAGATCTCGAGGTTCACTCATGGTGGAAAGCTGCTGATGTGTTTATGGTGCACCGATCGTTCAATTCCATCTTTTTCGACTTCCAGGACCATTAAAGTCCGGACATACTGACCATGCGAGAGGAACGATGCTTTTTATTTCATTTTTGTTGTTCTCTGAGATCCATTGCAGGAAATAATTTATATTAGGGTTGAGGGCAGATTTTGGAGATTTAACTATTGAATTCTCTATTTGCTGGGGCGTGAAGTTTCGGAAAGTTGATGAAGGGAGAAACGAGCATGGAACGACCAACGATAGCGAAACGGTATATCGTCATCGAGGCTGTAGCATGAGGTCTGAGAGCCGAACAGCAGAGACGAATCGGCGAGGAAATTTCGCTGCTGGTTTTGGTTTGAAGAAAAGCGGAGCGGAGGAAGAAAGAGGGAGAGAGAGTGAGAAAAAAGGAGCGAGAGAAGTTTTGTCTGAAGGCTGAAGCAACATCGGATATGTATGACATCGAGCTATCGATAGATTTCGGATTCGAGCGGGAAATTTATCGGATCGGCCGATCGTGCCTGATCGCTGGAATCCCTGGAGCCTTCGGAAAATGCCGTATCCCCACTTCCCACTCGTGTCTGAACTCCACACACATGTATTAGCTCCGCGGCATATAACTACACGGATAAAGAATCAACCGACATGCAAAACTACAATGGAACAAAAAAAATGATCGTTCGCTGTCGTACGGAGCGCTGAAACCCATTTTGATGCAGTCGCGTTGCCGTTAAAGCCAGCAATTTAAATTCCATCCAGATAAACTCGCATGTTTTCGTTTCTATTCGTTTTCCTTATACCAAGAAAATTCTTGGCATTTGTTGAATTATTTGGATAGACCAGACCATAAAATTAAGTACAATGAGTCAATTCTGCATGTTCAGCGATTTTATTCGTGATGTCACTAAATCTTCGCGATAAGAGCTCAAAATTTATATAGTTAATCATTTTTATCCACTCGTCATAATTATTTTAAGGGACTCAAGAGCTTTCGGACGAAACCACGGACAAGAAAAACGATCACTAAAGGTCAGCGAATACGGGAGACGGCAGTGCTAAAGACACATTGATTGCTTTTAGCCAGGTTCGGAAAATTCGTCATGCATTTGAAATCTGAAACTGACATCTGGAAATGAAATTTCATCAAAAAACGTCGATATTTTGTTGGACACGGTATATATTTTTGGATAATTTCAAAATCTTCGTAATTTCAACAATATCTTCGATTTCTAATGTACAGCAAAATGGATTGGAATGACAAAATTTGACGTTTTGAAGAGACTTTCTAGAATATTTCTCGCTGCAAAGAGAAAATTTTTGTGATTTTCCAAAAAAAAAGTTTAGTCGAAACGAAATATCGATCTTTTGCAACGAATTTTTTTTTTCTAGTGTAGATTTGGGGACGGTTTCTCGGGCTTTCTTTCGTAGCAAGATGACACGCCGTAAAGATTGGTGGTCAATTCGGACAGGTCAAGGGAGACAGAGAGTAGAACAAAGTCGAACGAGTCTGCGTTCGTCCATGGACATGTATGTGGTTTGTAAATATATATGGTTAGGTGGCTTGGGGGGGCTGTATATCTGGAAGAGCCACAAGAATTACGGTCACCAGTGAGGTCGTCTTGGCAGTATCGTGGTTATATATATCCGATAAACAGCGAAACCACATCCTATCTGAATAGGAGCGGACGTGGATTGGGGGGATGGTATGAGCTCAACGCGGGAGTATACTTCGCAGGAGCGGAGAATGGACGGCCGGAGCGTTGGTCTGCGAAAAGCTTCACACGATCTTTTCTGGCGTACATAGATCTTGGTAGGGTAGAAAGCAGTGTTGGTGGTTGTGGAAGTAGATATAGTAGGCTGAGTGTGCGTGCCAGGGGGACATGAACTCTCACTGGGTGAGTTATGGCTCGGTACTTTGACACCGTCGAAGTACCGGCTTGGCAAAGGGCAAAAGAGCGAAGCGAGCGAGCGAGAGAGAGAGAGGTTTGTCGATCCTGTACGGGGGCTTCGGGATTTTGTAGAAAGCGCCTTCTCACCTCACCAGCTTTGACCTTTCCCACTTGACAAGTAAAAGAATATATGTCGAGCCTTAAGCTATACAGAGCATGCTTTTTTTTTGGTTCCGTAACAAAATCACAATATCGCTGATCTGCCGAGGAGAGTTAATAAATCTCATGTTTCTGTAAGTACATTTCGACGGGAGCTATACAGGAAAAAGTTTGCGGCTGAAATTCTCTTTCTACTCAGTAAGATACAAGCCGAAGCTGTCCCTGGTAAGGTGGATCGTCTAAGTTTGGGAAGCCGGGCCTGCGTCTGCGTATATGTGTAGGAAAAGGCACTACCGCCTGGAATATGTGTTGGCGGTAATGGCATTGGCGTTGTATGTCTGTATGTGAATAGGTGTAAGGGTGGAGAATAGAAAGAAGCGTGGAAGATCGAGGGGGTGAAGGGCAGAGAGAGAGAGAGGAAACGAGACCGTGTGCTGGTGTGATTTATATTCATAACTTTAATGCGAAGCAACGTGCAGTCACGTCACAGAGGCCGTCGTTCCTCTTGCTCTTCTCTCTCACCTTTGAGAATATACACACCTTTTGCCGAGTTTCTTCCTCCATCAAGCTTGGAAAAAGCCGGTTACCCTGTCCCTCGCACTTTCGTTCAGTTTCGACCGAATTTTAGCGACCCTTCCCGGTCGGCCTCACTTCTGCTGCCTTCAAGCTTACCCGCTGGGTATCCGTTCTTGTAATTTATGTATTTCACACCTCGTTGCCCTTCATCTTGCGGTGCGGGTGTGTTGACGATACAACTGAACAAATGGGCAACTCGGATGCAAATGGAAATATTGCGGCGCAATTGGAACATCCAATGTGTGGAATATGCAGAAGGGACAATGACAAAGTTGATGAGTGGTAATTTCTGAATCCGAAATAGCCAGAATTCCATTGATGGAACTTTCAGCAACTGTTGATCGAGTCTCCTTTTCAATAATTTGTTTATAGCCTCACTACAGTGCGTTACCGTGTTCCAGGACATTTTAACGGTCCTGAATCTTCATGTCCTCGCGGTATTGGTTCGTTTTGACTTTTCACGCTTTTGGCTCGCGTCGCCCAAGTTCAGCCGCACAACTGTGCCACCACATACTACTTTTCTCTTTCTCTTTCTTTCCGGACTTTTTGTGATTCCTCTCTCGGAGCTACTTCACTCCCTTCTTTCCTATTTGCCCGTCTTTGCGGTGGAGGTCTCAACGCTGTGGCATACCGCTGCACTACATACCACGCTCCAATGCAAATAGACCGGATGAACTTGAGTAAACTTCAATATACTGTGAAAGAACTGCGCAGGCTGCTGAAGGCAAGAAAAAGATGGGGACCCGCCTTTAAGCTTACAAACTCGGTCTAACTCTTCGCCAAACTATCGAATTGATTTTAATATCAACTTTGTTCCTGCTACCTTGGAATATACTCCTGCCACATGCTTGGTGTGCTCCGAGCTGGCTTGCGCTTTGCTGGCATCGCGCGCTTGGAAAATAAAGAAGATTCTTTGCGGGATTTACTTTAAAGTCTCATGATTCTCCGTTTCGTAGATTCCCGAAAACTGTTTGTAGAGAGAACCAACTGGATGTGTGAGGACTAGCGAATTAATGAACGCCGGAACCTCTATTTTCGTAACGGTGCCCAGACCGGCTCATAGTAGTTGCAGATCTGGAATGATGGGGACACCTTTAGACTTTTCACCTTTTGAGGTTCATCCAGCTCAAACGGATCAAGCTCTTCGCTGAACAAGACAAATTACGATAACAGGAGTTGCCATAATAGAGGTCTCAGTTAAGGAGGTTCCGTTATGGCGCAAGGGAATAAAGAATGAAGTGAGACACAATCCCCAAAAAAATGACGATCTGCCTTTCGTTTAGCAAGCGATCCGTTGCCAAACTCCTAAAAAATTAGATGTTCCGAGCATTCTGTCGATTTTAACTAGAAATATCTCCTCCAAACATTCGTTGACCCCACTATTTTTTTATTGATTCGGAACCCTTTGAGTTTTTTCTATAAATTGAGATTTTAATACGCGTTTTATCTAATCGGGAAGTATTTTTTATATTTTTCTGATTTCATAAGGGTAAGAAATTTCCGTAACGCCAATGTTAAATCGAGTGACTTTCGACTTCGAAAATATGTAGTAAAACTTCGTTGACCTAGAATGATTTTGGAAGAGAATAAAGGTTGCTGCCTAAATGACAACATATTTCGTTTTCGGATTTTAATTTAGTTATCGCTCGACTAACGGAACCTCCTTAACGGATCATTGTTTCGTTTCGTAACGGTTGGAGAATTTTTTTTAGCAAAATGGAAACGAACAACAAAGACATAAAGTCATCATCTGAAATTTGGCGACGTCGTGTGACCATGAGAAAGCTGGAAGCCTCGAAACGCGACAGATTACTAGTGTCTCACGAATCGTAGGAACCCCCAACTGGATTCAACTGGCTCGGTGGACGGGTGGCGATGGTGGAAACACAAGTTTTGATTAGTTGCCCGAGAAATTGACGAGAAAGCGGTTTCGAGGTGGGCCGTTGGTTGCCGCTCGGGGAATAGTTAATTCCCGAGTGAGTCACGGTCGTCACGCGAAATTCGCTTACTTTCCGCTTTTGCAAAGTGTAGCCAAAACCACCGTAGAACCATCCTCTCCATTTGCGAATCTCACACCCCTGAGGCTCCAAACATTCTCAGCAATATATGCTACGAAAGAGGGAGCCAGAGAAAGATACCGAGAAAGAGGAACAGAAAGACGAGGGAGTGAGGGCGAGCCGCAAGAGCTCAGTCGACGGCAATTAGGAAGATTGCGCGGGCGCTCTCGAATGAATGAGTAAAATAACAATTATTGTTACAAAGAGGGAGCCATGAAAATCTTCAGCCCAAGTAAGCGAGACCGTCGCATCGTTTTGTTTCCCATTAGTTCCTCGTGTACGAGATAAAAACAAAATCAAAAGGTCGTATCGTTAATGCAAATCATCCTCGATCTTTAGCATGAAAACTCTAAAAGCCTCGAAATGATTTTTATCTTTTTGTCCACATCCAACGATGGTAAAATCTGATGATTTCTCTTTATCTTCTCATCTTCATGAATTCCAATCGTCCGGACGTTAACATCGGAACCAGATCAGGAACCACTTCAGGCCTGGTCAGAATTGCCGCACATGATGCCATCTACGAACATACTGAATTTCTGGTCATCCTGACTTCGTCCCGAACGAGTTCTGATCAACCAAATGTTGCTCAAAATCGATATATTTTGTTTTTACTCGTTGAGTATCCATCCGAAATGAATAAAATCAAAATTATTTTAGTGCAATCCAAAAACAGGTGGAACCTGTCCAAAGTTTCTTAGAAATCTCAACGATTTCTCGCTCCAGCTGTATCAAAGCTGATGGAAGTTGATATCCGTCTGTACAGTTTTGAAAGAGTTCAGAGATGTTTGGGTTGTGAAACTGGTATGAGAATAACTGTGAAAATAGTGAGGAAAACTAAGACTCGAGTGGGAGTTTGAGTGAAAAGACTAGGGCGGAAATAATGTATGGGATGAAGTCAAGAGCCTAATACGATGGCTGTCAAAGAGATGTCACCGGATATGTTGCGGCAGGTGGTCGCGAGATGTGAGAGTTTTGATGCTGGGGTTACACAAACGGTGGGAAAAGACGGGGGCCGGGCGTTGATGTCGAGACCCTCTCGCGAGAACGTTGACAGGCAGGGTGGTGTGACACGAAGATGGGGCAAGAAGAAGGAAGGAAGAGGAAGAGCCGCGGCGCGTTATCCAGGGTTGGCGCTTACGGTCTCACCCCTTTTCTCTCTGCCATTTCATCCCTCAAGCGTTTTCCACTCAAATACATAGGCTGCAGGCTGAGTGTACGAGTAGTCGGGAAGATAGAGGTCGTCGCGTTGGGTGTTGGTACACAAGGAGAGAGCGAGACGAGATTAGAGAGGAGAAGGGAGAGGAGAGGAGTACGTGTCTCACGGCGACTCGCTCTCCACGGTCCCGACTATGCTCTGGCCTATACATACCTCTCACGTAACTTTCCCAAGACAAATTGCTGTTCCAAACTATTTAAACTTCATTTAAATATCAAATTATGTGAGGAGTCGGAGTGGTGTCGCCGTCGAAGCAGCCACTCACGACCCAGCTCTCGTATCAGCAAATCTAACCATTCCATCCTCTTTGCCCATCTCTTAAATTCGCCTCATGTATGTATTGATCCATATATAAATGTATGCGTGCGTATTAGTCGTCTAAGTTGATTTTCGAGCGGCGAAACTCGTGTAATCGAATTTTAACTTGCTTCAAAAGCTCCGGTCCCGCCTAGCGGAATGAGTTTTTTCACCCATTAGGTAGACAATGGAGAGCGACGAAGTAGCAGCTCGGCGATCACTATTTAAGGGAAAACCGTCGCACGAGCCCTGCCGCGATTTTATTTTCACAAATATTAGTTTCTTATGACGTTGCGAGAAAATCTGATTCGAGATTTATACAGAGAGTCATTTACTTTTGAAATTGTCCGGCTATTTCGAGTAAAATCCCGATCTCGGGGCTAGTCAATGTGACAAAATGTTTTTTTTTTTGCAGCCACGCCGCTAAGAGTAATTTCTTTCAATCTTAATTCTCCTATAGATCTCTCCCTCTCGATTTCTGTCTTTTTTAGCTCCAACTCTTTTTCGTACGGTGGAATCGTTGAAAAGCCAAGTAATGAGTGTCTAGGTAAAGCGCGTCCGAGAGAAATGTAGCGGGGATTTTAGCAGGGGTGGTAGAAATTGAGGGTATTGCATTTGAGAGTCGTAGCACGCGCCACTAACTCGATGTATTCAAATCACAGCGTAGCCGCATCAGCGCTGGCGACGAAGAGAAATAGTTTTAGCACAGAGCCCCCTTCTCCTTTATTTCTCTCCCTTCATCCCTCTCTCTCTCTCTCTCTCTCTCTCTCTCTTCTGCTTCCCATCACATTTTGCTTGCGTCCCTATTCTTGTATTGGGCCAACGTCACACCCTCTTCAATCATGCATACCAATAAATAGTACACATCGCTTTTTTGTTCATGTAGCTTTGTATCGAATCCATTTTTCGCGGCAATTGATCTCTGAATTTATTTGCGACAACGAACCAGCAATAATACGGAGCCAGATTTACGAGTCTATACATATATATATATATACGTGTGCAAAGGATATGCACCAGCCCACCATCGTTTTTCATTAATTAACAACCCAAGGAGTGATTAATAGTTTTACAACGTGACAAATTGTATTATCGATTTCATGCAAATCGTGATATTCATTTATTAAAACGTTGTCGAGTAAATTTCAGAGTAAACGGAGGACAAGGACATTATGAAATCTTCGTGAGCGTAATAATTTTATATTCATAATCTACCACGCATTTAGAGATTCCAATTTTTTCATTAACTCGATCAACGTCAACGAATGTTACAGAATTTTTTCCAATTTTTTGCTACGATAGTTTTTGTTTTAAAAAATGGGCAAGTTTCATTTCAAGTTCGACCTGATTACTGCGATCGAAATCATTCATTTCTGATCTTCAAGGTCCAGTGACCTACTCCCCCAGAATTTTGAGCTTCAGTCCCTTTTTGAATTTATTCCGAATCAGCTTAGAGTTTTTTTTTCAATGATTAGTCGAACAGCATCGAAAAAATTGAATCAGCAAATTCTCTCGTCCACTCGACACGACACTCACATGGAGAAAACGAATTCGTGTTGTTTAGTAAGAAATAAAATGTTTCGGGAAAATGTCCTATACGAAAAATAAGAAGCAAAAAAATAGTAGCACCAATTGCAAAACAGCATAGTATTTTTTAACACTTACAATTTTTCTTAGCATGAATTATAAACAGTTCTACATGAATAAGAAACAGTAATGCGCGCGATAATGAATTTCAGGTTTGTTTTCATGAACAATTCACTATGTCAGATAAGAATTCAGTTATGAGTGAGAATATCTCAAATTTTAAACGTCGACATAGCAAAATTCTATAATCCCAATATGAATATATATCGAACAAGTGTGAAATTTTATCACACGTATTGTTTTGTTTACCATGACCATTGCGATTTTCTTTAATTGCTATGATAAATTGTAAAATCTGTTTTAATCTGATGATCACGTTTTACTATGCTGTTCAGAACGATTTGTCACACTGCCATTCGAGATGTTGCTGCAATTTCCGAACTGTCCTCAAAATACTATAATTTTCAACAATAAGTAAATGGATTCCTAGTATATTTCTTAATAATTTTCGACTTCGTTTTCTCCGTGCATTGTATCTTGAACTTATGGACTCGTTGGAAAAATAGAAAAGTCGTGACGTATCGATGGCCACGAGAGATTACGAAAATAAATTCGTCACAAATGGAATTTCCTTTTATATATGGTGGTGCAAACTTTTATATCAGCATGTATGATAAAATTCAATAGGATAAGTTTTGGGAAAATGTTGTAGCCAGAGAAAGTTTCGTGTTCGCGGACTTTGGTCACACTGAAGTTGTAAACTGGCGAACACGTTGACTATACGCTGCTTATCATATAGAGTAGAGCAGGTAATATTATCGGCTTCGGGGAAGAGAGACCGGACGATCTGAGATGCCGCAGTGTTAATTTAAAGATAAGAGAGCTATCACGAGAGAAAAAAAAAGATAGAAAAAGCTGGGAGAAGCAGCGAGCGGAATGCGAAGACGAGAGAAAGGGGATTTCAAAGTTTGTAACAGAAAAAAGTGAGAAAACGTAACTTGCCTGTACTTTCATTGCCATGTGAGAGTTTCACGCAAGAACCGGAAACTTTTCGAAGCTCTGCTTCAAATTAGACTGTGTGCTGGAGCGGAGGGTGCAGGCGCTTTTACAAATATATCCACACACGTTAGTTCTGTCTCTCCAGTTCCGCTCTTCCGTTCTGCGGAGAGCAACTTTCCACGCGGTATTTTGGTCTTTGTTTCTCTTTCCGAATCCCTGGACGTTCCCTCTGACTTTTTTCGACTTTAATCGCGATGTATTGCGACAAAATTCTATAAAATCGAAAAAACAACAATCAGGAACATTTTTTTCTTTCTGCCTTATTGTCGCGGTTCCTCGTCGCGAATTCTGCTGTTGAAAAATGAAAGAAATGGTGGGAAACAAAAAGAGAGAAAAATAACGAAGAAAATGGTGTGAAACGGCCGATGCACAGCGACCGAAACCGACAAAAGTGGGGGAAGGAAAGAGAGAAAGCATTTGCATGTAGGCAGGTCGATATCGCGAAGAAACAAATTTTTCTGAAGTACCCTCGGGCCGCCCCGCCATCGAGAAGAGACTTGGCGAGGAGCGAGCGAGAGAGAGAGGAAGAGGGGAGGGAGAAGGTCGACATCGTAGCATCGTGACCTAGGAATTCGTGATGGGGGATGGTTGTTGCCTCACGGACTTTCACCCTGGCATCATCGCTCCCCAACAGCCGCCCCTCCAGCTTAGCTCGTACCTACATTCGTGGGCCTGCACCGATGCGGAGGAGATTTGCATGCGAGATTGTACTAGAGACTCGCGCTCTTCCGCACTGCAGCTTGATCGCCTCAACTTGTTCCCTATCTTTCGAATCAGCTCAAACACTCCCCTGCTCCATTCCTCCCACTTATCTTCTTCCTCTTCTCTTTTTCCTCTCCTCTTCGTTCTTCCTTTTTCTTCCTACCAGCACCTCCACGAAGCTCCACTTTTTATACAAGGCAAAAACGCTTTTATGTATGTACTTGGCTATATTACACCTCTCCGCAGACTTGACATTTGTTTCCTGGCCGGAAAATTGGTATTGTTGGAGAATTCTCGAGGATGACGCTCGGGCGTGTTTCCACAACGAGTTGGCGTACACAGCGTATGAAAATGAACTTGAAGATTGTCTGATTATGGATTCCATTACGTTTGCATCGTTTGCTCGTAAAGTTATTGTCAAAGATTCCAACTTCCATGACGACCAAACCAAATTATGTTTCCTTGCGCCAATAAACAATTCGCTGCTTGCACGAGATTTATTGCACATCCAGCGAGTGCTCGTTTCGTTGCAGTTTCCTGATCGAGGCAATTACGTATTTGCCATAAGTTTCGCTTCGATCTCTCTCTCTCTCTCTCTCGCTCTCTCGAGCAATCTTGAATCCTCTAGCACGTGGTCCTCATATAACACACGTTAATCCCACGTTACATCACGCCTGCGCCAGCAGCTCACCCTCTAGAAGCTCGGGACCGGATTAGATTTGATTACCACGTTGAGAACTGTGTTCCGATCAGTCACCACTGCCTGTATCTCTCGTATATCCCTCTGGAATTACATTGTGCCGATGCAATGCGTTTCGTGTCGAGAACATATTAAGCAGCAACGTGTGTCGTATTCGGTCTGCAGCTTCGATCCACTATTTTCTCTGATTCACTGTGCGTATTGAGTTTCCATATAATAAATATATCAAACAAATTTTTAATCAACCGAATCTCCACGCGATGACACGCAGTTCCTCATTATTGATAAGCGCAATTACAAGAAAATCATGATGCTGAAGTTTGCAATGTTGGAAAGCAACGAAATTTTTTTATTTTATTGTAAAGTCGTTCAATTTTCCGAGCCGATATGTTTTCGGGTGGAAAAAATCGATCATTTTATCATCTCAATTACATTCTCTATTTAAATAATTATGTTTGCCAAGTATAAAAAAGAATTTCGTTGCATTCCAACGATGCAAACTTCAGAGTCTTAGAAAATCGCTTTCGCACCATCAAATGTTGACGAACGATTCTTCAGGCTCGATTTCAACTTCTGGGCCCAGATCAAACTTCACTAATTCGATTTCTTAGTTCCAATTAAGTTGGAAAGAGATTTTATGACTTTGGAACTGGACGCAATGAGTCTGCATAACAAAAAAGGTTCGAGGGAGCTTTGGATTATGGACGCGATGAATAAAAATGTATAACAGAATGAAAGGCTCTTTTTTTTGGTATAAACATATAGCAGGCTCCTCGAAGCTTACTATGCAATACTTGGTCGCTCGATATCAAGATATGGCCCAAGGTACGGCCAGATATTCAGATTTATTCGCTTTAGTCCCGAACAAGAGAGATATAGACTGGCTTTCGCAATGGCTCAGGCTGCGGAGGCATCTCGGAATCGGTATCTTTGAAGCGCAAGTGGTGCCGCTTCGCTCCTGAGAGTTGCACAGTCTCTCTGCTTTCTCCCTGTCTCGCCAGCGGCAAAAACAAAGTATCGGAATTTGAGATGGCAAGAGAGGGCCACGGCTGCAGATGCCACGAGCATAACAACCCCTCGAAACTCCATCCCCTTCCTTCCTTCTCCTCCTTAAACCCTCATTTCTCTTCGGCATCGTTCTCCGTCTTATTTCTCCGAACGAATGTGTCCCCCTTATGAAAAGCTCAGTCGCAAGAAAAGTGTCTCAGTGCTGACACATTTATTTGTTTGCCGCCCTAAATCTTTTACGTGTAAATATTTGTTCCATCGACGAAACGTCTATTTTCCCCGATTCCAGACAAATTTTCACTCACAATCAAAAATATTTGCATGTCTGAAAAGAAAAAATGATTAATTAGGGGAACATGGGGCAAAACAGACACTTAAGGAACTAGGACATATTTGTCGATAAACGCACGGTCTTCCTACTTTATTTGAGTTCCAAAACTAATTCCCGTTGCTAATTTTTCGAATTTCCAAAAAAAAAAAATTCGGGGCAAAACGGGCACAGTCTCTGAGAGCGAAAAAAAGTTATAAATAAACATTTTCCGCAATACAACCGTTGCAAGCGACTGCTTACGGATGGAATGCGAGCTCTGTTATGCGAGAAAGAAAATAGGACCCCCTTCGGCCCATTTATTGAATGTTCCAGAGGAAAAAATGGAGTCAAGTCGCAGATTGCTTCTAAACCCATTTTTTGGTGACATGCAAAAAAAGAACTTTGAGTTCACTGCGGCAGCATATAAATGGTGTTTAAACTATCTGTAGGTAGTGAAACAAATTCCCGTTTCCTGTATCCCAGATTTCGTGAAAAAAAATTTGTGGGGCAAAACCAACTCAGCATCTGAGAGGCACAAAAAATCCGAAAATTATATTTTTTCGCGATATAGACGTTGGAAGCGACCGCTTTCGAACGGAATGCGATCTCTGCCATGTGAAATAAGCGATAGGACCTCCTCGGGCCCATTAATTGGATATACGAGAGGAAAAAATGGGTTCAAGTCGCCAATTTTTTCATTTATTTTGTATGGCATGCAATAAGTGAACTTTGAGTTCACCGCGGCAGCATATAAATGGTGTTTGAACTCTCTGTAGGTAGTGAAACAAATTCCCGTCCCCTGTATTCCCGATTTCGTGAAAAAAAAATTGTGGGGCAAAACGAACTCAGCGTCTGAGAGGCACAAAAAATCCGAAAATTACATTTTTTCGCGATATAGACGTTGGAAGCGACTGCTTCCGAACGGAATGCGAGCTCTGCCATGTGAAGTAAGCGATAGGGCCTCCTCGGGCCGATCGAACCCAAAAATCCATCAGCAACCATTCAAGAAACCATATCCCCTAAACTCGCATTTTTCCATCCAAATTCTGCCCATTTTGTGATTTGGAGAAAAGAAAATGTCTTTTCCGGCCCAGAATTCACGAACCCAAGCTCCCTGTGAGTTCTAAAAGATAATTTGAACCCAGAAAAAAAAAATAAATGCAATTTCCGATTTTCATATTATACTTTGCCCCACACGTTTATTTTGGCTCAAAGTTCTCCGATTGGGTCTTTTTAGGGTGAAAATATAATTTTGAGCCTCCAAAAAAATGAATGGATTTCGAAAACTATTCGCTCCGAACCGTGTCGGTTTTGCCCCGGATTTTACGATCACGGGGCAAAACGGACACCGTGTCGGTTTTGCCCCATGTGTCCGTTTTGCCCCATGTTCCCCTAATTGGTTTAGAAAAAAAAAACAACTGGAAACAAAGGATTTTGCGTTCGTTCTCTTTCAGAATCAAAATCAGTCAGCAAAAAACTTTTTGATGGTTTGTTCGAACCGAAAAAAATCAACTCATTTAATTTTCCGCTCGGAAATGAAATTTCGTGAATTTCCGCTCAGTTGAAATTGCGGAATGTTGTTTGCAGCACGTTGAAGGTTTCATTGATCCGTGTGCGTGCAAAATATCGCGTTTAACTCGTCCTGGGCGTCGATACCTATCGTCAGTATTATCTCAATATAACCGACACCCTGTAATAATGAACAAAATTGCGCGTGAGCGTTTCGAAAATGGTCGGTAGTTTGAACACTGAAACGTTTGAAATTTATAAGCGAAACAAACACGAATACCGAATATTGCTACGTCTCATATCGATTATTTAATCGGTTCGATGAAATTGGATATATAATCGTCTCAGGTTATGGATCAGGATCACGCTCGTCCTGCTGGAGGCATTTTAAGTCGTTCGATGGGATGTTGATAAACACTCACATTAATTACAACAAACAAGGTCTGCATGCCAAGTCCGCAGGACTTTAATTCCGTAATTAGAGTCACAATTAATCCACTTCTGCTCCAAATTTTTTTACGTCGATTAAAATCGAACCAACGGCGTGTGCTCTTGGATTTTTGGTCCTGCAAAACGGTTTTTAAAACTTTATGCAATTATGCAACTTTTTTACGAATTAATTCATTAACGTGATTGTAGATTGCGAAAATTACTCACTAAAGAGGAAAGAATGAATTATTTTTGCTACTCGATGAATCGCCCTGAAGTGAGAGGCCAAAACATTTTTGGATTTTCGAATCGTGGTCTTCTGGAAAAGACGCGACGATTTCAACGAACTTTGTCAAAATTTCCCTAATGGTTTAATGAAATGAAATAAAAATGAAACAATTATATTCGTGCAGATCGGGAATTTTCTGCAGTTTAATGCTCAAGAGAATTTTCTTCATCGCCACGTGCATTTTGTTTGGGATTATGTTGACATATTCGTCCACGTGATTTCCGCTGCGCGTTTGAGTTGGATTTGCGTCTCAGGGGCTTCAGGGGTAAATTTTTAATGAAAAATTCTCTTTTTTATAGTTAACGACTCTTCGAGTTTTTTAATTCCTCGAAAAAATGAGATTGAATGGACATCATTGATTGGATAATGAAGCTGAAGTTCACAACGTTGGAATGCAACGAAAAATATTTTGTTTCATTAATGATTTATTTGATTTTCAAAATTATCCAAATTTTTCGAGCTCATATACTTTTTGGGTCGCAAAAATCGATCGTTTTACCCTCGTAATTACATTCCGCACTTAAATAATGAGTTTCACCGCAGAAAAAAAAAATTTCGTTGCATTCCAATACATTTTGTTTAAGGAATAAAGTTTTATTATTGTGTACACAGCGACGTAATTAAGGGGGACGTTCGCGAAAATGATAATAACGATGGGCAACTTTGGCTATAACGTTGATGATGAAATTTTTTAATTTTGTTAAATTTTAATTACACGAAATCCAACGTAGCGACTTGATTATTAATGCGTTTCATTTATTTGGTGAAGTGCACACGTATATAACGTTCGCAGGGAAAGTTTGATCGTTTGAGAGGAGGGGAACGAAGGGTATGACGAAAAAATGAGTTGGAAGGATATCAAGTTGTTAAATTCGTGAAAAAACTGAAGAAAAGACAGAGAGAGAAAGCAGAATATGAAAAAGTCAGTTTAAAAAAAATGATCTTCCTGTTCCTCCCGCTGGCGTATGAAAAGTCTTGTCCCACAGGAGTAATTCGTTGCCCCTGCTACTGAGGCATTTTTGAGTCCCTCTTGGCAGGTCGTTCTTGTTGCCGGAAAAGGACAAAAAGTTTGGAGCTTCCTTTTCGTACTTTTGAAACACGGCCAACATCGAAAGGCTCTCACCACGCGCGTTTCCAGGAGACTCAAGTCAACGTTTCTCTTCTTCTTTTCCTCTGTTTCTCTCGGTCCATCTCCCTTGTTAACGCGCGTATACAAGTCTCTTGATATTCATACGCGAAGGATTTCTTTATTCATCACTCTCTGCACTTTTCACACGAGGCCACACATTGCTTTGGCGCTTTCTATGGTGCTTGTCGAGAAACTTGTTTTCAGGGGCGCAAACACCGACGAGAAAACGTCTCAGTAATGCTCGTTTACGTTTATAGATCGCGTTGCTCCGGACTTGCTCGATATTCGTCCACGTTTTGGAAGAATTTAGCTCGCCAGACATCTCAATCGATTTCTTGTAAAGAAAAGGACGTACTCGACGTTATTTGACGTTGCGAATCTGCCGGTTTATGCCGTTTCGATTCTGTGACCTACAGCAAGGACAGGACGAGTCTCTACTAAGTATAAACCCGAAGAGGCTTCAGTCCTCTTACGGAATGTCCTGCTTTAGTTCGAAAATGTCGGTCTCGACCTCGTATTCGAGTGTGAAATTCCATTCACACGATCACCTTGCCAGCCATGGCACGTCGGCTCTAGTCTTAGAGAAAGCCTCTCCGCTTCACCTTGCTCCCAGTCTGAATTCCGCCAGACGCTAGAATTCTGCCGTTCAACCTCCCACTCTTCGTCCGCCGCGTTCCGCCGTCCTTTCTCGCTCTCTATAGAGGGATTTCACTTCCCTAAGTAAGACACGTTGAGAACGGGACTATCGGGGACGTCTCGGGACCCAAACTTTACAGAAATACCATGAGAACTCTCTGCTCCCAAGTCTACTACGCCAGAGGACGCTGGAATCATTATGTAACTCCTTTTCTATTCCAGTTAATTCCTCGTGCTTGAAAATTGCATTGGATTTTTGCGGAAGAAAGTTTTGCCTCTGAGTTTTAAACCGATACGAAAAATTGGAGCAAATCCATCATGAAGGTCGTAGTATTTTTAGATTTGTGTATTCTTTTGAATAGCGTCCCGAATCGTCAGGATCCTTTTCGTCCTGCCACTTATATGTCGCGTATTTGGAGGGGAAAATCTGAGATGCTCCCCATAGATTTTACTTTGAGATTTCATCAAGTATTAAAAAAAAAAGCGTACCGCGAGCCCGCCGGACTCTTATATACAGTAAAATAGACGTTTTATGACATCACAGAAACTTTGAATCGTTTTTACGGGAAAACGGGGGGTCAGGAAAATTTCATATTACATTTGAATTTTCTACGATTTTTTATCTTTCGAATGGTCCTTGGTGGAACAAAATCCGTTCAGCCAATCCAAAGAAATCTAACATTGAAGATTTTGGTCGTGCGTTTTGGGACGCGCTCTGTTTCTGAGAGTTTCTTCGAGTCGGAAGGGTAATTTTTGCAGTCGCTTCTTTCGTTTCATTTCAAATAAAACGTTCCAAAAATCGAAATGTTCCCAAAAAAGTTGTCGCTCCGGTCGGAAAGATTCATGAGATCCTCGGGTAGTTAAAATATTTACGCAATCACATCGAGGAAGATTCGGAGCGCAATAAAGTTTTGCAAATGATGAAAATTGGGTCATTTTTTCCGATAATTTTCTGGCTGAACTGGAATCTCTCGGTCGCTGGTCCTGCGAAGAGCGCTTGAGCACGTGGGTCGGGAAAATACCTGCGGGAATTTTTGAGTCGATTTTTCTAATTGCCGGAATTTGAGTGGAAAAATTCCGTTATGGGATTGTACTAGACTCGAAATTACTTGAAAAAAGGATCTTTTAGGTTGGACGTGAAAAAAATCGATGCTCTTCATCGTGAATAACGTGTGCGCGGCACGAAGAGGAAATAACTGCAATTACCAAGTGTTCGCTTTTATTATCAAATGTTCTACGAACTTTATTCGTTAATAAAATATAGAAATGGCTAGAGTTTGAAATGGTGTAGGAGAATCGATAATTCGTGTGAGATTTATGAGTCGTGTACGAGGGCGAAGAGAACGATGTGGGTGTAAGGGTTGCAGGTGCAAGGAAAAAAGGAAGGTGAAAAGACAATGTGTTAAATCGATAAGAGCGCGGCGCGATTGCATCGCTTGATTCTGTGTGATGTTCTTTAATGTCAAAGCGATCGAGAGAAACGATATTCTCAGGTCAGCCGCGTCCTACAAGAAAGAGACTTGGCCGAGAGCTCAGGGAAGCTTGTGGTATTTTCCGGTGGGTTCACCCCATTAAACATTTTTGCTATCTTGCTGAGATCTATGAAGGGTCGGAGGGAAAGAAAAAGAGATAGAGAAAGGCTTGGAGAGAGCTGGGCCAAGAGTTGGCGGCGGAAACACACAGAGAGAGTAAAGGAACGAGGGGTTGGTATTCAGAAGGGAAAGGGGCTCGTGCTGGATAAAGCAGAGAGATCGAGAGAGAGAGAGAGACGCCCAGAGACGAGAGCCTGGCTAGAGCTTCGTGTCGAGACACCTGTTGCTTTTCCACTCGAGTTTCTGCCTCTCTTGCCCCTTCGTCTCCAGCCACGCGCACACTCCGCGTCAACCCATTCCAAACGTACACATCCACACGAGAAACTTCCTTTCTTTTCACCGCTTTATTCTGTTACAGTCTTTCTTCTCTTATCCTTCTTATCATCTCTGCTCTCATGACCCTCTCCTCTCTCGCTGCATCCTCATTCAAACCCTCTCGCAACACATACCAATTTTTTCACTCTGATACCTCGCAAGAGATATGAAATTTCGTCAAGAGACTCTGGCAAACTGCTTCATAAAACACTCTCTCCAGGCTAAACCCATTCAACAAAAGCCGCAACGACAAATCTTTTGAAAAACTCATCGACGATTCGATTTACGCTCACAACAAAAATTACAATAACCCTCGATTTTTTTATTTTCCTCCAAGAATCGATAAATGCACGCAGTTTATACTTTTTAGACGAAAAAGAAAAAAAACGTTCTTACCAATTTTCATTGAAACTTTTTTAATTCGTACACGGAAAAAACGAAGTCGAAAATTATTAAGAAATATACTAGGAATCCGGTTACTTATTGTCGAAAATTATAGTATTTTGAGGACAGTTCGGAAATTACAGCAATATCTCGAATGGCAGTGCGACAAATCGTTCTAAACAGCGTAGTAAAACGTGATCATCAGATTAAAACCGATTTTACAATTTAGCATAGCAATTAAAGAAAATCGCAATGGGCATGGTAAACAAAACAATACGTGTGATAAAATTTCACACATGTTAGATATATGTTCATATTGGGATAATAGAATTTTACTATGTCGACGTTTAAAATTTGAGATATTCTCACTCATAACTAAATTCTTATCTGACATAGTAAATTGTTCATGAAAACAAACCTGAAATTCATTATCGCGTGCATTACTGTTTCTTATTCATATAGAACTGTTTATAATTCATGCTAAGAAAAATTGTAAGTGTTAAAGAATACTATGCTGTTTTGCAATTGCGGCTACGATTCGTTTGCTCCTTAAACTTCGTATATGACATTTTCCCAAAACATTTTATTTCTTACTGAACAAAACGAATCCGTTTTCTCCATGTAGGAAGCAAATGTATTAATTGATATGATTATGGATCGTCGTAGGGGCAGATCATAATTGAGATCCAATGCGATGTTTGGCAATGAATAATTGATCAAGGCTGATCCATTTCCAAAGACCCACTTGGCCGAACAATGTACATGGGAATTTTTCACCCGACCGAGCCGCTATTGTGACGAAGAACCGATTTAATTTCGATTACGTATCGCCAAGCTGCGTAATCGGAGCGATACATAGTACAACATACATCGAACATAAAGGGGGAGGACACGAGCACGATACATCTCCTTCCTCAGCAGAGATATCCGTTCGGGGCAAGCTGCTCGCCGAGAACGATGTCGAGCAACTCCGGGCTATCTCCGCTTTGCATTAGTCGGGCTTTCGAGAAACCTATCGTATGTACTTGTGTGTAATTCTATAGGATCGACTATTATCACCAACCACCCACGAATCATCGATCATTGAGCCCTTCGGAGAACACGCTGTCAAAATGATCGCTCGATCGCTCAGCCGTTCCTCGCTGTCACCTACACAATTGCTGTATCATCTAACATACTATCTCCGTGGTCGTAAAGCATCGACACTCGACAGACCCAACAAACTAGAAAATAGACAGAGCAAATTGGTCAATGCTCTCGGGACGTTCACTAATTTATCACAAAATGCACCCTTCGATCGTTATAAATTAAGACTCATCGCCGTATCGCAACCTTTTCTGCAATAATTCAAACAAATTTTATCTCCACGTCGAAATATTCTTTTTTATTTTCTATTTCTTGAGTATTTTTGTTCTCGAAATTCTGTCCGTCGGTCTAGAAATTTTATTTAATCTTTATTGTTGTTTTCGTGTTAATTGTGAGTCCACATTCCCGCCGATTTTGGGGTCAGTTCGGTCGATTTTTTGCAGGATATCGATCGTTTTTTTTTTCGTTTTTCGTGTTTCTTTCAGTATTTTCATTCCGGAATTTCTGTCTGGCTGTCTGGAAATTTTATTTAATCTTCTTCGTCATGTTTTTGTTACTTTTTTGTCAATTTTCAGTCAATCGATCAATTTTTTGAACTTCATTATGGCGGCAATCGTTTTAATTTGATGAGAAAAAATTGTGACGAACGAACCAAAAAAATTAATGTGGATAAGCTTGACCTTGAATAGGCAGATCGAAACAAGTTTTTTGTGTCGAATCCCTAATTTTACTGCATGCAGCGATGTTCAGTATCGTGTCGAGAGGTAAACACACTCGCTAATAGTCTCTCGAGTCTCTTGAAGAGATTTTATCTCTTAAGGAGTGAGATCTTTACTGGATAACGTCGAGAACTTGGTGGTGCGAATCTCTGGTCGGAAGGCTTGGAGCAAAGAGTCTGATAAGGAAAGAAAAAAAAAGTTTTCATTTTGCTGGGTTCGTGATGGTCCGCGGAGAGAATTCCATCAGTTTTGGCCTAAAATGCTTGAAAATAGAAAGTTAAATGAAATTTTGATTGCAATTCTTAAAGAAAATGGCATTCGAACACTTTGTAGAAAATAGCGACGAGTTTCGTTATTCATGGAGATTTAAATGCTTCTAAAAAAAGAAAATTGTGTCAGGTGCGATCGAATTCATTGAGAGGAATTGTTTGAAAAATTAATCACGTTCGGCTTCGTGGATTCCAGACTCTCTATCGATTTTCCTGGGTTCAAATTCAGAGATTTATAAAGAGAATTATATCCAGCGGTTTGCCAAAGGCCAAGTGGGTTAAGCTCGAGCTCTCAAGTTTTTTCTATCTAACAATAGAGACGAGGCTCGTTGTCTGCGTATGTGGATGCGAGGAGGAAAAACTAAAGTTTGGTAGACAGTCGAGGAAGAGTGTATAAAGTAGAGAAAGGTCGCGGCGTTCTTTTGAGACTCTTTTAAGTTGGTGTGCTCGAATGTTTTCTGGCTTCGTAGACTTGCCAATGCCGGAAGCGACCAAGCGACTTGACTAGACGAGGGAGAAGGGAGCAGGCAAAAAGGGAGGGGGTAAAAGCAGCGAAAGCGTCCATGGAGGATCTTTCGAGAGAAAAGGCTCGGCAGGAGGTCTAACTCGTCTCAACCCCCTTCGTAACACTTCGTAGTGCTGAAGAAACGTGCTGGAAGCTCCCCGCGTGCAGCGAAGAGCTGCAAACGGAAGAGGAAGAGGAAACGGAAGAGGAAGAGGAGTCACGGCTCGGCTATAAATACGGCGCGCCACCTGCAGCTAACGTCCACCTAGGATAGCGAACTGAGGCTCAAAAGAGAGAGAAAGAGAACGAGATAGGGAGTGAGCAAGGTTTCTTGCGACCTAACAAGAGGCGCCGAGCCCTTTCGCACACTGTACAGTGTAAGAGACGTCGGCATGCAAGGCTTGCCGGCGAGTCAACGAATGGACGAGAGTCCTGACGCAGGCTAGGCGTGTACAACCTTAACCTAATGCCAAAGTCCGCATTACGGCATCGAGCGGACAAAATCCTCAGGATATGTCAGTCGCATTAGGTCCAAACTCGTATCTGCATATGCGTGTCTTTTCATTATCGTCTGTCAATTATTTTTTTCATGCAAAACGTTCGTGCCCAAAATTCCGAATCGACTGAGAATCGTTTTGTTACATTCGTGACGCCCGCTAACATTCTTGATCCGTAAAAAAAAAAGAATCATGAATTACATATATGGAATGATTCAAGATTCGAGACGATGGTACGTTCACGGAGAAAACGGATTCATTTTGTTTAGTAATAAATAAAATGTTTTGGAAAAATATTCTGCACGAAATTTAAGAAGCAAAAGAATCGTAGCACCGATTGCAAAACAGCATAGTATTTCTTAACACTTACAATTATTCTTAGCATGAATTATAAACAGTTCTATATGAATAAGAAACAGTAATGCACGGGATAATGAATTTCAGGTTTGTTTTCATGAACAATTTACTATGTCAGATAAGAATTCAGTTATGAGTGAGAATATCTCAAATTTTAAACGTCGACATAGTAAAATTCTATTATCACAATATGAATATATATCGAACATGTGTGAAATTTTATCACACGTATTGTTTTGTTTACCATGACCATTGCGATTTTCTTTAATTGCTATGCTAAATTGTAAAATCGGTTTTAATCTGATGATCACGTTTTACTATGCTGTTTGGAACAATTTGTCGCACTGCCATTCGAGATATTGCTGTAATTTCCGAACTGTCCTTAAAATACTATAATTTTCAAAAATAAGTAACAGGATTTCTAGTATATTTCTTAATAATTTTCAACTTCGTTTTCTCCGTGTTGGATTCAAATATCGAAAATCAATATCCGATGCCTCCATCCGCAAAGCGGTCCAGATCAACGGGCATGTCTTTTGCTCTCTCCCATGACTAGTTCCTTCTCGGATATCGACGGTGCTTTAGGTCAAGAGTAATCAAGCTGCCATTAAGGGCATTAAGCTAGTGAATTATCGCCCATTCTGATTGGTAATTTTGCTATATACGTCGATTACTTCCCCGCATCCCTATAAATTGGGATTTTTTTCTAATCCGAAAGGACACGAGGAAGAGATTAAGAATTTCCTACAAAATTATTGTGGATCGTTCCTCTAAGCAGAAATCATTTTCCACATGATTCGAGCACCCGCTCGCTTCACTTTGTAACAAGATATTTGGAGAAACATTTTTTCGACAACACTGCCTGAAAGCTTTCGTAATTCTGGGGCATGTGGGCAAGCGGTTTACCGGCGACCTTTGTCTACACGTGGAGATTCCACGTCGATTACATCCATGAATTCTCTCTCTCTCTCTCGTTTAGGTGCATCAGACTCTGGGTCGAATGCACATGAATAAATAAAGCAGGAGCCTGTACATGGTCAGATAAGCCACTGTCACATTGAGCCCTTGATCAGATGGTTCGCCCACTTGTCCTATTTCCAGGCGACGTGGGTCTCTACTTGAGACTGTGTGTGTGTGAGAGTCGATTTGGGAATGTGGATCGCTCGGCCATGAATCGTGGAAGGTCATCCGTAGTTTAAGCTCGAGGAAAGTTTCTCATTGGACCATCTTTGCTGGTCTTTCCCGAATCGCTTCTGGGGTAATAGTACGAGAAGATCAAAAATTTATTTCCTCCCAATACTCTCAATGTTCACGGAAAGTCGAGAGAGAAAAAAACCGAGATTTTTTAATTTTTTCATCTGATGGACTTTCCCCACGCGAGGAGAATTTTATGTTGATGGGACGAAATTATTCCAGAAAAATGTTCCATTAATAAAAGCTTCTTTGTTTGAGCAGATTTATATTTACCTCCATATTCGTCCTGACGTTACAACGAAATGAGCTCAACATCGCGTGGAATAATATAAAATATAGAAACAAAAACTGTCCACATACCGGATTACACCGAACGGACAGAGCGAACGCACAAGTACTCGAGGAAATAAATAGTGAATAAATATATATTTTCATTTTAACGCCAACGTTGAAAGCAAAATGGGAGATTATGAAAAAAAGAAAGAAAACAAAAACGGAAATAAATGTGGTGGAGTCGTGGTCCGCCGGCGGTGCTGCTCTGGTCTCTTGCATCGACTCTCCGGGGTTGTATCCCCGCAACGAGTGCTTTACGGAGGTCGTGTTAATGAAATAAAAAAGCTTGCATATATACCAAGTTAATTAAAGGAGTGAACTCTCTCCCTTTTTTTTGTTACTCTCGCGGGTCGTCTGGAAAAACAAAAATCACGGGGTTTGGCTTGTAAATAAATATTTTATCTCACAGTGACGAAACGCGAAAAAATTCTCAAACATTTCACTGTCGCCTTCGCGCTCGCCGCTTAGCCTCGAAGTTAGCGTAATTGGTGGGATTTTTTCGATCCGATTCCTGAACGCGGTTGAAAGACATTTTTTCATTGGGTCTTTTGGTCTCCAGCTCTCTTAGGCTACACGAACATTCTATTGCGAACTGCAAATTAGCTGAAAGAGAATATCGAGGGACGTTAATGTACGATCCGATGATAGCCGAATGAGCGGAATCGATACTTTCGTTCGGTGATTAGCCCGGTGTAATGGAAACCGTCGTTGGTTACCAACTGCGGGTGATCCAACCTCTTTCCTCTGTCTCTTTTACCCTCTCGCGCTCTCTCTCAGAGCTGCACTCGCAATATTCAGGAAACGACAGAGAAATCTCGTTTGCAAAAGTTAAACACGTTGTTTACTCGCATGCCCTGAATTTGTTCAAAATTTTTTATTTAAACAACAAACCATGAAAAATCATGGGACTGCGTTCAGTCAGTCCGAATCTCTTCACTTCAGATGATAATGTTTATATTGTGACGACGATAAAAAAACGTTTTTATCTCTTCTCGTTTCATTTTTCAACCAAAGGAATGAATTTTTTTCTGTCTTTCATGAAGTTTTGATGACTCGGTCACAATGTACACGATTTTTTCTTAAGGGATTATACACAGTTGGAAGACCCAAAAAAACTTGGTTTTTTACGAATTTTTTCTGGGTAGGGATTTCATTTGATGAATAAAAGGCGAAGGAATCAAATGTAGAGTCATCTTTCAACTCTCTATTGCCATTTTTTATTTTTTAAAATATAGCTTCACGTAGCTCCTGCAGCTGATTTGCTCCTGTGTGTTCTCTAAAAAAAAAGTGTTTCGCGGTGAGCAAGAAATCTCCGGTTTGGATCAGCTGAAATGACAAAACCAAAGAGATTTGTTTAGTGGATATCTAAATCCAGGTATTCATCGGAGGAATAGTAGGAATTTCGAATTTTGATAAAATGGCGGCGCCTCAAAGATGAAATTTCAATTGTCGACCAAATTTTTTCATTTAATGGTTAAAAAAAGATAGAAATAAATTTCGGATATCTTATTCCTTCGATGAATTCCTGGACTCATCTGTCCACTAAACAAATCTCTTTGGTTTTTTTATTTCAGCTGATCCAAACCGGAGATTTCTTGCTTACCGCAAAACGCCTTTTTTTTAGAGAACACACAGGAGATCAGCTGCAGGAGCTATGTGAAGCTTTATTTTTGAAAATAAAAAATGGCGATGGAGAGTTGAAAGATGACACTACATTTGATTCCTTTGCCTTTTATTCGTCAAATGAAATCCCTACCCAGAAAAAAATCGTAAAAAAAAAAGTTTTTTTTGGTCTTCCAACTGTGTATAACCCCTTAAAACCTCAATGCTGGGAAAAAAATGCTAAAAAAACAAAACAAATATATAGTTTACACGATACTGAAGTTTGTTTTCCAAGATACTTCGAGTTGAGAGCATATTACTTGACACGTGCGGGGGACATCATACTCGAAATAGAAAAAAATAAAACTGGTGGATTTCATCTTGAAGAGGATAGGAGCAAGAAGATATAAAAAAAAACCTTAGGAACGACTGAATCCAACTAGAAAATCGGACGAAAATAGCAGATAGGTCAACTTCCGCGGTGGCATGTGGCGCGAGCCAGAGGAGGAGGAACAGCGTGAGAGGAGCGCGTGGGTGCAACCATCCGAGTTGTAGAATCGCCAGACAGAAATCCAGTGCTCTCTCTCTCTTTTTCTCGCTCCGTCGTTCTTTTGCTCCACATATGTGATGCTGTGACTGCTGTTACCCACAACAAGCTCTTTTACTCGCTTTTACTCGACGCGTTTGCTCCGCCGGACCTGCACGGATTCGAACTACTTTGGAATGCCTCCTGCTTCGTTTCTCTCCCGCTTTTCTTTATCCCATTGATTCTCCGTCTCCCACAAGTGCTTGGCCGACTAGTACAGTATCGTACAGTATTCTCTTCCCTGTGCTATTTATATATACTTATACATATTTAACCTGACAGTTATTTTTGTCCCAACACTCGTTACTGAAAGGTTAAAAGTCCAAGAATCGAAAACAAGAAGCAAAATCCATGCTGAGTCTAGTCGAAAAATTCCCAGCTCCAAAAATACCGAGCTGAAAAACTTGGAATAGCAATTTTCAAGCTTCAGATAATTAGCACTGAATGCTGCACTCAAACTTTCAGGCGAGCCCGATATTTTAAGTTTTAACGATAACTCGTTAAGTTGGATTTCATTTTCGAAAATTTCACAAGTCAGAATTCGAAGATACGACGAATCTCCATCGTATTTCTCATTGAAAAGATAAAAATATGGTTAACATCCAAAAATGTCCATTTAGCCATGCACTAAAATATAAAATTTGTTCACCAATATAGAGTTTCCAGCATTTAATCAAAACAAACTCTATTTTTATTTTTAATCAGACGAAATCGTCATTTTCGCTCCTCCAGAGACATTACGAAACGATTCAATCGTATTTTCGTTAATTAAATAATCTCGAGTCGTTTTCCCTTTTGTAACTGAAAATTCGATGGAACGACATGAAAAAGTTTCTCCGCAATTCGCACAAAAGTAATTCCTCTCGATTGACATCCAAAATAGAGTTTTCTTTGTACGATAAAGACAAATGCTAAAGTTATTTCGAATTAGGCAGATTTTTGAAATTTTTGACTCCTCCAGGAACGCTA
Source organism: Diadegma fenestrale (assembly GCA_037043255.1). Taxonomy (NCBI): domain Eukaryota; kingdom Metazoa; phylum Arthropoda; class Insecta; order Hymenoptera; family Ichneumonidae; genus Diadegma; species Diadegma fenestrale. The sequence goes on along the minus strand of CM073309.1, from coordinate 21,319,636 downwards.
TCGAATAATTCAATCGTTTTTGAGTTTGTTTTACTCAAATCGTATATTTTGGCTGTTGAGTTAAATTTTAAGGAGGGTGGCTACACACAATAAATCTTGCCATGCTAAAAACATTGGAAAGTTCGAAATGATTAGAATTTAATGAAATTTTTTGGGGATATTTTTTAGTATTGAATATGAATATTCAAATTTTTTGACATTTCTCTTTGAGAAATCGATTTTGAGATTATCGAGTAATTGGACACTAGGGTTTACATGCATGAGCATAGGATTCAGATATATATATATAGGTATATCTTTTGCATATTGCAAACTCGAATTATTCGCCAACTATGTAGACAACAAATTTGAAAAAATGTGTGTCATAGTATATGATGCTCAAGAATGCACTGAAAAGAAAATATTGTTGAAAAAGATCGATATTTTGTTGGATACGTTCAACTAAACGTTTTCTCGAAAAATCACGAAAATTTTGTCATTCCAGCAAAAAACATTCTGGAAAATCTTTTCGGAAAGTAAATTTTTGTCATTCCAATCGTAAATTTTGCTGACAGTTCGGTTACAATGAAAAATATTGTCGAAATAACGAAAATTTTGAAATCATCCCAAAATATTTAGTTCGCCGTATTCAACAAAATATCGACGTTTTTATGAAATAAAACTTGTGAAATTGTCGTATGAAGCCAACCTCCTTAATGGGAACACATGAGAAAGTGTTTCGATAACTGAGACTAAAAGAATTCCTGTTTAGATTGACATGCTATGATTTGGCTATGCTTGATAGAATCTGGATTGTCAGGTAAAGAGCATGACGAGATGTTGCACATGCTCTATAAATATCTCGAGTATGTATGTATTTATAGGTTTGTATATATACGTGTATATACAAATGAAAAGTGACTAGTGATTGACATTCGTAGGGAAGAAGAATTGCAGCAGGAGACTGAATCGGAAAAAGGGATTTGCTGTATATTGGTGACGAACTTATAGCGTTAGAATAAGGTGTTGGTGTGCACACGCACACAATGGAAATGAAGCACATGCAAAAGGTTCTCCTATCTGTCGCCTGAGTGAGTTATGACCTGGAGCGTACGAATGTATACTATTTCGGTCGATTCCGGCGAGTCGAGCTTTTTTCCTCCCCTCGTCGCTCTCTCTCGTGTTTCTCTCGCTCTTTTCGCTACCTCCAACGTCTTGGAGCTTTGCTTTCCTCCTGCTTCGCCCTCTACTCATCGCTTTTCGACTAGAAACAGTTCTGCACTAGTGTCTTCGGGATACTCTTCTCGAGAAACCGAGACAGCTGCTTTCTCACGTGCCATAAACTTCTGTGTGCGGATAACGAGGGACAAAGTATTCGTTTGAATTTCCATGGTCAACGAGATCATTAATATTCCATAAAAATCACTGACTTACAAATAAACTGCCAAGATTTACGATTTATTTCGTAATTTCGACGGAGTCAAAATAATTAAAAAAAAAAAAACGAAATCATGATGATAATGAAAATATTTACGATTCATGCGTGTGACGAGTTGGCGTCAAATCAATGGCGAAATGAATAATCGATATTTTTATTTATGACTGTGAAAATAGTGTGAAATGGTGAAGATATCAAAATGTGCTTTTACTGTGACAGGGATATCAAAGTATAACGACGAACGTTGATGCACGAGTGCACCGCCGTGACAAGAAACGTCCGATTTATCGGTTCGTCAATTTTTTATTGAGTACCTTTTTAATGATGAGTTAACAAACACACAATCCTCACACACACCATATTCTACAGGGGAACTGTTTTTTCTTTGTTTTCTGGGTTAATCAGAAGTCTCGGCGGAATATGAATGTATCGGAAATTTCGGAAAAAGTGACGAGCCAATCGACTGCTCGACGCGTCCATCACAATTATCGATGCTCAACAATCACATCGAAATTGCTGACAACATTGCATCATAGGGATAATCTTGCTTATGCATTTTTCATTAACTTTCGTAAAACCTGGATAATAAAAATGAATAAACGAATCAATTAAACAAATTTAGTTGCAAAGTCCAGCGTTGACGAATCCTCATGAATTTTATACCCAACGTGACGTCTTGAAATTTCATCGATTGTCCTCGTAACATTTATCGGAATCCTTTAAGATGAAACTCCATGCTCCATGAGGTTCCAGACGGATGCTGGAGAAGGAGAGCGAAGGAGAGAGAGAGGGAGAGATTGATTGACTGATTGATTGATTCGCACATGTCCGTTTAACTTGCTCGTCCGCCTCCGTATCGTTTGTTTGTTTTTACATTTGTCATTGCATATTTATACTGAGAGAGTGGAGTGAGAGGGAAACAGGGGGAATGAGAAAATGCCAGACACGTAGAGTTTATGTTTGGATTGATAAAAAAAACGTGGTGAATCGAATTTTTGTGTCTCGTTCTATTTTTCTGGGTGGATGGTGTGTGTGGATAAAATTCTAGCTGACACCACAATTGGACGTTCACGAATATAGGTGTCAATTTGATTCCCGAGGTGGAATCCCCAGTTTCGTGTGTGTAGATAAATTATTGGCATTTTCGGGTAAAAAGCGATTGTTTCTCGATTAAAATCTACGTGATCCGGCGTTGAAAGAAAGAATTTCATTGAAATATAAATTCCTTTGATTTTTTTTTTTTTGTACACGTGGCATTTTTTTTGCAGACATAATTTATCTCTAATTTCAAGCCAACTGGTGTAAAGTTCCTCGGACTATTAAAGCAAGAGTTGGTAAAACTGAGGAGACGTGCTGCTTTGAATGCGATCGATGATCTACGAGAACGAGAGAGAGAGAGAAAAAATACGTGGCTGTGACGTATATATGACGAAGAAAAAGTTTCTCAAGGCATACGCTCGATTAATTATTAATATCCCGGTGCGTTTGACTCGATGAAAGATTTAAAAGCGCCACCATTTATCACGAGGCCTATAACAGATGTTTCCCAACTATTTAACTTTTCTCCGATAGATTACAGCCCCTTGACAATTTTATGACTAAGTTAATCTCATTATACGATTTGTATAATTATCCACACTGTTTATACGAAGATCATTAAGTTCATCCCTCCCCCCCTTCCACACCGACGATTTTGGCTAAAATCTCCAAACACAAAATTCGAAATTCGTAAATAACCAGTCGATGAATGTGAACTCATTAAGGAGGTTCCGCTATGGCGCAAGGGAATAACGAATGGAGTGAGGCACAATTCCCAAAAAAATGACGATCTGCTTTTCGTTTAGCAAGCGATTCGTTGCCAAACTCCTAAAAAATGAGATGTTCCGAGCATTCTGTCGATTTTAACTAGAAATATCTCCTCCAAACATTCCTTGACCCCACTATTTTTTGATTGATTCGGAACCCTTGGAGTTTTTTTTATAAATTGAGATTTTAATACGCGTTTTATCTAATCGAGAAGTATTTTTAATATTTTTCCGATTTCATAAGGGTAAGAAATTTCCGTAAAGCCAATGTTAAATCAAGTGACTTTCGACTTGGAAAATATGTAGTAAAACTTGGTTGATCTAGGATGATTTTGAAAGAGATTAAAGTTTGCTGCCTAAATATCAACATATTTCGTTTTTAGATTTTAATCTAATTATCGCTCTGCTAACGGAACCTCCTTAATTACCCAGAGAGCAAGTGATACTAATAACAAAATTCAAAGGATTTTGAGCAACAGTTTGAATTTCGAATACTTTTGTGTTACAGGCAGGAAACAACTACAAATCTCCTGAGGATTCCCCTCACTCCGAGTACAAATTAAGGTAAGAAAAAGTTTTGTGAAAGACTCGTCATGGATCCATTGCAGTCTGAATATCATAGAAAATTTATTTGATTCAATCACGATGAATAATTCGCTCAAATATACATCTGCTTTCAGCAATAATCCGTTAAGCACACAACAGCTTTAAACTGCTTCCATCTGAATATATACGCGTAGTTTGTGAATGGCCGAATGAAAAATTTAAAGGGTGAAGCTATATTGCCCACGTATCTCTTGGAAGCAGCTGTCATTCCCAGGCAAGCGTGAGCCTTTTCAACCATCGATTTTACGTCGTATCTCTAACTCTTTATCCATATTGGACAACATTTCTTGTTATTTGTAATACATTTCTAGAGTTTACGATAAAAACCGTGATTTATCGTACAAAATACAAAAGTAACTGAGTCTCGTGTTACGAGAACTATATTTTTAAACTCGATTCGAGCCCCGGCAGTTTACCACGTTTGGTAATCAATTTAAACATTCGAGTGCACACATATGAGTGCGTATTGGGTCAATTTGACCCAGAGCGTTTTTCAAATCGTTTTATTCCGGTAAATATGAATTTTTTTTTTGCATACAATGTTTTTTTTTCAGTAAATTAATTATATTTTATAGGCGAAATTTATTTTTTAACCCAAAAGATAATTAAATTTGTAATAATTATGCACTCAAACGGTCAATTCGGTGAGGTTTTCCCCAGATTAACAGACAATGATTTATGGTTTTCTTTGATTGATTTCGCAACTGCTTGTTCATACGAATTAATTAAGAAACTTCTTTCCCTGCGTTTTGTCCTTCAATTTGTCGTTATCTCGTTATTTTCGCACTTTCGCTCTCCCCTGACGCTCCCTGACAGCTCGCGGGATGTGGTAGCGGCTTGGTGCGGAGTATTAAGAAGAAAAAGTCATCCTGAACCGTGTCACACTCCGATATACTCAGCTACGGAGTTTTCTCGAAATCATTCGAGTACAAAAATACTCGTGAAATTCGCATTTTTATTTCTGACTCTATTGGACCTCGTTGGCGTAAATTATATTCACAAAATCGTTGGTTTTCATTCCACGGCGCCGAGCAAAGTAGTAACGGCCCATTATGCACCGCCGTAAAGCGTCTGGAAACCTACATTTTTGAGTGTGTCGTTAAAACTCAAAAACGTATCAAGATTTTCGGCCGAACGTTTTTTGTCGATGAAATTTTGAGTTATTTGTGGAAAAATGAAATTTTGAAAATACATTGTCATGTTTTTCAGTCCGTACGATATCGATAAACGATAAACCTTGAGAATTTTTGCAGATTTGATAAATTTCGAACGGAATTTTCGTCCTGCGGTTGGAAAATCCGGATAATTTTGGTGTTTTTTCTAAAAATATATTTTTTTTCGTCTTTTTTGGCTTTTGTATTTTATGGCTTGAGCTTCAATTTATATACAGAGTTTTTATTCCCCCTCCATCACACATCGTTCGCGTACTTTTCAGGCCGGAGAGAGGGGTGAGCTGCTCTTTTCACGTTCGACCTCCGTAAAAATCCACGAGTGTACCGAAATCCGTTTCACGGACGTGCCGGATTGAAAGAAAATACGAGCGCGTTATTTCAGGCAGCCTGCATCAGTGTTAGCCCGCGAATTTTCCAGTCGGGAGTTACGAAAGCAAAGCACCTCGCCCCTTGACGATTTTCACCTCTCACTGTGTCAAAGCACCGTCGCGCTCTTCAGTTTCTTTAATCGACCCACCATCACCCTCGCCCTCACTGTTTTTCCAGTTTCTTTCGCTGTTTACGCTTGTGAAATGCGAATCCGTGCATCGGTTGTTCCCAAGAAATGTCGACAAGATCAACGTCCTAACGGCAGACACTTCGTCATTAATTTTCCGCCCTATTTTTATACAAACTGAAATAGAGTCGCTGATGGAGTCAAACGAGTTTTCAATTTCGTGTGTCATTCCATCAAAAACCTGATTGCATATTTATTCGGTCACCATTTGCTCGAATATTCGGAAGTCCAAATTGAATCTTCTGCAACGAACATTCGCGGGGCTTCGATATGAATTATTCTGGTCCTGATGAAACTCATTTTTCATCACATGGTACGAATCATTGTCCTGCAAGCTCGTTCAATATTCACGAGTTTATGTATTTCTAAAAATGGAAGTGCCAGGATCCAAGAATTTGTCTATTTTCGAATCTGGCCTGAAAACCAGAGCACACTAGGGTGAAAATGGCCCAAATGGCTCAGGGAAAACCGTCCTGGAAGGGAAGGAGGAAATAGGAGAGAAATAACGAATATTACACGAAGAAAACGGATTCGTTTTGTTTAGTAAGAAATAAAATGTTTTGAGAAAATGTCCTATACGAAGTTTAAGAAGCAAAAGAATCGTAGCACCAATTGCAAAACAGCATAGTATTTTTTAACACTTACAATTTTTCTTAGCATGAATTATAAACAGTTCTATATGAATAAGAAACAGTAATGCGCGCGATAATGAATTTCAGGTTTATTTTCATAAACAATTTACTATGTCAGATAAGAATTCAGTTATGAGTGAGAATTTCTCAAATTTTAAACGTCGACATAGTAAAATTCTATTATCCCAATATGAATATATATCGAACATGTGTAAAATTTTATCACACGAATTGTTTTGTTCACCATGACCATTGCGATTTTCTTTAATTGCTATGCTAAATTGTGAAATCGGTTTTAATCTGATGACCACGTTTTACTATGTTGTTTAGAACGATTTGTCGCCCTGCCATTCGAGATATTGCTGTAATTTCCGAACTGTCCTCAAAATACTAGAATTTTCAACAATAAGTAACTGGATTCCTAGTATATTCCTTAATAATTTTCGACTTCGTTTTCTCCGTGTATGATGCTGAAGTTTGCAACGTTGGAATGCAACGAAAAATATTTGATTTTATCGAGGATTCGTTCAATTCTCAATGTCATCCAAATTTTTCGAGCCGATAAGCTTTTCGGGTGCCAAAAATCGATCATTTCATCATCGAAATTACATTCTGCATCCGAATAATGATTTTTGTCAAAGATAAAAAGGAATTTCGTTGCGCTCCAACGATGCAAACTTCAGAGTCATCGAATATTCAAAGGCCAAAATACATACTACAAATATACTCTGCAAAAGATGTAAAGAAGCTTTCACACGGCTCATCCACTAATGCTTACTTCTGGTTCCGTTCGTGATACCAAGCGTGTTGATATATATTTTGTTCCAACAAGTATCCGCGAGACGTTTACCAAACCGAATTTAATTCGCGTGTCGTCTCGTGGCACGAGGCCAAGATAAGCTTGAGCGAGCTTTTCGGGGCTGCACGCGAGGCGTTTTCCTCGTGAATTAAAGTCGACTGTTTGCAAAAACGAAAAGGAGTGAGAAAACCAAAAAGATGTACTTTATACGGCAATAAAGGATCATAAAGGAGCCTCGACCTGCTGCGTTTCACCAAAATCCAACACTCGTGAGGGCTTTTGCGTTCGCATGTACAACACGAACCGACTGAAATTTATTTTACAGCTTTTAGAAAAACAAAAAACCAAGAAAAGTTCAACCAACGTGAATTATCGCGAATCGGTCCGTGGAATTTCCAGACAATCCGATGCTCGAAAATCAAGTGAAGATGCTGAATATTTGATGATCCTAATGAATCAGACAGCCAGGAATCATTCGGAAACCGACGAATTTTAACTTCGAGATAATTCCTCTCGGACGTTTCTCGCTGAGACCTGAAAATCAACAAGTTTTCCTCCGTAATTGCCGAAGCAAAACTTTTGCAGAAAAGTTGAAAATTGTCCTTGATTCTGACACATGAAAAAATTTCACGTGTCTCTAAATTCTCGTGCACAGATGACACGATCCCCGTGATTGCCACGATGTCGCGAATGCGCCAGTTTTGTGATTGGTCGCAATTACGATGTCATAAACATCGGTCAATAATTTTTTTCCAAAGTTCATTCTGCAGTTCAGAACAATTGCGTGTCGAGAAATTTCGCTCATTCGAGCCGATACGCGACGAAAACTCGTGGGTTTCGTGCGATCTTCAAAAATCAGAACGTTTTTGTTTTTTTTATCGAAATTCTCGGTCAAATAATTCTGAGAATCAAAAAAAATGTAAAAATTCGATTGAAAAAAATGTTTCAATGACGCACACAAAAATGTCACTATTTGTCAGGCATTTCGGAAACTTCCCTATGAGCGCTGTGTCAATGGTGCATTTTGAAATTTTATTTGTTCGGGAACGGCCGGCTCGCAATCACATTGGAATTTCGTCAGTAATTCAGGAATGTTATAAACAATACGGGAGCAAAATAAATGGAAAATGAAAAAAAATTATTGCAAAGTGTGTTTTGCATGCCTCGATCAAGCGAATGGTGCAAAATTTCGCCAACGAGTGCAACGCACGACCTGCTTTTTCGTTGAATTGCACACAATGACACAAAAAGCACAATTTATTATTGATGGAATCAACAGAATGGATGGGAATAAAAAATGCAAAAGTTTCAAAATAATTGAAGCGAGTGGGAAACGATTTCGTTTATTTTTTGAGTCTCGGATGATCAAAGAATATAAAATGACATTTTATTCGACGCTTTTGCATTAAAAACAGTCGCGAGTAAAGTCTATTAAAAAAAAAATGGCGTTTCCATTGTAAATCATTTCTGTATGAAAAAAAAATGAAAAAAAAAAAAAAACAAAGAGAAATATGAAGGATTGTCGATCTTGTAGTTTTTCTGAACTTTGCCATCCCGCAGCATTTTAACGCGTAACTTTTGAAAAGCTGTCGACTGATATATTCATTTTTTTTCCTCCTCTTGTCGTCGCACTTTCGAACGGGCACCGCCAGCAGGGCTTGCCCTGGTGCTCGAAAAGTTTTCGAATAAACTTTGCCCTCTCTCTCTCTCTCTCTCTTTCTCTCTCTTCAGGTCTCTCCATCGTTTTCTATCTATACAGAGAGATATAAAACAAAGAAGTCTACACGTTGAATATGACGTGAAGATACGACGAGAGATGTGCAACGGTTCTCTTCGTGGTGCTACATAAAATATGGATTATTCCGGCAGCAGTCATTTGCATTTGGAAAATAAGCCGACAAGTTTGGAGCGTCAGAAGAGGGAGAGGGAAAACGGCTCGATTTCCGTGTGTTACCGTGTTAGCTCAGCGATGGAAGAAAGCAGAAGGCATGAAACGACAGAGAGAGATTTTTTCATAGCAGCAAAAATCTCGTCAACATGAAAAAAGTATTGCAAAGATTTACTGCGTCGATTGATAAAGTAATAAGGTTTTTAATTAATTATCAAAAAACGTGGGCAATTTCAAATCGTATTCGCTGCTTTTCCTTTTGGATTCACTGTCAATCGCTACCCAGCGAAAATGGAAGAGCCAGGGACCATGGGACCGAGTTACAAATTATTTTTAAATGGCAGAATTCGCAGACCCAATGCTAATTACTATGATAAAGTGCATGAATAATCGACACGGACACCGGAGAAGAGAATTTGATTTGTTACTCTTCATATATCATTTCGTTACATTCTCTCGTTCGTGCGAGGAAACGTTCCTCCGTTGTATGTGTTTTTCCATGTCCCTGTTATGACGTGGCATTCGAAAAGCTATGACAACGCTTCGCGACGTGAAAAAATTGTCTATTCGCGTTCATTCACTATCGTTTCTCATGGGTTAGATAAATTCCAAGTTTGATTGTTTAAAATTCGTATAAACCTTCTTAACAATCATTCTTAGCTGGCGTAAAACTTTGACAAAGTTTGATCGTCTAGAAATCGAGTTATTTGTTGTCAAAAATCGTCTTTTTTCGTAATTTCCAATAAGACACGATTTGCGATTTCAAACACTGAATATCTCGATTACGAGACGTCGAAAGCTTCTCAAATTTTCAACACATTAGTACGACGCTCCACAATATTCACACAACATCAAAACATTATCTTGGGGAAATTGTATTTGATCATTTTGCACGCAAAATAAATGGTTGATCTTGATTAGAGTTTGGCTCGTCAGGATTTGACCAAAACTGTAACGTTTCACGCTTTTCTGGTGCTGGTTGGAATGTCCTCATCAGGTGTCAATTGGGATGTCTCCATTTTTAGGACTGCGATGAAATTTTTGGCACCTGGAAAACCTCTGGTCATCCTGGCCTGATAAAATTTTGATCAGGCAAAGTTTCTGGAACTCATAAAAGTCACGCTAATCTGGTCACCAATCAGGTCTGACCAGGTAAGGCTTTCCCTACTAGAATACATTTTTAAAATGTTTTGGGAAAATGTCATATACGAAGTTTAAGAAGCAAAAGAATCGTAGCACCAATTGCAAAACAGCATAGTATTTTTTAGCACTTACAATTTTTCTTAGCACGAATTATAAACAGTTATATATGAATAAGGAACAGTAATGCGCGCGATAATGAATTTCAGGTTTATTTTCATGAACAATTTACTATGTCAAATAAGAATTCAGTTATGAGTGAGAATATTTCAAATTTTAAACGGCGACATAGTAAAATTCTATTATCCCAATATGAATATATATCGAACATGTGTAAAATTTTATCACACGTATTGTTTTGTTTACCATGACCATTGCGATTTTCTTTAATTGCTATGCTAAATTGTAAAATCGGTTTTAATCTGATGATCACGTTTTACTATGCTGTTTAGAACGATTTGTCGCGCTACCATTCGAGATGTTGCTGTGATTTCCAAACTGTCCTCAAAATACTATAATTTTCAACAACAAGTAACTGGATTCCTAGTATATTTCTTAATGATTTTCGACTTCGTTTTCCCCGTGTAACGCGCGGTAATCAATGGGACGTATCTTATGGTAGATTATCCTAATCGATGATCCCAGTTAAAGAATATGGAACGTTTGAGCTTTATTTTCGTTTGCATAGGAACGAAAGCTCGCCTATTGGGTTTGTGGGGGGAAGAGGCGACGTTGAACATCATGGGTTCTCTCTAACGTCGATTTCCCTGTGTAGATCCACTCAATAACGCACTGAATGTCGTTGAATTTCATTTTCTGAACGGAAAAATAGAGTACACGGTCGACAAGTGGCCGTTACACAGAAAGAGAGAAAGAGAGAGAAAGGCAAAGGAAAAAAGCTGCTCACGAAAGTGGCTTGATGGTAGAAAACTGCCAGCACCATGTGTCGCGTCATTACAATTCCCATGCAAATCGAATGAACCAATCACAAGTCTCAACGAGGGACTCGTTCGACCTCCCCGACATCTTTTACCTTCTCGATGCTTTTCATCCTTGAACTTCATTTTCCTCCTATTCTCTTTTCCTCTTTTCACTCTTTCATGTTCGTCTCTCTTATATTTCATTTCACTCCGACGTTTCTTCTGCTGCTTTGCCTCCCGTTACACTGACCTCGCATTTATTATTTCACTTTATTGCCCTTTCTGTCCTTTTTCATCCATCCGGACTGTGAAAATTCATCGGGGTCGAAACTTTGTTCTTTCCCTAGCGGTTCGCACTGATTAAATTTTAATCTTTCATTTTCTCAACCCTTCGGAATCGGCACAATAAAAATATTCATTGACAAAGAAAATCTTATTCAACAGACACCTACAAATTATTTCATTAGTTTTCACACGATTTATCTGACTATTGCATAATTAACCGTCTCGCAAGATCGGAAAGCGCACCCTTCGAGTAAATCTGCGTTGAACCTCAACTGAGCTGAGTGAGTTTGGTTCCAGACTTAATTAGAAGTACCACGAGTTATTGCTAATTATCACTGATGATCGGAGGACTTTGCTGGGCTTGTAATTCCTGACAAGCACGGATCACTTGCCAATAATGTGTATGCGAGCTCATTAGTATTTTTTCATGAAAATTGCATCAAATTAAAAAAAAAAACGGGAAACTTAAAAGATCCTCGAATACTGGTTTGTCCTTTAATGGCACACGAACAGGATTAATGTTGCACGTGTGAAAAGTAATTTAAAAACCATTTTCCAATAGCAAGAGGAATGAAAATATTCCCTCGCATCAGATTTTCCCATTTCGTGGAATATTTCATGCATGAATTATTACAAGATCGTTTCTGGAAAGCGAGGAAAATTTTTGGTTCGTTTTGTGCTAGAGACGTGTTGAGGGAATTAACCCTTCGTGGTCACACTTCCGACACCGATCTCCGTGGTCACACTGGGTTGATTCTACCCAGTCGATTTTCGAACCCATATTGTGACCAATCTACCGGCCCGAAAATTCTCAAAAAATTACTGAACAACCCTTGGACATTCAAGTTTAGATACGAAAAACTTTCCTGAAAGAAATCCAAGGCTAACATATTTTTTTTAAATGCAAAAGGAAGAAAAAAAAGGAAAAAAAAGTTTTTTCACTTAAATAATCGTCATTTTGTGGATTTTCAATATTTTTGCCTAAAATTTGGACCTGATATTCATCAGATCTGGTTCTTTTGTGAAAAAAATAGTAGGAAAGCGCGCGTTTGAAAAAACATGTCAATTCCGTTATTGGAAGTTGGTTGATTTCAAAGTGGATGTTAGAGATTTAGCGTCAGCGGCGGCAATACTTATCGCCGCCAACGCGCAATGGACATTACAAACTGTCGTCAAATGACGATTACAGCCCCATTAATTACCGGGAACTAGGAGATATTTACATCGCAAGTTGGTCACTGGGTGGATTCTACTCACAGTGACCACGAAGGGTTAAAATGATCGTATTGGTCGATTCTTTGCTACACGAACTAACGAAAGATCGTCGTCAAATTCACAGCAATAATGGAAGCTGATCACCATTTCTCTTGGGTCTGACAGCTCGTGCAACTTTTCTAGACGCTATATTTTCGAACGAGCTTCTCACTCGCATGGCGATCAGACGCACGACGAATCGAGGTCTCGATATTCCCATTGAAGAACGTGTGAGCTGCTCGTTCCGTTTCGATTCGATATACGAAAAAAGTCTGGCCTCGATACAAACGAATAGAAACGGGCAAATCAATCGCATGTTTGCTTGCTTTACGCGTTTTCCAGAGATCGTTCTCATGGTGGAATGATGGAAATGAATATCAGTCTTTTTTTGCTCTGTTCATCGAAGAAAAATTTATTTTCTTGATGCAAACCCAAAATTTGTTTTTGCAATTTTCGACCAAGTTCTTTTTTGCACCTTTTCGCGTCTCGCTTCAAAATCGATGGGAACTTATGGAGCTCTCAAAGTCCGAGGAAAATTCGCTATAAATCTTACAAAGAGGGGAAAATCGTATTTAATCCTCTTGCCAAACAAACCGAAGTAATTGTCGCACTAAGTGGTAACAGGAGTGGCATTCAGGCAGCAAGTCTTTGGCGATTAATTAAAACAATGCGTAGAGGTTTGCCATAAAAATAATCCCGTTGGCAGACGGAGAAAAAATGAGCGATAATTCATGGTGAAACGGAAAAAAAAATGAATGGTCATTCGGGTAATTTCCTCGAATGCTACGTCAACAAGATTTATTGCTAATTACCTTTTAGCGTGCAACTTCGGTCAAGGAGATAGGAGAATAACTAGAGAATGAAACAAATGACTCGAATTTATAGAAATCACTTGATTTTCTCGATCAAACGTGTGTTTGTTAATAATTTCGAGACCGAGATCGAACCAGAATTTGATCAGTTTCGAAAAAAGATTCTGATCAGGTTAAACTTACACGGAGAAAACGAAGTCGAAAATTATTGAGAAATATACTAGGAATCCAGTTACTTATTGTTGAAAATTCTAGTATTTTGAGGACAGTTCGGAAATTACAGCAATATCTCGAATGGCAGTGCGACAAATCGTTCTAAACAGCATAGTAAAACGTAATCATCAGATTAAAACCGATTTTACAATTTAGCATAACAATTAAAGAAAATCGCAATGGTCATGGTAAACAGAACAATACGTGTGATAAAATTTCACACATGTTCGATATATATTCATATTGGGATAATAGAATTTTACTATGTCGACGTTTAAAATTTGAGATATTCTCACTCATAACTGAATTCTTATCTGACATAGTAAATTGTTCATGAAAACAAACCTGAAATTCATTATCGCGTGCATTACTGTTTCTTATTCATATAGAACTGTTTATAATTCACGCTAAGAAAAATTGTAAGTGTTATAAAACACTATGCTATTTTGCAATTGGTGCTACGATTTTTTTGCTTCTGAAACTTCGTATAGGCCATTTTCCCAAAACATTTTATTTCTTACTAAACAAAACTTATCCGTTTTCTCCGTGTATCGGATTTTTCTCCAGCAGCTGGAAACTTGGCATATCCTGTTCGAGGGAACGTTGCCAAACTCTGGAATTCTTTTTTCCAATTATCCTGAATAATTCGTGATCACACGTGATTTTTAACAAACCCCAATGAATTTTAAAGGCATCGTTTTTTCACGCACATGCTCAGGCGGAAGTCTAGCTCGCCCGTTGCATCGTGTATTGAATAAATTTTCAAAACTTCTTGAAATAATTATCGCCTGCTCTGATTAATCGGTTTGTACGCGAGTGTATAATCCTTTGGTGCAAGACACCATGGAAGAGTTTGTAGCTGTTCATGGCGAGACATACAATCATGAACAGGTTGTGCGGTGAATCTCATCTCGTTTCTCGTTTAGCTCACTCACATATGCGCCGCAAGTGTCTTGCACGGGCCAGTAGTCATCCAGCCTTGCTTTCCCGAGGGCATACGCATTATCATCTCCGGGGCATTAGCTGGCTTGTTCATCCCTCCACGACTTGCCGTTATCTGCGAAACCCACCCCATCCTTAGCCACTCTGTTTCCTAGTGTATACCTCGAGATCTCTAACGGACTAACAATACGAGAACAGCTGCATTATGGATATGATTTCTCTAGAAACTGCAACCGACGTTGTTGTTAGCCAAGCGAAAGATAACCTTCTGCCTCACGTTCGTCTCGCCTCACCAGGACTTCTTTCAGCGGAATAGATTCCCGTATTATTGTACAAATGAATGGCACGAGTATATAAATCCCATGAGGAGATGCATATGAATTTATAAACATTGAACGACGATCCAGGGGTTTGGCTATTTCCGGTTAAGGAGCCTCAACGATATACTGACAGATTGTCTTGGACGAAGGTCGTTTGAACTTCAACATGGCCATTTCCAGGGTTGCACTGAGAAAAAAATTTTGGTGATCCAACAAATGGCACGGTTAAATACGTTCAAAGAAATATTTTGTTGATTGAAAAATAATTAATAAAATAATTTATGTTGCTGAAGTTTGCAACGTTGAAATGCAACGAAAAATATTCGAATTTATTGATAATTCGTTCAATTTTCAATGTCATCCAAAACTTTCAAGCTTTTCGGGTGGCAAAAATCGATCATTTTATCATCGTAATTAAATTCTCCATTTAAATAATCATTTTTGCCAAATATAAAAAAGAATTTCGTTGCATTTCAACGATGCAAACTTCAGAGTCATAAATAATTTAGTTGTACTGATTGGTTGATAGATTAAATCAAGCAAAACACTCTTGATTTGATCTATGAACTAATCAGTACAACTAAATTATTAAATTATTAAATTATTAGTCGATGGATCAAATCAAGAGTGTTTTGCTTGATTTGATCCATCAACTAATCAGCCCAACTAATAATTATTTTTCAATCAACAAAACATTTCTTTGGACGTATTCAACCGCGCCATTTGTTGGATCAAAAAATTTTGGTCAATTCAACAAAATTCTTTTCTCAGTGTGCCAAAGTAACCAATAAATTGTCAATACAGGTTGACATTGCATCGTGAATCGTTTATCGTCGGATTTGTTTAGAAGCAAATAAGCTTCAGATCGTTTAGTCAAGGTCAGTTTGAAAAATCCTCGTCCCGGATGTCATGGTTGACGAAGCAACGTGGATCGGGACCGAAAGTGTCCGAATGATGCGTTGAACCTTCTCGATACTAAATTCTAGTTGCGACGAGGTTTGAAATGAGCGAAATCAAGTGGAATCGATTACAATGCAGTTCCAAGGTCCAGAACCGACCCGGAAATGGCGATGGTCCATGAAAAAAAAAAAAACGACTAAATGATGTAAGAATTCGTGAGAATTTTGTTCGAGGTTTAGTCAATCGTAAATGCGCGAGCACTCGGAGAGGTGGTCGTAAAGTTAAAGAATAGAAAAGCCAAGAAAAAAAGGGTGCACATCGGTCGAGTAAAAAGAGAAAAAGTAGAGACCGAAAGAAATAAAAATACTGTTAGGTTCTCGGTGGTAGGATGTGCTCTCGTGTGTACCAATGTTTTTATACGCCTCCATATGTAAGTGTGGTTGAAAATAGAGAAAAATAAAAATCCACGTAACGCCAACTCGTTTGTAATGGAAGGAGTACACGTGGTCCCACGTAACCGTGAACTTGTTTTCTTTCTTTTCATCCGAAATAGATACAATCTCGAGAGGGAGAGAGAAGCAGGCCAAGGAAGGGTGAAAAACTAAGGGAAAAGAGCGCGCAACGGAGCCGGTATACGAGAGACTCATTAACATTTTTACGAGATCACGTAGTGCGACGGAACGACCTGGATGCTATAGGTTCCAGGAACCCAAGACTATACACGGCGTGTGAACCATTGCGATTTGTCGACTCTTCGTCAAAGGATTAAATGAGAGTATTGGTCTGCTTTTGGTCCTTTTTACACACGGTATCAATAAATTTATACAAACTCTCATTGAATCTCCATTTTTAATCGATTTCCCCATGACTTTTCGACATGCTGATTATGGCTTTTGCCTGGAGCTTGCTTTCGTACATCTTCTCGTGTTTTCACTCTGCTAGACACTCCGGAGAGTCTCGAGGGACTGGAAACTATGAAGTGGTGGAGTAACAAGTTACGGGGATGGGCTCGAAGAATTCTGCAAGAGTTTAAACGATAAAGATTGAAAATATAAAATAAAAACACATTTTGGGTTGTTGAGTATAAAAATGGAGTCTCAATCCTTGATGGCGTGCCACGTATCCTTCGGATACATTTGCCAAACTGTTTAATTTCATGTCTCAGATTCCACAGCCGCTCGATATATCGACTGCCGTAAACAAAAGAAGCTTTCACGAGTCTTTTCCATCAGGCATCATTGAAGAAACAATTGAGAGACAGTTGCTGGCTGCCAGGAAGCAGGGAATATCATAAAATAAGGAGGGATGCTGTTTTTTTTGTTGCTTCTGAGTTCCGAGCACTCGATGCTACGAAATGCCGGAAACCCATAACGGAAGGAAGTAAAAATCTAGTCACGCTGAGCTGAAATTCAAACTCTAGATAACGTGACTGATGCATTTACACTGGATTTTCTCGCTGCGGTTCTGTGCTGTGGATGCGCATCCATGATGCGATCCTCGCGGGGTCAAACTCCGTTTACGTATGTGTGTATTGGCTGCCGTGACATAAAGAAAGGAAAGGGGGAAAACTTGGAGGGAAGCTAAAGAATGTGATGGGGCTAAAGTTCTTTGGACATACGATCACCCATATGGACACTGGAAGGCGTGGTTCAATGTACGAAAAAGAGAGAATGAAGAAAATGCAAGAACGAGGGAGGTCCGCGAACGAGCTAGGCTGGTAAAACTTTTAGAATTTCCTTTAAGGTATACCTTCGTGTAGACCGTTGCTCGTATACATCGTCGTACTCAATACATATGCACTTGTTACTGCATTTCTTATTCCCGTAGGGTTGTGGACATAAGACGATGCTAAAAATAGGGCAAAAGCGACAAAACATATACAGGGTGTCAAAAAATTCAGTCTGTGATCGAAAATTCAATTTGTGAAAAAAAAAATTACTAATCCTCAACGAATCATGATTTTTTATGTTTAATTCTTCAGTTTTGGGCTCTGCACGGAGAAAACGGATTCATTTTGTTTAGTAAGAAATGAAATGTTTTGGGAAAATGTCCTATACGAAGTTTAAGGAGCAAAAGAATCGTAGCACCAATTGCAAAACAGCATAGTATTTTTTAACCCTTACAATTTTTCTTAGCATGAATTATAAACAGTTCTATATGAATAAGAAACAGTAATGCGCGCAGATAATGAATTTCAGGTTTGTTTTCATGAACATAATTTACTGTGTCAGACAAGAATTCAGTTATAAGTGAGAATATCTCAAATTTTAAACGTCGACATAGTAAAATTCTATTATCCCAATATGAATATATATCGAACATGTGTGAAATTTTATCGCACGTATTGTTTTGTTTATCATGACCATTGCGATTTTCTTCAATTGCTATGCTAAATTGTAAAATCGGTTTTAATCTGATGATCACGTTTTACTATGCTGTTTAGAACAATTTGTCGCACTGCCATTCAAGATGTTGCTGTAATTTCCGAACTGACCTCAAAATACTATAATTTTCAACAATAAGTAACTGGTTGTCTAGTATATTTCTTAATAATTTTCGACTTCGTTTCCTCTCCATGTGTCTCCACGATTTAATCCACTTTACAATTTGTGGCAATTTCTTGTCCATGCCCAGACTTGCTTTTGAAATAACACCGAGGAGTTCCATGTTCGATGAGAAGAATAAATGTTCGTGAATAATTGACTATGGAATAAAAATTGAAAAGAACGTTTGGAAAGGGTGGAAAGTTGGAAGTGTCGAGTAAATAAATAGTGCGTCCTCGATATTTTTGCGTGAATGATAAAACCCGAGCGCTTTAAAGGGTCCAATTCATTCGCCGTCCGCGCGCTGTCGGTGGCGATCATTTTCCGTGATAATCGACAGATCAACAACAAAAAATTCAGGAGTAAAACTACAGAGAGAGAGCGGCGACGTGGAGGGTTGAAAAAAAAAGTGGAGAAAAAGCTCGTCGGTTTCGTCATGCAGGTGTATAAGCGGGATAACTCGGGCGTTACCTGCCACGAGAATACTTTACCGACGCCATCATCTCTTCGTCGACCTTTCAATTACCTGGCCCCGGCGGGGGTCGTGTTTTTTTCAAACTCTCTCTTCCTCTCCCCCTCCCATTTCCCCACTCTTTCTCTTTCCCTGTTTTTACTACCCGCGCAACAGCAGGGGCTTTAATTTTTTTTTGTCCTCCCTGCTCACCCCACTGGAGTTTGTTCGCGTAGACACGACGCGAGCTAGTAATTAGGTGGCGCGCAGTGTGTATAAATTCGTTAACTCTTTAGAGCGTTAATGGGCTTGCAGCGGCGTTGGCTGCGTGGGACTCTTCTCGGTCGACTCCAACGACCTTCTCGTTTCTGTGGCCATAATACTATCTATATAAACGTAAATATATATATATTTATGTACAATATATATTTACTGTGTATATAAGAAACGCAGCTCTCAGTTACTAACAATTGCTACACTCTTTTATCCACTGCATTCGTGTACGCTTGTCTCTCTCCGTTTTTATTGTTTCACCGCGCGGCTAATCCTGGCGAGCTCTCCGAAAGATGTCGCTTTCTACGTGCTTTGGCTAAGTGCCACATCGCGTGTTCCTTTATTTTATATCCGCTCTTGTCTATTTAATGCATTTATACTCCAAATCGCCCCACAGTGGCTTGAATCTCAACGACTGCATTTACCCCACGTTAACAATAACAAACCACACACCTCTAATTTTTAAAACGGAACGATTCGTCCCCAAGTTTCCTTGCACGAGTGTCAAGGCGAGGAAATGTCTAAAACGACTCTTTCGGGTCTAATAATCATCCCTTCTCCGGCCAAGGTCATCTGCGATTATTCTTATAATACGTAACTCGTGTAAGCTCGTGGAAAAAATCGTGCAAATATTTAAATTTCACGTTTTCGTTTTATTGAGTGGAGGAAATTCCTTCAGATCCTTAAATTTCCTTTTGATTGTTAGGCTCGCGAAAAAATTCGGCGATATGTGGTATTTTCTGCAATTTTGATTTTTATAAAAGTTTCGAATTATTTTTGCCCCTGAAAGGTCGCGGAGTCGTTTAGAGCAATTTCCTTTGCAGGAGCAAAATTTTGTTGGTGCTCGCTTCGCTTTAAAAAACTCGTCATTCGTCATTCAATCCCATTCAGGGCTCTCCAGGGAGTGAACCAACCCCCGGACATGAGACCGTCCAAAACGATATTTCAGGAGACAACCAAATAAAAAAATAGTAATTGAATCATGAATATTATTGGCTCATCAAAAAAGCTTCGAATTAGTTGCGGAAATATTTATGTATTTTTTTTCTCTGAAAATAATTTTCGTTCAAGGGCGTCATTCACTTTGCTCTCCCGTAACTTTCAAACTTATCCCGGCCATTATGCAAGTTTTCTCGGAGGTGCGATAATTCTTGAACGAGATTATATTAATACGCGCGTCTGTTCTTCTTACACGGCAAGTATTCGAAAAGAATCACCGCTGCCAGAAAAATTAGTGTAAAATATTGTAATTTATTGAAAAAATCATTTTTAAACGGATTTATCGCAAAGTTGAAGATTTTTATCCATAGAGCGATTTTTTTGAAAATCACCGAGGAAGAGGGTCGTCATGTAAAAAAACAGAGACTCCTGTGAATAGGATTGACGTGAAGGCAAAGTATTTGTTGAATCCGTTTGCTAAACGTTTATGAATAGAAATAACAAAAAGTGTGTCCGCCAAGTAGTTTTTTTCATGAATTTTTTTTGAATTTCTTTATTTTAATTTGCGATCTCTGCGCTCTTTGACGATTTAAATGTCATTCGCACAAGTCGTGGCAGGAAACTAAAATTCCACGCGTGGTATATGATAATTAACGAGGACGGGAGAGGAAAAAATGGAAACGAGAAGCAGAGAAATGGACTAAAGCTGTTTGACCTAGACCAGAGAATTTTTTGCTAGTCCAGACGATTAGCTGCGTTCTCTTTGCCGTTAGGGTTCTTATGCAGCTGCCAAAGGGGCTGTGGGAATCGCTGCCTATATGATATGTCAAAGGAAAAAATTAATTCTCTTCCGTCAACTGAATCCTTTTGCATGCCTTGCTGGTGATCCAAGGAAGGCAGCACAGAGGGAAGTGGAATTGACGTTTTGCAAAAAGGCCAATCGACTCGATTACACGATAAATTAATCCCGAACCCCAGCGCGTGCATCGATATCCTTGTATGGAAAAGTACCTTTAAAAGTGAACGAGGATGCACTCGAATAATCGTACGTGAATAAGCCAGTGGCCATAGAAAATGAAATTCGAGAGGAAAAAAGGAAAAAAAAACGGTTGGCTCGAGTCGACGAGTCTGTGAAGGAAAGTGAGTGAGAATTCAAATGATCGACCTGGATTTTAATTTCGTTCCGACTCGCCTGAGTCTTTTTTATTGGAAAAAGATCTTGCTCTTCTCATGGAGGTTAAATATATATACAGATCGTCATGGTTACGGACCATTTGTCGAGTCGAGAGCCCATGAAGCTTGAAAAAACTTGAAAGCAAAAGTTGAAGGGTTGTTTGTGATGTTCGGACTTTTGCTCTTTATACAAAAGCCACGCACACAGAGCAAGACCACGTTGTAGGTCAAAGTTAAAAACGGGTGAATGACTGACAGCGATAATCAAAACCGTAGTTTTATAACGCACGGTGCAAAATTCTTTGCCACAGGATTCCAGCATGGATCTGTAGCCATGATCGAGCCAGCACACAAACAACAAAGCAACGGTGTTTCCTTCCTAAAAGGAAAGTAGTTAAACATCGTCAAAATCCCGCACGTAAAAAAGAAACGTTGTCTTGGCAAGGGCTTTCGTCGAGAGTGCCGGCTCGTTACACGACTTTCGCTAAAATCCTTCCGAGGTGTCGAGAAATTTGGAAACTTCTTCATCATTTTATAAAAGAACACGAAACAAAGATTCGGAAGTTTACTATTTAGTTTTTTGCACTTTATTCAGTGAACACGGAGAAAACGGTTTCGTTTTGTTTAGTAAGAAATAAAATGTTTTGGGAAAATGTCCTATATGAAGGTTAAAAAGCAAAAGAATCGAAAGCACCAATTGCAACACAGCATAGTATATTTTAACACTTACAATTTTTCTTAGCATGAATTATAAACAGTTCTATATGAATAAGAAACCGTAATGCGCGCGATAATGAATTTCAGGTGTGTTTTCATGAACAATTTACTATGTCAGATGAGAATTCAGTTATGAGTGAGAATATCTCAAATTTTAAACGTCGACATAGTAAAATTCTATTATCCCAATATGAATATATATCGAACATGTGTGAAATTTAATCACACGTATTGTTTTGTTTACCATGACCATTGCGATTTTCTTTAATTGCTATGCTAAATTGTAAAATCGGTTTTAATCTGATGATCACGTTTTACTATGCTGTTTAGAACGATTTGTCGCACTGCTATTCGAAATATTGCTGTAATTTCCGAACTGTCCTCAAAATACTATAATTTTCGACTTCGTTTTCTCCGTGAAGTACAGAATCAATATATTTTTCTCGCAAAATAAAAATCTTTAGAATTGCATCGTTTTTGACTGTCATTTTCGTGGTGAAACTGTATGTTCTTTCTTTTTTACTAACGTTCTGGATAAAGTTTGTAAAGCTTGCTGTCTTAAAAGATTTACGATAAAGGATGAGCGAATGGCTTTGAGCGGTAAAACAATCCGGTGCTTCGAAAGAATCCTTTTACGTTAAAATCCCTTCATTCTTGGCTGGTCAAAGATTCCCTTCGGCAGGTTAAAGGCTTCACGTGAAGATCGTCTAATCTCATACGACTCGCATGTGTACAGAATCCTTGGAGACAATATATCTATAGATCTGCTCATTTTGCTAGAAAAGCCATTATTTCGTAACAAGAATTTTCCACACGGAGTTCACGTTCAATAAATGTACACACGTTGCCATAAGTTCGTAAAAGAAATCCCTTGGCCCTTTCCTGTACATTCCACTACGGAATAAATTACATTCTTGCTCGCCTAGCTCGATCGAGCATGCTTTTCTGTATCCACGATAAAAAATATTGCTTTCAAAAACATGCAACCAACAAGTCCGCGAGCTCGACTGATAAAACATGGAAACAAGTATTAAAGGATGCAGGAAATGATGAATTCTACCCATAAATGTTGACAGCACCGGAAAATTGACGTCCCGCAAATATATTTACGCACACGTCGATCCCCAATGATAACCCTCCGCGAATCATATGATTTTTTATGGCATGCCGGATCATATGGGTCCGTTTCGTCCTGCCACTTGTATCTCGCGTATTGAGGAGGGAAAAAGTCCAAAGAATTCTGCGATGCTCTATTTGTAGCAGTTGCATTCGTTTTATTTGGAAACGAAGCGTTAAAAAAAAAAAAAAAAAAAGACGTCGCTCTGGTCGAAAAAAAATGACTGACGCTTCGAAAAACGAAGAAAACAAAGATTGTGCTTTATATCTGAATGGAACTTCGAATGGACATGTGCGAGGTGCGGAGCAGGTTGGAGCGAAGGATGCCCGAGTCCTTATCAAGTCGCTGTCGGATCAGAATCACGAGGATTACGAAGGATAACATTTGTTCAAGTATATGGCAAGATTTAGACGATTCGGATTATTCATTCAGGACCAAGTCGAGATAATCGAAAATGAAGAATTTTCAAGAATACAAAAAATCACTGGATCAATATTTATTTAGCACCGGATCCGGATCATGGATAATGTTGACCTGCTGTGAAAATTCCGATCGTTTGAGATGAAAAAAATCTCGTGAGGACTTTGTGGGCGAGTCCTGATCAGAACCTCATGAGAAGTCTTGAAAAAGGAAAAGAATCCGGAAGTAAAAGTTCGGGTCCAGGAATCTGATGAGGGACCGGACGGAGTCAGTCGAACGATTAAATATTAAATTCATTTTTATAAGACTCTGAAGTTTGCATCGTTGGAATGCAACGAAATTCGTTTTTTATCTTTAGCAAAAATGATTATTCAAGCGCAGAATGTAATTACGATGATAAAATGATCGATTTTTGCCACCCGAAAAGCATATTGGCTTGAAAATTTTTGATGACCTTGAAAATTGAACGAATCATCACGAAATCCAAATATTTTTCGTTGCAAACTTCAGCATCATCATTTTGATTTCGGTGACTCGAATCATTCTCGTCTTTTCGTAGTTGATTCCATAATAATAATAGGCAAGCAGGAAGCAGCATCGTATTTATTGTGGAGAGAGGCAAGTTGGTGTAGATTGAAGACGGTTTGGGGGTCGAAATATTTAGCACGCCTACGTTCATCCATATATTCTTACCGACGCGCACATGAACATCATATACGTATATAATATACAATTATATATTTGTATATATGAAAACTGAATGGGAGATAGAAACTTCTGAACCCCGAACCCAGTGTGGGATGAGCTGCGGCTATTGTCATGAGACTCTCATTGTATACGGAGAGTTTCTAACGAATTGGTTTGCCGGAAACCAACCTCGCTCCGTTTTATACTTCTTTTCATTCGCCAGCTTTGGCTTCATTTCTCTCGCTCGCTGCGTCCCTCGTCCGACCTCTCTGTCTCTCTCGGATCATCAAATCGCAGGGTCCACCCTTGAGTATCCACCTGATGAGACGGAGAGACCGCGATGCTTTCATGAAAAAAAAAAATTGAGAAAAATAAATTAAAAAAAACTACAATTTGGGTTTTAAAAAAAACGAGGTGATCCATTATATCATGAAAATATTCCGATTGTGCATCAAATACGAAGCTGAACACAAAAAAAATCAAGTCCGGTTAGTCTGTTAGACACAAAATGTCGAAAGTCTGTTTTATTTTGTTGATATTTTCGTGTTACCGCGATAAGTATATAAAAATTTCCAGGATAATCCATTACCGGAAGTGTAAAAGTTTGATTCAATTTTCGGGTCGTGATGGAAAGTGTAATCTGATAGACGTACTTTTTCTTGTGGGCAAAAGTTTACCCTCTGCTCCCGACCCCTTTTTCACCTCTATTATCTTGGGGGAGCACACTTTTTACGATATTAACTCCGAGCTTCGATAGGAACATGCCTAAAAAAGAGGGAGATGAGTAATCCATACATGCAGCAAGCAGGCAAATCTAATATGCAGGGTACACACCCTGTGTAGTTGAATTTTCTGGGCAAGTCGTTACAATGTAGAGATAAAAGGGTTCAATTGTGTGTGGGGATCAAGGGGTGCCTGTGGACTAGATAAAGTATATGTGAACCTACACCTACCCTACCTACTTACTGAACGCGAGAGAGAGAGAGGGAGGGACATGGATGGGCACAGGAGGAGGAAATGGTGTAGGATAGTTGCATGGTGACAAACAAAGTTTGACTTTGCATCCAGTGGATGGGCCAGCGGATGTGGGTTTCTGTGTGCGTTTTCCTCACCTTACCCCTGAAGCGAGTTGAGCCCGTTATGTTGGTTTTAGTCTCTCGTGTATACGCACATATACGTATGTATGGAAAGATCCTAAGCATCAAGCTCGCCTCAGCTCATGGTAGAAGAGGAACGGACAGCAATGGAGAAGAGAGAGAGAGAGAGATGGAAAAGGAGCCAGGATTTCGAAACAGGTAGGTTGAGAGATTCCCGCTCTTGTATTCTACCGCTATCCATGCATCCGCGTGCTGTACTAGCCTAGTGGGTAGTACGTGCCCCACGTCTCGTTAACCTAACTTATTACTTGCCCTAACTCACGACATAAAGCCGAAAGCGCTCTTCACCCTCTCTCTCTCGCTTTCTCTTTCTCTCTCGTTGCCTCATTCTGCCCCACTGTCTTCGTATTCCTCTGAGCATCCGATGGGGCTACCCTCTGCTACTCCAGAGGATTCTCTCTTCCAAAACCTCTCTAACTCTTGGACCTAACCAGACCTACTTCGCTAAACCTTTTACGGTTATTCATCTACAGATCGCTAACCTTGTCGGTCGAATAAATAGTCAAATTTCGTTTTCTCCCACTTTCAATCGCTTCTTTCAATTGTTAGGTAGGGAAACTCCTCCACTAAACAATTTGATCTTCTGCTGTTGACACAATGGTCTTCCAATTGATTGAATAAAAAAAAGTGTGGTTCATTTCCGAAACCATTTCCGATGGACTTTTTTCTATTCTGACCAAAGCGGCCCCGTCAACAGATTTCGTCATGATAGTTGAGATGGCGCGATACTTTTTGTTGGTCTTACGACACTATATGAACTGGCGATGCCGATTATAATGATCGTTCTGCATGTCTATCACGAGGAACCAACTCAGGATCATCAACTGAAGCAGCTTTATAGATCATGAGTGGAGTCGTGATTGATAAAATTGTTGGATTCGTATGACTCCGAAGTTTGCATCGTTGGAATGCAACGAAATTTGTTTTTTATCCTTAGCAAAAATAATTATTGAAGCGCATAATGTAATTACGATGATAAAATTGAACGATTCATCAATACATTCAAATATTTTTCGTTGCATTCCAACGCTGCAAACTTCAGCATCATTGGATTCGTTGCTCCACTGCTTCCGAAGCAATTTTCGATGCCACTTAAGAAATGAAACATTTTAAGGAAGTGCGTGACACAATCAATGCCATAGAGCAAAAGATACCGTTAGAGAAATGAAAGAAGCCGATTACAGGATCTCATGTATGCAACTATGCATATAGGTGACGGGAAGAGAAGCCTGTAGAACGGGCCGATCATATCCACCAGGGATCTCCAGTCACTGCTCCTTTACTGGGCAGCATTGAGCAACGCTGGATATCCGAGCACGGATTCCTCTGTCCATCCGTCCTTTCTAACTGGTGTTTCCTCTCCTATCCTGTATTCGTGCTTTGGCGTTGCTCGCGTTACAATCCCGCGCAACTCTACCTTATCTCGAAGTAGCGGAAACGTGCTCACGAAGCGCGGCCATGTCGCGAGGGCTCTTGCTACGGATTAACGCATTACGGAAGTTCCGCAGCTTCTAACGGCAAACCTTAAAGCTCGTATAGAACGACAATGTGCCAAGGGAGAATACACTCAGGCCTGAATCTCGAGATTCCTGATGCTTCACAGCTCCCAACCCTTGAACAGCAACCCATGACAAAATGTCGTTCCTCCCTCGCCCCCTTCGAGCCGAGGTCCATTAATTTCTCGCAAATACTTTAGAGGATACCAAGCAAGAGACAGCATGAATCTGGAATTTCCAAACCACCATTGATTCCTTGATTCTTTAATGATTCCCACTTCGTTCCATTCCCATTGGTCCGATGCCACCTCATCAGCAAAGCAAATGATGAAATCTAGCAAGGTCGGCTGGATGAGGTTCCATCCAGGACCAGGACACGTAGCAAACGTGGCACATGAAAAAATCCCCGCAGACTTCATTGAAAAATTCTGATCAGTTGCCTGATGAGGGAATTCTAACCCGGACCAAAGAAGTAGAACAGTTTGGGACCCTGATCACAAACCATGTGGAGCTTTGGTCAGATCTCGATCCCATTGACGGGATACGCAACCACTATTCATTCGCTGGTGGGTCGCGAACCTTGACACTGCGCAACTGATAAGCTGTATGAACTTACAGCGAGGTACGGTTTCACTTTGTAGTTTTCCAACAATAAGCCACACAGCCGAACGATACGGATGAGATCCTCACACCGACCGGCGTGAACGACCTACTGCGACCAATTCTACGCCCTTAATTCTGCTCCTACGTCCAATTCTGCTTCTCGCGAATGTAATCGGTAGTTTTTTTTTAACGTCAAGTTTTCTATTTTTGCTCAGCGCTGGAAAACTCTGAAAGTCAATGTCATTTTTTGGATGAAATGTTTGTCAACAAAGTAGAGAAGTTATTTCAGTTAGTGTCATAATTAAATCATGACCATCGCAATTAATCGGTCAATAGCGTGGCATTTAAAGCCAGAACCCGAATACGATGTTGAAATCATGGCGTAAGTGATAAATTAACTCGTTAGCGTTACACATTCTAAAAAAATCAATAGCGATGGTCCATTCATATGGTAGACGTGTAGCCAGCGAATGATGGCGAATCATTAGCAAAGAATGCTGCAGATTCAGCAACAGAAATATGAGCACGATAATTGTGAACCGTTGTAAAGTTAATCAAGCGGAAATTCCTAGATAAAGATACGAGAAAGAAAGCCCAATAAAACTGATCTTCAAGGTCCTTCCCTGGCTGAAATTTCGATCCGTAGGATTTTCCAGCTCTTTAAGGGTCTCGATTCGTGGGGTCGTGACTCTTAGAGTCACAAGGTCTCAGGAAATTGCGAAAAGCATCCTGGTAGTTTCGTGGATGGTCTTCGCTCAGATGGACACGGAACTTCAGGTGGAAGCTGGTGAGGAAACTGGATGAGCTGGTCCACGAGCACCCACAACTCAGTGTGTGGAATGACATTACCGAGTGCGAGGCGCGCATAAGCCGTGCTAGGAATATTGGAGGCCCAGCTGTGTGCAGGAGACATGGACAGGAGAATGGTTTTACTTGAACGAATTTGCGTCCTGCTGTAGACTCCCCCAAAGTGAGTGACTCTTGTGCTATTCATCTGCCTTACCACTTTGCTTCCTCTTCGCTCACTGCACCAAACGAATAATCCTTTTAGGCCAACTTTGGAATGGCCTTGCACTCTGAGAGCTGATTATCCGTTGGGTCAACTGTCGTCCTCGTAGTTTAACGCAACATTGTCCACCAACATCCAAACCTGAAATGTACCAAACCAATTTACTCTGCTTCCTATTCTCTCCACGTGGTCAGAATGTTTAAAACGTCGCTTGAACGACGGTTTACGCTTTTTTTCAACACCTTAATTAGTCCGGGCTACCAATAGTTTGTACAATTGAATGGACAAAGTTTCGAGAACTCACAACACATACTAGCAGGATGATTAAGGAGGTTCCGCTATTGCGCAAGGGAATAACGAATGAAGTGAGGCACAATTCCCAAAAAAATGACGACCTGCTTTTCGTTTAGCAAGCGATCCGTTGCCAAACTCTTAAAAAATTAGATGTTTCGAGCATTTTGTCGATTTTAACTAGAAATATCTCCTCCGAATATTCGTTGACTCCACTATTTTTTGATTGATTCGGAACCCTTGGAGTTTTTTTTATAAATTGAGATTTTAATACGCGTTTTATCTAATCGCGAAGTATTTTCAATATTTTTCCGATTTCATAAGGGTAAGAAATTGCCGTAAAGCCAATGTTGAATAAAGTGACTTTCGACTTTGAAAATATGTAGTAAAACTTCGTTGACCTAGGATGATTTTGAAAGAGATTCAAGTTTGCTGACTAAATAACAACATATTTCGTTTTCAGATTTTAATCTAATTATCGCTCTACTAACGGAACCTCCTTAAGGTGGAACGTCACGGAAACAAAACTGTAGTTGGTGGAAAGCTACACTGTTTAAGTCCTGCGTCATAATTGGCTGATGGCAAGAAGACAGTTGGACATGGACACATGGGAAATTCCATGTGATTCTGGCTGACTTATTCCCTGGTCTCTGGGCAATTCCGTTCATAATCATCCAAATTTCTCCTTCTGGTCAAACTCTTCCATTCAATCCTGTGAAATGTTTATCTCCAGTGCACCCCACTCGAAAGAATGTTGAAAAATGAATGAAGCTCTTGAGCTTCTGTTATTTTTTTATCGCGAGCATCTCCAATAGCCTGCAAAAACCAATTGAGAATGCTACGATCGACAAACATGACAACATTTGAAAAAGGTTCGAGGCTTCCAAGGACGAATGTCGTCTTTGGTTGCAGCGTATCGACGACGTTTCGCAAACGTTACAGTTCATCGGAATTCCCCGGCCTGACGATGCAAACTGTAACGTTTAGAAATCTCGGGCTACATCCAAACACGACATGCATGTGGACGCCTCAAACCTTTCAAATATGAGAATGGCCGCGAAAGCCTCAAAACAAGAAAGAAAACGTTTCATCATACTTCATAATAGTTTTCTCGTTCGATCGGAGAGTTTCCATCTCGACATGAAGATAAATATTTATTTTCCAGCATATATCGAACGTTGGCGAATGAGAAAATTGTTTTACAGGAAACAAAACTCCTTGGAGACGGAAATACCGAAGGGCAATACCGTAGAAGTGGGCACACACATCGCGAAACGTTATAAACCAGTAGCAACCAGAAAACAGAGTCCGGCCGAGCTTTCACAATATATTAATAGTGTTTAATATTTCTTGTGCGAGCGCCAGGCGATTTTATTACGAAACAATGCCCAGTAGCCACAGTGAATTCTCGAGTTTGTGTCCATCCAGAATACATGTGTGTGTGTGTGTGTGTGTGTTTTTTCATGGGTACATGAGGCAAGAGTTAGGCCATTGGATGCGATGACCTCAACCCCCAACTTCGACTGTTTTATTCATTCGATTACTTTCCAATCCTCATGTCCGTAGTCCCCGCGAATCTTTCGACGGATCTCGAGGGGAAAAGAGACAATGCGAGACAAATCGATACCTCGAAAAATCCAAAGACACACACGTGTACATTGTGGAGAGAATGAAAATTGAAAAGATTCCTGGTTCCGTCAAGATTTTCGTTTATTTTATCAAGGGTCTGGTCTGAATATCAAAAAAAGGAGTTTTTATGGGGAAAAAACCTACTGGAAATTGTGACGTCCGGTTGGGAATATACTCCGAGGAATCCGCATGTAATTCATTATTGTGAATAATTCCATAGCTTTTATGGGAAAAATTGAAAAAACAAGGTTTTTATTAACCATGAAACAAACACAACGCCTGCTTAAGGGCTAAAATTATGACAATCGGTACATTTCAGTTTCGAACGTCCTGATAAAATTCGACGTTACACGGAGAGAACGGAGTCGAAAATAATTAAGAAATATACTAGGAATCCAGTTACTTATTCTTGAAAATTTTAGTATTTTGCGAACGGTTCGGAAATTACAGCAATATCTCGAATGGCAGTGCGACAAATTGTTCTAAACAGCATAGTAAAACGTGATCATCAGATTAAAACTGATTTTACAATTTAGCATAGCAATCAAAGGAAATCGCAATGGTCATGGTAAACAAAACAATACGTGTGATAAAATTTCACACATGCTCGATATATATTCATATTGGGATAATAGAATTTTACTATGTCGACGTTTAATATTTGAGATATTCTCGATCATAACTGAATTCTTGTCTGACATAGTAAATTGTTCATGGAAACAAACCTGAAATTCATTATCGCGCGCATTACTGTTTCTTATTCATATAGAACTGTTTATAATTCATGCTAAGAAAAATTGTAAGTGTTAAAAAATACTATGCTGTTTTGCAATTGTTGCTACGATTCTTTCGCTTCTTAAACTTCGTACAGGACATTTTCCCAAAACATTTTATTTCTTACTAAACAAAACGAATCCGTTTTCTCCGTGTAACATTGAATAAATATCGAACTAGAATTCGAAAATTGAAAATGCATCGAAGTGACGACAGTTCATGAAACGACCGATTGGAGTTTCTGTAGAGAATTCATTACACGATATGCATGAGTAAAGGCAAAGTTAATAATTTATTATTAACTTTGCCTTGACTCATGCAAGCCTTTGCTTGCATGGGTTTCGTAGACCGATGGAGTGTTTGAATGTATAGAGAGTGGTGTCGCGTTCGTAAGATATTGGAAACGACAACACAAGCAGTTGGAAGCCAAGAACCCATTTGGCAAAAGTTCGATACAAGGAGACAAGTAATATATGAAAATGTTCGATGCGATGTTCATTTCAGACCCAAAGAACTCGATCCTACTTCTCGGAAGGCGAACTTTAATTACCGTTAATGTTGAAGATTTTGCCATATCAAAAGTGTGGCGAACTCGTTGGACCTTCCCCGGTGCAATTTTTATTTACATTCTGTTAGCACATTTGCATTTGCCAAGCTGCAACGGTATCGATTTCCACATTAAACGAATAGTCCGTTCGAAATGTTTATGTTAGAAGAAAAAGTAAAATTCTGTGTCGTTTTAAAAAATTCCGAACTTTCGTTTCTTTTTTTTTTTATTTCTCCGCCGCTCAAAACTCAGCGGTCCGTTCCGGTCGGATCGTTACGGAGGAATTATTATTAAATCATAGTTTTTGAGGATAAAAAAAAACTGCATGTGCGTTGGTGTTGAAATTTTTTACTTTTTTTCATCCATGAAATAACTTTTTCTATGGGGTATCAATAGAATGGGAAAAAAAGAGATGAGCCGCATTAAATCGCCGCTGGGCATATCGAAAGTCCTGAATCCTGGAGAGGACACGAAAAAATTCGTGTCCCTCGGCCGCGAGACAGAATGAGAGGAAAGGAAAAAAGGAGAACGGACGATGACAAGTAGAAAAAGGGAGAAAGTGAGAGAGTTGGACATTCACGAGCGATACGGATTTGCCTGACGATAGAAAAAGAGCATGAGATGACACGAGAGACCAACAAAAATCCGAACCTGCAGATATAGAATCGTATGGGCCATGGGAAAGAGGGAGGGCGTTGGTCGCGGGCAACCCCAGATAAATCTTCCTGTCGATAGCTCGCGCATCGTCGAGTTCGGATTAGAGTCTACGTTCACACCTCCAACACACTCCAGCCTCCCTCATTCTGGCCTCTATGGGGAGGATCCCCCCATAAATTTCTCCTGCGCCCGCACCCCTTCAATCTTCTCCGGTTACAAATTCAACTGCTGCTATTGCTTCTTTTAAACAATTTGCGGCCAACTCCGAAAGGAAATTCAAAGTCTCAGCGCGTCCAGTCGGTCATAAAAAATTAACACAAATCTCCAGAATTTTCAAGAGCTCAGGGAGAGTCATTATTTTTCACACGCTGGCTTCGAACGTAAAAAACTCCCCGGACGTTTTTCCAAATCGAAACACAATTTGGCAGAAACATGAACAAAAATTATCATTCAGGATGCCAACATAAAAAACTCCCCAGACGTTTTTCCAAATGAAAACACAATTTGGCAGAAATATGACTAAAAATTATCATTCAGGATGCCAACATGAAAAATTCCCCAGGCGTTTTTCCAAATCGAAACACAGTTTGGCAGAAACGTGAATAAAAATTATTATTTAGGATGCCAACATAAAAAATTCTCCAGACGTTCCCAGATTTTTAAAAAATATTAAAATCAGATTCTGCAATAAAATGATCAAAAATTATAATCAACCACAACAATAATTATATAATAGAATAAACAACATAAACGACGAATTACACGGACAACGGTTCATTGGCTTTCAACAGCTAAAAAATCCAAAGCCTGTTACCAAGTCTGACTAATTTTCGTTCGTGTGGCACATGGAAACGGAATTTCCTAGAATCGAGAACAAAAATAACTTTTCGACGAGGAAATATTGAGGAAAATGCGTACGAAGTTAATGTAAAAAGGATGAATATCGAGGAGGACACGAAATCGTAAAATGGATATGATAATTGGCTAATAGAAAATGCAGGATGGTGCATAATCTGAAAACGTAAGTTAGCCGAGAATGAAAAAGTCAAGGATTTCCCTTCAGTCAAAACCACGAGGGAATATCGTCTATATGCGGGAAACTATCATTCTATATATATATCCATATGATGGTGGACATGGACAGGTACTCATATGTGTATATGCATGAAAGATGTAGGATTTGTGTGTGTATATAATACACTCTCTGTGAGGCTATATGCTGTACCGATTCGGGAGAATGCCAGCGAGCACTTTTGCTGTTGCTACTTGTATGTATAGCTCGAGTCCGATGGGAAATGTCAGTGCGACGTCTAAATATATAACGTCTTCGCTCCCGACAACAGCAGCAGCCATTGCACAATCCTGGTGTATTCCCACCGATCTCCGGCCTTCGGTATCTCCGTATATGTATGCATCCGGTCTTGAACCTGTCACACTTTATTCCATAATACCCGAAAGCTCAAAAAAATATAAATATATTGAAAATAGTGTTGAATTTTTCAGTCTCCAACAACAAACAGACTGGAATTCATTTTTCTGTCAGCTTTTTCAGTCACTTTTTAATCGTTTATTTTTTTTCGAACTGAAAGTGGAAGCGTCTGGCGAATTTTTCATTTTTTGTTTGCTATCAGATGATTTTGGAAATTTCGTCGATTATTCAGTCGATCGAGAGAATTAACCTCACAGTCCAAGTTGCGATCGATTGTATCTTTGACCTACATTCCTGCGTTTCATTGCAGGGGTCAGCCTTTGGCAGAAACAAAACGTTGTACGGAATTAATTATCGTCGATATTATTTTCGACTTGTTTTCCTCTCTCTCTCGCTCACTCGAGCGCTACCGCTGTTTCTATTTTCTCCCGAACATTTACGAAAGCTGTTTTGTGGGTCTGGAGAGCACAATGTCGAATCTTCCTTCAGTGGAGGTTCCGAAACACGTAACTCTGTCGGATTAGATGAAGCGGAGGCTAGATAACGTGATAAGGGGATGAAAGTTGGAGAAATATCGAGTTTTCGCGTTCGTCGATCGGCAATACCAGAAGAACGCGCAGGACTTTAAGGCGAAAAGTTATAGCATAGAAAGAGTCGCAGATGCGCCCGCGTACTACTTTATTTTCAACGCTAAAAAGGATCGAGTGATGTTGAGAATGCGAGCGAAAGAGAGAGAGAGAGAGGACGAATGATCTCTGTCTTGAACTTTGACCTTCCTCTTGACCTCCTAACGGGATCATAGACGATTGTTCCTCGACTTTTCGTGTATCCGTAACAAAGTTATGTAACGCGATCTCCGCTGAGCGTCGCGAGGCGTTCAAGTCAATAATTTCCTTGGCGAAAATCCATTTTGCTTCGAAAATGTTCCTTTCCGTTTGTTTCCAAGCGACAGATTTCAAGCAGAATCCTCAAATCATATGATCGTTAGTATGTACGTTACGAAATATCCAGAAGAAGGATAAATGGACCATTTTCATAATTAATCTTCATTAAATTTAGATGGAGAAAAAAGAACTTGCAATTAACAACTTTTGAGTCGAGGCCACGCTGTTTTGTTTAAATAATGAACAAATTCGTTGGCCGCAGTCAGAGAACTACGTTCGTATCCCCGACGAGTAGTTTCTACATGAACGCACTATCGCTCCCCATCCTATATGCGGCATATAATCGCGCATTGTTCGTCCGGCTGCCTGCTGTGGGGGATGGGATTAGTCGTCGGGTGAGATTCATTATAGCACCAGCAGGTTATTTCAGACTGCAAAACGGATGCCCAAATATATATTTCGTCACGCTATTGCTTGGCAAAAAAAAAAAAAAACATTCATCCACACATCGCATCCCAGGACAGAGTCCAGATCGAACAATTATTCAAATCGAACATGGAGAAAAAACAAAAAAAGGCCCAATCTCAACAAATAGACACGCAGCGTTTCTTGGCTTATCGGTTCGACCTTTGCCTTTCGATACACTTGGCGTCAAAACGTCTTCTTTAAATATCAAAAAATTGCATAGTGCACTGGCTCCATGACGCCCCTTTGAGGGATTTTAGCAAAAACCTAGGAATTTTCCATTCAAACTCTACTGCGAAAAACCGACAAATTTTTGGCATCAAACTTTGACATTGTTCGTCGAATTTCAAATGAAAAATAATGATGTATTTGCAAAAATCTATGGCGTCATATTAAGAAGGTTCCGCTATGGCGCGAGGGAATAACGAATGAAGTGAGGCACAATTCCAAAAAAAATGACGATCTGCTTTTCGTTTAGCAAGCGATCCGTTGCCAAACTCCTAAAAAATGAGATGTTCCGAGCATTCTGTCGATTTTAACTAGAATTATCTCCTCCAAACATTCGTTGACCCCACTTTTTTTTATTGATTCGGAACCCTTGGAGTTTTTTTTTATAAATTGAGATTTTAATACGCGTTTTATCTAATCGCGAAGTATTTTTGATATTTTTCCGATTTCTTAAGGGTGAGAAATTTCCGTAAAGCCAATGTTGAATCAAGTGATTTTCGACTTGGAAAATATGTAGTAAAACTTGGTTGACCTAGGATGATTTTGAAAGAGATTAAAGTTTGCTGCCTAAATAACAACATATTTCGGTTTCAGATTTTAATCTAATTATCGCTCTACTAACGGAACCTCCTTAATTTTCGATTTATGGCTCATTTTTTTCCGTTTTTTTCTTTATATGGGTCTTTATTTCATGGGACAATATCGATATGCCTAAGTTGTCCACAAGGCTTTCTCAAGATAGTGCCACACACAGAGTAACTGTTCCAATTACAACGAAGTTTCCGCGGTTTTCGGACACCGGGCTCCGGGTGTTTGGGTGCATATCTATATGTGGGCCGTGCGTGGAGGCTGCGGTAGAGTTGGAGAATGCGGAGACGTGTTTGGAACGCAACTGGGCTAATACGAGATTACACGATCTTGGGACAGAGACACCTTGAAGAGAGTAGTTTGTATCCTTGACATTTATATTCCACGATCAACTAATTATGATGAAGGCAATGAACTTGAAATTCTGAACCAATTTCCATGCAATTTTTTATACTGGCCACTCGTCAAATTTCTTTCTCATTTTTTCGAACGATCGTGCCTTCTTTTCGGAATTTACGTTTCTCACTTCCCGACGAGCGTCACGACCCATCGGGCACTTTATGTCCTCTCGTAACGACCGAGACGCAGCTGATTGGCAACCGAATCAAATTGGCCAGAAACTATAAATCGTGAGGGTTCGATGAACCAGATGCTCGGAAACGTGATGGCAGAAAAATTGAGTGATCCGTTTGTCTAGTGGCTCGGGGTGTAAGGCTCTGAAAGATCCTGACAAGGTCTCGAAGAGCCACAGCTTGCTGGAACGCCATCAGATTCCGATTGATACGATAATCATTTTTCCGGTACTCTCATTGTGTTCTCCTCGTCCAACGAGGTAAAAAAAATTGATCTTGATAACAAAATTATGGTGGTATCAAAATTATTATGGTGTTGAGCGGTGTGATGGCAATTAAAAAATAATCCGATCAATTACACATGCACGATCTCGAATCCCCATAAATCCAAGTTTTAATCTCGTAAAAAAAAAAAACAAATTTTCAAATTTCTGCACTCGCTAGAAATGAAAAACGCAGATTTTATTGTTCCCTGGCAACAGTAACGCGGTAAAAAATGCAGAAACGCATTTTGGGATGACCAAATGAAACGAATATTCTGCTTTTATATTCTTGAGCAAAAAAATTCTTGACCAGAAAAAAAATGATTTCGCGTTCTAGGAGAACAATGAAATTCGATAATGCAGGCGTACAACATCGGAGTCTGCTATACGTTGGCATCCTCGTTTAAAATTTATTTGAGTCCTGGGGGAGAACAGTATGCATTAACTCGCGGTGATCGTTGAATCGACGATGATTCGTGTGTTCACACATCCTAACCATGTAAATGTATTTGCCCGGATAGATGCAACACACAGAGTTCGCACTATCGAAATATTAATTCTGAAAATGATTTTGAATCCGTTGACTACGCTCGGGATGTTTCTCATTGCTTTGCGTATACGCAGTCATGATTCAAAATTGTCGAACGCCACGTACAACGTTCGTCCAGCAACTTCTCTCCGATGTATAAATATGTCATTAAACGCTCGTGACCTACGCACGCGTTTATCGAGAGTGATTAAGCCACGAGAATCATTATTATATAAAATATCCAGGCTCGTACACGACGCAAAAGCACAAAAGTTAAATGAGAGTAATTAACGTTCTCGTGATGATCGCAATGTGTGCAAAAAAAAAACAAAAATTGGTCCCGATGAGAAATCTCGCCGAGAATAATTTCCATTTCTCGAAAATCACGCGCGAAAATTACGAAATTGAGCAAATAAATTTTAACGAAATAAATTGAGATCCATAAAATTTTTTGGTTTAGAGGCAAAATCAGAATCAGGATTATAATTTTTCGAGTTATTTTCCATGGAAGTTTGTGAAATTGGCGAATTCCCATGGAGCGATATTATTTGGTGGTTTTCGGGGAGTGAAAGGGAAAAAAAAGCGAAACTAACGAGATAACAGGTAATAATAAAATTTGGGAATGTTGGCCCGGTCTAGCGCGTTAGGAGTTTTGGCACATAGAAATTGAATGGAATATCTCATGGAGATATGTAGATAGGGTTGGCTGTCTCGCAGGATTGCTGGCCGCGTATATATAGCTGATTGTCGGGGGCGCGCAGCGGCGTTCCCCCAGCTGACAATTGCGCAATCCCGGCAACCTCGTAACCTGTGACTATTCGTTGGAGCGAAAAGGCTTTTGCGTGGTGGACGATCAGTTGGAATAGTTGTCTCGCTTGGTGGTGCGTCTCTCTTTCGATTTTATAATTTACTCGAGCTCGACTTTAACGATACGAGCCGTTAATCTCCGAACGATTGGGTTGTAAATGCTTATACGCTCGTTAAACACACCCACACCTGGTTACCATGATGCTTCGGTGAACGAGGGAGAGGAGACAGCAAAAGGGAGCGAAAGGGATGAAAGAGGATGAAGTATTTTATATCGTCCAGTGGATTGGCTTTATTAACAGGCCTATTTCCCCTCTGTGCATCGTTAATCCGCTTTTAAATGTTCCATTCAACCATTTATACTATAAAACCTCATTTTTACCTTGGAAACCCCCATGAAAATACGAGAAATTTCATTTACATCAAGTTCAGCCACTTAATTTATTAATTCTCGGTGCATTGACGAGATTCCATCAATTTATACACACATTTTTATAATATATACCTATAAACTTGTCTATATATTGGGCCAGCGATGTCAACAGGTCTCTCAAAGGGAAACCAGCCCCATAGATATATTTATACATATATATTTGTGCTCCATGTCCCTATAACTGTACAGAGCATACTCACGATGTTTGATCTCTCGATTGAATCATACAGCCAATATAACTGGCCACGTTTACGCCCTCTGTTGGTAAGCCCCTTGGGAAATATAGAGCCTGCTCGCTCAATGTGCTCCAGCGAGAGTCTCTGAGATAGGGCGCAGAGCAGTCTTACGACTTCTTAACTTTCTGATATCTGTGCTCACTGTTGCCAGACATCGCTTCCTTCCTTTTTTTCTCTCCCTCGTTTTCTCGCCCTCCAGATATATGACCAACGACCCTTAGCCCCTTTCAACGCAGTTTTTCCTTCGCTACACCGCACTAGAGCCATTTGTTTTTCCCATCTCGTCTTTTTCTATCGCTAAAGATCGCCGCAGTCATTAGCAAAAATGTATTATCGCATATTTGACGACGCATAATTAGGACGAACCCTTACGGAGTCCTCGATGAATTCTCCCTTGGCTGCTCCAAAAAAGATCGAAAGATCAAGGGCAGAAGATAATTATGAATTGGCATATTAATTAATTAATCATCTTTCCTGTTTGATGCTCAATATTATTCAATAATATCGTCGATCACAATTCCAGTTCGCAGAAGAGAACGAGACCTCGAATACAAAAGGTTCAGGAAGTAACGCAGGAAATAGAATTAATGGACAGAAAAATCTCAAATTTGGCAGAAAGTTAGATAATAATGTAAAAATAACTCGTACCAATTTTTGTGGGCTGAGGTGGATTTTTACACGAGATATTCGTAAATATTTGACAAGCCTTGACAACCAATTTAACATGGCCTCTTATGGGAAGTCGCGGAATAGGCTGTACATTATTCTTCATATCTCCGCAATTGATGGATAGATTGAAATAAAAATTAAACATCAGAGAGATTAAAACCTCATAATCATTTACCACGCTTAAAAACGTTCAAAAGTGACTTGTTAGGGGAATGATAAAAACTATGAAAAGCACTTGCAGTGGATTTTATTTCTCGACTCTCCCTAAAATATAGCAACGTCACGAATTCGAAGTTAAATGTGCGCGAAATTCGAAATTTGACAGATATAATAGCAAGTCAACGAAATGTGACATTGGAAGATCGATTGCTACTAAAGTCAAATTTGGTCAAATCTTTTTATGACTAGCTCGGTAGCTGCGTTTCTTCCTTAAATTTTAATGATGTGAAGTCTGCATCATTGGAATACAACGAAATTCATTATTTTATCATATTTTTTGAAAGCAGAGCCAACAATCAAAGTGCAACGTAAAAGTGCAGTGTTGAATGTGGAAGAGAAAAATTAAGGAGACTCCAGAAATTGAGAAATTATGAATGAATAAAATTTTTTTCGTTCAGAACTCCTTCGATATCGTAAACTTTATTAAGGGGTGATTATTCATTCATTTAACTTGATAAATCACGAGATTCAGAGACGTAATTGGCATTCATCGCGAGATTCATGGGAAATATCTCAATATTTATTGCAAGTTTATAGATACCACGAAAAAAATATCAGATCGAAGGAGGATATGAAAATAAAAACACTGGAATCGTTTGAGTTCGTACAGTTTTGTGTAGTCTATCGTTACGAGTGTGTACACGAATTTGCATGTGTTTCCGCGTCGAGACATAACATTCCAGCAGTGCTGTCGATGCTGGAGAAGCTACAACTCCTGCTCGGTGGTCGCAAGTGGCACTAATCTGTTGGCTCGTGTCTCTTGGTCGAGCCCCAGTGGGGGATCGAACGCCCTGCAGCCTCTTGAAATATTTAGTGCTCTGGGACGACCAGAAGCGACACAAGCTTCGGGGAGCACGGTGTGTTACGACCAAGTAGACCTGGCGAAGGTTCATACGACCTACATGTATATATACTATTATGCCATATATATATCGACAGTTGGTAGACAAAGAAGAGCTTACCTTAGTTCTCTTTCTGCTACTCTTCGATATTGCCACACACACACAAACACACACACCTGTATGCGAATATACATCGGCGTAAAATACATAATGCGAGCAATATATTACAACAGTCTCGCTTCACGTGGCAGAAATTTCAACAATTTAGTCCCTTATAGTTATTTTTTTTCGATCGATTTGGCCGACAAGTCCTGTATGCGTACCGGCTCCTTGCATCAAATGTGTGGAACTGTTCGATGACGTAAAATGCAGTTGCATTTGCGTTTTTCGAAATCTGCGATTCTGCAATTTTTTGTTTTTAGTCCTCATTTTGTGAGAGGAGTTTCTGGAGAATGGAGTGGCGATTGGATTTGAAGAGAGTCGGAATTTGAAAGACTACACGGAGAAAACCAAGTCGAAAATTATTAAGGAATATACTAGGAATCCAGTTACTTATTGTTGAAAATTATAGTATTTTGAGGACAGTTCGGAAATTACAGCAATATCTCGAATGGCAGGGCGACAAATCGTTCTAAACAACATAGTAAAACGTGATCATCAGATTAAAACCGATTTTACAATTTAGCATAGCAATTAAAGAAAATCGCAATGGTCATGGTAAACAAAACAATACGTGTGATAAGATTTCACACATGTTCGATATATATTCATATTGGGATAATAGAATTTTACTATGTCGACGTTTAAAATTTAAGATATTCTCACTCATAACTGAATTCTTATCTGACATGGTAAATTGTTCATGAAAACAAACCTGAAATTCATTATCGCGCGCATTACTGTTTCTTATTCATATAGAACTGTTTATAATTCATGCTAAGAAAAATTGTAAGTGTTAAAAAATACTATGGTGTTTTGCAATTGGTGCTACGATTCATTTGCTTCTTAACCTTCATATAGGACATTTTCCCAAAACATTTTATTTCTTACTCATCATAACGAATCCGTTTTCTCCGTGTATTCTTGCAAAATATTCGTGTAAGGATTTTATGGGAGACCCGAAGAAATCAATTTGTAGGATAGCATTAAAGCTTGTTTGGCGAGACAGAGAAAAGGTCGGAGGGCGCGAAAAAAAGGAGGAAATTGGTGGATATATGAGAGGTGTACTTATCTGTAGTTCATGGGAAAGAAAAGCTGGGAATGCTGATGCTATTACCAGAGGGCAACAGGAGATGCGAGGATCAGCTACAGCTGATGTGCTCTCCAACGAGCTAGAAAAGTCACGTCGTCTTTTCATCCTGGCTTCTTATATACTTTTCCTTTTGGTAGCAGGATAAATGAGTGAAACAGAAAGCGAGAAAGATATTACGATGCCAGACCTAGTGGAAAACGAGTTAGTAACGAGTTCGGTAATTCGAAAACGACCGCCTGGTGCGTTCACTCGCATTTTCACAACTTGGCCAAGCAGAGCGAGAAAACGAGAGGGAAAGAGTCCTCTCGTTATTCAACCCTTCCGCGCCACCCTTTTCGTATCGCGCCTCTCCTTTGGTCATCTTTCAAGACTTTTCTACCCAGACTTATCGCAACTTCAATCTGTACTTTCTTCAACACACAGCTCATCAAAGACTCTTTTCATCTTACACGATAATCTTTAATTACGCTCAATTACAAAAGTCTCATTCCGTGTTACACGTTTGTAAACAAAAACAAACGTTTCGGTTCCCAAGAAAATTGCAATAAAATATTACAGTGAGTATTTAAACTCATTACTTTTTGTAAAAAAGATGCAAAATCACTTTTCGAGCATTATTGACAATAACCGTGATTAATTCCAGAAGGAGAATAGCAAAAAAATGATGAAATTCATGATAAATACATAATTAAGAAAAAAAAATCTTAAATCAATATTATACGACGTTCTTTCACGAAATAATGAATTGACACTGCAAATCCCCGTTAACTTTAGTGAACTATTATCGAAATTAATTAAAACAATCACCCATCCAAGAACTGGATCCAGAAGCGGCTGGTCTTGGTAAATCATAGCAGGAACTTCCGTTTTTAATTTATAAACGCTCGGAGCTTATGAAATTTTCATATCAACAGGCGTAGAGGA
This sequence comes from Diadegma fenestrale, assembly GCA_037043255.1. Lineage (NCBI taxonomy): Eukaryota > Metazoa > Arthropoda > Insecta > Hymenoptera > Ichneumonidae > Diadegma > Diadegma fenestrale. The sequence goes on along the minus strand of CM073309.1, from coordinate 21,277,152 downwards.
AATTATTAGATTTTTTTTTTTTTAATATTTAAAAATATGATGGCACGAGAAAGTTTATGCTGCGCGCGAGAGACTCGGAACCAGATGAAGCTGAAGTTTGCAACGTTGCAATCCAACGAAAAATATTTCGTTTCATCCATGATTTGTTTAATTTTCAAAATTATCAAAATTTTTCGAGCCCATACACTTTTTGGGTCGCAAAAATCGATCGTTTTGACCTCGTAATTACATCCCGCATTTAAATAATGAGTTTCGCCGCAGAAAAAGAATAATTTGGTTGCATTCCAACGATGCAAACTTCAACGTCATGGAACCAGAGGTTTCTGAGTTCAAGGGGGTTGGACCCAGTGACCAATTTCTCATTTAATTTCACAGGCGACTGTGCTCCAGGGGGTCAGTCAAAAATACAATTTGTACACCAATAGGAGAAAATTTCATTCGAGATTTGAGAAAGATTTTTTGAGATTGAATCAAATTACGAACGTGAATTCAGTGAATAGTTTGAATATGAAAATAATTTCTACGTCTCCGGAAATTCTTAATTGTTGTTGGGTGCATTGTTGTTGTTTATTTGTCATTAAAATGCTGAAATTGACGTTAAGTGATGCAGGATAAACAAGAAATGAATATTCATAGTGAATAGAGACGAATTTTCTCCGGATACGTTTTCGCATCGGTTGGGTGAACAATTTTTTCGATGTTATGAAGAAAAAAGGGGGAAGAGAGAAAAATATTTGGATACGTGGTTGATTGACGTTTCTTGTTGGTCGGGTCTCTGATTTATTTCGCGTTTACGTAAAAGATTTTAATTTGAAAATCTAGACTTTTTTGCTGGCTGTTTACCGGTGTTTTTAAAAATATTTTCATTTTTTTGTCTGCTTTTCTCCATGGTCTGCTCCGGGTAGTTTCAGTCTGTGGCATATTGCCGTAGCGTTCTTTGGGAAGCTTTATGCCCTGCGAAAGGCATAATTACCCGCAAGGGATAAAGGGGTGTGTAGGAGAGGCGGGTGTGCATTGAATATTTCAGCTCGGTCGGCTACAGGAAAAATATAAAACGAAACCGCGAGCTGGAGCGAGCAGCCGCTCCGCAAAAGGGTATAAGGGAAGTGAGTCCAAAGAGGTGGCTGAAGTTGGGCCAGCAGCACGAAAGGGTGAAAAAAACGAAGGAGAAGCGAGAGGGAAGTTCGGTCGGTCTCGGTTCGAGGCCTTCGGGCTATACGGCCAGGGATTAGGAGAAAAGTTATGTCAGGCATTTTGCGGGTAGCTTTGCATAAGTTCTACCTTTCCCGTTTTCCTTTTACTATCTCTTTTCTCTCTTATACTTTCTTCCTCTTTTATTATCTCGCTTAGTTACTGGTTACACTGACGCCAAAAACTCTCCGAGTGCACAGGAAGCGCTTGCCCCTCAAGAGAGGACATGCAAGCTTATGTGTGTGTGGGCGCGCGTATCGTTGTGTGCCCACGAGCTATACGTGTATATTCCAAAAAGGACAAAGTGAGACGAGAGAGAGAGAGAGAGTACAAAGCTTTGGCGCACCCCGGGCATCAACTCTCTGCGTCCTCTAATACTTGGTAGCCCCTCACCACCCTTGCGGCGGCTTAACACTGATTACTCGGACGCTAATTTGCAAATAAGAAGCGGCTTTCTGTATTCCCCAGACTCTTTGCCTCAGCCCCTCCATATCCTTGTATGCCCTGGTGGTCATCAAGAGTTCACGTTTCCCTGGCTCTTCTGCTCTCGTTAGGTCTCTGCATTATTTAGTTCACGAGGACTGTGTCACGCCTTGATGTTGCGATTATTATTTTTTCAGGAGATTCATTTACGGAGGTTTTCATGGTAATAGAAAAAAATTATTATCATTGTCCATGTCGTTTCGAAAATTTAAACTTATTCTGGTTACAAAAATATTGACAGCGAAGCGATTTTTTGGAGTTCTGCAAAGTTTGAAATCATAAAATTGAAATGGGGAAACTCACTCGGGCAAGAACACGGAGAAAACGAATTCGTTTTGTTTAGTAAAAAATAAAATGTTTTGGAAAAATGTCCTATACGAAGTTTAAGAAGCAAAAGAATCGTAGCAACAATTGCAAAACAGCATAGTATTTTTTAACACTTACAATTTTTCTTAGCATGAATTATAAACAGTTCTATATGAGTAAGAAACAGTAATGCGCGCGATAATGAATTTCAGGTTGGTTTTCATGAACAATTTACTATGTCAGATAAGAATTCAGTTATGAGTGAGAATATTTCAAATTTTAAACGTTGACATAGTAAAATTCTATTATCCCAATATGAATATATATCGAACATGTGTGAAATTTTATCACACGTATTGTTTTGTTTACCATGACCATTGCGATTTTCTTTAATTGCTATGCTAAATTGTAAAATCGGTTTTAATCTGATGATCACGTTTTACTTTGCTGTTTGCAACGATTTGTCGCACTGCCATTCGAGATATTGCTATAATTTCCGAACTGTGCTCAAAATACTATAATTCTCAACAATAAGTAACTGAATTCCTAGTATTTTTTAAAATAATTTTCGACTTCGTTTTCCCCGTGAACGTGGTGGACCGTCGAATATTATTCCTTGGCAGCTTTGACATCGTCATAACTTTCTGCCTCGTTGTTGCTTCAGAATGCAACGTGGACAAGCGAACTGGTCAGATGAGGCGGGGAATTCAAACAGCATGACTCGTCAAATTCAAACCGAAAGCGGAAGCGCAGCGGCTGGAGGTGCAAGACAAACCCCAACGACGTCATCTCGGACGTGCACGCCTCAGCATGACGAGCAGCCTCACACGTGTAACGGATTTAGAATCGGCTTGTATGGTTGGAGGAAGAGATGTCTCTACTCTCTCATTCTCGGACTTATGGTCATGGTCATACTCAACCTCGCACTCACGCTGTGGCTTCTCAAAGTCATGGAGTTCAGTTCCGTAAGTTTTTTTCAACAGTATTCAATATTTTGACCTATATAATAATAAATCGTCGCAAGGCAGCAAAATATTCAATTCGGCTGGTGAATCAAATGGATGGATCGATGAAATCTTTGTTGAGACGGATTCGGTGACCTTGGATTTTCAAAACTCAACAAATAATCAATACGATCCGAAAAATTCAAGTTTTTCCTGCATTTTTACAAAAAGTTTTGGGTCCGAGAAATTTCTTGGATTTTCTTTGGTTTTTCATATAAATATTGTTCGAAGCGATACAAATATTCAATAAAATATCGCGAGGATTTTTCTGGTTCGTATTTGACATTTTTCAGCTTTATTACGAGACTCACGTGTTAATTTTTCATCCATCCATTAGGCTCACCTTCGCTCCATTATACTCGGCGTTCTCTTATTCAGAAAGCCTCGATCCTATGGAACGCGCTACACGAACAATACGAAATGGAATGGAAGAAAAAAACCGAAAAATGAGGTTGGGGGCAGGAGGGGGAGAGAGAAAAAGAGAGAAAATGAGGGAATTGCCAAGTCAAAAACTGTAAAACCAAAAAATCGTCGTCAAGGTTTATATTTAAAAAAATTCCCACGACCCCCGCTGAGAAACAAATAGTTAAGGTCAATCGCAGCGATAACGAGCGTCGCGTATGATTTATTCTGACGTGCGCAATATCCGCGATGAAAATTAAAGTCAGGCTGATGACAAAGGAACCTTTAACGCTGCACCGCGATAATACATTTTTTTGGACACGTCCCACGCAGTGAACAAATTACCTCAATAATCTTTTTTTCACTCTATAAAATATTTCTCATATGCGTGATAATCGGCTTCAATTTACACCATTCTCTTCATTTTCCGATAACGAAGAGAATGATTCGCGTTTGCACTCGTTTTGCCGCAAGTTTACACAAAAAAAAACACTAAAGACAATAAAATTCTGAACAAAATGGAAAAATTTCGTGTTTGCCAAGAAAAAAAAACAATCATTCTTTCCCAATCAGCGAATCTGACAGAATCGTACCACATTTTTCCGGAAGAACATCCAGAACTACGGAAAGATGAACGGCAGTCTGAAATTTGAAAAAAAAAAACTTCGCCCATGCACGTCGACAGAGCGAAGCGAACGAAATGAAATCGATAAAAAAACTCGCACAAACTGCTTCGTTTTTTCAATCTCTAGGCGTCGGCACACGTGGAATTACAATTTTGACATTTGTACACAATGAATAAAAAGTAAACGATCGAAGTAAAGTCGAATCTTTTCGTATCGTCATTGTAGTCGATCTCGTGGTTTCCAAATTGCAATTCAACTTCGTGTCACTTCACGGAGAAAACGGATTCGTTTTGTTTAGTAAGAAATAAAATGTTTTGGGAAAATGTCCTATACGAAGTTCAAGAAGCAAAAGAATCGTAGCACCAATTGCAAAACAGCATAGTATTTTTTAACACTTACAATTTTTCTTAGCATGAATTATAAACAGTTCTATATGAATAAGAAACAGTAATGCGCGCGATAATGAATTTCGGGTTTGTTTTCATGAACAATTTACTATGTCAGACAAGAATTCAGTTATGAGTGAGAATATCTCAAACTTTAAACGTCGACATAGTAAAATTCTATTATCCCAATATGAATATATATCGGACATGTGGGAAATTTTATCACACGTATTGTTTTGTTTACCATGACCATTGCGATTTTCTTTAATTGCTATGCTAAATTGTAAAATCGGTTTTAATCTGAAGATCACGTTTTACTATGCTGTTTAGAACGATTTGTCGCACTGCCATTCGAGATATTGCTGTAATTTCCAAACTGTCCTCAAAATACTATAATTTCCAACAAAAAGTAACTGGATTTCTAGTATATTTTTTAATAATTTTCGACTTCGTTTTCTCCGTGTTGTTCATATCCAAGAAACACATTTGCACTTGATCGGACGTTGCGTACGGCCAAAAACAATTAAGGATTGCGCTACAGAGAGTAAAGGAAGAAAAACAAAGATTTCGATTGAAAAGACGAGCACTTGAGAGCGAAGAGAACAGCGACCAAACTCTATGTTTTCTATGTATAAGTATTTAAAGCGAGCCGGGAAAGACCCGTAACTTTTCGACAGCTATTAAAGCCGACTTATGTCTTGCGGCTTAAAATTAGTTTCGCCCGAGTTACCGCGCCGAAATAACAGAGGCCTTGAAGCTGAAGCTTGCTCCTGTATAACATTTCCCTCCGATGCACGTGGGCAGATCGGACGCAGACAAAAGGGCGGAAGAAACATTAATTTCCGTGATAAATTGAGCGATTAGTCCACCTTTTCGTGTTTCCAGACTTTTCTCACATATTCATCGATTCGTATACAGATCCGAATTCCATTTATATGCCAAATGTGTATACAAATTGGCTACAAACGAAAAAAGCCCGAAGGCAGAGCTGCAAGCACGCACCAGCCTTGATGAAAACCTGTCGTTGTTCTCCAAACCCCTCTGGCAAGCGACAGAGCAAATCTCTTGCAGGAAAACCAAGAGAAACAAGCAAGAGCTGTACTTAATACAATTTTCCATAATTACCGCACCCGCACCCTTATTTATCCACCCTCTTCCCCCATTCCCACCGTGATTTGATCAAACGTTGAGTATTTTTCCGGGACTTTCAATATCTTCAGTTTTTGGCACGATATGATACTCGAAATCCAACGATCCAACAATCTGTGGCACTGCAAAAGTGGGCAATTAGTATCGATACGAATTAGACGGAAAAGTTCACTTTTCTTCCATGGAACGCAGACTCAAGATTGCCCTGACAGGGGACAAGCTGAAATAACGTTTTGGATTATACATTTCAAGCTTTTTTAACTTTCTATAAAAAAAAAATCATTATACGCTCCAAGCTATTTATGAATCTCTCGGACGATCTAAATTGTCGACAGAAAAATTAGCCAGACGTTTCAATTCATCGGCTTGGCCAGAATAAAATAAAATTAAAGAGAAAACTAATCAAAATTCGAATTTCCTCTGAACAAATAAAAAATTTCTTGAAAAATAATTTTTTTTCTCGAAATTCTGCTCGCTAAATCTCAAGTCTAGAAACTTTTTTTCAGAGTTTCGGCTGGAATTCTGATTTGCAAAGCTTAAAACTTATTTTTTTATAAATTATGAACCGCTCAATTGTTTATTTCGAAATAATCGATTTGCTAAATGGAACAACAAGTCGAGCTGAAGTCGAGTCGGAATTTTGAAACCCTTATTAAGCGCAGTTACTCTCTGGAAGTAAATTATCAAGAAATAGTTGGTAGAATATTCATTTTTTGCATTAGATTAATTTGCTAGAGCTTATTCGTGCCAAGGTTGATTCCTTGCCTCGTCCTGGATCGATTTTTAGGGGCTAAAATCGGCAGGAATTGGGTATCAATCTAGGAGTGAGAAGTCAGGATATCTAAGGAAGAAAAAGGAGATGAAAAAAACGTATATAGGAAGAAGGAAAAAGGAAGAAGCGAGAAAAACGACGAAAAGCTCGGGCTTACGCCATTTCTCAGTAAATATCCCATGGGAAATGTGAGCTCTCTCAACCTACTTATTTTTCTTCCTGTATTTTCTTCTCCCGCGCCCCTCCTCCGGTCTCAACCAGAGAGGCACGCTATCGTATTCTGTCCCGCCAGATTTCCCAGAGCCTCGTTTTCTCAACATCTCTATCTGCGTGTATATAAAAAAATATGAAAAAAGCGATCTTCTGCTTTATTTCTAATTCTATGAAGGCATTGCAGTTTTTTTACTTTGAAACCGAATTTTGAATATCAACCGAGCCTCATCACAGCTTGAATTTGTTTTTCGATCCATTGTCATGAACATTCTTCCCATTCATTCCCATAGACTTCCCATTTGGGTTCGTCACATCCTAGCAGCCCCATGAAAGAGCTCCAGCATGAAAAATTTGCTAAAAATTATTTTTCTGCAAACTTTACTTGGAGGAATCTCGACTTGGGAACGACTCCTTGGATTTCAATAAACGTTTCAATGATAAAAATCAATAGAAAATTCGCGGATTTCCTTAAAATCTTTGGAATTATTGCAACAAAGTTCTCCACGTGGTTTTAAGAAAAATTGTTCGAATGAACGAGTTTTCACGCTGCTCTATGGCGTCACATACACTCGGTGGTAAATTTTTAGAGAGAGACCGAGAAAGGGAGGGGAGAGACCGTGAGAGAGATCGGGAGAGAGCGTTAGTGGGAGGATTCGCGGGAAATAGCCGAAAGGACCCGTTATACCGGACAGCAAAAGCTATATTGGCAGTAAAGGCTCACACGGGTGGTCGTATCAACAATATAAAATGGTGGTGTTGAATATGTGTGAGTCTCTTGACGATGAGAGAGTGTTGCAGCAAGTCAACAGCATCCCTTCATTTCCCACGTTAGTTCGACCCTCATAACCCCCTATCTATAGACCTGCCTTTGCTTATAGTTGGCCTTTTACAATATATGGCGAAGCCTGCATATATCCTGCCAGCACGAACTTGCCTTACCTCACCTTATTCCCCTCTCTCTCTCTCGCCACTCACTAAACCCCATACTAAAGGATATCCATTATACTGTCGAGCCACCAAGTGCGCGTGCAATATAGCTGGCGCGAACCAGTGCCATGAATTTGAAGCGTACAACGCATACATAAGGATGCACGAACATCGCCTCTCACAATTGTCTTTTCCACCCTTTGACTGTCTCATTTCGTCTCCATATCGTTCTCCATTTACTCCTCGTTCTCGTTCGTCGGAAATGCATTAAGCGCGCCATATGTGTATGCGCGTGCTTTATTATTGAAATATTAACCCTTCGCGACTATGAACACTGCACATTCCCATAGTGCATCGCGTTTCATTGCAGTTTCCCGATTATCGACCTGTCATTCCACAAACAAATCCAAAGATTTACAGTTTCCCCAATGGGACAATGATTCTGAAGTTTGCATCGTTGGAATGCAACGAAATTCGTTTTTATATTTGCCAAAAATAATTATTTAAATGGAGAATTTCATTACGATGATTCCAATCATCGATTTTTCCCACCCAAAAACGTATCGGCTCGAAAAATTTGGATGACATTGAAAATTGAACGATTCAACAATAAAATCAAATATTCTTCGTTGCATTCCAACATTGCAAACTTCAGACTCGTCCGGGACATACCTAAATGCAAAAATACATGAATAAATTGTTTAATCGTTCATTTTTTTGTGTAAAAATAAAAAATATTGCAGTCGATTTTCATTTCAACGATTCCGTTCCCAAAAGACTCGAGAATTCAAAGCGGAATTCAATTACACGAAATAATGGAAGGATCAATAGCGTACAAGGTTTCATTGCAACTCATTCATTGTCGTCGGGTGCCAGAAAATATGAGCATTGGCTGGATTGTGAAAGCATACGGGACTGTAACTGTGTCACCGATACAATTAAGGCAATATAAATCTTTTATTTATAGTGAAATATTTATAGATTCAACGACAGATTGTGAGGAAGGTAAAAAGACGAAGCAAAACAGAGACGATGAAGGAATAGAATATTATAGTAGTAATATAGTGGAGGGGCAAAAACGGCACCCGAGGTGACAATTCAGCGGGTATGCTTGCTGTGGTTGGCTGCATTAATGATGCCTTCAGGCTGTGCTCGGGCTAACCTTAGCTTGAGAAAGTGAAAGAAACAGTGAGAAGGAGAGAGAGAGAGAGAGGGAAAAGGAGAGAAAGTCAAAGGCAGAAAATACCACGCTGACATTTATTCAATTGCTTCCAGTGGAAATATGAGAAATATTATTATAAATAAAGGTCGGTTGGTCGCTGCTGATCTTGTAGAAGAATGACTCTCGAAGAAGGAACGTGAGCAGTTTTAGGTCTGGCATTATATCTCCTTTTTTTCTCGCCCAGAAGCTTTGTGTATGATGAGATCGCGTCTGACGTAAATGTGGCTTTACTACTTTCTCGCGTCTGACGTTCTTACGACCCCTCCGCATCCACATTTTCAGAGAAATTTCAAATAAATTCCAACATCCTTCCAAAACCATAGAAAAAAATGTTTATTCATATTCTTATCACTTCCATATCAATATTTCAGGCGCAATCGTCGTGCACGGAGAAAACGAAGGCGAAAATTATTAAGAAATATACTAGGAATCCAGTTACTTATTGTTGAAAATTATAGTATTTTGAGGACAGTTCGGAAATTACAGTAATATCTCGAATGGCAGTGCGACAAATCGTTCTAAACAGCATAGTTAAACGTGATCATCAGATTGAAACCAATTTTACAATTTAGCATAGCAATTGAAGAAAATCGCAATGGTCATGGTGAACAAAACAATAAGTGTGATAAAATTTCACACATGTTCGATAAATATTCATATTGGGACATAGAATTTTACTATGTCGACGTTTAAAATTTGAGATATTCTCACTCATAACTGAATTCTTATCTGACATAGTAAATTGTTCATGAAAACAAACCTGAAATTCATTATCGCGCGCATTACTGTTTCTTATTCATATAAAACTGTTTATAATTCACGCTAAGAAAAATTGTAAGTGCTAAAAAATACTATGCTGTTTTGCAATTGGTGCTACGATTCTTTTACTTCTTAAGTGTAGCATCTGTCAAAGTGACAGCGGCACTGCCAACTGTGAAACTGGCAGCGGGACTCGAAACACCGAACCGACCAATCACAGGACTAATAAAACGACAACAATAACGTTCGAGATATATCGTTACTTGGAACTTTTTACAAGGGGATTATTACAAGGGGACAAAACGAATCCGTTTTCTCCGTGTAGCTAGTATCGAGTGATTTATTTTTTTCAGTGAAAAAAAGAAATGCATGCGCATTTTTTTCGCTGTACGCTCTGCCACGCTTTTCATTGAATTTTTATTTGTTTATTTAATCGGTACGAATTCTGCGATGACGACCATCCAAACTTTCAGGACGACGTTATGAGGATTTTGAATTATTTTGTTTCACTGTTTGTTGGGAATGTGACGAAATTTTTCGAATAATTGCCGCGCTGTCTGGCTGTAAAAACAAAATCTACTGCATTATTTTGCCGACTTGGTTCGCGAGCACTTCGAATAATGCAAGAGCTTAATTATAGTGTATGGGATTTAGAGTTGGTAGGACTGTCAGTGAAAGTCCGAGACAGTCACGCAAACAAGAGTGTATAGAAAGGGAGGAAGAGTGTGATGGAGAAAGAGGAGAGAAAGGGCAAATATGAGAGTGAAGCGTAGAATGCAGAAACTAATGCGCCACACATAATTATCCTCGGGTGGACGGGTTTCTCGAGTAACTTCCGGTGGCGAGAGAGTAATCCGAGAATCCGAACAGGGATGGTGGCGACTGAGGGGGAGAAGCGTGGGGAGATTATTAGGCCAGCGGGTGGAGACACATATGGTGCGCAATTTTCTGTTATTCGAGATTTCTCGTTCGCCGGATCAGAGAGAATTAAAGTTTCGTTTGGCGAAGAACATTCGGGCTAACAAGACTCGCGACGATAATTCGCTGATGCGATCGTTAGGCGAGAAAAAAGCGAAGGCAAAGGCAAAAATCACGAAAGAAAAAAAGCGATCGCGTCGTTAAGGAGAATTTTCTGTTCCCCAGGATCGGTGAAAAAAAAAAACCACAAACGATGGCAAGAGTTTCCAAACAATTTGGTTAATCGCGATCGAGTATAAAATGTGTATAAATTCAGACAGACACACGCAAAGCATTGTGTATAAACGTAACCGCGTTGGGCGCAATCGGCAACTGCAAGTATGAAACCGATCGGCGATCGCAAAGAGGTCCTTCCTCCGTACCAGACGCTCGAACACGTGGGCTCGTCTGTACATATCTATAGCTGAGACTTTGGAGAATAGTTTTGCTGGCGATACGCCCAGGGTATGCGCGCGAGACGACACAAGCATCTCCGCAAACGATCTGCCTTACTGGATACATCGACATCGTACGCTCTTAGTCCCATTATAACGTAAGCTTTTGCTACTCTATATCGATAAACGTATCCGTGCCAAGTAAAGACACTTTGTACTTGCTTCGATCCACATAATACACTTACATAATGTATATAAACATTTATATATACATATAGCCATGTAATGTTTGTTTATATGTATTAGAAACAGCTGTACATACAAAATACGTATGTGTGAGTATTTGTAAGTCGTGCGTGGTGTGGCAATTGCTTCCGATCGAGTGGCCAATCATCGGAAACCAATAAAGCCCCGGCTATTGAGCAACACAACCTCCAATACGTGGTTTCTCCGTCTGATCCTTTCGATCTTTCATCTTGCTCGCACGCGGTCTCTCTGTCTCTCGATCTCGCTCGCGGAATACTCGCGATTTCTGGTGTGTGAGGGAATTACGAAAAAGTCACAACATAAGGATCCGAGGGATTTGTTGAAATTTTTCGTCGCCATTTCATGGACATAAAAATGGTTTTTTTTTTTATGAAAAACTTTTTTTTCCATTGACCCCTCGACGACGATGCTGGTCATTGAGGGAGTTTTTCGGAATTCACCTGTCGTCGGACATTCAATTATTCTTTCTTTTTGCATTCTCTGTCTGTGCAGGAAGGAATTGGGTCGCTCAAGGTCGTTCCTGGAGGCGTCGAACTCAGGGGTCAAGCCGCCATCCTCGACGCCTTGATCGCCTCCAGAGTCAGCTCCCGGAAAGGAAAAAATCTCGTCATCGAGTCGTGGAACAACTTTACGGCTTCCGCGAGGTCGCGGGACGGTCGACTCCTTTCGAGAATGACACTCAGTAAGAAATTTACATTAATGGAATTGCTTAAACACTCGAAGAATCATTTGGGTCTCTTTGACCCTCAGCGACGACCTTTTCTCTCAGAAATTTTGTTTTTTTTTGACGTTTCTTTTTGAAATTTGTTAAAGTAGAATTAATGAAGGGATTCCGGAGTTTTTTTCACAGTTTTTTTCTCCAAATACGTGAAATTTAAGTGGCAGGACGAAAAGGACGATCCGGAGTGTCAAAAAAATCCCGCGAAGCGCTAAATTCGCTAAGAAGCTCTCCATCATGCATTCCTCACTCATCCATTCATTTTCGTCTAATTTCGCAGGCGAAGATCGATTGGACTGCGTCTCGAGAGGCTTCCGAATTACAGATCCTCGAGGCGGTGTATTATTTTCTGCAGATCGAGAGCAGGTCGTCGTCGGCGCCGATATGCTCAGGGTGACTGGCGTCGGTGGAGCAGTTTTTCGTGGAAGTGTACAAACGCCTTTAGTTCGAGCAGAGTCTGGTCATCCATTGAGGTAACGATTTTAATCAGTCGCTTAATCGAAATGCACGATTTGTACAGCAGAATCAATAAAACGCTCGATCGAATGCGAAAAAGTTTAAGGCAAACCGTGTTTTCGTCTTTAAAGAATTCAAACGCAGTCGAAATCGTTGACTTTGCTCCTGAAAAATCCAAGATAATTAGTCAATCAAACTTATTCAAATATGGCGACGTTCACCTGTTCACAAAAATTTATTTGTGCGTCCGTCAAAGTTTACGCGAGATAAATTCATTCGAAGTTTGAAGTTTGTATCGTTGGAATGCAACGAAATTATTTTTTCTGCGGCAAAACTCATTATTTAAATGCAGAATGTAATTACGAGGTAAAAACGATCGATTTTTGCGACCAAAAAAGTATGTGGGTTCGAAAAATTTGGATAATTTCGAAAATTAAACAAATCATCGATGAAACGAAATATTTTTGGTTGGATTCGAACGTTGCGAAAACTTCAGGTTCATATTTTTCGAGGCTTCCGAAATTCGTTGCTGTCGCACTTTATGCGACGAAAAGTGGATTTATCTCGATCTCGATGGGTTGCAAATCGCTGTACGAGGAAAGGCATGAGCGGAGCCAAAACACGTTAGCAAACGTTAACGAAATTCGTCATAAAATATTCCCGATAGAGTTCCTCAGGGTAATGCGCAGGCATTTTGAGAAACGATCCGAATATATGAAGCAGAGAATAATTTAGGGGAACATCCTGGAAAGAATGCGAGAAAGAGTAACGTCGCGTCAGGGTGCGTATCTGCGGGCCGACTATCCATAATGTTTAACCACTGTTACATGAAATATCCGCGGTCGTTTTATACACAGCTTAGGTTTACATACGTTCGTAAAAAAGCGTCTTCGCGGGTCGGTTGCCGTCAACTGTCATGTATTATTCCTTCCCCTGCTCTTCGAGAAGATATCGCTCCGTCTCTGAAGAAAAGAGGGAGGCAGAGAGCGAGAGAGAGATAAAAAGGAATCGTAGATATATAAAGGAGTGTAAGAAAAAAAAAAGAGATAAAAACGAGTGTGGGATAAAAGGCAGTCGTACTGCAACCGCGCAGTTATTGATAGCGTCGAGCAATTTACAGACGGATTTACGATTACAATAAAACTTTGCTCGGGCGGAAAATTATATTCATAGGATTGGATTTGCGCCAGATATGAAATACCGTTGGCTATATCAAAAGTCGTATGTAGTTATATAGGCGATAGAGACTCGAACGTCTATCTCCATTGCTCTCTTTCTCCTATTCTTTCTATAACCCTGCGAGTATGGATCTTTATATATATTGTAGTGGGAGGTGAAATAGGGTAGCAGTCTATAGGATATCGAGGCGAAGGACGAGTATAGAGCAACCAAGACTTACGAAGAAATAGTAACGGTGCATTCAGCCCAATCGAAAAGCCAAAACTCGTTCACCTTTCGAAAACTCTGCTTCACACAAACCCCACGTCTCTCTCTCTCTCTTTTTTCTTCTGCCTCTCTTCTTATTCAACGTCCATCGATACAAAACGTCTCTCCACATTTTACGGTTTCTGTCCGTTCGATCTTTTACCATTTTATACACTACGCGCCCATTTTGCTCTCGTTTTTCGAGCTTTCCTTCTCTGCTTTTCCATATATTCATACGAGTATGCTTAATCCACACAAACACGCGCATTCGTATTCGTATATATATTGACACGCTGACAAACCAGCAAAAGGTGGACGGAAACGTTTCTATTTTTACTGCAACGTGAGAATCGATTATTGCAAATCTTCTACCCTCGTCGTGGCTTCGAACCTTAAGGACAAACTTTTACAAGGATTTTTCTCGCCACATCAGGCTCACCCTTGCACTCTGGGCATCCAATGTGTACATACAAGGGTCAAAGAGCACGGCATACCCGATTTTGCTGGGACCTTCACCTCCCTTCCTCTCTGTCACTGCGCCATCTCGTATGAACGACTCTCGGGTTTCTTTTCGCTTGAAAGAGGATTCCCTTGGTACTATGGATGAGATACTCGAACCTCACCATGTCAGATTTCTCTTTGATATCTGCTACATTGAATCTAGTGTAAACTTTGCGATTCTGTGAAATTCCGAGGATTTTCAAGCCTCGAGAAGAAAACGGGGGAGAGAATTGTATTTTTTTTCTTAATTTTCTGAGCAGTTTTGGTAATTCGATATTTCCGACAATTCCGGGCCTGGATTTACGGTCTTTAGGGCTGTGGCTTCGGAAAAACGATGCGTTGACGATATTTTTAGCTCAATTTTCTGAAACCCTGTCGACGAAATGTTAAACTTTCGACTCTCGGTCATACACGGAGAAAACGGATTCGTTTTGTTTAGTAAGAAATAAAATGTTTTGGGAAAATGTCCTATATGAAGGTTAAGAAGCAAAAGAATCGTAGCACCAATTGCAAAACAGCATAGTATTTTTTAACACTTACAATTTTTCTTAGCATGAATTATAAACAGTTCTATATGAATAAGAAACAGTAATGCACGCGATAATGAATTTCAGGTGTGTTTTCATGAACAATTTACTATGTCAGATGAGAATTCAGTTATGAGTGAGAATATCTCAAATTTTCAACGTCGACATAGTAAAATTCTATTATCCCAATATGAATATATATCGGACATGTGTGAAATTTTATCACACGTATTGTTTTGTTTACCATGACCATTGCGATTTTCTTTAATTGCTATGCTAAATTGTAAAATCGGTTTTAATCTGATGATCACGTTTTACTATGCTGTTTAGAACGATTTTTCGCAGTGCCATTCGAGATATTGCTGTAATTTCCGAACTGTCCTCATAATACTACAATTTTCAACAATAAGTAACTGGATTCCTAGTATATTTCTTAATAATTTTAGACTTCGTTTTCTCCGTGTATGGAACTTGGAAAAAATCATTTTGTGCTCGAATAAAAATGATTTTCGTTCGATTTTTAATACTGGAGACTAAAATATTTAATTTGTTTATTTCGAATGTCATGACAGATTAGAATCGGCGACGAGATCGTTGGAAATCAAGGCACCGGAAAAAGTGGTGATAGAATCAAGAGCCGGTGAGATATTGGCGTCTTCGTTGGCTGATTTAACGCTACAGAGCATCGAAGGAGCGATACACTTGGTTGCAAAATCGATTTTTCTGGAGGGTTTAAAAAGCGCAGTTCCGACGCAGCAGCGACACGTTACGAGAGATCAGCAGCAGCAGCAGCAACAACAGACTCAACGAAACGGAAGATCCTCGCTTCCTGGCCAGATAGAATCTAATATTTATCAGTTGTGCATTTGTCCAAGTGGAAAATTATTTCTCGCTAAACCCGAAGGAATTTGTCAAGCGGACAAGTCCATTTGCTAATAAGGTCGATCCGGTGTGAACGATGACCCGAAGCAAAAAGCGAAGAAAAATTGAATGAACTTAATTATTTTTATTCCCATTTCCCACACACAGATCAAGAGCGAATGAATGTGAACGCCGACTCCAATGACTTGAAAAAAAACCCTTGTTTGCCTCGAAAAAAAATGTAAAGATTAATAAACGAGAATAAATCAATCAATCGTTATTTAGGGATGCAGGAAGCAGAGAATTACGTGTGCATAGTGTCTTGGAGTACAAATATATAAACATGAAAATAAATGAAGAAAAGAAAAAAGCAAATATGATGAATGTTCGGTACCGTGTACCCGAGAAAGCGTAGGAATGGCGCTGATGCTAACCCCCGCGATGTATATCTTGTATATCAATAAAAACATGCAATTATCGTTGATCCTGCTTCGTATCGAATATAACCTTGGATGGAACCCTCCACGTTCGCAGCATTCCACAAATTCGTGCCAATTCAACTGTGAGAGTTGCTGCACGAAAATAAATAAACTTTTTCGAAGGTAAGCAGTTGATTGGTTGCTCGTTAACGGACTAGTCTCGCCAAAGGATTCTTTTTTTTTTTTTTACAGAAATTTTGCAAACTTCGAGAAATAAAAAATTTCTTCATTTATTCAAACGTCACTGCGAGACCTGCAAGTAACTTGAACCAGCTCTTTTCCTGCTTTTTTTTTATAATAAATTTATCAATTTTTCAATTATAAGGCTGGATTTCCCTGGACTTGGCGGATCAAATGATTTTTCATGGCACCCCGCACCATGTTTGGGTCCTTTTCGTCCTGCCACGAAAAATCTCGCGTATTTGGAGCGGGAATTAAAAAAAAAAAAATTCTGGAATACTCTCGATCGATTCTACTTCAGAATTTTGTTGTTTCCACAGTCGTTGCATTATTCTTTTTTAAATAAAACGTTTTGAGAAACATGACTCTGAAGTTTTCATCGTTGGAATGCAGCGGAATTCGTTTTTTATCTTTGGCAAAAATAATTATTCAAATGGAAATCGTAATTACGATGATGAAATGATCGATTTTTTCCATCCGAAAAGCTTATGGGGTCGAAAAATTTGGATGACATTGAAAATGGCATGAATCATTAACAAAATCAAATATTTTTCGTTGCATTCCATAACGTTGCAAACTTCAGCATAATTGAAAAATACGATTTAAAAAACAATTATCAAATAGTCTCCATCGATAATACTTTAAAACATCGTAGATTCTATAATCGGTTGACATTTTTAAATGGAACCTTTTGCAAAACAAAATTTTCGGAATAAATTAACGCTTTTGGGTCAAAAAACTTTTGCGTCACTTTGGGATCCGTGGAGAGCTAATAATCACCAATTGCTGGATCAGTTCTGCTCATCGAGGTCGTCTGACGTGAATAATCGAAAACGACGTGTCCACTAGCTCATTTAATGAAAGATCGACCCGTAATAGTTAAAAATAAATGGCCTAATTTCTCTTAATTATTCCTTTCAGTTATCGTGACGGAGAATTTGCATGTCTCGTCCGTCGATCGAGGAGTCGGTTAAGTGCATTTTCATGTACGCGATGTAATTTTGATTCAATCTTTCAATACCGTTGATGTTCCAAATTTTGCTGCAGTTTCTCAGAAAAAAAAAATGAACGATTTTTATTCAGCAATTCGTTTAATTTCTCATCGTCTGTTCAGGTCACTTGTCGATCTTTACAAAATTCTCCAAGCTGAACGACTCGACATAATTCGAAGGACAAATTCACTGGCCAAAGAAAACCAGAGAATTTTCAGCCAATGGAGAAATTATAAGATCGACGTTCGCCTCACGAATAATTGTTTAGTCTTGGTTAGTTATGGCCGGAGACAAAACTCATTTTCTCATATGATCTGGAATCGTGGGTTTGGGTTTTCGATCGAGTCTGGCCTGATTTGTTGCTTCGATTGCCATCGCGATTGCTCGACGCCTAAGCTTGACGACGCTCGTTGACTATTTATCACCTTAATTTATGCGTAAATGAAGAAACCGTGCGGGAACGTGGGAGAGCTGGAAAGCCGGTGGTGCTGAGAGGACAAAACAGCCAGGCATCGAAGTTCCTGACATGGCTGTGCATGTGCGTATGAAGGGAAAAGAATCCATTAATAATTTCCCTTGAAAATCAACAAGTATGTACTCAGAGAAGGTCCAACAGAGATTGGCTCACGTGGGAGCTTAATCACCGTAATGGCAAATGTTTAACTGGATGGATTTCCAAAGGAAATCTTAGCGGAACGTCTTCCTGTCAACCACAGTCAGTGCCAAGTCACAGTAGCGAAGAAACTCGGTCGGTATAATTGAACATCGCATGGCAAGGTTACTTGTATGAGAAAAGACAAGTGAAGGGACTTGACTTTACTTTGGTCTAAGTTGTCTGCGAGTTGGAAAGAGAACGCGCAACTCGGCCTGAGGTAGGGACTAAAGGAACGAGCAAATGAGTCGACTAGGACGTAAAGGAAGAGGAAATGTGTTTGGCTCATAAACGTGCCACACATACAAGGATAGAGAGAGAGAGCCTAAGAAAAAGAGAGAGCGAGAGAGAGTAGACGGTATTCGTTGGGCGAAAAGTTGAATACCCTGGGCCTTGCACGTATACATCAAGTCAGGCAGACAGTTCGCAGCAGGCCAATCTTGCCTAGTAGCCGCTTAAGCAGCTCTGACGGGGAGGTAATTTTCTCGGAATTCAAGATTAAAATTGCATTCTGGGTTGGATAGCGACGCCTCTGTGAAAGATGGTGCAAGATGGCGGAATAGTAAGTACGAAAGACGAAGAAACAGGTAGGGTAGTCATGATATACATGTATAAGGAGAAAATTGCTTTAGATGAGAGCAAAAACGATGTCTGAGCGAAAAGACCGAACGTGAGACACGCAGATACGTGTCCTGCTCACTTCGGACAAACCGAGATCTCCCTCCCAAAACTAATGAATTAGCTAGTGTAAAATATGTAACAAGTACTTTAGCCCTAATGAGAATTCATTTCTTGTGCATGAACGCAGTAATTTATTTATAATTGGATTCAAGAAATCATTATAATCACTGCGAATCAAGTTCTCGAGCATTTTTCGAGTAAATATCAAATTTTCGAACGTCCAAATCACGACGAGTCTGCGTCCAAACTCTGCAACAATTTTTCTCAACGACCCTTGACGATAAATCCGAGTTTATCATTCAGCCTCGTATCCAAATAAAACAACGTAAAATTCAAGTCAAAATATTCAATCAGGATTCTTGAAATGTGATCGTCTCGAGACATGGAAATCAACTTTACACCTTGTTGGCCATGCAGCTGAGTTTCGTGCGCGATTTACTTCAAGCGTGACAGCCTCCATGGCATTTTTTCTCCCCCGCATAATTCTTTCAGGAGGACAATTAATTGCCGGCGAGTTTGCGAGCTCATTGCTTTGTGCGAAATTAAAAAATTTCAACGATTTTTATTTGACGCCATAGAAAAAACGCATCGAAAACACTTTTCAATGGTCGGGATTTGATTTTTTCGTGATAAAAATTGTAACATTGGAAAAAAAAAAAAACTACAAGAAAAAACTTCAGAAGTTCGAGAAAAACGTTAAAAATCGGATTTCATTAAAATCTACTTTCTTCGACGATTACGACGAGAAAGTGCCTCATGTAAAACTTCTTTAAGCTTTTTCCAAAGAACGTGGAACTTCCATCGGCATTTCCATTATGAAGAATCTATAAATGCGATGATTGAACATCGGAAGCTCATGCAAACAACTTATCAGAGAGTGACTCGATCTTTAAAGCTTTTATTTGCATGAATTAATTTCTAGGGAAATTTCCGGAGTCGGCGATGATGAGTGGCTGATTTTAAAAATATCAGAGATCTCAATAAATCCTTCATCGGAATAATTTTCCCAATTGGTTCTGGAGGCGAAATTTTCGATAAAGTTTCGATTTTTCGAGTAAAGTTCGTTTCAGGAATTTCTTATTACAGTTTTCTCGTCACGGCTGAAGTATTTCGACAGTCACAATCGCTAGAGCCAGTCGGAACCATTTTTCCTAAGCTCTCCGTTGCTCAATTTTTTGTTTCACCTTAAGGAGGTTCCGTCAGTAGAGCGATTATTAGATTAAAATCTGAAAACGAAATATGTTGTTATTTACGCAGTAAACTTTGCTCTCTTTCAAAATCGTCCTAGGTCAACGAAGTTTTACTACATTTTTTTAAGTCGAAAGTCACTTGATTCAACATTGGCTTTACGGAAATTCTTTACCCTTATGAAATCGGAAAAATATTGAAAATACTTCCCGATTAGATAAAACGCGTATTAAAATCTCAATTTATAAAAGATCGAAACTCCAAGGGTTCCGAATTAATAAAAAAAAAGTGGGGTCAACGAATGTTTGGAGGAGATATTTCTAGTTAAAATTGACAGAATGCTCGGAACATCTCATTTTTTGGGAGTTTGGCAACGGATCGCTTGCTAAACGAAAAGCAGATCGTCATTTTTTTTGGGAATTGTGCCTCACTTCATTCGTTATTCCCTTGCGCCATAGCGGAACCTCCTTAAAGTTTGTTGGTTAAGTAAAAAAACTATTGAACGTTTGTTCAAATGAGCTCGTATTGTCTACTATCCCTAACGAGGTTGCCACAGAAGGAAAATCTACTGCGGAATGGGAGCGACGTCGATACACCATGCATAGGTTGGAGGCGCGAGAAACAAAACAGCGCGTCCGACGAGCTGGAATGGGCTGAGCATCCAAGCTGATACAACTTTCACCCCTTTTCGGTCTCTCTCTTTCTCTTGCTACACTAGCACTGCTCGTGGTTTCTGTCAAGCGTGAAATTGTTGCACCAGAGGGTTGTCCCATCGTGGCAGGTCAAAGCTTTAAATACAAATTAGTGAGAACTGAGAGTAGAGATAGAGGCACAGAAAAATAATACGCTCCAACTTCCTATTCACAACTTGATACGTTTACGTATCTGTAAAACTTTTTTTTTAGTCTCATTCAGCTATACGATAATAATTCCAACTCCCTGGTGGATGAATCGTCCATCACAATGCGTAAAAATGTATTTTCGAATGAAGCAAGTTTGAATTTTTCTTTTTTTGCACTTTGATCTTTATTAACGATGAAAAATCAACGAGTAATTCAAGTTTTTATCATTCGGAAAGGAAGGACGTGAAAAATTCTAATTGCTCAGAAGTTCCGATCGAGTGCAAATTTATACAAACTCTTTTGAAATGGAAAGCTCATCTAAGTGCATCTTACGATTTTTCCGGACAGTGAGAAATGGTCGAGGGTGATTTTTGGGTAAAATTGTCGTTTTTATGGAGAGTTGAATTTCTTGGCTAGTGATTCGTTTTCATGGACAATATGGAACATCTTTGCAAAGACAATTTGCAAATTTTATCCGGAAATCTGATGGTCGCTGACTTGGTCTGCGAAAAGTTCGTCGCCAGGATCTCCCAATTCGGATGGACTGGATTTTGGAAATACGGAGAATGGTAATCATTTTCTTTTTCGACACCGATTTGAACTTTTTATGTCTGAAATTACAGAGAATCGAAAAAAATACAAAAATATTTGAAAAATTAGAACAAAAGTGGAAATTTCGGTTTCGTGTGTCGACGATGGAATGAATCGAATGGAGACGGATTCGTGTGGGAAGAGCGGTTGTAAAATTGGTAAGAAAAGTTGAGCAGGTCGCGGTAAAGTGTGTATTTGCATGGTAGTTGGTTGGTACGGGCCATGGGAGGATGGTCGGGAGCGTAAATTGGAGCAACGACCGGATACAATTTAATGCAGCATCGTCTTCTTGGTCGTCTCGTCGTCGTATTCGCACTATCATCAGGCCATGCTGATGCAATATCTTTCGAGTTTCTCCACGTAAACCTGCACGTCTAGTTAGTGCGGAACGAGCTGTTGATAAATCCTACCCTTGCTAGCTATTCCACGTGACTTGCTCACTCCTTCAAGACTCTCGCTATCTATCTTATGCCTGTGTCGCGTTTTCCTCTCTCTCTCTTTTTCTCTCTCTGACTCTTGGTAGGATCTGACTGTGGGTGGTCACATCTCACTTTCTCTTTCTCTCGTTTCCTCTTTATGCCGTGCATTTTGGCTCATATAGCGACCCAGGCGTATATACTCAACCCGTGGTATGTGGAGGCCATTTCTCTGCTACGGAATTACATGCCCAAATTGTAATTTTGTCGGTACCATCGCAGGGCCAACCACCCTTCGTTTCTAGCCTTAGCTCTAAAAGGCACGCATTATGTCCTGGCAGAGGGTAATCCCCCACTCTCTGTTCACGATGTGTGTGCTGTGTCTTTCTCTTTTTCTGTTTCTCGCACCGTTTATGTGTCGCAACACACAATTTTTAGGATTTTTTTTTGTATTTTCTGAAGTCGAATCAGTTTTTTGTTATTTTTTTTTTTTTTTACATTTTACAATTCAATCCAATTAAGTTGAATAATTGTTTAGTGAAGAGAAAGCGAAATCTTATGAAAATGATTAATCTGGAGCACGGAGAAAACGGATTCGTTTTGTTTAGTAAGAAATCAAATGTTTTGGGAAAATGTCCTATACGAAGTTTAAGAAGCAAAAGAATCGTAGCAACAATCGCACAACAGCATAGTATTTTTTAACACTTACAATTTTTCTTAGCATGGATTATAAACATTTCTATATGAATAAGAAACAGTAATGCACGCGATAATGAATTTCAGGTTTGTTTTCATGAACAATTTACTATGTCAGATGAGAATTCAGTTATGAGTGAGAATTTCTCAAATTTTAAACGTCGACATAGTAAAATTCTAGTATCCCAATATGAATATATATCGGACATGTGTGAAATTTTATCACACGTATTGTTTTGTTTACCATGACCATTGCGATTTTCTTTAATTGCTATGCTAAATTGTAAAATCGGTTTCAATCTGATGATCACGTTTTACTATGCTGTTTAGAACGACTTGTCGCACTGCCATTCGAGATATTGCTGTAATTTCCAAACTGTCCTCAAAATACTATAATTTTCAACAATAAGTAACTGGATTCCTAGTATATTCCTTAATAATTTTCGACTTGGTTTTCGCCGTGAGACGAACAAAAAAAGTTGTGGAAATTCAATAAATTCTGACAAAGTTGAAAGACGAAGTTCTTGAGACGAGGACACAACTTTTGAGTAAGACAAAAGAGATAAAAGGAAGACACGTTCTTGTATTCTGTTGTGGGTTCGAGTAATTTGGCTGATCCCTTTATCTCGCGTAGATGAGAAAAGCTGAATCTCGGTACTCTGCATGAATTCGTATCGTATATAGAGGAGCGATCTTTTGCTATGCTTCCGGGAAAACGGAATTTCAAACAGTTTCACAATTCTCTTAATCTTTCTAATGGAGGCAGTGCTCGCAGCGCCGCACACGCGCCTTCCGCGATTGCACGTGGTTTAGGGTCCTAATCAATGTTTGATAGGGTTGCCGTTATTACCCACCGCAGAAACCCGTGCTCTCGTAACACCGGAGATTCCCTCTCTCTCTCTCTCTCTTTTGCCTCTCTCCCTTTCTCTTTTTCTCCGATTCTCTCTCTCTCTTGCTCTCTGGCGCTGCAGCTGCCTATGGTTAGACGAGTATACTTTCCCATCAGCCTCACCCCTGCAGCAACCAAAGCCTTCGCCCTTCCCACCCTCGAGCTCTGTCTCTCCACAAACCTTGCCATTATCTCGACCGGGCTATTACACACCCGCTGCCACCTTTTCGTTCGCGTATTATGTTCGGGAATCACGCGAGAGAACCGCGCTTTTATGAATATATATTCGTATGAAGAATGAGTCGAAAGTGCACTGCATTTTTCCTGCATTCAACAAAATCATATTGTGACTTGCATGCACGGATAAAAAAAAATTGCCACACTCGACATGTACATGATTGGTAATTTAAAATAATGTACATCTTAATTCATCGATCATTAGATCCAAATTACTGTATTTGTGCCGCTACACCCCGTGAACTTCGTATCGACATTTCCACTTTTACTTTCACTCATTCTCATGCAGCTGCGCGGCTGTCATTATTTACCTTTTTCCCATTGAATATTCCGATATTAAAAAATCACGCTGAAATTTACTTTAATTTTCACAAACAGGTTCAAAATCAACATGCAGTGTAGAATTTCAGAGAAATATTGAGGAAATTCCGAACGATACAAACTTCAATACATCGTGTAAGAAAAAACGTCATCCCGTTTTTTATTTTTTTTTTTTGTAACTACTCCAGGATTAACGGGAATGGAATTCTGATCTGGTCCCAGTCGCGTTCTTGTGTTAAGGACGTAACGCAGGAAATAGAATTAATGGACAGAAAAATCTCAAATTTGGCAGAAAGTAAGATAATGATGTCAAAATAACTCGTACCAACTTTTGTGGGCTGAGGTGGATTTTTACGCGAGATATTTGTAAATATTTGACAAGCCTTGACAACCAATTTAACATGGCCTCTTATGGCAAGTCACGGAATAGGCTGTACATTATTCTTCATATCTCCGTAATTGATGGATAGATTGAAATGAAAATTAAACATCAGAGAGATTAAATCCTCACAATCATTTACCACGCTTAAAAACGTTCAAAAGTGACTTGTTAGGGGAATGATAAAAACTATAAAAAGCACTGGCAGTGGATTTTATTTTTCGACGCTCCCTAAAATATAGCAACGTCATGTATTCGAGGTTTGATGTGCGCGAAATTTGAAATTTGACAGATATAATGGCAAGTCAACGAAATGTGACATTGGAAGATCGATTACTACTAAAGTCAAATTTGGTCAAATCTTTTTATGACTAGCTCGGTAGCTGCGTTTCTTCCTTAAATTCTGGCCAAGGTCGAAACATGTGTGTTTTTTTTTTTTTTTTTTTTAATGAATAATTTAAAAAATGTCCTTCGCATTGTTGCAATCGATGGGCCAATGATTAGTTATCGCTAAATTATGTACCCCATCGTCAATTAAGCTGAGGTAAACAGGAAAGGAGAGTCTACCAAGGAAAATGGAGGTGGGCAGGAAGAGAAAGAGTCGTGGGAGGTCCTGAGAACGTAAAATCTTTGTGAAAACGCACGTGCCGCAGATTCAAGTAACGGAGTTAGTAGCAACTGAGTCGTTGGCGTTGGCGAGTTGGTGCAAAAAGCATCACCACAAACAGACCACGAGCTGTTGTCTCTCAATCTTGGTTGAACGCAACGTCCTGTCTCTTTTGCACCAAGCGCATTTTCCAATGCGATGAAAAAGCCCAAAAGAGGGATGGCAGTAAAGAAGAGAGGCTTTGGCTAATGGCCCGGATCACACACCGCAGATCACGGAATACCACAGGCCGGATGGAGCAGATATATATGTGTGTGTTTGTGCCTGAAGCTTTTGTCTATATCTGTAGACATAAATGTTTGTTGGTGTGGGAACGTATAGACAGTTCGAGGGCGGATAGGGTTGCGAATTTCTCGAGCAGTTCCCAGCCTCTCTTTCTCTTTCTCGTCGTCACTGTTACCCTATCCACACGCCACTTTCAACGAATTTGAATAATCATTATATGCACCGGCGTTCCTGGCAAACGAATTCGTTATTAGAGGTCGTGTATATTCCAAGCTCTTCTCTTTATCTCCCTCCCTCTCGCTCTCTCGCACTAGTTAACTCCGTGCACGATCACCAGGCTGCCGAAGCTTTCTCCTCGTCGAATCCTAAATATTCGCAGCTTTTTTCTCTTAAATTTTCCTTCAAACTCGGTATTTTTCACATCCGAGTGAATTGAAATCAAGTTGGACAAACGCGGGTCTCCATGGACGTTCCAAACGCTTTTCCTTCATTTTAATTTCCATTTTTTGCCTTTTTCTTGCTTTTTCCAGCTCAACTCGAATCTTTGGTCAAATAGTTGACAATTGAGGGCTGCTCTCATGGATAATGGAACGCACGATTCTAAAGCACTCCATTACGATTCAGCAAAGACATCCAACACCCTCTGTACGATGCGAAATGAATCATGTTTTTTTATTTTTTTTTGGATCGAAGTAAATTTGGCCCGATCGTCGTTGATTTTGAAATCAAAGATCACGGAGATGTTCATATTTATAATCTGTCGAGCTTATTTTTTGTACAGAGTTTTCTCTTTATCACCGCTAATTCCGTTCAGCCTCTTGCTTGCCGCGATATTACTAGCAGCAGCGTCGTTATTATTAATGCTGCCTTTTGTATTCTCATTATATTATCATCATTATTTCCATTCTGTTCTTTGCAAAGAACCAATTTAGCTCTGACGGATTCTGTAGGGAAATGGGGGCCTCCTGCCGCCCCCCCTGAGGAAATACATTGTTCCCTTCTTCGGACTAATTAATAATTGCGCAATCCGCTAAAATATACAACGAGATTCATATGATCGTGATTCTGGGTGCGCTTTTCTTGAGAGGCCAGCTCGCTCGACTTCTCAAGACTCTCATTTCCTTTCCGGAACATAAAAGTATTTCCAATACGAATCTCATTAGTCCATGTGGACAAGAAAGTTCGTCGTGACATTGAACGGAACGTAACGAGTCCAAAGAACGAGACGCGATAATCGCGATCCATCGCGAGGTCTTTGCCACACTGGGTCACACAGACCCAAGTACGTTATTCTCACGATTGGGTCTCAGGGACCCCGAGGGACCATTAATGGGAATAAGGCGCGAATTCTTCATGGAAATCCCTCATTTTGTCTGCATCGAGAAAGTAAATCATTTTCTGCGCACTGGCCATCGGAAGGGACCAAAAAAGCTCGCGTAATACCGAGTAAAAACAGAATTTTCCAATTTTTAATCCGACTACTCGATTCTAATATGGAAATTCGTTTTTTTTCCTGGTAATTTTGGTCGTTTTTGGTACGTATCGAAAAAGTTTTTTTATAGAGGTTGGTCGGAACTATTTCGTGCTCGGGTCAACCAGGCAATCGATAAATTATACGCGCCTGTGATAGTTATTAGTGGTAAAAGCCTGTGGTAGGACACACACCAAAAGAGAGGATGATAAGTCAACGGCGGTGGCGTATATTTGGGAGGATAGAATTTAATAACGATGAAAAGATAGATAGATAAAGAGCGAATGAGAAAGACAGGAAGGGAGGAGGAAAAATGGAGAGGGAGAGAGGATCGAGAGCTGCGGAGGGTCGCACGCGGAGCGAGGATGAGAAAGACGACACGCCATCTTACAGGGGTGCGCATGGATGTAATCTTGCCCTAACTCTCCTCTCGTACACGTCGGGTATAAGAGATGGAGGACATGAGTGCATTCCGGAGAGTAACAAACGTTCCGTTTTCCTCCCGCTCTCGTCATTCTAACCGTAGACTTTACCCAACAGCGTAGGGTAAAAGCTCAAGTGAAGAGAGAGTGAGGGAGAGGGAGCAGAGAAGAAAGAAGCGACGAGAGCTCGAGTATGTAGAGAGAAAGATATCGTTTTGCTCGTGCACAGTCTATATAGAATAGCTCGGTCCGCTTTACTTGGGGAAAGCTTTCCTCGCGTCTATACCGCGCGTCAGTTACCCCAAACCCCAGGACCGAGCAAATGTGTGACGTCGAAGGAATGAGAAGGGAGTTTGGAGGCTTGGATATCTACATCATTCTAATTTTATTGCCCAAGCAAGACGCGCGCTCCGCAGCAGTTCCATCGGCCTCCAAGACTTGGCCGAATTTATGGCCAATTTTTCTTATTAATTTTCATAAGTTCGACATGTGAGGCGAACGAAGGATCGTCTTCCTCGCCTTCCTGCTTCCATTTCCCCTGCGACTCTGAGACGACAAAGCAAAACCACCACGCGCCCCCTTCCTCCCAGCATCTTCCACCAAGATCCCGTGCCATCCTCGTCTCGCGACGCCGCACCAGAAAGTAAGGATAAACCGAGTTAAGCACAAGGTTTCTTCTTCCTCTCTTCTCACACTTTATGCACCCCACACCCCACCTGCTCGCCCCCCGTTCTTCTTCGCTTATTGAAAGACTTGGCTGTTCATGTCAGACTTTCAGGTACATTGGATACGTCGTATATATATTTATATACATATATTTTCGCCCTGTGTATTCATGTGTGTCTGTGGTACCGTTTTCATCCATATATATACACATATTCGCACGCTTATCGAACGCCATTTCACGTGCTTCGAAAGCACATCACCCAACCTCTTGGTGAACATATTATACCTAACGGAAATGCGAAGAAGGACCCTTCGTAAAAATGTTCTCTTTCCACCACAACTATCGACCCTCAACCAACTTGTTCTTTCATTTCCTTCTTTTTTTTTACGAGCATACTCTCGATCACGAAAATGAAATTCTTGTCATTAGTTTCAAAGTTCAAGTCTTTTGAACGAAGGCCCACGAAAAATGCGCGTTAACACAGTCTCGATTCTCAAAGAATTTGAAAAAATCAACAACTCGCGTTATCGTTATGGGAAAACACTCGCCAAACTCTCAAGAACGATCCTCTGCCTCACTGCGAGCGATATTAAAACATCCTATAAACATCTGTTCGCCCCTGGAGCATTTTCCGAAAGATTGAATCACTATATTCGGCGATTCACTTACTTTTGTGCGTTCACCAATAAAAGGAAATGTTTTTCTTTCGAAACTCTCGCGGGATTCATTGCGTAGATACATTTACTTGGAATGATTTATTTTTATAATCAAACTCGAAATTTTAAACATGGATTTTTGCTCCAAATCATTGTGCAATATTTTTCAAATTTATTTCGACCGATTCATCGATGATTTCGACACGATGACGATTCTCAGTCTTGAACGTTCGACTTTCACAGGAAAATGGTTTGCGAGGGACTCTCCCCTAATAATTAGGGTGTCCGGACAGACAAAACAACGCAAACGACAACTTTTTATCGAAAATCTTGTTTTTTAAAATGTTTAATTGTAGTATCAAAAAAATGCAACAATCAGAACGACTATGATGGAGAGTATTTTATAATTTTTTCGGATTTTTTCTCCCCGAATACGTGAGATCTTAAGTGGCAGGACGAAAAGGACTCATACGCTTGAGGATGCCGTGAAAAAATCTCATGATCCGCGAAAATACACGGAGAGAATATTCCATCAATATTTACTATATGTTATTATAGTTCCCTGGTACCGAGTCGTTCCTGTGAGAAATTTGAGCAAAAACATATGACTCTGAAGTTTCCATCGTTGGAATGCACCGAAATTCGTTTTTTATCCTTAGCAAAAAGAGTTGCTCCAGCGCAGAATGTAATTACGATGGTAAAATGATCGATTTTTGTCACCCGAAAAGCATATTGGCTTGAAAATTTGGGATGGCATTGAAAATTGAACGAATCATCAATGAATTCAAATATTTTTCGTTGCATTCCAACGTTGCAAACTTCAGCATCATAAAAACATAGTAATTTTTCATTCTTTTTCTATCGGAATCGCAGAAATTATGACATTTTTCGCCCTTTTTCAGATGAAAATTTACTATGTTTTTGCTAAAATTTCTTAGAGGGACGACATGGTACCAGGGAACTATAAAAACATATGAAGCTGAAGTTCGCAGCGTTGGAATCCAACGAAAAATATTTCGTTTCATCGATCATTTGTTTAATTTTCAAAATTATCCAAAATTTTCAAGCCCATATACTTTTTGGGTCGCAAAAATCGATAGTTTTTACCTCGTAATTACATTCTGCATTTAAATAATGAGTTTCGCCGCATAAAAAAAATAATTTCGTTGCATTCATCAGCGTTTCATCATTTCAGCGTTTTTGTGATCGGTGTTGATACGTTTTTTTCTATGAAGATTAACGATGCCTTGATGACCTCCTAATGCACTCGCAAGGATGGCATCGAGCCTGCTCCTCCTTCGGTCTCGAAACGATTCTTGCCGTTTCGTTTTCAACACGAAAACGTGAAAATACAGTTTTGGGCTTTATTTTCTTTTGGGAAATCTGACAGTGCCAATATGAGTGGAGGAAAAGTCCAGCACGTAGTTGCAACAAAAGGAACATCCCACACGTACGTTCGCGTCCTCGTTCTCTCTGTCTCGCCATCGTCTTGCAACTCGCGAGGGTCGAGAGGCGAAAGGTCGAGTTGGAAAAAGGATAGCGAGCAGTGTATTATACAGATATATAGATATCGATGTCGGCGAGTATCGTATGGAGACACGAATGTGCGAAAAGTGCTCGCAGTTGCTCGAGAAAAATCGGGAGAGTGTAAGCAGCGCTGCTCTGTCGACAGAGAGCGAACGACGCCGTTGCGCAGCCTCATCCATCACGTATAAAAGTCACACCGGCCGGTGGCCAAAAGGGGATCCGGGGCCAGGGCCCCAGGGAAACGTATGTGTGCGCAAAAATCTAAACCCGTTCAACCTTTGCCCGTGACACCTCACCTGGGAATACAACGTAGCACATTTCTTTGTGATCCCGACAACCTCTTGAAAGTTTGTACAGGCTGTTCCAAAAGCTCCATCCACCACCAGAGACTGCTCATCGAACCAGAACCACGAAAAGTCTTCATCACATTGCGCTCCGATTTTAGGGAACGAGAACCAAAAACCAAAAGGATTTCGAATTGGTTTTTCATCTTTCGTTTTTTATTCAACCTAATCGCAGTAATTTCCGTTTCCGGAGACGATTGATTATGGAACCAGGACCCCGAAAAGTCTGGATTAATTTGCGCTCCGATTTTAGGGAACGAAAACCAAAAACCAAAAGGATTTTGAAATGATAAACTAAAATGGAAAAAATAAAACATTGAAAGCGATCACAACGTAATCTTTCTTTTTTTTTTTTTAACCGAATTATAGAAATTTACGTTTCCGGACACAATTGATAATGGAACCAGGACCCTGGATGAATTAGCGCTTCGATTATAGGGAACGAGAACCATAAACCAAAAACATTCGGAATGGAACTAAAATATGAAACGATTACGACAATCAATCTGAACGTAATTATCGAATTTTTTTAACAGAATTATAGAAATTTCAGTTTCCACACTGGAAATTCATCGTTTTTGTGATTTCTCAGCAAAAACTCAGTTTGTCTGATAATTCAATGACGATTCATCGATCGAATTCTAATAAACGATGCGTTGTTGATAAAGTTTTGATTTTGGAAGTCAATGAAAGCCGCAAGTTCGTATAGTTATTAAGAATAAAAAAAACTTGGTCGAACTTCAGAAGAATGTTGACGAATCGCGACCATAAAGTACGAAGTAAAAAAATCTTCGGGCAGGTGTCCAGAGGCTCGCCAAAAGACATCACCACCAGGCGTTCCTTTTTTTTTACGAGTGTCGAATGGTCTACGAGGATCTTGGATAATATAGAATACGAGTAGAAAGGAGGAAGCTCGACGACTATAACCAAAACGCTTCGGAAGCCCAATGAAGTCTCGAATTTGCATGAGCAACAGCGGCGTTACCTATAAAGCGAATTAATTGCTTTGAGAGTATATCGAGACGAGTTCTCTCGCTATTTCCCTGTCTTACTCTCTTGATCGCTCTTCCTCAATCACCGCGCAGATGGGGAATGCAAAGAAACACAGATACGGTTTCTCTCTATTCATACGATATTGTAGAAATGAACTTTACCCGAGCAGGCTCAGAAACCGAGTTTTTTGTTAAAGAAACTCCCAAAGGATAACTGCGTCAGTTGTGACTCGGTAATTATTCGGAATGAAAACCTCTGAAAACGGAAGAAAGAACGTCAAACATAAAAAATGGCGCATTATGTGCGTCATAAATGTGCTGAACAGTTATTCGGTATCGACTCGATGTTTCGTTGCTCTCTAGATTTTTGTCCTTTCCTCGAGAATTTCGATCATCACGATTTTAATAATCGTGTTTTTTTTTTTTTTTACAAGCACAATCATTTGATTGTCAATCTGGATGCATGTCGAACGAACTTGCAGAAAGTTTCGACGTCTTTTCTCAGGATGCGCGGTAAACATTTTGCAAGGAAACTGACTAAGCACAATTTTCTGTAATCATAAGTTTCTATGAGAATCGGAGTTCAACGGATCGGATGACGTTGAAGTTTGCATCGTTGGAATGCAACGAAATTATTTTTTTTCTGCGGCGAAACTCATTATTTAAATGCGGAATGTAATTACGAGGTTAAAACGATCGATTTTTGCGACCCAAAAAGTAAATGGGCGGGAAAAATTTTGATAATTTTGAAAATTAAACAAATTATCGATGAAACGAAATATTTTTCGTTGGATTCCAACGTTGCGAACTTCAGTTTCATATGTTATTATAGTTCCCTGGTACCATGTCGTCCCTCTAAGAAATTTTAGCAAAAACATAGTAAATTTTCATCTGAGAAAGGGCGAAAAATGTCTTAATTTCCGCGATTTCGATAGAAAAAGAATGAAAAATTACTATGTTTTTATGATGCTGAAGTTTGCAACGTTGGAATGCAACGAAAAATATTTTAATTCATTGACGATTCATTTAATTTTCAACGCCATCCCGAATTTTCAAGCCAATATGCTTTTAGGGTGGCAAAAATCGATCATTTTATCATCGCAATTACATTCTGCGCGTGAATAATTATTTTTGCTAAGGATAAAAAAAGAATTTCGTTGCATTCCAACGATGCAAACTTCAGAGTCATAAGAATGATTACGATGCGCTGAGAAATCGTTTGATCATTCTATTATTCTGCATGACTTAGAATAATGTTTCGACGCAAAAATTGACGTTAACGCGACTGCTCGAAATACTCGTGCATCTCCTTTCCCTGTGATATTCCATGGGGAGCTGTGGGCACAGCCAGATTATCGAATGGCCGAGAAATTTTCGTTTGATCGACAAAGTCCGGCAATCGCAAGTTGTAGCTTTGCTATTCAGCGTTTCGGACCCACGTAGACTTCAAGACTGCAGTAAATGGGTTGGGCGGCAGAGAGAGACGAGAGAGAGAGAGAGAAACGCCAACATTAGAAGCTTTTGGAAAGTCGGTACTGTGGTTATTACCTTGAAGCTTCCAATAAGCTACGCTGAACGGTGAGCTGTACCAAATATAGCCCGATCCAGCTTCATAAACTACCTCAAGCTGGATTGTATGTTTTGGGATTATCGCTACATATGGAGAGTGTTTCGAAAGTCTCCCATTCGGCTCATTGGAGGGGAAGAGAATATAAATCAAAAATGAAAATTACTATGGGAATGGGAATTCCGGGAGCTAAAAAACTTTTCGACCTGCCATAACCGTGGCCATACTATTGCGTGCATTGGAACGGAATGTTCGGAGCATGGTGCAACGACGAGGAGCAAATTCAAGTAACAAATAAATTGAGGAATTGAAAAATTGAGAAACAATCAAAATATTGGAAAAAGTTAAAAAGTGGCTTTTGAATAATTCAAAAAATCACTCAATCAAATTCGATGGTTTTCAATTGATGGGATAAATGGAAAATTGTCGGTGCCTCGCTGTTGGGAGACTTTCGGAAGAATTTGATTGCGTCCAATAAGGCCGTGGAATACTTGAAGGTATTCGGCCAAATGGTCGAAATGAAGAAAGCTAATGATAAAGTTGGAGGTTGCCGAAGAAAATGTCGAAAGAAATGAGGAGGAGAGCGAAGATGGGAGTGGAAATAAGAAAAGAAAGAATGGAAGAAAGAAAAGTGATTCTCGTTGGGACGTCGATTCACGTCTACAGAGATTTCTCATGGCTCCAAGTGCCAGCTACGAACAGGGGAAGATAAAGGCACCGCGGATCATTTAGTGAATTAACAATTATAATACGCGATTAGGATTCCTCGTCGTTAGCATAAGAGAAGAGGAAGGCACGTCACTTTGCGACAGTAGTGAAAAGTTTGAGTGTCCAAAGTACCAGAGGGTGGAATTAATTCCGCAGAGCATTTCCGCGAATACGGACAATTGCAAGTTATTCTCATCTTCGATGATTTCAGGTAAGAAAAACTATTCCTGAAGTTTCTGCATACTCAGCCCCCCTCCTTACCAGCTTTTAAACCATTCAAGTCAATTCGTATTCACCATAAACTCCTGCCATATAGTTTCACAGATATTAGCATGCTCGCTGAAAATTTTTACACCGCGACTAATAACTGCAGTCTGCATTTACATAAAATGACGGCCAAATCCACGTGAATGTCAAAGTTCCTGTTTATTTCCGCTGGTTCTTGATTCTTCGGTTGAAAAGGTGACGACGAGGGTCTGTTGGATTCTAATTAAGATGATCTAGCAGTCAAGTGAGTGCGATATAGACAACCAAAAAGTAGATACACGGTATTTTCTCAGACATTCTTCGTGTTTTGAGACAAATAAAAGTTACACCTTCTCTGGAGAAATGAGAACAACGTGTAACTAATATTTTTCTTCAAATATTGAGTCTCGCGAAGCAAACCGTGTAGGGGGATTTTTACCGACCGAGCAGGTAATAGATCGCGAAAATAAAAGGGAAAAACCAACTTCATCTGATGCATGAGCTCGGGATTGCTTTACCAACGACTGTTTTCAAGCGGCTGTTATTTTAGCCGATCCTATGGAATCTGTGATTCGACATCGAGCTATTTATTTTATTTATATTTCATTAAATTACCGACTCGATTAAACGAACGCGAGATTCAGTGGACCATTTTCAGTTGGTGGTGGAATTATGAGACGGAAAACCCTCGAGGTTTTGGGTCATTAACGTCTGTTGGAATTTCAATGAGATTTTCCAACAGTTTATCTACAATGAACAGTGTACCATCGACGAATTGTAAAGAATGTTTCTGTAACAGCTGTCGGCAAGGTTAAAACCAATGAATAAGTTTCTGTCTCCCCGACATGTTCAATTGGATCGAGGAGTGTTCATTGAGTTGCGACACTCCTCCCCCTCCCGCGCCATGATCTCGAGCATGATGATTTTTTTTCTGATCATAAATCTCTGAGAAATCGTTTGGTGGTGTATGGTATCATGGCCAAATCTTTGAAGATCGACAATTTTTTCACAAACCAAATTCCGAAAATTACTTAGAAAAAGCTCAAAATTCATTTTTTTGAAAGAATCATGCGCTACCAAACGATTCTACCGAGCGATCAGCAGTTAAAAATAAAATTTTAAAAATATGCAGAGAAGTGAAGCTGCTCCGTGGTGGTCTCAATACTTTATTCGAAAAAAACGTAACAAATCTACGCTCCCAACTGCGGGGTCATTGCGTTCCAGTTCCACCGTTGCCGACCGATCATTCGGCTGCAAGAACTACTTATTGAACATTATGACAAAAATTTTTCTCCAATCGGTAAAAAATCAACGAAAAAATTCATTAAAAAAAAACTTGTGTCTCCTGAAATAAGAAAAATCTTGATCACTCGGATTTTCCAGAGTTATCGACCTCTCGAGAAAA
Source organism: Diadegma fenestrale (assembly GCA_037043255.1). Taxonomy (NCBI): domain Eukaryota; kingdom Metazoa; phylum Arthropoda; class Insecta; order Hymenoptera; family Ichneumonidae; genus Diadegma; species Diadegma fenestrale. The sequence continues at coordinate 21,242,165 of CM073309.1, read as the reverse complement.
TGCTGATCGACCAGTGTCTCCCTCTGGGAAACTCGTGAAGAATCCTTCAGCAATCCCTTCCAAAAACACGATCCGTACCGACCTCGAAGCTCCAACCGTACGATATACGAACGCTCTTATATACGGCTGGATTGCCCGTAGGCACTTCAGTCTTTGCCTGCCTTTGCTCGGCGCATTAATGCAACGATTCGACTGGGAGTGAGCATGGAGTGCGAGGACTATCCGCGAGGTTCACACTGTTTTAAATACTGAACGAACGGCATAAACATCAAGGAAGCAATAATACCAAGAAAACAAAAATTCAAATGAAGGATAACGAATCCAAAATAAAATCTATCAAAAATTCTTAAAAATAAAAATAAAATACTCAAGCAACAAAAAATAGTGTCTTATCATATAAAAAAACAAAAAAACGAATAGAAACTAACTGCAGTCGAGATGAAAATAGTTGAAACTAGAAAAAGCTTCTTCCCCTTAATTAACTCGTAATTAAGCAAATTAATCACTAAACTCAGCAATAAAAACGCAAAAATTCGTAACAATAACAAGGAAATGAAATAGCTGCAGAGCGCCATAAATAGGGAAGAACAACACAATGCATTTTTCATCGAATGACAATTAAAAGTGACAATTAGGATAAATCGTAACTTCTGGTCGTTTCGAAACGTTCGCGATTTTTTCCTAAACAGTGCGACAGTTTCAAATATCGAAAAAAGTTCGAACGTGATTTTTTAACTATTATCAGTGCGTTGCACCCGAGGGTGGCGGGAAACCTATGCGGCTATACTTCTCTGGATATTTAAAGCATTAGGTGAGTATAATTGCCTGCGTCCATGCTCTTAATCGCTTGCGATTAGTTGCACGTAATTGTTCGACTATTTATTATTCACCTATCGTTTCTCCGAGCCAACGAAGCGTCTTTCGCGCGGTTTTGTCATGGAATAGGTCGGTCGTACCACGTATGATTCAGGGGCCAAAACCTCCTCGTGTCATATTAGCAAACTGAACAAATAAATAATTCCTCGTACTTGATCCTGACGTTAAATTTTTTGTTTGTTTTTTTTTCGGTTCAATTTGCGAGCACTGCGACTTTCTATGAACGAAAACGTGAAATGAATTTCGGGACTTTTCATTCGGAAATTTTTACACGAGTTTGATGAAATCGGTAAAAAAAAAAAATTTAGATGAATTAGTAAACTTTGAAGTGAAGAACGGATCGATCTACGATCTTGGGATTGCTTTCTGGTACATCGAGACGCACAAATTTTAGAAGGGATGTAAAATATTTTTATTTATGTCCAGCAAGTTTATTAATTGAATTCGAAATTTTTCTAACGTGTGGCAAAATTTTTTTATAATGAACTCATTCCATTTAATTGTGTGGTACGGAACGAGCGAATGAATTTGTACAATGGCAAAGAATGGGAGAGACGAAACGATACAAACTGAAATATTAATCAGCCGGAGCATTAAGTATCGTTTCACACTCTGGAATTTTATGACTCTGAAGTTTGGATCGTTGGAATGCAACGCAATTCGTTTTTTATCCTTAGCAAAAATAATTATTCAAGCGCAGAATGGAATTACGACGATGAAACGATCGATTTTTGCCACCCCAAAAGCATATTGGCTTGAAAATTTGGGATGACATTGAAAATTGAACGAATTATCAATGAATTCAAATATTTTTCGTTGCATTCCAACGTTGCAAACTTCAGCATCATTGGAATTTTCATCTACACGTTTGTATATTAATTGCAATTCATGTGAAAATTGGAATAACATGGCAGCTTTGCAGTTCGTTTTGATTCTTTCTCGGGCCACAGCAATCTTTTAATTGCAACTTTGACAAGAATTCCAAAACATTTAATTAAGTTCATGATTTTTATTCTGATTACGATCAGAATTTCCACATGTGCGTCCTCAAAATTATTTTATAATTTGGAATAATGAAAAGAACCTTTATGGTGATTTTTTTGAATTTTGGACAAATATTTTGTTATGGACTTCCGGTTCGTTTCAGTCAAACCGTAATTTACGATTTATATGAATTTGAATTTCAAAAACTCGTGGACCAAGAATTTTCTATCAAAATTTCAACAGTTCGTGAATTTCGATCGCAAATTTTAGCGCAGCTAATTTTTTCCTGTTCAATCATAAAAAAAAAAAACGTTGTCAAGCCAAAGATTATTTTCCTAATCGATCAATTTTCATGACATTAAAGTTTGCATCGTTGGAATGCAACGAAATTATTTTTTTCTGCGGCGAAACTCATTATTAAAATACGGAATGTAATCACGAGGTTAAAACGATCGATTTTTGCGACCCAAAAAGTATATGGGCTCGGAAAATTTAGATAATTTTGAAAATTAAACAAATTATGGATGAAACGAAATATTTTTCGTTGGATTCCAGCGTTGCGAACTTCAGCTTCATCAATTTTCTGAATTTCCCGTATTTCTCAACCTTACATCAAATTTTGGCAACAAGGCAGCGTCATGATCGATTAGATAGGAAAAATCCATCGCATACTTTCAATCGAAATCAATTGACAATCGGAAAATCAATGACAGAGCTCCAACCTGAAGTGGCACAGAAAAAAAATGCCCAAATGTTATTCGAACCGGATTAGAATATTTTTCTATCCCCCAGTAAATCAAGAAAACCCAATCAATTATGTATTTAACGATGTAAAAGAAAAGTATAGTCGTTTTCTGTAAGCGGAGAGCTGGGCCACAAGCTGCATCGCGAACCGGTCGATTAGTCTACGACGAAGGAAAGTCGCTTAGGAAATTTGCGTTCATCAATATCTCGTTTCGATTTTTTGTTATTTTATTCATGTTTTTTGTTGTTTTTAATAAAAATTTGACGTGTTACGATAACACCTGGATAATATTTGTGCCGAGCGATAAATTGACCACGCTAGGATGATTACAGCGCTCGTTACGACGGCTCGTGGCTACTCGGTTAAAAGTGAATGGGGAACGAGCTCATTCACAAGATTTTCTTCCGAGTGCGGCTCTCTCGAGGTCTTTGTTCGGTCCTACGTGTGTATACACGCGCGCGCGCACACACACACACACAAAAATAAGTATTTAAGTGTGTATAAACACACATTGCAAACAGTTGCTACGGCAACTTTTCCGTTTCTGCTACCTACATGCTCAACAACTTGCGAGACGTCTCTCACCGGGTTTCAGCATCCACGCATATCAGATTAATAGATATAAGCGTGGTGTGTAGCATTAAAAGATATACGCGTGATCAGAGGGCTCCAATGTGTACTATTATGTCGATTTAATCGATAAACACCAAATTAAATTTCTTGCTTGGGATACGTAATTGGAATTGGATGAATTTCCGATACCGCACACCGCATTCGATTTCGTCACTTTGTTTTCCTCATACGATCCACCAACCGCACATAATGCATTTTCGAAATCAAGATTCTTCGATACCCTTTGGAGATAATTTAAACATGTTAGCTAATCCGTTTTGACTGTGTGTTGAAGAAAATTTTACATGGGCACGCGGCAGGTCATGATGCTAGAGTTTGCAACGTTGGAATGCAACGAAAAATATTTGAATTTGTTGATCATTCGTTCCATTTTCAACGTCGGCCCAAATTTTCGTTAAATCATTATTTTTGCTGAGGATAAAAAACGAATTTCGTTGCATTCCAACGATGCAATGATGCTGAAGTTTGCAACGTTGGAATGCAACGAAAAATATTTGAAATTATTGATGATTCGTTCAATTTTCAACGTCATCTCAAATTTTCGAGCCAATATGCTTTTGGGGTGGCAAAAATCGATCGTTTTATCATCTTAATTACATTCTGCGCTTGAATAATTATTTTTGCTAAGGACAAAAAACGAATTTCGTTGCATTCCAACGATGCAAACTTCAGAGTCATGGCAGGTCCCCATATGACCGTGAAGTTTGCATCGTTGGAATGCAAAGAAATTCGTTTTAATCTTTGACAAAAATAATTATTGGAATGCAGAATGTAATTACGATGACAAAATGATCGATTTTTGCCACCCGAAAAGCATATCGGTTCGAAAAATGTTGGATGACATTGAAAATTGAACGAAAAAAAACATTTTGCAGATTAAAATTGTTTTTATATTGCTGAATATATCGAAAATTTATCATTTTGGAGTTTGGCCAAGTTTGCCCAATCAGGATTCATTGAGGACCAAGTCAGGATAATGGGAAGTTGATTATTTTTGAAGTTTAGCCAAGTTTGCCTCATCAGACCTCATTCAGGACCAAAAAAGGCTCAACGCAGGAGCAGAGAATCGCTTCTCATCAGTATCTCTCGGAAATTAAAACAAAAAGCCTGTGAATATTCTCCATCCTCCGTATCCTGGGATTCGTTGAAACGCACCGAGTCTGCGAGAGCCAGAAACCTACGCAATTTCATTGAAGTAGCAATTAAAACGCATTCAGACATCCGCGATCTCACAAATCAGCTGCAACTCTCTTCCCTTTATTTATCTTTTTTCTCATAGGTAAATATCTTTCGAGACACTTTCAAGTCGTCATTCTATTTACAATCGAGAAGACGCGCCGTACTATCTTTGTAGCATTTGCGAAATGTGAGAAATCACTCTCGGTTTCTCTGTATTTATGGCCGACAATTATTTTCCTTTAGGCTCAGGAATTTTTTCATTGGAATTTCTACGCATCCGCATTTTCCTTACGATTCCTTGTAGAAACTGCGACTACGATAGTGACTAATAGTGATAGGAAATGGGAGTCACTTATCTAAGTTCTCATTGTGCCTTATCAAAACAAAATTGTCAGTGATAAATTTGGATTTTTCGATAAATTCCAACTAATCTTCAGGATTATCTGAAGCAGGTTTAACACTCGGTCAATAATAGAATTGCGTATCACTTTATTGATTACGTTCGATCATGCTACAATCTTCGTGATTCCCGATTGACGGCGCAGTCTCTTTTGAAAAAGGGTTTTTGACGCTTTTTTCAGAAGTTGGCACATATCTCATTCATTAGTTCGAGAAAAAATTGTCGAAATTTCATGATTCTGAAGTTTGCATCGTTGGAATGCAACGAAATGCTTTTTTATATAAAATGATCGATTTTTGCCACCCGAAAACATATCGGCTCGAAAAATTTGGATGACATTGAAAATTGAAAGAATCGACAATAAAATAAAATATTTTTCGTTGCATTCCAACGTTGCAAACTTCAGCATCATAAAATTTCGGTCCATCGACGTCTCGTTTGTTGAAATATGAGAGATTTTTTTTTTCAATTAATTTCCGATATTCTTGGTCGAGTTTTTCGAAATTTCGAGTTTACGATTCGAGAGGGCTCCGGGAGAAATTCGAGTGACAATTTTTGGTGAACAAACTCCAACTATTCGAGTCTAGTTTAATGCATGCAGATATCTAACATCGTGGGTCTTCGCTTCCTATCTAATAACTGGCTTAAACTGTCAAGCTAGAAATCCGTCGACGAACAAAACCTCCTGAAGATTATTCAAGTAATTTGATTAAGGAGACAACTCGTCTGCCGATGCTCGGGTTAACGCGATTCAAAACGCTGTCGGATCTTCTAGTAACATGGTGTTTCCCATTCTTTTGACATTTCCATAAAATATTGTCCCTCCCCCAAATTTTCACGCCGGCTTTTCAAACATTTATACACCCCCCAATGTTAATTTCAAAAATTTTGATTCTTCATTACAAATTTCCGAGCCTTGCAAAGTTCCCGAATAATTCTGTTCACACAAATTCCGCAAAAATGCTAAATGGAATGACTCTGAAGTTTGCATCGTTGGAATGCAACGAAATTCTTTTTTATATTTGGCAAAAATAATTATTTGAGTGGGGAATGTAATTACGATGTTAATGATCGATTTTCGAAAATTGAACGAATCAACGATAAAATGAAATATTTTTCGTTGCATTCCTTGAGGATCTGCCTTGATAAAAGCAATCGAAAGCAAATTCTGCAATCTAAGCCATAATTACTCAATAAATTGTGGTGAATCAGAAAAAAACGAATTCGACTATAAAATAATTTCTCGACTGATTGTTTTAATACGCCAAAAATAATTTTGAGATAGCCAAGCAAGAAATTCATTCCTGTCGCGAAAATTTCTTCAACGTCTATCACAGGCTCCAACTATTGATGGAAGAAACTGCGACAGGAGCAGCAAGACGTGCCCTATTTTTAATTCCATTGCCATGGTTACGCAATGAAAAGTATAATTCCGGCAGTCGAGTATAATCCTTAAAAAACAAGTTTTGTCACGTAGACCGCAAAAATTAACATTTGCTGAGGTCTCGAGTGTCCATATATTAATTTCCCCCAATGGCACGTGAGGATCACAAATGACAGTCCGAATGAAATGAAGCAAAAAAAAAAAAAACTCCGATTGGTTTATGAATAAATACATTAATTACGCGACAAGCTGAGCCAATCGTCTAAAAACCGAGCGATCTTCATAATGAATTCCTGCAATCGCTGAATTTCATTTTGTCACACTAATTATTTATAAACGTAGCTCCATAAAAAAAAAAAAACCAAACAAAAAATACGATTCTGAATGCTCCGCATTATGCGATGTTCGCGTCTGCAGCTCGCGATTTACGAGCGGCTCATTCAATTTATTCTCGCACCATCAATCCTGTGTTTAACGAGTTATATGCATGATTGATTTCAGGAATAATCCAAGCATTATGTCGGTTTTACTGGAAGCGAGGCCTTACAGGCCTTTCAAGTCATCCGAGGAGTACTTGATAGCGATGAAGGAGGATCTCGCCGAATGGCTCAACGCACTTTATCCCGAGTTACGGATGAGCCTCGACAATTTCATGGACAGACTTGACACTGGCGTTGCACTCTGTAAAGTGAGTACCTCTGGGCTTATCAATACAGCTGCTGATGAATATTTCTCATGAAATTAACATGTCTAGCGTAACGCTATAAAAAATACCATAACACCATAAAAACACCATAAAACCCCATAAACCCCCATAGAAACACCATGAAACCCCATAAACCCCCATAAAAACACCATGAAAATTTTGAAAACCATGATAAATTTGAAAATTAATGACGTAATTACTCGGATATTTTCTACAAAGTCTCCTCCGATTTTGCCACGTTCCAAAATACAAAAATGAGAGCACGACGGAAAAAAAGTCAACGACTTCCTGTGCACGAAGGAAAAACAATATCTTGACAGATTAATATTCAAACCGCATTCGTCAAAGATTCCCGTTTCAACGGTAAAACCAACGACAATGAGCTACCGATAGATCGCTCTGGAGAATTAAAGACCGCGCGCGCGATAGCTCTTTCGTGATAGAATCACGAGCATGTACAGAAATGTCGAGAAAATGTAACGAAGAAAGGAAACAATGGCGTTTGGTCTCGTGACTCATTATTATAGTGATTTTGGACAAAAGTCCAAGACAATCCGCGAGGCGTTGCACCGTGTGATGAACGCGCGCGTGCTCGTTAGGAAAGGGACAAGAATAAGTCGAGGAGTGAAGAGAGGATATGCGCGCGTATGACGTCCAGCGGAAACTCGTCGAGTTACGTGACTCTAATATAAAATTCGTGCTTTCAGGCAAGAATAAACTGACGACGAGGAATAGTTTGAAAATTAAGGATTATCCACACAGAAATATGAAAATCTACGAAAATTATGAAGGAAAAAGCGAATTAGCATTGAAATCATCGATGGAAATGCAAAATGAAAGGAATTGCACATCCTTCAGATCCACGTGCTCAGTATGACGTGGAAAACGTAGGAATAACAATGCTTTTTGTTCATTTTTCCACCGCGACACCCACGCTTTCGCGAAAAAATAAAAGTAACGAAAAAAAGTTCCGAATAAGGTATAAATTGTCAGATACGTTGTTTATTGGTCGTATCGTAATATTTGAGCTCGAGGCCAACGAGCGAAAGAGACAGCAATGTGGACTCCAAAGACTTTCACTGATCTACGAGAGGATCGAGGGACGCGTGCGTCGTGAGCCATGTTACTTACTGCACGAGGCTTCCCTGATGCCTCCTATGCACGCGGTTGCACATTGTACAAAACTCTCGCTAAGTTTCCACCACCGGACCCACTCAACCAGACTCTTTTACTCTCACAGCAATATCGTTTCCCCGTAGAGTCATCGTGATTGCAACTATACCAGAGAGGTCCGTAAGGACTCATAGTCACGGTGATCGTGGAACGCCTTAATCCATCTTTATTATTATTACTCCGATACCATCTTTTGTACCCTTTATAGTTGCATCGTTTCTATATACACGAGACCTTTCACGTTAATCCCACCAGAATTTTATTCCCAAAAATCCTCGATTCCTAATCACGATATTCACAAATTACTCAATTTTTCCTTTTTACTGCTGAATTTTGACGGATAAATTCCCATCGAATCGCTGACCAGATATTCCCAACTTTCTGTCCTGGAACTTGAAAAACTCACTGGCAGCAAAAAAATGCAAATCAACGCGAAAAAACTCGAATAACCAGCTCGAAAATTATTCGAGAACGAAAAGAATAATTTTAAAAAAAGTGACAGCTTTTTTTTTATGGATTTATGAAGAAAAAAAATGTCAAATTTCGTCTATTTCACGTTTTGATGAGCATTTTTTTTTCTCATTTATGGGGAATACTCGGAATTGTATTTCTCATCGTGGGGTCAACCACGAAGACCGCTAGTGAAATATTAAGTTCAAAACTGTAAATCACTCGGTTTCTGTGTGTCCCATTACGAAAAGAATTTAACGTATTCTTTACGTTTCAAATCACTGTAAATGATGATTTTAGCTGTAAAAATCTCAATGTCCAACGCAATAAAATTATATCACAGCAATTAAAATAAAAAAATAAAAAAATCTTGAATTCCCCTAATAACGTATCCGGAATACACAGAAAAATAAATCACTCGCCATGGGAATTGCTTATAGTCAAAATTGTAAAAAAACTTCGAGAGGTTTACAAGAAAAATTGTGAATAAACGAAATAAAATCATTTTCTACGACTTTCTAGGTAGTAAAATAGAAATTTGTCATTTTTATTCTTGATTGAACGAGAAAATTTCAAATTTTCGTTTTTTTTTTCGTGTAAGAATTTTGGTAACAGGTTTTTTGTCGTTCATTCGTCGTCATACATTTTAGAAAGGTGTGAATTTCTGGGATACCATGAATAAAGATAAATCGAACGTCCTTGCGTCTCGTAAAAGTTAATTAATGATTAAACTCTTGAGACGTGAAGACGTTGAGCAAATAGAATTTTTCTCGCTTTCGAAGGAGAGAATTTTGGCCTTCAAGGGATGATGAACGTCACAGAAACGTTTGGGATTTAAAATCGTTGGATTTCGTGCACTGAAAATGTCGCGAAAGGTTGATTAGTCACAAGGAAATGAATTTCGAAGAACGAACGGAATAACTTGTGGCCAAGGGTCAAAGGATAACGTTAAGACGATGGTCCAAATCTCACGAGCGATAAGGATCCAGTCGCGACTCGGACTGGTACGAATGCCTTTTGTATAATATATAGAGTGCAGTGAATATAACTATATAGTGCACTTTGCCTAATAGCTTATAGCTCGTGTATCCCAGACTTGGGACATCGATCGAACGGCCTACATTCTCCTAAGTCTCTCCTCGACTTGGAGTAACGACAAAAAAAAATTGTTGTGCTAGGTAACGAGTCTGTGTCACGCGCGAAAAAACAGCGAAAAATAAAAAGCAAAGATCGCGTTTTTTGTTGTTGTTGTTGTTGCATAAAACGTTGTCGTTTCTGGAGTTTGCAATATTTGATGAAAAAATGAAATTAACCTCGTGACATTATTCATTAAAAATACAACACGGCGGATTTCGTCTCGCGATATGCAAAATATCGTTTCGTAATTCTTGGAAGAAAAAAAAATCGATCTCGCGACGTTTAAAAGTTTATTTCAAATTAGTATGAAAAATATACTGACTAAAAAAAAAATGAGGCCTCGTATTTTTGAAAAATCGTTGCGAAATCGTGGGAAAAATTGAAATTCTATTCGCAATCGAATAAATCAACGTTGAAAGATCGTGAAACTCTTTTTCATTTTATATTTTATTTTATTTCATTTTTTTTTATCTTTCTCTTTCTAATTCCCATTTCCTTTGGCTGATCGCTCGTCCGACCAGTCACAAATCAAATTTATATGTACTCTCGTCCTGCGCAGCATATAACTCAATATTTGATAGTGAAGGGGTCAAAGATCTTCTTCAACGAAACTGCATCGCGGGCTACCGCTTAAGTGGCTGCGTGGGAGCGATCTATCGAAAGCGAGGAGTGTCGACACGTTCATATATATATATTACGAGACTTGTGAGGACTGTTGATAACTCTGACAGCCGCTTACTTTCAATAATTTTGGATTATGAATGGAATTTCTTCGACAGCGGCTCGAAAATTCCTCGATCCTTCGAGCGTTGGGTCAGAGAATTTTTCATCGCGTCGTAACTCGGGCGCGGTGTGTGCGAACCAAACAATTTTTATAGAGCACGATAAATAGGCGATTGAATAATGAATAATCAAGCAAATATTTCAATCTTGGCTTTCACCATGTCCATTTTGCATATTTTTCCATAAGATCGAGGAAAATTCAACTTTCCTTCTGTTTCGACCGCTTTGAAATTATTTCGGAATAACTCGACGTGTAATCCAGAACTTTCCATGCCATCCATTTCCACACAAACTTCCTCTCTACTTTCGGCAGTTTCCAATACCTTCCGTTTACATTTAGTGGGAGGATAGTTTCGTTAATATATTATCTCGAAAGAATCCAAAAACACTTAACATCGATTTCAAAAATTCTAAAAACCAACCGCCCACTCCGTAAAACGGAAGAAAGTTTTTTCCTAGAGTCTCGATTTTCTTCGATGTTTTCCAATCGTTGGCCAACGCCTATGGGCATTCGTGAAGCAGGAAAAAAGAAGAAATCCTCAAAAAATTGCGAAAAACGTATGAACTTTATGACTGTGAAGTTTGCATCGTTGGAATGCAACGAAATTCGTTTTTTATCCTTAGCAAAAATAATTATTCAAGCGCAGAATGGAATTACGATGATAAAATGATCGATTTTCGCCACCCAGAAAGCTTGGCTTGAAAATTTCGGATGACGTTGAAAATTGAACGAATCATCAATAAATTGAAATATTTTTCGTTGCCTTCCAACGTTGCAAACTTCAGCATCATTGAACTTTTGATTATAATTTCCAACAAGAATAAAGTCAAGAAATTGGCATTGGAAATTTGAAATTGACAGAAAATTTAAAACGCATGGGGAAATTTGATTTTTCTTGAAAAATTTCCATTCTGCATTGTAAAAATTGCTCGAAATTCACGGTCAGCCCTCGATTGGGTTTTGTAGTGATAATTTTTCGATTTTTATTCTCTTCCCATGAGCTCTACAGCTTTTTCCATCGATGGCATTGCCAAGAGACCGAACGATCGATATTCCGTGCAATTCAAAATGTAAATGACACTTTTCTACGTTGTAACAAACCCTCAGCCCAGTACAGACCGTCGGACTGTAAAAAGTACAAAACTGTATAAAATTTCAGCCCTTAGTACAAATTACTCCTGCCCCGTGAACTGCTTGCGAACGTTTTCAACTAAATTACGCTGCAAACTGTAAAAATCGGAAAAAAAACAGCAAATTTCACTGTTTCTTTTTTTAACTTTTTAAATTTTCTAAATTTCTTCGAGTAATGATCGCAATTTGAAATTATTTCCGTTGCACGATGGCCTGAACTGTTGCTCGATAAAATTCCATAAATTCGACGACTTTAAAGGCGTGATAAAAACGAGAGTTCGTTTGCAGAAAGTGTTTTGAGCGTCTACTCGTGTTTCCAGGGATGATTAATCGTCTAATAATTCATTGTTTAATGAGCTCGAGCCCAATGTGTGTTGACGCGTATGTTTAAGGCGATGTTTATGGGAATATATGGGAAAATGCATTGGAGTACATTATTCACCGAAATGTGAGTATTGGGATGGTGGTGCGTACATGGAATGTTTGTCTGGGAGTGCGGAATACTTGGACAAAAGTTGATATGTAGGTGTATCGGAGTTAGCTGTGATGTATAGATGTATTTGAATGAATATATAGAGTTTATGCGGCTTTAGAGCGTTGTGTCGCCGATCTGGCGAGGTTGTGATAGCTCGCCAACTCGGAGAAAGTCAACGGCCCCCTATGTCTCTCCTGCAGCATGTATAAGCCATATATCCACATGCATAAACTTGACACACCTATACATATTCATCACACGGTAGTTATAAAGTTGCATGTATCCTAGTCGAATGTGGGTGTACTATAGAGGCGCACGTGGCTCGTCGTGGGACCCCGGGAGTCTCGGGACGAGCGCGCCGCATTGCCTGCGAGTTCGCGAGAGCAGCTCGTTTCTATTATTTCTTTTTTCTCTCTTTTTTCTCTTTTTTCTCCTTTGCCATTTACGTTTCTCTTTCCTTTTCCACATATTTGCTTATTCCGTTGCTTTTCATGCGCTCCGCTCCAATTGTCTCAACGAGATCCAGCCTCCTTGACAAACAACAAGCGGCACACAGCGAACTCGCGAGAATCGAGTGGATTTTTTTTGCTGAATTTAGTATTTTTGGGATATTTTACGAATCGAGAAAAATTTCACCAGTCCAAAACGCTTTTCTTATCTCCTTCGGAAATTCAAAAAACTTTTACGTAAAATCGGAGAATAATTCCAATGGGAAGTTAATCGAAATGCCGTTTCCCAAAAAACGGTTTAATGCAATTTTTTGTCGTCTTTTTCCATTTTTATTAATTTTTTAGATTTCTCTATGAAAATTCTCGCTTGGTCGAACGAAAAATAACTTTTTTTGTCGTCTTTTTCCATTTTTATTAATTTCTTAGATTTCTCAATGAAAATTCTCGCTTGGTCGAACGAAAAATTACTTTTTATGTCGTCTTTTTCCATTTTTATTAATTTCTTAGATTTCTCAATGAAAATTCTCGATTGGTCGAACGAAAAATTACTTTTTTGTCGTCTTTTTCCATTTTTATTTATTTCTTGGGGTTCTCAATGGATATTCCTGCTTGATCGAACGAAAAATTACTTTATTCAGCGAGCAGAATGAATTTCTGATATTTTGTACGAGTTTGGACATTTTTTTGAACGTTTTTTACCGTTGAAAATGATTTTAATGAGCCAAGAAATATCGAGCACGAATTTTGGTAAATAATTCAATTGCGTGCCCATGAAAATTGATGAATCGATTGAGAAAATTTCGTTGACAACGAATTAGTGTAATTTTTTTCAATAAATAATTGGAATCAAGTTGGATCAACGTGGAGGGAATTTCAAACGGTTTCCTCGATATCCTGTAATTTTCGAAGTAATTGTTCAAGTATAATTGGTCGAGTGTGTGCGTAGATGTAAAGTAAAATGTAATTTACAGCGGATATCGCAAGCGTCAGTGGCGAGATATACGAAATGAGTGTCTATACAAGTTTTATATAGCCTCGCGCCGATGACGAGAGTGTCGAGAGACCTCGTCGAGGTCCGCGTACACATGCGGCGAGGTCGTCTTTACGATCTCGTAAACGAGTATTTGCAATTTGTTTCCGTCCGAGTGATTTACGGAAATGTAACTCTTCTCGTTATATGCGAATGCGTCTGATTGCGAGATGAGAGAAGCGCAAAACTACTCCGTCACTTGTTGTTTGGATCCTTATTTATCCGGAATAACGTTCAAGAAACGCATTGTACGTCAGCAGACAACACTTTCGACTCGCCCGCAACAAATCCTTTTTTCGCAAGCTCTTTATGGACTCGTGCGCGAAAGGGAAGTTGTTTTCTTTACTCGTTTCTTTCCTCTTCTCTCTCTTTCTCTTTCTGCCAAGTAAATTTGTTCCATGGGGTTTTGCTTGACGGAGGAGAGGACTCAAAGGCAAATATCCTTGGACCATGAGGATCGATGGCCTCGCGACGTGTTCTGTGTGCGATTTCCGAACACAAGAGCGCACCCGACAAGTGTCGAAGAAGGACAGAACTTAAGGTTCAAAAACATTCGCGAGAAAACATTGCTCTGGCTCCCAGAGTTTGGCCATGCCCTGCTGCTGCGGCTTCCCTCGTGGCCTTAAACGTCGGAAATGACAAATACCAGGCGCCTTCCAGCCGCCGACTATATAAGGCCAACGCCCGCTTCTTATTTATCAAAACAACTAACCAATCGTTCCTTCCAATTAAACTGGCAAACCGCGTGCGACACCTTATCGCATCAAAGATTCTCAAATCTTCGATATTTCACGTTGCCATTTTCATCCCCAGGACGAATCTTATCCAAAATTATGGATCTGAAGTTTGCATCGTTGGAATGCAACGGAATTCGTTTTTCATCTCTGAAAAAAATAATTATTCAGCTGGAAAATGTCATTACGATGATGAAATGATCGATTTTCGCCATCCGAAAAGCATATCGGCTTGAAAATTTTGGATGACATTGAAAATTGAACGAATCATCAACAAAATCAATGATGCTGAAGTTTGCAACGTTGGAATGCAACGAAAAATATTTGATTTCATTGATGATTCGTTCAATTTACAATGTCATCCAAATTGCATTCGAATAATTATTTTTGTCCAAGATAAAAACGAATTTCGTTGCATTCCAACGACGCAAACTTCAGAGTCATCAAAATCATTCCAATCATTCAAAAATTCATTCACAATAATTAAACAATCGAACTTTTCCATCAAATTTATCGAAGCTTTGCATGCGAACGAATAAATTATTCATCCCAATCGTGCCACCCACGTATCGATCTTGAAGCTCCAGCTCAAGGTACTCGAGCACAAAAGAATGGCTGACAAAGTTCGCGCAATATGTTGGTGCATTCATGTGAATCGTTTCTTTGATATCCATTACGAAAACAGAGCGCGCGCAATTTTTGCGTTCTCAAGTTCCATTCGTTTCGAAACGATAAGATCAATCACGTGTTTAAATTTCGCCAGTAATTCAAGAATTTTATAAACAATGGATAGAGAAATGAAAAATAAAATGAAAAGTTTCAATTCTCCAATGTTTTAAAAATATTTCCATCCGACTGTCGATGACAAGATTTCTGAAAGTCTGTTGAGTGTGTGGAATGAAAGTCACGTCGATTTTTCATCGACATCCAGCTGTGATTCGACATATTTTATGTTATTTCTTCGTCGAATCGTTATCAATATTAAACATTTCGTATAACAAATTCCAAGAGTTCGATAAACTCATTTTGAAAGTCGTCAAATAAAAAACTATGTCAGTTTTTTATTATCAACATTTTGCTGCGTTTTGTTTAAGAGTCCAAGTGTTTGGGGGGAAAAAAAATACTATCAAAATATCCGCAGGCACGTGGCTCAGCGTTTGCTTAACGAAGATTCGTGCTTGTCATCCGATGAAACTGGACACTTTATCCTTCGTCTTTTCGCTAAACCAACGTGACACATAGGCAGGAACTTAGAGACTCGTTCGTACACACAATTAAACGTAATTGATTCCATCTGCTTTTCTTTGTCGTGCGTATATTGCGTTTGCTCGAAATTGGAATTTATGGATCGAGTTCAATTTTATCATGACAACGAACAAAAGCCGAGCTCGTCGAGTGTCTTTTCGTTCGCTGCTATTTCCACCTAATTTATTCGCCCCAATCAAGAAACATTTTGTTTATTTTAATGCCGTCTAGCGACTACTTGATCCGAGAATGTCTGCAGCGCATTCCAGAGCCGATGCGTATGGTTTTTTTTAACCCTTCGTCGACAAACTGGGTCAATTTGACCCGGAGGATTCTCCAGCCCAGGCGATGGGACGAGAATCAACGAATTTTTTCCTGCGGATAAACATTGAGGAAAAAAAAATTATGAATATTTTATTTTTTACTCCTTCTCGGGGCCACTTTTTCCTTGTGACATTGAACTTTATTGCGACCTCGCGGAACTTCAGACGTCATAAAGTTTTCAATATCGTCGCATATTAATAAATTATTGGCTCTGAGATCCGCAAACTCGATCATTTTTGTGATTTGAGGAAAAAATAAATTGGCAAATGTCAAACGTCCGTTTCGGGCTCCATTTACAGGATTTTTGACAACTTTTTTTTCTTCTGCATGACAGTCCACGTTGCAAGGACATTGGGGAACATTTTTTTTTTACGAATCTTCACATGCAAAAGTTTCGTAACTAAAAAAAATCGATGGTTCGCACGTTACTGGTTTTAAAATGTGTTTTTTTTTTGTTTTTAATGCGCCTTGAAAAAATGCATTGACTATTGTGAATCGACAGATGTTCAGCCTTCGCGTTAAAGATCGATATTCGTGTCGAAAAGTGTCCCAATGGCTGGGCAAACTCTTGAGGAGAAATATATTCATTTATTATCGATATGAGTAACAATTTTTCATTCTACAACGCACAAGGACACAGCTGAATGACTCTGAAGTTTGCATCGTTGGAATGCGACGAAATTCGTTTTTATATTTGGCAAAAATAATGATTTAAATGGAGAATTTAATAACGATGATGAAATGATCGATTTTTGCCATCCGAAAAGCATATCGGCTCGAAAAATTTGGATGACATTGAAAATTGCATGAATCATCAACGAAATCAAATTTATTTCGTTGCATTCCAACGTTGCAAAGTTCGACATCTACAGCTGATTCGTATAATGAGCAGCTTCGCACTTCCGTGGACTTATCTACGTTGGTCGTGAATTATGGCAAGCCCATAGATGGAAATGGTTTCTTGTATTTTTCGAAATCCTTTCCTTTGCTCTTCGATAGCACGCGGTATCGCGATATGTGGGTTTAAACGAGGGCAAGGTCAAGGCAGATCGATGAATGTGTGGTATCCTCGAGGATACTGTTTTTGGAAGTTAGCCTTGACGATTCGCAAGGGTGACTCTCGTGGATATATATAAATACCCATTCCTTGCAACGTACAATGCATTTTGCTCCGGTGCAACTTTTTTCCGGTCTGCTCCGAATAAATGTTTACACACGTACGAGCAGGTGGCGATGTCGTTGATATTGCTTTTTATAGAATTCCTGCTCTATATCGATCGGAAAAATTTCCCATGAATGAACATTTTTATGATTTCCACGATTTTTTTTTTTTTTTGCCAAAAACGATCGTAAAAAAGGGCAATCGCGCATTTTCCGGGGCAGGCGACAAATTTTTTTTTTGCGCAAGGGCAACGACCGTCAATGAAAATCCGCGAGATTTCAGGGTCGAGGTCGATAATTGCGAATCTTTGAAAAAGGAAATTCTGCAGAAATTGTCAATAGGGAAGGAAAAAATATTTTTTTAATGGAAAACAAAAATGCGAGGCTCATTTTTAAGATTCCCACTGTTTTCCGGGACGTTCCGCATTCATTCTTTTCAATCCAACGACCTTTTTCGGGATTGAAACTCAAGAATTTCCGGGTTGGAGTTTTTTGTTGCATTTTTTAAAAAAGTTAGAGCAAAGAGTGCAGGCTCGGAGTATTCGTCGAAAAAGAGACTTTGTCGAGAATGCGAGCGAGTTGGTTCGTCGACCTCACGCTTTTCGTTAGTCTCGGCTACGGAAAATGCAGTAGAAGCGCGTGAAGGAGGAATAAAAACGGAAAAATATATTGTGCAGTTGACACGCGCATACAACAGAGCGAAGAACTTCCTTTCTGCTGTGTGTTTATGTTCGGTGTCCACATGAATATATATCTATACGTTACGGAAGAAAAAAAAAGATGAAAATGCACCCAGTCTAGGCTCAAATACTCGGCAGCTCGTCGCAGCTCCGCGTGTGACTTGGATACCTGATATATATACGATCTTTACGTATATATATATACAACGGAGTATAGTATACAGACACACATGTTTTTCTTTGGTCTCGCCTCGTCTGGCTTATGAATGGCCATAGAAAGAGAAAGACGCTCACGAGAACCGTCAAAGTTCGCTATCCTTTTCCCAGTTTCCAACCCTCCGCTTCTAAAAATAACGATAGAGCCCAACGCACCCGAATGCCCGTTAGGATTGTCTTTAAAAATTGTCGAAACGACGACCGAAATAGCGATAAGCCAATGGCAACAAAGTTTACCCACGTCGAGGGTGAAATTATGACTTTTGAGGCTTCTCAAAACTATCGAAACAGAGTCCAATTTCTTTTTGTATCTTAATGCGAAAGAAAAAGGAAACTTTGCGTTGGCTGCACGGAGAAAACGGATTCGTTTTGTTTAGTAAGAAATAAAATGTTTTGGGAAAATGTCCTATATGCAGGTTAAGAAGCAAAAGAATCGTAGCACCAATTGCAAAACAGCATAGTATTTTTTAACACTTACAATTTTTATTAGCATGAATTATAAACAGTTCTATATGAATAAGAAACAGTAATGCGCGCGATAATGAATTTCAGGTTTTTTTTCATGAACAATTTACTGTGTCAGACAAGAATTTAGTTATGAGTGAGAATATCTCAAATTTTAAACGTCGACATAGTAAAATTCTATTATCCCAATATGAATATATATCGAACATGTGTGAAATTTTATCACACGTATTGTTTTGTTTACCATGACCATTGCGATTTTCTTTAATTGCTATGGTAAATTGTAAAATCGGTTTTAATCTGATGATCACGTTTTACTATGCTGTTTAGAACGATTTGTCGCACTACCATTCGAGATTTTGCTGTAATTTCCGAACTGTCCTCAAAATACTATAATTTTCAACAATAAGTAACTGGATTTCTAGTATATTCCTTAATAATTTTCGACTTTGTTTTCTCTGTGTGGCTTTGGGGAACAAATCGACGGAATGTGGCTCGAATTTATGGAAATTCTGCTCACCGCGGTGAATCCTCCAGGCAGAGTTCAATTTTTAATTTTTGTCTTTTTTTTTGGATTCTCGTCGCAGGAGAATTTAGAGAGAAAAATAGAAAATTTCCGGTGCTTCGAGAATGAGAATCACTTGAGCAGGAGGCAAATCGCAGCTGGAGCAACGATCGAGAGTTGTGAGAGCGATCTTGAACCTTTCCGCGAAACAGTGACCCTCTTTGTTGGTTTGCTTCACCGTGGCCTTTGCTCGGATCTTCGAGATTATATCGTAGAGCAAAGACTCTTGATTTTGCGATTCATTCGGACTATCGCATGAAAACATTTTTTTTTTTGTCTGTAATAAAATGAGCAGTGACCTCTAAAAAAACAACAACAAAAAAAACGCTATGATCGGTTAATTAGCGAGATTCACTTTTCAGTAATTATCCACGATCATCATTCTCGTCATTGTCGCGTTAATTGGACTCTGGATCACGAGAGAGTCGGAAAATTATCGATACGCAGTGAAAAAACAATTTTTACAAGTTCATAATCGTTTTCCATAAATAGCTCAATTCAAAAATCAAAATTTCTCCAAAAATGTACATTTCCCACTGCAAAATCATCCAGATTCGTGAATTTTCATGAAAACCGAACGGCAATTCAAATTCTTATTCGTCAAAACTTTTGGCTCGAGTGCTGAATGATTTCTAAAGGAAAAATGTCGCGTCACATTCGATTTTTTTGATGCGACAGTGACGAAGAGTGTGTGCGTGAAAAAAATTGATAAATAAACGAAATACCGGCGTCACGTGCAGCCAGATGGACCGAAAAGCATGGGCCGAGTGTTTATCACGCACATTTTTTGGATAATAAATAATCCAGAAGTTTGAACTAACGTTCGTGGGGACTCCCACGCAAAAGTATAATAGCTGGATCGGCTGTACGTGCCTCGAGATGGAAATGAGGTGTTTGAGCACCTGAAAACTTGAGAAGAAAGAAAGAGTCCGAAAAAGGCATAGAAAATAAGAAAAAACGAGGCATCGGAACGAGTCAAAGGGAAAATTCCATAAATCGTCGTCATCGCACGTCGATGTAATTCGAATTTCTTACGAAATGATTCAGGAAAAAGCACCTGAGCCAACAATCAATGAATTCCTCGAAAAGTGCACGCGCGAGGAATGAAAAACAAAGTCATCTCGTAAATTCTTTCGCATGTGGAATGATCGTGCGAGATCTTGTCGAGTCTCGAGACAAATTCATTAATTTTCTCACTTTTTTATCTCGCCTTTGATCCACAGATATGCTAACTATTCTAATGACCGTTTGTTCAACGTGCAAGAAGGAAAGAGGGCATTTCGATTAAGTCGATTTGCGACGCGTTCTATCCCGGAGATATGATGATACTCGTGAGGGGTCAGAGGTCACTTAATGTGACATCCTGTCGTCGTATATGATTACCGGACCAACCAGCAACTATATTCTCTCTCTTATACCCGCATAAACGATACACCAAGTATATCAACTTCGAGACACCAATACACACGTGCACACAACTTTATACATATATATGTATAGCCAAGGTTCATTTTGGAGCCAATTTCTTCTATAAAAAGACTACATTGAGGACTTTTATCGATTTTGAGGCCGGTCCTCGAAATTTATTTCGCTTATTATATATTTCCAGGACGGGCCTCAAACGAGCCATGTATGCTGACTATCTGTTTTGAGGACATTACAGAAATGTAAGGAACTATGAGGACACGTCCTCAAAATTTAAATACGTCACTCGGAGCCTTTGAAGCCAAGCATAAATAAATGATATTGAGGACGTTCAATTTCATGTCGTAAAATTTGAAAGATAGTTGATGCATTTCTCAGATTTTTCTCTTGAACTAGGGATTTCTGTCATCGCGAAGTTCTTCGTTATCCACTGACCACAGTTTAAAATAACCAATGAGTGTTGTCTAGTGAAAACATGGTTATGATTTTTATATTACCGACAGCTATTAATCAATAAGGAAAAAAAAAATTCTTTTTAACGATAGACATTTTTAGAATGCAAAGTTCGCTTTTTGTGAAGAGAAATGAAGCTTTGGAGAAGGCGTTCCTAACAATTAGTTTGAAAACACAATCATGCAGCATCCATAAACCCCAAAGATCCTATTTCGCTTCGAAGGGAATATATTAAAATGGATTAATGCAGGATTCGTATAGTTTGGAAAGTAATTCTCGCAGTCGTAACGATTCAGTCAAGGATGCGATAATAGGCATCTGCATAATGCGGCTCGACGCTAAGTATAAAAAACAAACTTTAGCTCGAGACCTGCAGTACTCTTGTACATCATACGTTTAGTTTCAGGACACGATCATGTACCATCGACATCAACTGACAGGACGTGACTCGAAATCATCGGTTCAACATTTGTTTGTCTCGTGAAATATTTGCACTTTTTTTCATCGATTAATAAAGAAATTCCGAATCCCACTATTTCTGGGCGAAATTGGACATTGAAAATAATCTCCACTAAAACAAATCGTCCTTCGTCTATTTTTGGCTGAAACGAATAGCATTCAGTGTGGAACTATCATGTTGAATTGCCAATTTTCATTTTGGTCGTCACATTTGGTTGGCTGGACAAATTTTTGGTCTCATCGAGAAAGAAAACTCGTCCGTGGTCAAAAATAGGAGCAACGATTTTTATAATCCGGCCAGCCATCCTGTAGAAAAAAACAAAAATTCTCGTCAAAATGGAGAAATTTCTACGATGAAGAATGTATTTGCCATGTGTACTGACACTTCAAAACAACGCCTTCCAAACGATTAGTTTGGTAATACACATCCGTATGATTCAAGACCTTATACACTTTTGGAGTAACTACACTGAGAATTCAATTTTGTCAAAAAACGTCGATATTTTGTTGTATACAGCGAACTAAATATTTTGAGATAATTTCAAAATTTTCGTTATTTCGACAATGTTTTTCATTTGTAACAGAACTGTCAGCAAAATTTACGATTGGAAGGACAAAAATTCACTTTTCGATAAGATTTTCTAGAATGTTTTTTGCTGAAATGACAAAGTTTTCGTGATTTTCGAAAAAACGTTTAGTTGAACGTTTCCAACAAAATATCGATCTTCGTCAACAAAATTTTATTTTCAGTGTATATTGAGGACATATTTATGCGGCATTCGTATGTTGTAAGGACTTAATTTTGTACCCGTAACGATGGTTTCGGGGACGCAAAAATACAAAAAACGTTTAGTTCGAGGACACGATTATGCACCGTCCATCGACTTTCAGGCCCTCTTCCCTCCCATGACCCCAAAATCATTGTTTTATATATTTTTTTGCCCCGTGAAATATTGCACGTGCACTTGTCTTCAATGAAAACTAATTGATGAGAAATTGGTGTTGATCCTATTCAAATGTCGGCAGTATTTATTTTGCATCATACCAACAATGCACCAATTTTTTAATGAGAATTGTCTTGAACGTCAAAGTTCGTCGAATATTGGTGCAATACGAAAAATATTTTAACGCCGTTTGAATAAAATCAACATTTATTTTTTATCAATCGGTAGTCGTTAGAGAAAAGCGAACATACAATATTTCGCGAGGCAAACAATTTTTGAACCAATGATTTTGAGGTCACGTCCTGTAAATCGATGGATGGTGCAAAATCTTGTTCTCAAACTGAAGGTATGCTGTATTTTTGCGTCCTCGAAGCAATCGTTACGAAGGCGAACATCAGACCTCAAAGTATACGAATGCTGCATTAATATGTCCTCAATATAACTACTCCGAAAGCGAATTATAATGATCCTGAAGTTTCCATCGTTGCAAATAAACGAAATAGAATCTTTTTCAAAGTCAAAATGGCAATTTTTTTATTCCACCAAAAGTTTCAGACAAATGTTTTCCGTCATTTTTATGCTTCTCCAAAACTTTTCGTAAGTTTTTGGTAAATCTGCCTTTTTGACTTTGAAAAAATTTCTATTTCGTTTATTTGCAACGATGGAAACTCCAGGATCTTGAATTATACGTCCTTAAATTCTATAGATGCTGCATGATTGTACTCGCAAAGTATTGTTTTGGAGTGCGTTCTTCGGAGCGGCAGTGTCAGTTGTTAGTGCCAGATTGTAAAATCGTTGATCACTACATTTCACTCCCACTACATGTCACTACTTCTTTCACTACAGACGAATTTTATTTCTCGCTGAGAAAAAAAATTTTATTTCTCGCTGAGAAAAAAAATTCGTCTGTAGTGAAAAAGTGAGGAAGAAAATTCATTCGTATTAAAAAATGGGACCAACGATTTTACAATCTGGCACTTTTAATTGACACTGCTGCCGCTCCGAAGAACGCGTTGCAAAACATTACTTTGCGAGTACAATCATGCAGCATCTACAGAATTCAAGGACGTATAATTCGCTTTCGGGGCAGTGTCAATTGTAAGTGCCAGATTGTAAAATCGTTGGTCCCATTTTTCACTACATACGAATTTTCTTTCTCACTGAGAAAAAAAATTGGACGAACGATTGATCCGACCAACGGAGAAGAAAAATGGGACCAACGATTTTACAATCCGGCATTTACAGGTAACACTGCCGCTCCGAAGAACGCGTTCCAAAACATTACTTTGCGAGTACAATCATGCAGCATCTATAGAATTCAAGGACGCAGAATTCGCTTTTGGAGTAATTATATTGAGGACATATTAATGCAGCATTCGTATACTCTGAGGTCTGCTGTTCGCCTTCGTAACGATTGCTTCGGGGACGCGAAAATACACGATACCTTTAGTTTGAGGACACGATTATGCACTATCCATCGATTTACAGGACATGATCTCAAAATCATTGGTTCAAAAAATGTTTGCTTCGTAAAAAATTGTATGTTCGCTTTTCTCTAACGACTACCGATTGATAAAAAAAAAATGTTGATTTTATTCAAACAGCGTTAAAATATTTCGGTCATTCCACCAATATTTGACACATTTTGACGTTCAAAACGATTTTTCGTTAAAAAATTTGTCCATTGTTGGTAGGATGCAGAATAAATATTATCGACGTTTGAATAGGATCAACACCAATTTTTTATCAATTAGTTTTCATTGAAGACAAGTACACGTGCAATATTTCACGGGGCAGAAAATGTATGAAACGATGATTTCGGAGTCCTGGGAGGGAAGAGGGCCTGAAAGTCGATGGATGGTGCATAATCGTGTCCTCGAACTAAACGTTTTTTGTATTTTTGCGTCCCCGAAACCATCGTTACGGATACAAAATTGAGTCCTTACAACACACGAATGCCGTATAAATACGTCCTCAATATAGTTACTCCAAAAGCGAATAACGTCCTTGAATCATACGGTTGGATACAATCGAACTGATAGTTTGAAACGCGTTGTTTTGAAGTGTGAAGTTCTTCATCGTAGAAATTTCTTCATTTTTATGAAAAAAATTGTCTTTTTTTTCCACAGAATGGCCGGCCGAATCATAAAAATCGTTGCTCCCATTTCTCATCACAGACGAATTTTCTTCTTCAGTGAGAAAAAAACAATTCTGTGGTCAACGAGTTTTCTCGCTCGGTGAGAACAAAAATTCATCCAACCAACCAAAATGTGGCAATGAAAATGAAATTTGTGGATCCAAAAATGATAGTGTCCCAGTAAAAAACATTCATTTCCACCAGCAGATCGAGTTGCCGGAACACTCTAAACTCTCCTGAACGAACGCATTATTTCGTTATTATGTCGAAGTTTGCATCGTCGGAATGTAACGAAATTCTATTTTTTCTTCATCACTGCTAGTAAATATTTTTCAATATTTAGAACAGACAACGAAACGATCGTCTCTTGAGTCCCAAAAACTCAATTGACACGAAAACTAGCCATGATTTTCGAAATTCAATAAATAATAAGTAGAAACAATATTTTTCGTTGAATCTCAGCATTCGTATACTCTGAGGTCTGCTGTTCGCCTTCGTAACGATTGCTTCGGGGACGCGAAAATACACGATACCTTTAGTTTGAGGACACGATTATGCACTATCCATCGATTTACAGGACGTGACCTCAAAATCATTGGTTCAAAAATTGTTTGCCTCGCGAAATATTGGATGTTCGTTTTTCTCTAATGACTACCGATTGATAAAAAATAAATGTTGATTTTATTCAAACGGCGTTAAAATATTTTTTGTATTGCACCAATATTTCACGAACTTTGACGTTCAAAACGATTTTTCGTTAAAAAATTTGTCCATTGTTGGTAGGATGCAGAATAAATATTACCGACGTTTGAATAGCATCAACACCAATTTTTTATCAATTAGTTTTCATTGAAGACAAGTGCACGTGCAATATTTCACGGGGCAAAAAATGTATGAAACGATGATTTCGGAGTCCTGGGAGGGAAGAGGGCCTGAAAGTCGATGGATGGTGCATAATCGTGTCCTCGAACTAAACGTTTTTTGTATTTTTGCGTCCTCAAAACGATCGTTACGAATATAAAAATAGGTCCTCAAAATATACGAATGCCACGTTATGAGTCATCAATATATATTTTTCAAAGGCGAAAAACGTCGTTGAAACAAATGAACGCTGCATGATTGTTACACCAAATTAATCGTTTGGAACGCGTTGCTCTGAGCGTCCGTACAGATGAAAATCAAATTCTTTGTCGTTATGATAAAAAATCGACAGGATGGCTGGCCGGAGTATAAAAATCGCTACTCCAATTTTTCACTTCACAGCACATATATATACGAGCGCGGGCAAATCATACACCGCACCGAGATCCGATAGAATTTAGAGGTCGCTTTTATACGAAGCAATCAAAAATCCAAAAAGCGTCTCTGAATCACAAATTTGTCCAGCGATGGTCGGATTGGAAAAAAATATTAATAACGATGAAATGGAATAATTATAAATTTTTCATCAGATTTCTCTCAAGAAAAGTACACAACGTTCAACTTGCTTTTTGTATTTATAACATATATTCACGAAAAAAAACGTTATCGAGTGATCAGTGCGAGAACGGAGACCTCCTATTGTTTGAGAAATTCTGAGAATGTTGGTCTCCGAACTCATCGGTAAATCAATTTTTATAGAAAATATGTATTGCAACAATGTTTGCATTTCTCCGAATTTCCCAGCCGCCTAACGGGGGAAGACGAGATCGTCGGATTTTTTGGCAGTATCGACGCGGCTGTCACGGAGTGAACTTGAAAACTGTGACGATTATTTTATTTCGCAAAGTGTTGATAAAAATTTTACCATGTTCGGTTTGGTGATATTCACCGATGAAGTATTGCACGTTTGCTCAGTGAACGACATCTTCATTGTCGATGGAAAATGCGCAGTGCGTTACGGGAAGAAAAATAAATATGCTGCACGTGTCTTGGCTGTACACGGTAAGTAATGTGCGACAAAAAAGTACAGTACGTTATTTATATTAATATTCTTAAAATTGTGCAGCAAAACGAGATGTTTTGAAAAAAATGGTGAAAAATTTCGAGAACAGCGAAGATGCTTTGCTCTTAACTCTTGCCGTGTGTACGAATGATCACGACCAGTTCACATTTGACGAGATTGTAAACCAAAAATCGAAAAAACGAGGTAACAGAATTTCCGTAAAACGTAAAATATTCGATTTCTTTTTTACCCGTATCGAGCTCAGCTTTTATATTGAAGGATATAGAATTTTTATATGTAAAGAAACTCAATTTTCTGGATTTTTAGATGATCAATTATACATGGAAAAAGCGTTGATACCCTTATACGAAAGTTCCACTCGTAACACCCACGCTGATATTTTTTCAACCATCAACAATGATCGAGCTTTTTTCGGTGAGTGAACGAGACTAAATTAATTTTATTTACAAAAAAGTTGATTGGCGTCGATCCGCTACCGTGACTCTCGATAATTTCGTATGTTATTTAATACGAGTATTTTTGTCGATTTTTTTCAGACAAGGAATCACGATTCGTCAAAGTCTTCGTTACGTTCGACAAAAAAATAAATGCCGGCTCAGCGCTACCGGAAAATATAAACAATTGCTTGGCATCCGAAGCCGTCAACTCCGATGATAAACCGCATCACGACTCCGATGTTTCGATGAATCCGACAGCCTCGACAAACGGTAAGGACCACCGTTACAAAATATTTAAAAATTCCACGATTTGTTGAAAGTGCTTTATGAAATTCCATTATCAAAAATACGCAGATAATGGGAGTACTGTTGCGCTCATCGAAAAACCGTCCGATTGTGGAGAGGATCTCGCGACTATCCAGGTGTTGGCGATCGAAAATGATCCGTCTGTCCAGACAGCTTCGACAAACGGTAAGGACCAACGTTACAAAATATTTAAATGATGCTGAAGTTTGCAACGTTGGAATGCATCGAAATATATTCAATTTTATTGAAGATTCGTTCAATTTTCAATGTCATCCAAATTTTTCGAGCCGATATGCTTTTCGAAGGGCAAAAATCGATCATTTTATCATCGTAATTACATTCTGCATTTAAATAATTATTTTTGCCAGAGATAAAAATGAATTTCGTTGCATTCCACAATGCAAACTTCAGAGTCACATAAATTTAAGCTGCAGGGAAAAAACCGAGAAGTCTTTAAAAAAAATTGTGTTCCCCGGTGGTTTTTTGAATATTCTGTCAAAATTGATGATGCTGAAGTTTGCAACGTTGAAATGCATCGAAAAATATTGAATTTTATTGAAGATTCGTTCGATTTTCAATGTCATCCAAGTTTTTCGAGCCAATATGCTTTTCAAATGGCAAAAATCGATCATTTTATCATCGTAATTACATTCTGCATTTGAATAATTATTTTTGTCAGAGATAAAAATGAATTTCGTTGCATTCCAACGATGCAAACTTCAGAGTCACATAAATTTAAGCTGCAGAGAAAAAACCGAGAAGTCTTTAAAAAAAATTGTGTTCCCCGGTGGTTTTTTGAATATTCTGTCAAAATTGATGATGCTGAAGTTTGCAACGTTGAAATGCATCGAAAAATATTTAATTTTATTGAAGATTCGTTCAATTTTCAATGTCATCCAAATTTTTCGAGCCGATATGCTTTTCGAGTGGCAAAAATGGATCATTTTATCGTCGTAATTATTCAAATGCATTTGAATAATTATTTTTGTCAAAGATAAAAATGAATTTCGTTGCATTTCAATGATGCAAACTTCAGAGTCATAATATTTAAAAATTCCACGATTTGTTAAAAGTGCTTTATGACATTCCATTCTTAAAAATACGCAGATTATGCGAGTACTGTTGTGCTCGTCGAAAACCCGTCCGATTGTGGAAAGAATCTCGCGACTATCCAGGTGTTGGCGATCGAAAATGATCCGTCTGTCCAGACAGCTTCGACAAACGGTAAGGACCAACGTTACAAAATATTTAAATGATGCTGAAGTTTGCAACGTTGGAATGCATCGAAAAATATTCAATTTTATTGAAGATTCGTTCAATTTTCAATGTCATCCAAATTTTTCGAGCCGATATGCTTTTCGAAGGGCAAAAATCGATCATTTTATCATCGTAATTACATTCTGCATTTAAATAATTATTTTTGCCAGATATAAAAATGAATTTCGTTTTATTCCAACGATGCAAACTTCAGAGTCACATAAATTTAAGCTGCAGGGAAAAAACCGAGAAGTCTTTAAAAAAAATTGTGTTCCCCGGTGGTTTTTTGAATATTCTGTCAAAATTGATGATGCTGAAGTTTGCAACGTTGAAATGCATCGAAAAATATTGAATTTTATTGAAGATTCGTTCGATTTTCAATGTCATCCAAGTTTTTCGAGCCAATATGCTTTTCAAATGGCAAAAATCGATCATTTTATCATCGTAATTACATTCTGCATTTGAATAATTATTTTTGTCAGAGATAAAAATGAATTTCGTTGCATTCCAACGATGCAAACTTCAGAGTCACATAAATTTAAGCTGCAGGGAAAAAACCGAGAAGTCTTTAAAAAAAATTGTGTTCCCCGGTGGTTTTTTGAATATTCTGTCAAAATTGATGATGCTGAAGCTTGCAACGTTGAAATGCATCGAAAAATATTGAATTTTATTGAAGATTCGTTCGATTTTCAATGTCATCCAAGTTTTTCGAGCCGATATGCTTTTCAAATGGCAAAAATCGATCATTTTATCATCGTAATTACATTCTGCATTTGAATAATTATTTTTGTCAGAGATAAAAATGAATTTCGTTGCATTCCAACGATGCAAACTTCAGAGTCACATAAATTTAAGCTGCAGGGAAAAAACCGAGAAGTCTTTAAAAAAAATTGTGTTCCCCAGTGGTTTTTTGAATATTCTGTCAAAATTGATGATGCTGAAGTTTGCAACGTTGAAATGCATCGAAAAATATTGAATTTTATTGAAGATTCGTTCGATTTTCAATGTCATCCAAGTTTTTCGAGCCGATATGCTTTTCAAATGGCAAAAATCGATCATTTTATCATCGTAATTACATTCTGCATTTGAATAATTATTTTTGTCAGAGATAAAAATGAATTTCGTTGCATTCCAACGATGCAAACTTCAGAGTCACATAAATTTAAGCTGCAGGGAAAAAACCGAGAAGTCTTTAAAAAAAATTGTGTTCCCCGGTGGTTTTTTGAATATTCTGTCAAAATTGATGATGCTGAAGTTTGCAACGTTGAAATGCATCGAAAAATATTGAATTTTATTGAAGATTCGTTCGATTTTCAATGTCATCCAAGTTTTTCGAGCCGATATGCTTTTCAAATGGCAAAAATCGATCATTTTATCATCGTAATTACATTCTGCATTTGAATAATTATTTTTGTCAGAGATAAAAATGAATTTCGTTGCATTCCAACGATGCAAATTTCAGAGTCATGTAGAAAAGCATGCAATTTTTACGATTTATAATTCAAATTCGAGGGAACGTCAAAATCTCCCAAAAAAAGTGGATTTTCATTCATTTTGTCGTTGAATGAATGTGTTGTGTTTCCCGGTGGTTTTTTGAATATTCTGTCAAAATTGATGATGCTGAAGTTTGCAACGTTGAAATGCATCGAAAAATATTGAATTTTATTGAAGATTCGTTCGATTTTCAATGTCATCCAAGTTTTTCGAGCCGATATGCTTTTCGAGTGGCAAAAATGGATCATTTTATCGTCGTAATTACATTATGCATTTGAATAATTATTTTTGTCAAAGATGAAAATGAATTTCGTTGCATTCCAATGATGCAAACTTCAAAGTCATAATATTTAAAAATTCCACAATTTGTTAAAAGTGCTTTATGACATTCCATTCTTAAAAATACGCAGATAATGCGAGTACTGTTGTGCTCGTCGAAAACCAGCCCGATTGTGGAAAGGATCTCGCGACTATCCAGGTGTTGGCGGTCGAAAATGATCCGCCTGTCCAGGAAGAGGAAAATTGCTTCAAAGAGCCTCCAAAAAAATTGCAAATCGTCAGTGATGAATCGGTCAATCTGGACTATTTGTTACAGTGTTTGCCGACTAAAGTTGATTTCGGTAAATATTCGATACATGAATCTTCTTTGACGATATCAAAAGGATACTGAAATTGGAGAATTTTTTCAGACGCCATTTCTCCACTCCAGTTCGGTATGAACACTCTGCTGGATTTGGACAACATTGAAACGAACGACACGGAAAACAATGAGTCAATTATTATGGGACAAAACGGTGCCTCGACATTTGCATCATCGAGCCTCATCGAATCAAACGTAGAAAGTGAGAATAGTATCGATGATACTGGAAAAGATGGTGAGGCTTTTTTACAAATATTTTTCTTGATTTTTCTCATGACAAATATAATTAATAAATTCAACTTATTGAAGGCTCAAAAATAGTCGATTATTCATATTTATATTGCAAAGTAAATGAAAGCGATAAACATTAGTGGCAAATTATAAAAAAAAAAAAATTCGAGAATGTAATTTATTAAATCGTATAAACTTCTATCTCTAATAATCTATTGCCTCATTACAGCTGAGTTTGTGCCTGAAGAAGAGGAAACGCGATCGGAAACAGATTCCCTCGTTGACGAAACGATAATCGATGAAACGAGGAAGTCCGATGAATCGTCTTTAAACGTCACCCTCGGTTTAAACAGACGAGGTTTTTCGGCCCCGGACGATGCTAACCTGAACGTCGCCGTTTCGTCAGAAACTCCGTCATGGCAGAAGAAGCACTTCTGTCTCTACTGCCAAAAGTTCCAGTCGAAACTCGCTCGGCATCTCGAAACGGTGCACAGTGGAGAAGCGGAAGTGAAAAAATTTAGCGTCCTGCCCCCTAAAAATCTTGAAAGACAGGCCATCATCGCATCCATTCGAAAAAAAGGCGACCATGTGTATAATAACGATCGTCGTTTCAACAACGGGGACCTTTTAGTATGCCGTCGACCCAATGTGCGAATGCAGAAAACGGCTCGTGACTTTCTTGCATGTGGCAACTGCAAGGCCCAAATTTCCCGAACACTCCTCCACGTGCACTTCAGAAAATGCACGAAAAAATCGCGACCCGGAGAAAAAATAGCGGTCAGTAGTGGACGGAAAGTGACGGCTCGATTGCACGAAAGGGCGAGCGATGCGGTTCGGAGTCACATCTATCCCTACTTGCGGGATGACGATATCGTTCGCGGGATACGTTATGACGAGTTGGTCACGCTCTTTGCAAACAAGCAATGTGAGAGATACTCCACACATGAGCATCAGTACCAAATGGTACGAGGTCGAGTGCGTCTTCTCGGACGGTTCATGGCGGCCGTCAAAAAAATAAAATCGTCCATAACCGAATTCGCACAAGTTTACACGCCTCGGCATTATGACGTAGCTATCGAAGCGGTGAAGCGGGTGGCGGAATTTGATGAAAAAAGCCACACATTCAAGCATCCAGCTACTGCGTTTGCACTTGGGACGCTTCTCAAACAATGCGGCGATATTCTGCGGTCAGAATACATCAAAAGAGAGAACGAGCACGACCAGAAACGCGTCGAAGATTTTTTGAAGCTGCAAGTAGAAGACTACGGAACGAGTATAAATCGCGTGGTGGCAGAAACACAGGCGCAACATAACCGGCGGAAAAAAGTCGTTCTGCCAACAAATGAGGACATCCGGACGTTCCATAACTATCTTCAAGACGCGCGAAAAAAATACTTCACGAAATTGCAGAAAAAATTCACTTTTTCTGACTGGAAAAACCTCGGCGAAACAACATTGCTAACCCTCCAATTATTTAATCGA
Organism: Diadegma fenestrale; assembly: GCA_037043255.1. NCBI lineage: Eukaryota > Metazoa > Arthropoda > Insecta > Hymenoptera > Ichneumonidae > Diadegma > Diadegma fenestrale. The sequence goes on along the minus strand of CM073309.1, from coordinate 21,210,029 downwards.
AGGAGACCGGGGGAAACAGAGCGTATTTATCTGGAAGATTTTAAAAATTATCAGGGAATTGATAGTTTCGCGGACAAAGAAACTTTTAACATGCTGACGGAGGACGGGAAGAAGAACGCGCGATCATACGTCCGTTTTGAGATACGAGGAAAGCTCGGACGGGGTGTGCCAGTTTTGGTGCACAAGGAATTGTTCGACTGTCTCGAACTCATAATTCGCCACCGAGACGATGCAGGCGTACCTCGGAGCAACCCCTACCTCTTCGGACTGCCCTCAACCGACAAAAATCGCAATAAATATTTGCGTGCATGCCGCCTGATGAACGAGTACTCACAACGCTGCGGTGCTGCAATTCCCAGCACCCTGCGCGGTATTCAATTGCGAAAGCACATTGCAACACGTTGCATCAACTTAAATATGACCGATGGTGAGGTCAATAATCTCGCGAACTTCATGGGCCACGATGCGAAAATCCACAAGGATATTTATCGACAGCCCGTGCTCCAAACGGACATAGTCCATATGACAAAAATTCTCAAAATGGCCCAAGGGTGTGACGAGGCTTCCGGCGAGTCTGAGGACAGTGAGGAAGAAAATATGAGGGAAGGAAGCTCCTTCAACAACAGTGGTCCGTTTTTGTGCTCCGAATCTTTTCATTCCAATTTTCTATTTCATTTGTTTTGGTATTATTATTATTGTTTTTTTTTTTTAGCTAATTCCACCTTCGGGGGGCCGAGCACATCGAAATCGCGAGGATGGACGAGTGCTCAACGAACGGCCGTGCTAACCCGCTTCCAAGCACTGTTAGATTGTGGGAGAATGCCTTCCGGCAAAGAAATTCAGCGGCTCATTACCGAAGAACCCTGCTTGCGGCAGAAAACAATCCCTCAAGTCCGCACTTGGATCCACTGCCAGAAAAAAAAAATGCACTGAGAAAATTCGCGAAAAACTCCTCCAGAACTCAGCAAAAATTTGTAAAAAATTATTAATGTGAAAAACTTTTTTTATTTCTGCTCGTTTGTCGTTCCTTTTCAGCAAATGGACTCTCCAGTCTCGTTCTTCATGAAATATTCGCCATTCCTCGTCTTGCCTCGTCATACTAATACGCGAATACTATTATCCATGGGATTCTCATGTTTTTCTCTATTCATTTCGCAATGCTATTCATTGAATTTCGAGTGCACACCTCTTGCGAGTGCACATTCAGTCAATTTGCCCGAAGCTCTTTTTCGAATAGTTTTATTCCGGTAAATATGCGTTTTTGGTTTTTTTGTAGAGAAGTTTTTGTAGTAAATTATCCATATTTTATTGCCCCAAATTAAATTTTTCGACAAAAACGAAAATGAAATGCCAAAATATTTGTTGCCATTAAATGCCAAAGAATCGGTGACAGAAAGCTGTCGGGGTCCAATTGACTTAGTGTGTTCTCAAAGGGATATTTATAACATTTACTTAAGATTAATTAACAAAATGCCGGGTCGATACTGCCAAAAAATCCGACGATCTCGTCTTCCCCCGCTCGGCCGCTGGGAAATTCGGAGTAATGCAATTTTTGTTGCAATACATATTTTCTATAAAAATTGATTTACTGTTTAGTTCTGAGATCAACATTCTCAGAATTTCTCAAAAAATAGGAGGTCTCCGTTCTCTCACTGATCACTCGATAAATTTTGTTTTCGTAAATATATATTAAATACAATAAAGCAAGTTGAATGTTGTGTACTTTTCTTGAGAGAAATTTGATGAAGAATTTATATTTATCCCATTTCATCGTTATTAATATTTATTTCGAATCGGACCATCGCTAGACGAATTTTGCATTCAAAAACGTTTTTTTCAGTGGAAATTCTTTGCCATTTTTTATGCTTCGTATGAAAGCGACCTCTAAATTCTATCGGATCTCGGTGCGGTGTATGATTTGCCCGCGCTCGTATATATATGTGCTGTGAAGTGAAAAATTGGAGTAGCGATTTTTATACTCCGGCCAGCCATCCTGTCGATTTTTTATCATAACGACAAAGAATTTGATTTTCATCTGTACGGACGCTCAGAGCAACGCGTTCCAAACGATTAATTTGGTGTAACAATCATGCAGCGTTCATTTGTTTCAACGACGTTTTTCGCCTTTGAAAAATATATATTGATGACTCATAACGTGGCATTCGTATATTTTGAGGACCTATTTTTATATTCGTAACGATCGTTTTGAGGACGCAAAAATACAAAAAACGTTTAGTTCGAGGACACGATTATGCACCATCCATCGACTTTCAGGCCCTCTTCCCTCCCAGGACTCCGAAATCATCGTTTCATACATTTTTTGCCCCGTGAAATATTGCACGTGCACTTGTCTTCAATGAAAACTAATTGATAAAAAATTGGTGTTGATGCTATTCAAACGTCGGTAATATTTATTCTGCATCCTACCAACAATGGACAAATTTTTTAACGAAAAATCGTTTTGAACGTCAAAGTTCGTGAAATATTGGTGCAATACAAAAAATATTTTAACGCCGTTTGAATAAAATCAACATTTATTTTTTATCAATCGGTAGTCATTAGAGAAAAACGAACATCCAATATTTCGCGAGGCAAACAATTTTTGAACCAATGATTTTGAGGTCACGTCCTGTAAATCGATGGATAGTGCATAATCGTGTCCTCAAACTAAAGGTATCGTGTATTTTCGCGTCCCCGAAGCAATCGTTACGAAGGCGAACAGCAGACCTCAGAGTATACGAATGCTGAGATTCAACGAAAAATATTGTTTCTACTTATTATTTATTGAATTTCGAAAATCATGGCTAGTTTTCGTGTCAATTGAGTTTTTGGGACTCAAGAGACGATCGTTTCGTTGTCTGTTCTAAATATTGAAAAATATTTACTAGCAGTGATGAAGAAAAAATAGAATTTCGTTACATTCCGACGATGCAAACTTCGACATAATAACGAAATAATGCGTTCGTTCAGGAGAGTTTAGAGTGTTCCGGCAACTCGATCTGCTGGTGGAAATGAATGTTTTTTACTGGGACACTATCATTTTTGGATCCACAAATTTCATTTTCATTGCCACATTTTGGTTGGTTGGATGAATTTTTGTTCTCACCGAGCGAGAAAACTCGTTGACCACAGAATTGTTTTTTTCTCACTGAAGAAGAAAATTCGTCTGTGATGAGAAATGGGAGCAACGATTTTTATGATTCGGCCGGCCATTCTGTGGAAAAAAAAGACAATTTTTTTCATAAAAATGAAGAAATTTCTACGATGAAGAACTTCACACTTCAAAACAACGCGTTTCAAACTATCAGTTCGATTGTATCCAACCGTATGATTCAAGGACGTTATTCGCTTTTGGAGTAACTATATTGAGGACGTATTTATACGGCATTCGTGTGTTGTAAGGACTCAATTTTGTATCCGTAACGATGGTTTCGGGGACGCAAAAATACAAAAAACGTTTAGTTCGAGGACACGATTAGGCACCATCCATCGACTTTCAGGCCCTCTTCCCTCCCAGGACTCCGAAATCATCGTTTCATACATTTTCTGCCCCGTGAAATATTGCACGTGTACTTGTCTTCAATGAAAACTAATTGATAAAAAATTGGTGTTGATCCTATTCAAACGTCGATAATATTTATTCTGCATCCTACCAACAATGGACAAATTTTTTAACGAAAAATCGTTTTGAACGTCAAAATGTGTCAAATATTGGTGGAATGACCGAAATATTTTAACGCTGTTTGAATAAAATCAACATTTTTTTTTTATCAATCGGTAGTCGTTAGAGAAAAGCGAACATACAATTTTTTACGAAGCAAACATTTTTTGAACCAATGATTTTGAGATCATGTCCTGTAAATCGATGGATAGTGCATAATCGTGTCCTCAAACTAAAGGTATCGTGTGTTTTCGCGTCCCCGAAGCAATCGTTACGAAGGCGAACAGCAGACCTCAGAGTATACGAATGCTGCATTAATATGTCCTCAATATAATTACTCCAAAAGCGAATTCTGCGTCCTTGAATTCTATAGATGCTGCATGATTGTACTCGCAAAGTAATGTTTTGGAACGCATTTTTCGGAGCGACAGTGTGTCATTGGAAATGGAACTTTGAATTATGACAATGTCGCCCTATTCACGATGAACAATAATAATTTTTTTCTCGTCCGGATGGCTAGCCGGATAGTAAAAATCGTTGATTCCATTTTTCACCATAAACAAATTTTCTTTCTTAGTGAGAAAAAAAAATTTCTGGTGAACGAATTTTCTTTCTCGATGAGAACAAAAATTTGTCCAGCAACCAAAATGTGGAGATTGAAATGAAATTTGTGCATCCAATAACGAAGAATTAGTTTAGAACAAAAAAAACGAGAGAGAGAATCTTCGTTTTCATGTGAAAATAACAAAACAACGGAAACGATGTTTTTTTTTATTCTATTTTTATTTCTATTTTCCGCGATATTATCGAGCAGAAATTTATTCGAACGAATTCATCACGAGTATGGCGCTGGAAACGGAAACGATGAATAATGACCGTCCTCACCGGTTGTCCTGTTAGTTATTGGAGAAAATCCGATAAGTACACGTGGACACTCCAGGGAAACACACATTTTCGAACAAGCATTTACCCGATATTCCGGCCCTAAATTAGGCCTTATTCAATAGATTTCCTGAAGCTGTTTGAAAGTTTTCAAAATACTTTTCAATCGATTTTCGTGTTAACAAGAAATCGAAAATAAGAAACCGTGTTGGGCCATCTTGACCACCGACTTCTCCCTTCTACTCCAAAATCTCTGATTACTCCAAATTCTATTGTGGGAAAAAGCATTGGCCTTGTTTCGATTGAATTTGTCGAACAGTTCCATTCTCGAATTGGCTCATGGCGTCCTCCTGTCTTACTGAACGGAGTTTTGTTCGATGAACAAATCACGTCCTCATAATTATTAGTATATGCGTGGTCTCCTAGTCATATATTCTGTTAAAGGTCCTCATAGTAGTTCGTTTTTGCAAGTATGTGTCAAGTCCTCACAATATATGTTATATAACAAGTCTCATAGTAGCGGTGTTTTACAAAAAGTAAGATATTTTTAAAAAAAATTCATATTTTTTAATTATACATGTATATTTTCATATATAATGAGACGACTCATCATTTTGACCATAAATATCATGACGTCCTCAAAACATACTTTGGCTATATATATATAAATGCAGTGTACATGGGGAATAATCTCTCTCTCTCTCTTTCTCTCAAATTCTCTTAGCCTCGTTTGCGACGGCAGAGTTTCTCATTTGAATTCTAGGAAAGAAAACGTTTGATTCGAATTATTTAATTTACTTTCACGTCATACAATTTTCTCCTGATCATAAAAGTTTTAATTAAAAAATCAAAACGTTTACAAAGTCAGATTATCAAAAAAAAATGTGACGGTTTGTAAAAAATTATGACTCTGAAGTTTGCATCGTTGGAATGCAACGAAATTCGTTTTTATATTTGGCAAAAATAATTATTTAAATGCAGAATTTAATTACGATCATAAAATGATAGATTTTTGCCACCCAAAAAGCTTATGGGGTCGAAAAATTTGGATGACATTGAAAATTGAACGAATTAACAATAAAATCAAATATTTTTCGTTGCATTCCAACGTTGCAAACTTGAGCATCATAAAAAATTGAGGAAATCATCATATTTTTAATTATTTTTCGAGATGAAATGATCGATGGGATATTTTTTTTTTGTGACTTTTTCGTTTTGAGTTCACTCATTGTTGCTTAGGGACAGGAATTGTAAAAATATAAATTGTAGAGAGTTTTTGCAAACTTTCGATTTTTTCTCTCTCCTTTTCGCTTTTATTCGGTTTTATCGCAAGAACGAGCTTGCCAAGATGATGGGAATTAAACGCTCGTTTCACGCGGCGTTGCTTCCAATCACGAGCCACTTTGTTACCATTTAGACTTTGATACGCATTTATAATCGAGTGATTTCCCCTGAGGGCATGCTCGCTCACACACCCTCGTAGAAACTCACACTGTTTGTGACATTTTAGTGCCATGCACATAGAAATAATGATTTGACAAGAATTTCCAAAACGAAAGAAAATTTGGAGAAGATTTTTCAAGGGCTAATCGGCTTCGGCTCCGTTGATAAGATTAATCGGGCGTTTGTGGATGCGAGAGAAAGGGAACAGATGCCAACGCTCGCCGGATGTTGGAGAAAAGATTTTTTTTATACCATTTTTTCCCAACTACAGCCAGCCCTCTGGAATTTTTATAGATCATATCAAATCGTCAAAAATAACGTTTTTGGATATTAAAAATATTTATTGCACAGTTTACTCAAATTAATAAAAATTCAAATTAATAATTATTGAAAATAAACCCTTTTGATTATCTCGGCGGGGTCAAATTTCCGGTCACTTATGTTGAAATCCGAGATTTTCCAATTACGTAAAGATTTTGATTCCTAATTTTTTTTTTCTTTTATTCGCAAACGAACGGCCGATGGAGTTTGTGTAAGAAAATCGAGAATTTGAACAAAATTTTAAAGTTTTTTATTCTCAAAGTAAAAAATTCGGGTTGAAAGTTTTTTGTTTCCAGGTTTTTTTTCGCAAACGAACACACGATGGAGTTTGTGTAAAAAAAATCGAGAATTTGGTCAAAATTTTGAAGTTTTTTATTCTCAAAGTGAAAAATCCGAGTTGAACATTTTTTCCCGAAATTTAACAATTTATTTAAACACAAACTCAAAGTAGGACGCAATAATTTGAAAATTATCCGAAAAGAAAGAAAATTTTGGCACTTTTCTCGTCTTATTTTTCCCGATTCGATATTCTGTGTCGATTTTCCACTTAATAACGATTTCCAGCTGTGAATCGAGTGAATTTTCACAAAAATTGTAGCTCGAAAGTTCGCTTGCTTGTGGTTTCCTAGAGACCAAGGCCAGGGACTGCCTGCGATCGTGCCTTATCGATGCCATATGTTCCCATGCAGGCTAGGGGCAAAAACTCTCCAGCATGATGCTGCCTGGCTATGTGGGAGACGAAATCTTGAGAGCAACGAGACGCACATATACTTGAGAGGCTTATAACTTTTTCGCACGCTTATGTACGCGTATTCACGGTTCATTAACTCGTACACACACGACACACGTTTCTATGTACGAGAAAACATTTACTTGAACCTTTAGCGACAGCCTGTATGCGAGAAAAAAAGATGTCGGTCCGCAAAAACCGAGCATCGTTTGTCCTCGTTTTTTTTTGCACTAAAAGACTCGAGTTTTCTGTAAAACGAGACTCTTCGAGTTTCTTTCTCAATTTCCGATACATCAATATCGTTTTAAAGTTACTTCGATCGCTCGGAGACGAAGTTGACGATCGTAATTAAATAAATTTGCATATCCTGTTCGTTTACCTAGAAGGAACGATTTTAAAACGCGAATTATTCAACTTGGATGATTATTCGACAGGATTCAGTGTGTTTTGAGAAACCTGCGATTTTTCATCGCGTCGTCGTTGACCACGCAAAAAAGATTTATTCGCGAACCGATTTTGAGGTCCTGTAAATCACACAGACTTTGAAAAATTCATGGGGATTCGAAAAGTGCGTTGGAAATGTTGTACGTCGAAGATTTTCCGAGAAAATATGAAATGCGCAGTTTAAGGACGTTTCTCGGGATCGACAGTCTCAAAATTTGATGCTTTTGCCGGAGACAGGGGCATCAAATGGTTCGGTATGTCTCTGATGGTTGGTCAACGTGCTCGTTGGTCATCACGTGCTCAACATCCGTGCTTGACAGGCCAAGAAAAACAACAGTCCGTTTTCTTAGCACGGAATTAATATTCTGGATTTTTTTTTCTGTATCGTTTCGATGATGCTGAAGTTTGCAACGTTGGAATGCAACGAAAAATATTTGATTTTATTGACGATTCGTTGAATTTTCAATGTCATCCAATTTTTTCAAGCCGATATGCTTTTCGGGTGGCAAAAATCGATCATTTTATCATCGTAATTACATTCTGCGTTCGAATAATTATTAGTGTCAAAGATAAAAAACGAATTTCGTTGCATTCCAACGATGCAAACTTCAGAGTCATAGCAAAAAACAAAGATTGCTTTTTCGATTCTTTTTTGAATAGCAATGTTTTTTTTTCGTGGAATAAAAAAATTTGTGAGGCCTGAAAAAATGTGAAAAAACGTTTGTAATCAGTTCCGGAGGCTTTCCCCATTGAAATTGACCGTTTTGACAAACTGTATATAATGAATATAATTTACTAATTGATAATTAATTAATTATACTTTTAAATTCGTCCCTTGATCGGTGACGTTACGTTCGATCAGCTTTTTTTTTTAAATTACATGATTTTTTTTTTTTTGTAAATTGTCATTGAAATTTTTCGATTTTGATGTAACGAAACGACGAACTTGGTTGCTCGGAATGCGCCATAAAGTGAGCGTATTTGTGTGAATAAAACATTTCAATGGAAAAATAGGTCCTTGGACTTTCATTGAAGTTGTCCGGAATGAAAATAAAGGAATTTGAATGCGAATGAGTTGATCAATTCCGGGCGTTAATTGATTGAAGAATGACAGGACGTTGAGTCGAAATAAAAAACGTAAACAATGGATGAAAAAAAATCGATTTCACTCCATTCCGTGTGGATAATAATAAATTAATGAAATTTGTATGTTTTGATTGAATTGCAGCACGCCAACAGCGTTAGAAAATCGGCAGCGGAATACGTGGCGAGACGTCAAGCCCGGAAAATAATGACGCGTTCGATAACATCGTCGCTGGCAATGCCGATGAGCCAATTGAGCGACGTGGCCTTCTTGCCGAACGCGAAGGCCGGCACTTTCTTCGCCCGTGACAACGTATCAAATTTTATATCATGGTGCCGCAACAGTCTCGGAATAATCGAGTGTCTCTTGTTCGAGACCGACGATCTAATTATGCGAAAAAATGAGAGACACGTTATTTTGTGTCTCCTCGAAGTCGCGAGAAGAGGCGCCAAGTTTGGCATGTTGGCTCCGATGTTGGTGCAGATGGAAAGACAAATAGATCGTGAAATCGCTGCCGATAACAAAGCCAACAATGCCGGCAATGCTTTGGCTGCTAGGGGCAATGGTCATCATCATCATGACGACGAAGAAGATGCTGACGACGAGGACGAGTACTCTGACATTAATCAACAGGAACCTTGCCTCATCTATGGCCCACAGCCTCAAATTGTCACCAACGATCTCAAGAGTCTCGACGAAATGGTAAGCAACTTTTTTGTCCACGAAACTTCGGCTTCTCGTCCGAGCTAACGAACTCATTTACACGGAGAAAACGAAGTCGAAAATTGGTAAAGAATATATTTTGTATAATAAATTTTGTTCGAAAAGATCGATATTTTGTTGGAAACGTTTGACTAAACGGTTTTTTTGAAAAATCACAAAATTTTTGTCATTTCAATGGTAACATTTTCTGGCAGTTCCGTTAGAAATGAAAAATATTGTTGAAAGAAGGCAAATTTTGAAATTATCAAAAAATATTTAGTTGACCGTATTTAACCGAAATATCGACGTTTTTGGACAAAATTGCATTCTCAGTGTAGGAATCCAGTTACTTATTGTTGAAAATTATAGTATTTTGAGGACAGTTCGGAAATTACAGCAATATCTCGAATGGCAGGGCGACAAATCGTTCTAAACAGCATAGTAAAACGTGATCATCGGATTAAAACCGATTTTACAATTGAGCATAGCAATTTAAGAAAATCGCAATGGTCATGGTAAACAAAACAATACGTGTGATAAAATTTCACACATGTTCGATATATATTCATGTTGGGATAATAGAATTTTACTATGTCGACGTTTAAAATTTGAGATATTCTCACTCATAACTGAATTCACGTCTGACACAGTAAATTGTTCATGAAACCAAACCTGAAATTCATTATCGCGCGCATTACTGTTTCTTATTCGTATAGAACTGTTTATAATTCATGCTAAGAAAAATTGTTAGTGTTAAAAAATACTATGCTGTTTTGCAATCGGTGCTACGATTCTTTTGCTTCTCAACCTGCATATAGGACATTTGCCCAAAACATTTTATTTTTCACTAAACAAAACGAATCCGTTTTCTCCGTGTATCCACAAATTCCGCTCAATTACAACAAGTTTTCAATTTTCCTAAAGATCAACGAAAAGAAAGAAGAGAACAAATTATTTATACGATTGTTATGCAGAGACCATTATCACTTCAGCCACAATGCGATACCGTGATATGCTTAACTAGAGAATAAGTCGACACATGGGCTTGTCTCGTCTCGACTTTCCGCACCAAGCCCTTATCTAATCCATGAAATCATACTTGTTATGCGAAGGTATACCTTCGACCTACGATAATTGGCAGGATAAATCTATAGCACTATAAACACCCGTACCCGAGAATAATATAAATATACAGGATGCAGCAAAAATCGTCAGCGCAGCCACCACATAAAAGTGAAATTCTGTGATTCCTAAGAAAACTCGTTACCATTTTATTTCCGATGGCATACGATCGCGAAAGATATTGAATTTCGCATTCGTTGGAGATCAACGAAAAATATTTTGTCTCTTCCCCATTTTTCAGATTTTTCCAATCTTTTCAATATTTTTTCGATATACAGTTTTTTATTCACAGAATAATTGTCACAAAACGGAATAAAAATATTCAAAATATGTTTTTTCCATTCACCATTTTATCGATTTTCGTAATCGCCTCAATTTTTCATGACTCTGAAGTTTTTATCGTTGGAATGCAACGGAATTCTTTTTTATCTTTGCCAAAAATGATTATTCGAGTGCAGAATGTAATTACAATGATAAAATTATCGATTTTTGCCACCCGAAAACGTATCGGCTCGAAACATTTTGGATGACATTGAAAATTGAACGAACCAACAATGAAATAAAATATTTTTCGTTGCATTCCAACATTGCAAACTTCAGACTCGTCCGGGACATACGCAAATGCAAAAATACATGAATAAATTGTTTACTCGTTCATTTTTTTGTGGGAACATAAAAAATATTGCTGTCGATTTTCATTTCAACGATTTCGTTCCCAAAAGACTCGAGAATTCAAAGCACAATTGAATTACACGAAATAATGGAACGATCAATAGCGTAAATAGGCAAAAATAATTATTTAAATGGAGAATTTAATTACTATGATAAAATGATCGATTTGTGCCATCCGAAAAGCATATCGGCTCGAAAAATTTCTATGACATTGAAAATTGAACGAATCATCAATAAGATCAAGAATTTTCCGTTGCATTCGAACGTTGCAAACTTCAGCATCATAATTTTTCTTGATTTCCGGTTTTTATTGGCAAAATTCTCATTAGTAGACTCGGCGTTTTAATTGTTGGCTCTGTTGTGAAAAAACAAAATAAAATAATGCATTCCAACGATGCAAAATTCAACGTCGTCGATCGAGGAGCTTAAGGGGAAGAATTAAGCGTGAAAGAATAACGCTTTCCTTGTCTTAATTTGTTCTTGCTGCAGGACAGAATGTCTCGATACTTAATTAATATTTCATCGACGTGTCGCAGGAAAAAAGGGAGAAATTCATTCGCTTTTGAATTTCGCGATCTACCTGTTCCCTGTACGTTCTTTAATTGGATTCTCCACTACCTCGTTGTCATCCTTTATATCAAGGATGTATGAAAATACGTAGGAACGTAGGTTTGTGCTCGTATTTAGCACGACGCTGTAATGATTAAACCAGAAGGTCGCGTACATATGTAGAAGCTCGTTTTTCATCGAATCGTCCGACTCGAGAGCATTTTATCGAGATTAAATCGTGGATAGCAGTTGGCTAGATCAGGTACGCTCACCATGCTTTGCGGTTTCTCTGATTCTCGTAATAATTCAGAGCTCTGTGTGTATTGAAAGGAATCTGAAGGGGATTCTCGACACTCGTATCGGCGATCACATCCGAGAGACTATTTCTAGGCCTTCTCGGTTTTGTCAATTGGCACGTCACGTTTTTTCCTCGTGATGATGATAACACGCGCCATAAATGCAAATAAATTCTTGCACACTGTAGAAACGCGACAAGGGGGTAGGAAAAATACGTTGACAAGAGCTCTCGAGAGTCCAAGCGGAAATGAAAAGGAATGGGCAAATTTAATTGAAGGAATGTCCGGCCGGAAATGGTCTCTCGGGCGGCGGCGCGAACAACGCGCTGTAGTGTCGATAGGAAGTCGTGGACCATAAGAAATGTGACTTCCCGATTGTAGAATTCTTTTCTTTTTTTTCTATTCACTGCTCAAACGATTTTAACTTGATCAAAAATTTCCTGACAAATCTGACAATTTCCTGACAATTTTCCGGAAAAATCAAATCGTGCAATTGGAAAAACTGAAAATTTTTCGTCTTTTCGGGTTCCTTGGAGCGAAAACTCGGTCGAAAATTGAAATCAACGGACTCGGAATCGAAAATTTAGAGAATAGAACGAAAAATGCCAAAAAAACTTTTTTTTTATTACGATTTTCACTTGATCAAATATTTCTTAACAATTCTGCCAATTTCCTGACAATTTTCCGGAAAAATCAAATCGGGCAGTTGGAAAAACTGCAAATTTTTCGTCTTTTCGGGTTTTTTGGAGCGAAAACTCGGTTGAAAATTGAAATCAACGGATTCGAAACCAAAAATTTAGAGAATAGAACGAAAAGTCCCAAAAAAACTTTTTTTTTATTACGATTTTCACTTGATCAAATATTTCTTAACAAATCTGCCAATTTCCTGACAATTTTCCGGAAAAATCAAATCGGGCAGTTGGAAAAACTGCAAATTTTTCGTCTTTTCGGGTTTTTTGGAGCGAAAACTCGGTTGAGGAATGAAATCAACGGACTAGAAACCAAAAATTTAGAGAATAGAACGAAAAATGCCAAAAAAACTTTTTTTAAAATCACGATCTTGGCGAAAAATTGCAACTCCCGAGGCGTTTTCGACTCTTTTCGTTCTAATGACACTCAGCCGTAGAAATATAGCAAAGCCTGCTCCCTGGACGTCTCGTATGTTGCACGAAGAACGGACCTGCTGGGGGTAAATACCCAGAACGCATATCATACGCATCTACATAGTTATATAACAGAAAGAGAGATGGAACAGTGTGGATAGCTTCTTAGGCTAGGAGTCGATTGAAAATTCTGCATTGCCTCGAGGAATGCAGAGTATGTTGAGTCGTCCCTGCTAGGGCAACCGGCCAGCCAGTTTTCGCTCGATAACACCGAGTATCCTTGCCTACCAGCGAATACTAAGCCCATATCTAAGTCCACGGAGAATTCCATGCAGAGTCAACAAAGGGCCAAAAAAAAAATGAACTCCGACTCCGAGGGGAAAGAAGAACTTCAACGGAGTTCGTTAATTTCCCGTCCCACGATCCTTAATTTTTCGTAAAACAGCAAAAAAAAAAAGGAGAAAATAAATTCTCGCGATCTGTTGAAAAAATTAACAGTAATTACGACTGTCGCTTAAAAATAATTGAAACATCATTTTTATTTAAATGAAATGTACGCGATGAGTCTGAACCTGACCGACGTAACTTGGGGCAGTAATTACACAAGTTTGAGGACTCGTTCACTCCAAAGTTTTGTAATTCATAGTGCAAACCACGTGATTCGTGAAGCTCAACCGATAGCACAAATTACAAATTACATTTTACAAATTATTTTCTTCCGGAGAAAGAATTTTGAATTTCTTGACTAGATTTTGCCATTTTTGAAACTCCTTTTTACATTTTTACAAATTATTTTCTTCCGGAGAAAGAATTTTGAATTTCTTGACTAGATTTTGCCATTTTTGAAACTCTTTTTTCGTTGTTGGCGGAAAAAGGGAGAGAAAAATCGGATTTGTGCATTATTTTTTTTTAATTGATTTCGCTGATTTCGTGCCGTTCTGAATTTTTTTTCGATGTTTTTATTTTTTTTTGATTCACTGAAATTATTCGATCAAAATTGTTCGTTTTTTTCCCAACTTCACGTTTCTGTGCGATTGAAAAGTTACAGAAAAAAATCTGTCGAAGACTTTCGGCGTTTTATTGGTCAAGTGTGATTTTTTTTTACTTCTTAAAAAAAAAATGAGCAATTATCAATTTCCAGTGTCTCGACGACGAGCCAATGACTTTTTTCGAGCTTTGTCTGCTTACAATTCTGAAGAAAAACGCTCCGGAAAGGCCACAAGCTTAATAGAAAACTGTATTCCAAGCTGCGATTCCTTATCGACAGATTTTCCTTTTTTTTCGACACGTCAATTGCTTTTGATTTGTTTGGCATCGCGAGTGACAGTCGAACATTAAAATACGTGCACGAATATGCTTCGTGACGTAAAATCGGATAATTTCTGATCTAGCCGTGGAAAACCTGATTACTCGATGAGTTTCCAGGCTCAAAAGACCCGACTGCGTCCTCCAATCTGCATCCGTGTGCGAATACCCACGTAAATGGTCCTATGAGTGTACGACTCGAGTTCATACGCGGCAATATTTTTTTTAGACGGAACCCCGGATATAAGCGTTCGCTATATACTCGTCGTTGGAATTACCTCTGCGCTATCGGTATGACGTGTGCCTTTCTAGGAAAATATTCAAGTGGTATATGCGACGCCATTATCAGGTATATCTGGAATTAGTTCGATCGGTGAACTCCGTATAAAGTAAAACACGTATTATAATGTCATAAACCGCAGGAAACTTGACGCCAATTCCAACTCCGATAGCGTCTCGCAACGAAAAACAAAGGACTCGCTTCGAATAGTTCTAAAAATTAAAAAATAACAAAAAAATACAAATTTTGAGTTGAAAATCAATTTCCAAGTCCACGGAAACGCGACGGAATTCAATATTTTATTTTATTTTTTGGGAGCAGACCCAAAAATCCACGCCCATGAAATTTTTCCCAAATAACAAACTGAATGTCGAAAAAAAATTGAGGAAATTTCGAAAATTGAAAAAATTCTGAACGAATGGAATAATTTTCGTTCAACTTCAATGTCTTTCATTTTTAACAAAAAAAAAAAATGGACGCCGGCGATTAATTGGCAAGATTTGATTTTTTTTACCTGCAATCTTGTTCGTTTTGTAGTCGCGGAAAGATACAAAAAAAAATGAGGATCTCGTGCTTCTCGAGGGAAGTTCGATTCCGCAAGTTCCTGCGGACCCACGAACAGCAAAAAGGACGAGAGGGCGGGAGGCACGAGAGGAGGCTCGGAACCGCCTCTTCTCCGAGCTACGGTATTGATCGTCCTCTCGTTGCTTTCGTGTCAAGTTCACGCTGCTCAAAGTCCTGCAAGTCCAACTTCATTTTATCGAGTTGGGATATTGAATATTCATTTTATTTGTTGATTAATTAATCAGCTGTTGAGACATTAGGAAGATTCTCGATCAAGTGGGAATCGATACGATTTAAAAGCCAGACTATGGCCTGAGAACAATCCTTCCCAAGGTCACGCCAACTTCGTACTCTTAAGGTGGTTCCTCCAGCTGCGTCGATCCGAGAGAAATAACTCGACAGCAAATACGTGCTTGTCTCGGATGGGATCGATACTTCGGGAAAAACGAAAGTTACACGTGGATTCTCTGAGGAAAAGAAAAACTCCGTGTACCTTTTCATTCTCAAAGCTTCTCGATTATTGCGAATTCCGTCGCCCCCTTTTTGATCGATTTTAACAAACGCATATTTAATTTTGTACTCCGATTCTATTAAAAATGGCGAAAACTTTGACAATTGTCACCCAAAATCTTTAAATTTCAGACAAAGAAATATTTTCTCTCCGTAAAAAAATTGTTTTGTTAGATTTTTTAAGAAAATTAAATTTTCATGATTTTAATCCTAATTTTTTGTCGACGACAGAATGTTTAAGGAGGTTTCGCTAGTAGAGCGATAATTAGATTAAAAGCTGGAAACGAAATATGTTGTTATTTAGGCAGCAAACTTTAATCTCTTTCAAAATCATCCTAGGTCAACGAATTTTTACTCCATTTTTTCCAAGTCAAAAGTCACTTGATTCAACATTGGCTTTACGCAAATTTCTCACCCTTATGAAATCAGAAAAATATTAAAAATACTTCGCGATTAGATAAAACGCGTATTGAAATCTCAATTTATAAAAAAAAACTCCAAGGGTTCCGAATCAATCAAAAAATAGTGGGGTCAACGAATGTTTGGAGGAGATATTTCTAGTTAAAATCGCCAGAATGCTCGGACCATCTCATTTTTTAGGAGTTTGGCAACGGATCGCTTGCGAAACGAAAAGCAGATCGTCATTTTTTTGGGAATTGTGCCTCAATTCATTAGTTATTCCCTTGCGCCATAGCGGAACGTCCTTAATAGACCAGATTTCGTCGTAATTAGGCAATCTTAAATCTGTTTCGTTATAAGAAAAACTTTGGCAGAAAAATCTTAATTAATTTTCATGAGAATTTTTCACATGAATCTTTCGAAATTGTTTTAACAATTTTAAATATTAATTAAAACTCTTTTCGGTAATTTAATTTATTGCTGTCCAAATATTTCGTCCTGGCTATTTCAAAATTGACATTCTGTTCATATTTGGCTCTGAAAATTAAGTTTCCGAATTACCGTTCAAAAGTGGACAAAAAAAAATGTAAAAATCCTCTTTTAGAAAATTTGAGCTAATGAATTTCCTTGAATGAGAAAAAGAAAAAGGAGAACGAGGAGCAGAAAAAAATTGCGACGTGATGAAAAAAAAAGTGAATCGAAAAATGGATCTACGCGTACAAGGCGAAAGGTGTTGTCGTCGGTAATTGCGCTAGAAGCGCGTATTTCTAGGAGAAGATATCAAGATCTTGGGGCAAGAGAGTATAATAAAGAAAATGAAGGAAATAAATGAAAAAAGTATTGAAAAAAGAAGGAAAAGAAAATGATAAAAAAGGAGGTTTAGTGCAATAGCTCGCGCGAGGTTGGGCTTAGGCGACGTGTGTCTCGGGCGCGAAAGAGTGAAGCGATCGAGCTGTTCCGATAGTCGGCCTTGCTCGATGCGAGAAAGGCCGCATATTCAACACAGAACGTACGTCTCGCTCAAGCTCGAGCGATTGCGAGTAGGAGGCGCGAGATTACGACTCTCCGTCCTCATCGTGCAATGCGAAATATCTATATGCAAACGCCTACTACCCCAACATATACATATTTGTAACATGCTCACGTTCATAGATGGAATATTTATTTGACGCTTGTGTATATACGTTACAAACATTATGTACCTGTATGGAATGTTCTCTATAGGTATAAAATGTGAGTTTAAACGTTATGCACGTAGGTAGAGAATCTCAACTGGTTTATAAATATATATATACAAAGAAATAATATATAGGAATGAAAACGTGAAAGAAACGATTTTATCATTGTTGCCTCCTGGCTAAGCTTCCTCCTGGACCCTGTCCCGAAGTATTTTTCGCTCTCTATCTCGCTTTCCGGAGCAATAAAAGCTCAGAGCATCACTTTTGTACCTTACCGAACGATTTTCATGAACGAAAAATACAAAATAAAAAAAAAATAAAAATCTTCGAGTCTATACTCGTGTTTGTTCGCTACCACGAGTCTGTGATTGCGTCCACGAGTCTGGCGAGTCTCTCTGTTTGTTCAGAAGTAAAACTATACACAGTCGACACAAAATTTGTCCCGGGACTCGACGATGCACCGTTAACTTCTCAGGCGAGTAGATTTCTTTAGGAACCAATGAGAAATATGAAGAATTTATCTATCCAGCTCATCCGGTCTCGAGAGAAACAAACTCTCGCATGTCCAACACTTATCGTCACGTAATGTTTACTCTTCCTCTGGCTTAGGCCTACTTTACTTGTGTTTACCCACGAATCCTTGCGCAGATGACATCGTCACTCTGCTCGCTCATGATAAAACTTGATAATAATGCACGCTGTCGTATATATCGACACACTCTATATCTATACGCTCCAATCAACAACTACGTAATCGTTATCAGTGCGTTGTGCTCGATTGAAATGAGCCCATTAGACTCTCTGTACAATTTCACTCACATTTTTATACGACGAATACGCCAATCTTATTGGAAACTTATAAATCCATATTTTCCGATAATTACGACATTTCGTCCCCGTCAATTAAGTTGGGCACAATTCCCAAGAAAAAATGACGATCTGCTTTTTGTTTAGCAAGCGATCCGTTCCGAAACTCCTAAAAAATGAAATGTTCCGAGCATTCTGTCGATTTTAACTAGAAATATCTCCTCCAAACATTCGTTGACCCCACTATTTTTTTATTGATTCGAAACCCTTGGAGTTTTTTTTATAAATTGAGATTTTACTACGCGTTTTATCTAATCGCGAAGTATTTTTAATATTTTTCTGATTTCATAAGGGTGAGAAATTTCCGTAAAACCAATGTTAAATCAAGTGACTTTCAACTTGGAAAATATTTAGTAAAACTTGGTTGACCTAGAATGATTTTGAAAGAGATTAAATTTTGCTGCCTAAATAACAACATATTTCGTTTTCAGATTTTAATCTAATTATCGCTCTACCAACGGAACCTCGAATCCTTAAACATTCCGTCGTCGACAAAAAATTAGGATTAAAATCATGGAAATTTAATTTCCTTAGAAAACCTAAAAAAACAATTTTTTCAGGGAGAGAAAATATTTCTTTGTCTCAAAATTTGAACATTTTGGCAGACAATTCTCAAAGTTTCCGCCATTTTTAATAGAATTGGAGTACAAAATTAAATTTGTGTTTGTTAAAATCGATTAAAGGGGGCGACGGAATTCGCATTACGGTTTTTTATAAATATTCATCATGAGTTTCGGCGGAATATTATTTTTTTTAAAATGCGTTTGTCATCATTGATTGGACCGGAAATGCGTTAATTATTCCGTTGGACGTCCTTGCTGATGGAATAAATAATAATGAAAGTTCCAAAATGGAGTTTAATGTCAAGAATCTTGTGATTTGTGTATAAAATTCAAGATTTTTATTGATTTTGTTTACTTCTCGGTGTGAGATGCAGAAAAAAATGGAATATTACCTGACGATATTTTGTCGCGTGCAAAGTCTCGGGTTTTTCAAATTCTTGAAAGACGAAGTTTTGCTGATTTCTCTGCTGGCTTATCAGAAGGAATAGACGATGTTCAAACAACATGGCGTTTGCTTCGTCGATTTTTTCAGGCTCCTCAGGAGAATTCCTTTTATCTAGCAAGCGAGAAAATTTTGTCATACTAACAATATTTATCGTATTCGTCATGGAAGCAAATACGAAAAAGTTGGTGAAATTCCCAAGCAGTTATTTGAAGTTGCTCGAAGCATTAACACACTATGGACGCGGATAACAAGTTGGAGAACCGGAGTGAATGGATTTCGTGAGCAAACTAGAAATTGGGCTTGACAATGATTGTCTGGGCGGATTATTACTTATTTTTTAATTTGCCACGTGCTCATGTGCAGACTTTTTGAAGCAAAAGCTAAAATTAACGATGGCGTTCGTTTGCAAATTTATTTACCTGCATAGATACGCGCCTTCGTCATCGTTTCGTCCTTCGGCGAGATGGCAGAATACATAAGAGTCAAATGGGCTATACATAGGTATAAAAAGCTACCGTAAAAGGGACGACCTGCGGTCTCGATCGCTCGGTCGTTATTATGTACAATTAACTCGCCGGTGAGCTCTCCAAGCTCAAGCCTCCGACGTCATCGTTTCAGTGAGAAAACTGCATAATCTCTCTCTCTCTCTCGTTCTCTCTTTACTCTCGCGAGCTACTGAGCCGAGCAAGGTCTACCTGCGGTCTGAGGCTTGGCTAATCACTCTTCATGGGCTTTCATCGACGCTGCCCCGGAGATTGTTGGGAAATTTGATCGTTAAAAAGAACAACAGAGTTTCATGACCTAAAATTACTACATTCATTATGTGATCCCGATGATTTTTATTCAACGAATTCTCTAAAGTGTCCTTTTCCGCTCAACAATTTTTAGACGTTCGGGACTTTCGTTCGGCTCCATTTTCCTGCAGATTTTCCAATTCCCTCCTCGGGACGATTGCACAAAAAAAAACAATTGCTAATTCGATCGCCCGTGCTACTCGTGGAAATTCTGAAATTATTTTTTTTCCGCCGTTTTTGCCTACGAAATTGCCAGGAATTACGAGCAATTAGATCGGAAAAATTAGGAAATCAGAGTCGGAAGTGCGAGAAGGAAAAAGCTGACCAAGTTGACCTCTCGGTTGGCTCGATCGCTGCAGCTTTCAATCTGGGTTATTCCAATAAATTACACTCGAGGTGCTTCCGAACGTAGTGTTGACTCTGCGACGAAGGACGTGGCACGACGATTTGCTCGGAAGAGTGAACCGCAGGCGTAACTGCATCGAGGGTATTGCAACTGCCGAAGTGCTCGCGAAAAAGAGCAGCTCCTCGGGTATGCAAGAGCAAACTTAGCCCGCGAGGCATGTGATCCGAGGAGGGAGCAGAGAGAAAAAGAAAACGAGAGATCGAGTAAAACGTGAAAATTCCCTTCGCACTCAAGTTCTTGGCCTGCTCAATGCTCTTACGTACTTTCGCCCTACATCAGAGCAGGGCGTGTGTATGACAAAATCCTGTCATTCGGCCTCCTCATTCACTCGACTTTTTTAATGAGCTTACGCCGCTCGAACTTCTGAAAATCCATTGCCATGGCGACGACACTATAGCGATCCAAGCCTGCTCATGGTATTTCCCATTTTTATCTGAAAATACTCACATGACGAGCATTTTTGCGATTTTTTATTAAAATTCGATGTCAAATTCTTTTTTCAATAAAAACGAAACTCGCTCTCGATATGAAAACGTCAAACGACAAGGATTAAGAAAGGAGGTCGATGGACTTTCAAATTTCCATGAACTTTGACCTAAAAACAATAATAATAATTATTATAATTATAAAAATGGCGCAAAGAGACGAGAAAATAAAATTAATTGCAGTTTTGTGCATATTGAAAATTTAGTGGCATGAATTTATAAAAATTTTCGGAATTTAGGCTCTAATGGTTTTCGGCTTTGCGAATAATTTCATTGCGAGCAAAAAGCGTAATAACGAGACAGGAATATCAGCTGAGAGACCACGAGAGCTTTTTGCGTTTGCCATGTATTGATTGCGAAGCGTCTGACGCGACGCGGCTTGCGGCGCAACGCGCGATTCGCCGCGACGCCCGAGCTTACACACCATATATGTATACTTACGTACGTATCGTCGTACAGCATTAAGCCGATGTTTCTCGCAAGCTCTATATAGTATTTCGGGTTGCTAAGATATCCGCTCCGATGAATACTTGACGTACGAAAACAGTGAATCGACAATCAATTAAAATTTTCCATGCACCAAATTGGAGAAATTAAAAAATTCGATGATGCTGAAGTTTGCAACGTTGGAATGCAACGAAAAATATTTTGATTTAGTGATGATTCGTTCAATTTTCAACGTCATCCAAAATTTTCAAGCCGATATGCTTTTCGGATGGCAAAAATCGATCATTTCATTGTCGTAAATAAATTTTCAATTCAAATAATTATTTTTCGCCACAAATAAAAACGAATTCCGTTGCATTCCAACGATGCAAACTTCAGAGTCATCAAATTCGAGCTGTCAAACATTTTTTTTTCCTCCGACACTTCCTGCATATCATTGAAAATCGAAAATTCCCTTTGAATCGATAACACATGCGGCTGTAGAAAAAAAAAATTCGTTTCAATTCGATCGCGGTGCTTGAACGTGGAAATCATTTTATTTCAAACAGAAAATCCTGGAAACGAAAATTGTTCCGTTTGACAAACTGCACGATCGATCGATTTTTATGAATCTTTGGCGAATTATTTTTTTTTCTTTTTCTTTCAAACGTTTGCAATTTTTTGGCCAACGACCGATTTTTCCTGACATAGAAATTGCAAGAAATTGCATAGAAATTTTTTGCAATTTTTCAACCATTTTTGGTTTTTAACCAAAAACCAAAAAAATTGTAAACAAAAAAATTTTGTTTACAATTTTTTTGCAATTTTTTAACCATTTTTGGTTTTTAACCAAAAACCAAAAGTTTTAACCAAAAGTTTTTGGTTTTGGGAAAGGAAAATTTTTGGGATAAACTTCCGTTTAGAACATACCTCCGATCAATGTGAAATTTGGTATACTTATGTATTTTGATGCACTGATCAAGAATATCATACTTAAAACACCCGCAAATTCGATTTTCAAGGTCAAATCGACAAAAAATCTATTTTTCGAAGGTTTTTCGTAATTATTGCGATAAATATGGATTTTAAAGAAAAATGTTTCAAATAAAAGTGATGAACCATTATGAAACGGACATTTTTTGTTCAGTATGTTTTTCGTGTAGAACCAGTGGTTTCCGAGAAAAGTGCAAAATTCACCCGAAATTAGTACTTTTCGCCAAAACTCCATTGTGCATCTCGGGATGTGTGGGCGAAATAGTAGGACGGGTGAAAATAGTGGGGTGGGCGTTGAACATCTCGGGATGTGTGGGCGAAATAGTAGGACGGGTGGAAATAGTGGGGTGGGCGTTGAACATCGCGGGATGTGTGGGCGAAATAGTAGGACGGGTGGAAATAGTGGGGTGGGCGTTGAACATCTCGGGATGTGTGGGCGAAATAGTAGGACGGGTGGAAATAGTGGGGTGGGCGTTGAACATCTCGGGATGTGTGGGCGAAATAGTAGGACGGGTGGAAATAGTGGGGTGGGCGTTGAACATCGCGGGATGTGTGGGCGAAATAGTAGGACGGGTGGAAATAGTGGGGTGGGCGTTGAACATCTCGGGATGTGTGGGCGAAATAGTAGGACGGGTGGAAATAGTGGGGTGGGCGTTGAACATCTCGGGATGTGTGGGCGAAATAGTAGGACGGGTGGAAATAGTGGGGTGGGCGTTGAACATCGCGGGATGTGTGGGCGAAATAGTAGGACGGGTGGAAATAGTGGGGTGGGCGTTGAACATCTCGGGATGTGTGGGCGAAATAGTAGGACGGGTGGAAATAGTGGGGTGGGCGTCGAACATCTCGGGATGTGTGGGCGAAATAGTAGGACGGGTGGAAATAGTGGGGTGGGCGTTGAACATCTCGGGATGTGTGGGCGAAATAGTAGGACGGGTGGAAATAGTGGGGTGGGCGTTGAACATCTCGGGATGTGTGGGCGAAATAGTAGGATGGGTGGAAATAGTGGGGTGGGCGTTGAACATCGCGGGATGTGTGGGCGAAATAGTAGGACGGGTGGAAATAGTGGGGTGGGCGTTGAACATCTCGGGATGTGTGGGCGAAATAGTAGGACTGGTGAAAATAGTGGGGTGGGCGTTGAACCTCTGGGGATGTGTGGGCGAAATAGTAGGACGGGTGGAAATAGTGGGATGGGCGTTGAACATCTCGGGATGTGTGGGCGAAATAGTAGGACGGGTGGAAATAGTGGGGTGGGCGTTGAACATCTCGGGATGTGTGGGCGAAATAGTAGGACGGGTGGAAATAGTGGGGTGGGCGCGGTGCACCTCGGATAGTGGGTGGGAAATAGTGGGGTGGGTGCGGGATGGCGGGTGCAAACGCATGGAACAAAAAATGTCAGTTTCATTATGGCCTATAACTTTTATTTGAAACGTTTTTCTCTAAAATTCATATTTATTATAATAAATGCAAAAAACATTCAAAAAATCGATTTTTTGTCAATTTGACCTTGAAAATCGAATTTGCGGGTGTTTTAAGTATGATATTCTTGATCAGCGCATCAAAATACATAAATATACCAAATTTCAGATCGATCGGAGGTATGTTCTAAACGGAAGTACACCCAATTTTTGTTTCAACAGGTTGGAGGAAAATCTTTAATTTTAATTTTTCATTTTCTAAATGCGCGTCAATGAAACACAAGGACATTTGTTCACCGGATCGGACAGCAGTCGAGAATGATTAATCGCGTTTGGAAAGTAATGACGAAAAAGTATAAATCGTCGAATCACACGGATTGATGGCGATCGGGCAATGTCTTATCAGGGGAAGCGCGTATAAAAACTGGTTCACTTCTGGTTTCACCATAAGTGGGATATAGATTGTGTGTTGGCATATTTGCGAGAGTCATGTGATTCATGAATTATGAATAATGAGCTGGAATTATTCTTAACGAATAACCGAGAGGTTGGCGCATTAAATGATACGATGGACGCGCATACACATTTTGCCAACAGATACGGTAGGAAGTGTATGGACAGAGAGGCATGCGACGCGATATGCACACTGGCTCATGGATTTAAAATATATATCTATAGCAAGATATTGACGATGTGCATATTTTCAATACAAACGCAATACTCGCTCTCCCACATCCCGCCACTCCCCATGATAATAGCTAACGCACCGATGACTTTGACTCGTTACATATAAACACCTACAGCAGCTGGAAGTACAATCATTCTCAAGAGCGACTTGCCCTCTCTCTCTGTTCCTTAAGAAATAATCTTATGCACTTTAACGCGATAGACAACGTGTAAGACAATTTGTAGACATAAATTCTTGCACAGGATAAAATCGAGTCTTTATTGACTCTTTGTTAATCCCAACTGTCCTTAAGTATTAAACGTCCTACAGAAAAAGCAATCAAATTCCTGTACGAAATATTTCATCGTGTTGAAACGCACTCGGGCATATTATTAGTTAACATGAATCAAATCGTGTTTGTTAACACTTCGAGAACACTTTTTCTCCCCATGCAATGACGTCGATGCATGGGAGAGGTCGATCGAACGAGCTGCACGCAGACAATTCCAGCAAATGTATCTTTTGATTGAAATTGAATTTTTTTTTACTGGATGCTGGAGATTTTATGAGAATATTTGATTTTTATGAGAGCAAATTATTATCTCATGAATTCAGTGATTTTTAACGATTTTTTTTGTCTCAATCGTCCGGCGAATATGGAAAAAGAAATTTTTCCAACCAGCTATAATAATAAATGTCGAGAAACGTTTGACAGTCCAGCAACAAACAAACAAACGCTGTAAATATGCACAAATGCCTGTTATTTCTTCTGTGATAAAAATCACGAGATCTCGTTATGATAAAAATCGTAGTAATAACGATTTTTATTCATAATCATTTTCCTTTCTGAATCCATAATTCTCTCACGTTGTATCGACTGATTTTTAATTCACTCACTTTTTCCTGCTTCGGCCGGCGTTTCATCGTCGGCGAATATTCGCGTTGGCGTTTTGTCGCTCAACGTCATGTCGTGTCACTGAGAATCGAATATAATCATGAATTTTGCTCCTAAAGTACTCTAAAAAATAAAAAAAATTAAAAAATCGAAAATTATGACTGGTTTAAATTAATTTGCAAAACTAGCTGAATTTTTTTTCTATTCAGAATTGAAAATTCGGCCACCGTTCACTTCCGAATGATCCAGAACTGACTAGTCAGATTTTTCATTCATCTACATTTTTTCTATTGCTGGGAAAATTTCAAAGTCAAAGCCACGACGAAAAGTTCGAAAAAATAAATTTATCGACGCGCGCGCTCATTAGCCCGCGGCCGGCCAATCAATTGTCATGAATATTTTTGCAATATTAATTTTCATTCGTTAAGATAAAAGTTAAATTTCACTTTTTGACGAATATTCGCCAAGGCAAACGAAAAATTGTGAACAAAAAGTCGATTTTTTTTAATTTCTTTTTTTATTGTCCCATTTACAATTTTTGCGAATTGCCTCTGGAGCACTTACAGGATAGGAAATCGTTTTGTTTGCATAAATGTTGAGAAATTTTTCAATCGCCACTGGGTTTTTGATGTGTTTGTTGATATGTTTTGTATTTAAAAAAAAAGAACGAATCTCGCTGGTCACTAACCAACATTTATTGGCGTGTATCTTGCTCGGTTGGCTTACGTAAGGCAGCCCTCTCGCGGCCTTGCATTATGGCATCATAAGCATTCATCCTGTCTGCTCACCTGCAATGCGCCATACAATTCGTGCCAACCGATTCACCGCGCCTCGAACAACTCTTTTTCCGATCTATAGTAAATATCGTAACTACGTTGTCGTCGTTGATATATGGACAATTTATACCCGTTATACACGACGCGCGATGTATTACGACGATTTGCCATCTTTGGCCATCGTTTTTTTCCTCCGTTATTCACGCCAACTACGATTTACTCCATTATATCGAATAACCTGCTGATGCATTCTCCGTGATTCGATGTCCGATGCATCTCCATCCGTATAAACGTGCACGAGCGAGCAAAATAGCCGCTCGCTTTCCCTATTTCATCTGAATTTCCGTTCTATCGAGCCTCCCACACTCACGAAAGGGAAATCGACCAGAAGTTTTGTCCATTCCTATGCACACGATGAATCGGACATTTTCTAATTTCGATCTGACAGACATTTCCGGAAGAAAACTAAGTTTTCAGTGTGATTATTAGGCAAATTCTGATCGAACGGAAATCGCAACGTTGGAATCCAACGAAAAATATTTCGTTTCGTCGATGATTTTTTCAATTTTCAAAATTATTCAAATTTTCCGAGCCCATATACTTTTTGGTATACGCATTTAAATAATGAGTTTCGCCGCGTAAAAAAAAATAATTTCGTTACATTCCAAACGATGCAAACTCCAACGTCATTTCTCATGATCAAAAATCTCCTCACTTGTAACTTCGTCGCTGGAAAATTCATCACCGCGGTCTCTGCTCGAAATTTTTGACTTTTTCGTACTCTGGCTCGAACCCTCAATGGGCGATTCGCTTTTTTGTGTCTCTTGATTAGCTAAATCGTTTCTATAATAGTTACCATAAAATGCTGACAACTTTAATTAAAAATAATGAAAATCCTTGAACCACCATAAATGTGTCGTTTTCATGGTGAATTTCAAGGGGAAATATGTGATTTCTTTTCGTCTCTGTGTTTTAAATATTAAGAACGAAATTAAAATGAGATTCGGAGCGATTTTAATGCTGCATACGATCATTTAAGACTGAATAATAATGAGGAACCCTTTCTGGTCTGTTTTTCTTGTCACTTAGGTCCGGGACTTGGTGGAGAGGTGCACCTGTCCGACCCAATTCCCAATGATCCGTGTTTCCGAGGGTAAATACAGGATCGGCGACACGAAGGTCCTCATATTCGTGAGAATCTTAAGAAGTCACGTAATGGTACGCGTGGGCGGTGGTTGGGACACTCTCAGTCACTATCTCGACAAACACGATCCGTGTCGTTGTCGTACGTGTAAGTATCAGCGAGTGATGACACCGAAAAATCTTCACGAGCTATATTTGTTCGTAAATTCTGACAAAAAACGATCGTTTTGTGTTGAAATTTGCATCGTTGGAATCCACCGAAATCCATTACGTTTTTGCACATAAAAAACTGCACGAATTTTTTCCTTTTGACAGATTCTGCCGAAAAAAATCGATTATCATGTGTTCTTGAGTTCTGGGTCTCAGAGACCCAGTGCTCAAGGAAAATGGATAAAAATTTTTTCGTTGGACTCGAACGATGCGATTTTTAATATCGTAATGATCATCAGTTTCGATATAATTCATGACTCTGAAGTTTGCATCGTTGGAATGCAACGAAATTTTCTTTCATTTTGGTCAAAAATAATTATTTGATTGAATAATTACGAAAAATTGTCGAAAAATTTGGATGACGTTGAAATTTGAACGAATCATCAATAAAATGAAATATTTTTCATTGAATTCCAACGTTGCAAACTTCAGCATCATTATAATTCAGAAAATGGAAAATTTCAATTTCACAGCTCATCGATCTATGATTTCGGCAAAGCTGATACAAAAGGCAGGAGGCTCCTTCGATCTTGGAAGTGCGCAGGTGCATTACGAAAGGTAATCAACTTTTTGTCTCATCGATAACTCCTCGCCATCGTTATGCCACGTAATTAATCAATATAAACGTGATCAACCACGTATTGCAAAAAATTGATGAACGGTCGAGCGGAACGAGAAAAATAATCGACGCAATCGTGCAAATTGAATCACTCGAAATTTATGCGAAGAAAAAACTTAGAAAGTTGCAAAATTGATTCTTCGATCAATTTTTTGCAACTTTTACTCACGATTTTGATGCTGGGGAAAAAATGCTTCAAAACTCAATGGCAAAAATTCTCCATTTTTCGAAACCAACTCTGTCGCTTTGTCATTGACAAAAAAAAATCAACAAAAATCCGAAGAGAAGTTTCGTAGCTATTTTGTTAATATTTTTCGTCTTGAATGTCTCAATTATGGGACGGAAAGTCTTCTTGACATTTTGCTAGCTGAAAAGACCAACGTAACAATCTTCGTTCTGTTTTTTTTAAATTTATTTCTATGATTTTTTGTCGATATCACAAAAAATGCCGAAATTTTCGTTGAAGATGCAAAAAAAAAATTCCCTTAGGGAAAAGATTGCTCCGTAATTTTTTTAATTGACCTCTATCAAATGTCCATTAAGCATTGGAGAGCTCATGTAAAAAATTGTTTGCGAAAGATCACCTCCGAGAACTCGACGAAGTTCAGCTTCGAGCGTCGGTTCCTGCGCCGGAGCGGCTCAGCAATCGGCTGGACAACAGCAGCAGCAGCAACAACAACAACAATCACCGTCGCATCAACTGCAGACTCCAAGAAGTGCCTCGGCATTGGGAAATAGATCACGTTCTCCAACGCCCCATCAAATCCATCGGCAGCTCGGACAAGAGCTTAAAAAAATAGGCAATCGTTCGCCAAGTCCGACGGCTCAGACTAAACTCACATCCAGTCCAGTTCGCAGACAACTCAGTGATCTCGGTAACGCCCAACGATCGAGATCGCCGACGCCAAAAATTGATAGTCCTGCATCCAGCCCGTCAAAGTCTGCCAAATTAGACCCAACGAGAGAAGCGCTTAACGAAGAAATTCGGCAGGTTAAATACGATGGGAGATCGCAAATGTATCACAGCAGGCATCTTGACGATTATCAGGTATGCATCGCATCGATATAACTTCGTTTTTATGCACTTGAGTCGGTCCATTGCCACACTGGGTCTATTTGACCCGATTTTTCGTTATCAGTTTTCATCGAAAGAAACAAAACGAAGCTCAAACCGTTCTCGAGTTATAAGCTATTGAATTTTATGACTGTGAAGATTGCATCGTTGGAATGCAACGAAATTCTTTCTTATCTTTAGCAAAAATAATTATTCAAGCGCAGAATGTAATTACGATGATAAAATGATCGATTTTTGCCACCCGAAAAGCATATTGGCTTGAAAATTTTTGATGACATTGAAAATTGAACGAATCATCAATAAATTCAAATTTTTTTCGTTCTATTCCAACGTTGCAAGCTTCAGCATCATGAAAATTCTATTATTGTGCAAAATTCTGATCGAACGTGACGACACCGAAGGGACGAATTAAAAAGTATAATTAATTAATTATCAATTTGTGAATTAATTAATTGATTCCGTACCGAAGAATCAGAAAAAAATCGAATCAATGTTTACCAATGTTTCTCGTAATCAGTGAAAAAGTTGTCCACCAAGTTTCGAAAATATGAATAGAGGAGTTGGAATGCATGAATAGAGGAGTTGGAATGCAGCGAAATTCGTTTTTATCTTTAGCAAAAATAATTATTCAAGCGCGAAATGTAATTACGATGATAAAATGATCGATTTTTGCCACCCGAAAAGCATATTGGCTTGAAAATTTTTGATGACGTTGAAAATTGAACGAATCATCAATAATTTCAAATATTTTTCGTTGCATTCCAACGTTGCAATCTTCAGCATCATTGAATTTCACAGTGCCACACACACATTCGGACATTTTTTCTGAATATGAATCCTGGACGTTTTGGTACATTTTAAGCACATTGAAAACTGGAGAAAAAAAAATTCACCGTCACATGGAAAAAAAAACCAGAAAAACACCGTGAGATTTTTCTGATCCATTTGAAAAAGTTCGAAAATATAGAATTGTATTATTTTTCAAAATTCTTGAAAATTGAACATGTTCATAAAAATAAATCACAAATTCTTCTTCATTTTTTAAATATTTCTCGAGTTAATTGTCCGAGCTATAATTAACAAAAAATTAGTTTCAAGCAGGGTCAATGAAACCCAGTGTGTGAATTTGAACTCATTCGATCGGGTCACGATATTTCAAAATAATTTAAACACGCCAGAAGAAAAATTCTTTTTTCATAAGAATTCAATATAAAAATAAAAATAAAAACGAGGGAATCATGATCTGAATAAAAATGAAATATTTGGCATTTTCAACACGAAGGATCCAAAAAAGGATCTCCATCGTGAGATTCGTGAGAAGGTACCTCTCTCGGAGGAATTTACGAAGAGATACGTTGTCGAGGGTGGCGTTGCTCGAAGAGCAACCGATCGTGACGACGCACCAAAGTACGAGCCGACCATTTACGATTACAAATGTGGCGTTGGCACTGAGACGAGCTCAAATTCAATACCAACAAGTCCGACCACCGTCAAAGAGGAGCCACTGCAATCTCAAAGGACAAACACCAATGGCGAGGATTTGTTCGCTAAGGAAAACTCCCAACAATACGCTAAATCGTCCCACACCGAGGGCGAACACTCGGACAACGGTAGCGAAGTTTCTGACGAGGGATACAGAAGCTTGGGCGCTGTACAACCGGCAATTACCACTACAATTACCAGCCAACATCACCAAGACACCTCCATCACGCTTCTCGATTCTCACAGTGAGTCATTTTTCGCTTTTATCACCATTATTTCAGCCAACCCTCAATTCCACGAATATCCTCGTCCTTTCCTTTCAAATTATGCTTTTTTTTTGTTCCACTCGCCAAGAGCAACAAAGGACAGAATTTTTCAATTAAAAAAAAAAAGTTATAAATAACTTTGGAGTAAATAATTTCAATGATTTTGATCAAATTCGTCAAATGTTTATCCGATTTATCTCGAAAACCGTGAGACTGAGAGAAAATTTCTCTGAACCATTCTTGTAGGAAATTCAATTTTCTACAAAAAAAGTCCTTAGCCAATTTTTCCAAAAACCCGAATTTATCGAGATATACTGGAAAAACTGATTGCACTCATTTTTTCAAAATGACGATCTTGAATATCAGAAAAAATTTTGACTCGTCGCTAGTTTTGCCCAGAGCGTGATTTTTCCTTCGGAATCGGTGGACACATCGCAAGAAGGCGGGATTTCTCGTCTCTTCTATGCTGGATATTACGAAAAAGGGAAGGAGGAAAGTTTCGGTTAAATAAATGATTCTCGGGATTCTCTTATCCTCGTTGAGAGAATCGCAGATCGTTGAAAAAAAAGACCCACGCATTATGCTAACTACCAGCAGAAACTCGTACACACATAACGATCTCTTGGCGATCTCTCGTCGCGCATCCCAAAGACGAATTTGGTGGTACCGGAGCGCACGCGCGATTCTTCGAGTCGGTTAAAGTGGTCAAACTCGCGAAAGGCCGAGGCTAAAAAAGGCGTGGGATGAGAGATGAACGACACAGAGTTAAGGCCTGGCCTTGAATTTAAGCCTCTCTGTCGCATTTAAAAGTGGAATCGATTGACCATCATCGCGCATATATATAATCGCAATATACATACGCGCGCGATGTGTTTTCAAGCCACAATAGCCGGGCCCCCGATATTTTTCTCTTTTTTTCCTCTTGCTGTTTTTTTTTCCAGCCCATAATATCTTGTAAGCGTGCTTTACGGATCTCTTAATAGAATCGAGAATTTCTCCACCAAAGGCATTTGCCAACGACACGTTCGTTTAAAAGATATAAAAAAAGAAACGACAAAAATATAATTGCGAAACGTGTCAGCGTTTAGTCCCACGGCGATCTCTCAGTTATTCGCTCTCCTGAATAATTATGTTAATAAAACATCCTATTCATTAATTTCATTAGCGTCCGCTCTGCAAATATTTTTTCACCAATTTTGATCGATTGAAAATTGAAAGAGATCGATCTCATGATTCTGCAAATTTCGCAATAAAATATTCATGATTATTAAGGAGGTTCCGTTAGTAGAGCGATGATTAGATTAAAATCTGAAAACGAAATATGTTGTTATTTAGGCAGCAAACTTTAATCTCTTTCAAAATCATCCCAGGTCAACCAAGTTTTACTCCATATTTTCCAAGTCGAAAGTCACTTGATTCAACATTGGCTTTACGGACATTTCTTACCCTTATGAAATCAGAAAAACATTTAAAATCCTTCGCGATTAGATAAAACGCGTATTAAAATCTCAATTTATAAAAAAAACTCCAAGGGTTCCGAATCAATCAAAAAATAGTGGGGTCAACGAATGTTTGGAGGAGATATTTCTAGTTAAAATCGACAGAATGCTCGGAACATCTCATTTTTTAGGAGTTTGGCAACGGATCGCTTGCGAAACGAAAAGCAGATCGTCATTTTTTTGGGAATTGTGCCTCACTTCATTCGTTATTCCCTTGCGCCATAGCGGAACCTCCTTAAGGGAAAAAAAATCTTAAAAATTCTCAGAAAAAGCTGGAGAAAGTTTTTTTTTTTATTAATTTTTCGGTTTTTATTTTTAATTTCGTCCAGACCCGGAAATTGTTGCATTTTCTTGTCTTTTCGCTCGAATTTTTTGGAATAAAAAAGAACGAGGAAACAATTTGTGGAAAAAAATGTAAAAAATG
The DNA here is from genome assembly GCA_037043255.1 of Diadegma fenestrale. Lineage (NCBI taxonomy): Eukaryota > Metazoa > Arthropoda > Insecta > Hymenoptera > Ichneumonidae > Diadegma > Diadegma fenestrale. The sequence continues at coordinate 21,177,334 of CM073309.1, read as the reverse complement.
CGTCCCCGGTCGCTGATTTTGTTGCAGAAGAATCGGAGAAGCCGAAGAGCGAATTATCGGAGGAGGTTCGTTGTTGCGTAGAAACGGAAAGTATCGAGACAGGTCTGAGGAAAACAAGAGTGACGGGAAGCGGAGCAGGAGGAAGTGGACGAGTGAGTTCGAGTCCAACGAAATCTTTGAGCCCGGTGAGTTCGAGCCTGGGGACGCGGGGGGCTGCGGGTTCTTCGTCGCGTTCGCCAAGCGCCGGAAGTTGTTGCGGTAGCCTGCAGAATGGCGATCGTCAATCGCGGGGCAGTTCGATGGCTCGGGAAAATAGTAATTTGTCGCGTTGCTCGTCGGGCAGTCGAACGCCTCGCGAGGGTAATTCCAGTCCGGAAGGGAGTCCGCTGAAACGTGCGACTTCCGGTAGAAACAGCTTGAGAAAGCCGCCAGCGCCGCCGACTTCAAGCCCCGGAAAATCTTGCGGAACTTTGCGGAGTTCCCAAAACGGATGTGACGTCGCACAGTCCCGAAATAACGACACGAAAAACGGTTCGATCGGCGTTAACAACAATTTCCAGGCTCACAACAACGCCAGCAACACGTGGAACGGACGACAAGCAAAGCAGCGACCCTCATTGACAACTGACACGTTCACAAAACCCACCAATTCCCTAAAATCAACAAATCCCCTTAAATCATCCTCGCCCACCAACTTCTCGCGGAAAAATCCGTCGAGACAGAGTTTGCCTCGTTTAGGAACTTGTGCCCCTGGCATTTCCGCCACTTCCGGTATTACAGGCCCGTCCCAATACGACCGTAACGGCAGGAGAATCAAATCTTCGGCCAGCACTTCGCTGCAAACTTCACCGACGAAAATCGCCAATCCTTTGCTCGAACAGATCCTCGCGAAAATGTCGCATCTCCGCGACGACAAAGAGGTCGTGGAAAAGCTTCAGGTCCTCATAAGAGATTATCGAGGTCAAGTTGTCGTTGGCAGTGACGCCGACACCGAACAAACCATCGATCCCGACGACCCGAACCTCGAATTCACCAGGGCGTGGATCGATGGCAACGGAACTGTCGCGCTCCCACCAAATGACGTTCAATTGGTCACGAGCCCCCGCAAAGATCCCAAACCCCCGTCTGAGCGCGGAAATGGATTCTCCCGAATACCAGCTCCGGTTTACAAGAGACCGATGTCCGTCGCGTCCGACAGCCTCTGAACGCCGACGATCCATCCACCGAACAATTTCGAGAATTTCATCACCATCTCCGCGAGATAAATGGTCCAGGAAATCAGGCATTTCGAGCAAGACTCGCATCACGCAAAATTCGAAAGACCTCAGGTGTTGAATATTTGCCGCCAACATTTTGCTAGAACCTTCGATGCTTTTACGAATCTTTTTTTTTTTTGGCTGTCCAGACCGAGTCAAAATTTGGCCAAACTTTTTCATTTCCATTCCACAATATTTCTCATTTCCCATCCAATTCGATCGTCAACGTTCAAACTCAATGTTCGATACAACAAAAAAAACAAAGAGGACAATCGTTCGTGAATTATTTTTCTGCTGAACGTTATTCCAGAGCTTGGGCTCAAAATTTTCAGAAAATGGGACAAAAATTCTCAAATTTGTGCTGCGGGCCGTTTCGAAAATTTTTTTTTCACAGGAAATGTTGGTTGTTTGAAATTTTTCAACGTTCATCGACAATCCTGGGGCCGGGCGTCGATTCAGACACTTTGAAAGCCTCGCTTACCCTTCAAATTTATGATTCTGAAGTTTGCATCGTTGGAATGCAACGAAGTTCGTTTTTATATTTGGCAAAAATCGGTTTTTGCCACCCGAAAACATATCGGCTCGAAAAATTTGGATGACATTGAAAATTGAACGAATCAACAATAAAATAAAATGTTTTTCGTTGCATTCCAACATTGCAAACTTCAGACTCGTCGAAAAATTTGGTATTTGTTGATAAAAATGTTGGAACGATCTGTACAGCCAAAAAGTCCTGGAGACGATTCCAGGACGATTTCGATGTGAATTAATTAGATCTGAGGTGTTTAGAAAACTTGGATGGTTAGAAATAGTTGGATTTTGAAAAAGCTATTTTCTCATCGATCGAGAATAAGAAGAAAACAAAATGCCCGGATTTCACAGAGTTTAATCGTCGGGCTGGTGCTTAATCAAGTAAGATTTACATTTGTTTTATTCGTAGATCAACTGTTACGATGTTTACGATCATTGAATCTTTTTTTGTTCATTCTCAAAGAATTTACTACGGTTAAGTTTATAATACGAAAAATCCCACAAACCGAGAATCGGTAAAGATTTCTTTCGACTTTCATTGCATTGGAACGAGTTGGAATTAGAAAAAAAAAAAAAACGAAAGAGATAAATCGAACGAGCAGAAATTCGTTGATTTTTTTCATGTTATCCATTTCCTTTGGCCTACGATTCTTCGCTAGGAAGGATATCGAGTAGAATTTATTTCCTCAACGAGGGCAATGTATAGTCGAATGATTATCGTGTTATATTGAAATTGAACGACCAGGTGAATTTAGCATAATCGTTCGAATTGCGAAGAGCGATAAATATTGGGCAATCGAATGATTTTTTTCCGACAGACATCGAACTCGAGCCTGGTCGACAATTCGTTTCGTAGTGTCAGAGAAGAAGATAGTTTTTTAATGAGAAGAAAAAGAAGAAGAAGAAAAAACGAAAAAATCGATCAACGATCGCTTTCACGTATTATTTATTTATACAGAACGAAATATATAGTCTATTGGTTGTATTTATTGAAGGCAATTTATTTACGCGTTACATATATAAATTCTCGTCATGTGCTGAAACTTTCAATGTGCACAGACTGTTTAAACGATACGTGCAAGTTTTTTGCTCAATTGTTTATTTTTTTTGCAAAAACGAAGACGTAGATTTTAGAAAAAGTACGAGAAATCGATTCGCGAGGGTTGAATAAATTTTGTTTTTCAGTTTTTTTTCTTTATTAGAGAAAAAAAAGAAACAATTTGTTGAAACGATTTTAAAAGGTTTGCAGGACGAAAACGTCATTCGAGGCACTTGTTCAACGACGAGAAAGCAGGACTGATCGATACGTGAATATGTACGAAAAGCTAGAGTGCATATGAGAACGTATAAATATCATTTAATCGGGCAATCGCCATTCCAATATTGAAACTTTTTTATAAACAAAAAAAAACCATCATTTTTCGAGTCTCGATAAAATGGAAAAAAAAAACCTCAAAAACTCGGCATTTCGATTTTCCATAACGCGAGAAAAAGTAGAACGTGCGAGAATTCGAAAGCGGGACAATTAACGAAGGAACGAAAACTTTTGGAAACACATAGTCGTCGAAAATTCAAACTATTTTTTAGAAAAAAAGAAATTAATTTAAACAAACACGATCCCACGTGTGGGAATAAATATGACAATGAGCTAAAAAAAAAAAAACAATCCTACGCCGTTTAGTGAGTCGTTCATTTGACTTTTATTTCTTTTTCTTTTTCTTTCATACTCAGGTACGTTTTATCGCATATGTATATGTAGATTACCTTAAATTAATGACGATTCTTATTTCCAATGTCCAAACGCTGTGCGCGATATATGGCACATTTTAATTTATTATAAAACCCATATGCAAACTTGATAAATAGTCTGCCTGTGTGACTCACGCGTATTGCCGTATTTGATATAAAACGTAATCCATAAGCGTCATTATTATCGTCGTCAACCACCGTCGACAACTCCCACATTGTTATGGCCATTGATTAGTTTCATTATTACCACAAACTTCAAGTTTATAATTATTTTAATTATTGATAATAATGATTTTACTGTAATTATTAATATTAATGAAAAATTTATCAAAATTTTGTGTCATTCAAACGAAAAATTGGTTTTTTTTATCATTATTTTGACTATAATTATCGACGAGAGTGTATCTTCGAGCAATGTTACCGCTTTTGCGTATTTTTATTGTTTCATTATCAATCTTATTATTATTATTATTATTATTAGGTTACGAACGAGCGTGACTTGTAAAACGAATCAAAAATCAAAAAGGGCATAATAAAGTGAAGAAAATGAAGATGATTTTGAAAATAAAATTGATCAAGAAAAGTTGATGATTTTGAGGTGTGTGGAGAATTTTAAATACATGCACAGATGGCTCTGACGAATTATAGGTGAACACGTATCGAGCTGGGGAAGGAATAACACGAGGTCCATTATTACAAGGCTCGTATGCCGCATATGGAATTACGTCCTTGTCGCTTATTCTATATGGCCAGACACGCGCTGATCACGGGAGTTCCGAGTTTGCAACCTGCTGGTCCGCTGCATATCTTGACGCCGCGTGCGTGCAGCTTTGTTACAGCATCCGCGACTTGAGATATTCATCTTCTATTTTTTCGCGATAAGGCTTCCAATTTTTTTTTCTCCACCTCGCAACTTTCATCAAAACTTCCTCGTCTTCACTGTCAACTTGTCCCAGGAGCAACTTGTGTCAATCTTTTGTGAAACACTTAGCAGCTTCGTCAAGAAAAACTTGCGTTCGCTTTGTCGGCGGAAAATGAAAGTTTTTCATTCTTCGGAATCGTTTTTTTTTTTATTTGAGAAATTTTATTCGATACTTCGAGAATTCGCAAATTTTTGTTCCATTTTATTTGTACGGTTTTGGCAAAATTTATTTATTGCAAGCGCGATGTTGAAATTGTTCGGAAAATTTAATTGGAGCCCGAGCTAATTGATTAATTAATAATTTCCCGATCGTAGAATGATTGGGAAATCGACGGTTATCGAAATTTGGGGGAATTTTATTTTCTGTCAAGTCTCCCCGACGTGCGACCTGAATTTTGTCAAATTTTCGGAATGCCTAAGCGATTTTTTTGGCCATCGATCTCATCGAATGCTTTTTTTTTTATTCAGTGGTTTTTTTTCGCTTTTGGTTCTTCGAATCATTCGATTACGACCTCGCTTTTTCGTTTTGGTTATTCTCGGAGAGAATACGAATTCAGGAATGAAGAATGTCTGTAATATGGGTCACGACGTGTGATTCACTATCCCGTCCTGGGCCAACAAACACTCAATGTATTTCGGGAGCTTCGCTCTCTCTCTCTCTCTCTCTCTCTCTCTCTGTGGAAAAGCGTTTTGACCCACAGAAGAAAATAATGAAACAAAAGCGTAGAAAATTCAAAAATTTCGAGTGTCACATTTGCCTTGCCTCGCTGCAACTGCATTTTTGTTGCACTTCCTGCTGCGGTGCATTCTGGCAGAAAATTTTTTAAATTCGCCTGACGGATTGACACGAAATTCCACAAAGAAAATTCCCGCATTTAGAGGGAAAAAAATCCCTAAAAAATCTGGAATTCTCTCCATTGATTGTATTGAATTTGTTAAAAAGTTGTCGCTTGGGTCGAAAACGACGCGCGTGATTCGCGGACGGTTAATCGTTCGTAATCGGAGTCGGTGGCGTCGCCGTTACGAAAACAGAGGTTGCAGTTTCTTGGTGAGAAAAAAGAAACGAAAAGTTGGATTGTGACCGAAGGGAACCGTTGGTTGAGAAACGAACCGCCAAAGACTAAACATAATTTTGCCATTCGAGTATACGAAGCGAAGGAAAAGCATTACGCGAATGGCGTCTCTTAACCCTTCGTCCCGCTGTTTCCTTATGACTTTCGCAATCGAAATATCAACAGGTTTTATTAGCCATCGAACGATTTTGTCACGACTGTTTTGTCGAGCAGCTCAGAAAAAAAATGATGGAAAAAATGGTATGAAATTGTAGTCGTGGATGTATCTTTACACGGCGGTCCATGCGGCAAGGAAAAAGCGTTTAAGGACGAAGGTTTCACGTGTATATTCATGTACATTACTATATGTATGGATCCAGGCGAACTCGCCGACGGACAGAACAATGGAAGCCACAATTCGCGAACGCTTCTTATTGCGGTAGGCAGTACACACCAACCTACTGCGACTATATTTTCATCTCTAACGCATTTTACCCCAGAGCACTGTTCCGCCTACGCTCGGGTTATGCCACGAAGAATTGAAAACGATCTTACAAACGTAAGCCAATTTTTTACATCCCAGTTCCTCGTGCAAATCCTTTCGCCAATAAATTCGACCAACATTCGAGCCTGCAATTCTATTTTCTCAAATTTCGTCCACATTCCTATCGATTCCACGAGACAAAAATTCAAAAATCCCAGACTAGTGCAAATTTTAAATCGTTTTTTTTTTCGAATTTGAATAAATTTGAAATTTCGAATAAAAAAATGATTCAGAACTTGAATCTGTTTCGGATTTTTCATATTTTGACGTTTTGAAAATTTTCCGATCGCGACAAAAACTCAAAAAATCGTTGCTCGCGATCGATGAAATTTTTTTATTCAATTGATACAATTTGATGAAAAAATTCAGAGAGGAAGCGAAAGAATTCGTCGTAAGGACTCGTGTCCTTGCCTGGACTTTTGAGTACAAATCCTTCGAGTCCTTTTTCGTCGATTTATCAAGGAAATAATAAGTATTTGTGGGTAATTGTGTGGGTGCATGTGCATGACATTGTAGTTTTCCACGATGGACATTTTCTCACCTGGAAACGACGAGGATGAGTGTACAAGCGGATGATTAAGTCCAAATATGGTGAGTTGGTCGGTGGTCACATGGGGGTCGGTGTTAAGCTGAGCCAGGCAAATTTAAACGCTCGACGATATATAATATGGCAAGAGTTTCCTCGGTCACAGAGTGATTCGAGTCGAAAGAATGAGAAAGAAAAGGAAAGACGCGATGGATGAGGAGGCTGTGATTTTGCCTCGTAGCGCTGTGCTATGTAATGATAGGCAAGGAAATGAGGCTTGAAATGGGAAGAAGAGTCGGTGCGAGAGATATTCCAGGAGAAAATGATAAAAATGAGAGAAAAAAGACATACGCGGAAGTTGAGGACCTTGAGGTCGCCTTTTCGAGCATCTTCGAAGGTAAAGTTTGCATTGGATGCTGCATGGACGATCGCTGACTATTTATAAATAGTCTCATGAATAAACAAGCATAAAAACAGGATTAAATCACGACGCGCAACCATTTGTTTGTACATTTTTTGTTTTTAATTGTCGAACGTGTCATAACTTTTCGTGTCACAATCTACACGACGTCCCTTTTTTTTTCTTTCGTCTTCTCTCATCGCGTGTCAACGATACCGATAGATTAGTCGTAAGTGTGTCGTGATTTATGTCGAACGCTTGTACAACCGCGTGTATCACGGAGTCACGACATTTCTATCAGAGCCTTTCTCGCTCACTCCTTCTCTGACGTTTACACGGAGACTGTGTCCGTGTACTCGCAGGAATTGGTGCAAATTTGAACCAGCCAGCATCTCGTTTTCAGTCTCTTTTGTAGATCGAGGAAGTCAATGGCAACTGGATTAATCATTTTGGTGAACTTTCTCGAAACTAGACAAAATTGACACGTTCACGAGAACGTTTTCTGGTCAAAACTTCGGGGGACGACTCGAGGCTTGGAATTTGGTCAGTGTGTTGATACTCTGGGTCAAATTGACCCGGAGCTTTTATCTATCAAATAAAAGGAACTGGAAACATTTCTGGATACGTGTGCGTGATGGGAATTCGGAAAATGTGAACGATTACAATTCGTTTTTTTTTTTTTCAAATCAATCTTTCGGAAAAATGGAAATTTTACTAGAAAAATTGAAAATTTTTTATGGTCTCGAGACTGAAACTGATGGATCGAGTGGCCGAGGAAATTTCTCTGGCTAGTGGCACAAAAAAATTGTCCGGGTCAAATTGACCCAGTGTGGCTACGAAGGGTTTTGACTTGCAACAAATAAAATCATGACGAATTTTTTTTGTTTTTTCAAATAAAGTAAATAATAAACTAAATGAATAAACAAATAAATAAATAAATAAAATAATAAATAAATAAAATAAAAAATAAATAAAATAAAAAATAAGAAATAATAAAATAAAATAAAAAATAAATAAAAATAAAAAATAAACTAAATAATAAACTAAATGAAATAATAAATTTTAAAAATGAAAAATTTGAAAATAAAAGATTCAAAAATTATTTAAATTAATATTAAATTAATTTTAAAATAAAATTGAAAAATAAATTTTTTATTTATAAAGATTCGAGGATTCGAAAGATTTTTTGATTTAAAAAAAAGAGACTTGCAGTCGTCGGATAGAAAGAAACTGAGACGTTGAAAAAGTGACGTTGAATTTTGATGACTCGCGGTCCAAATTGGCACCAGTGTCGTGGAGTTTATACAAGAGACACGGACCATCGGTGACCGGCTGGTATTATTTTACCCAACGGCTCTAATAGATTCTGCATTACTATACGAAGTCACCGCACCGCGGCTGGCTGTGTTGCTCTCTTCGTGAGGGTATAAACATGGGGGTTCATGTTTTTTCCTTTGTCTTTTCTCGGATCTTTTTGCTCTCGTTGCATTCGCCATGGGTCGAAAGTTCGTGCGACCGAGCGCGAGAGGCGTCAAGAAAGGGGGGGCGCGGGAAGTGGAGGGCAAACGAAAGATTATTTTGAGCCCCGGAACCGCATGAGTGAAATTCCTCAGTGGTCGTGGTCTCGCAAGTCCCTGCGCATACCTATGGCCCTCTCATCTTTCTCCCAAGCTCTTCTCTCTCTCTTTCTCCCGGTTTTTCGTTTTATTCGTCACTACGTCGCTCACTTTCGACTTTTTCAAAGCCGATAGCCAAAAGTTGACTGAACGACGACCAGTTGCGAGCCTCGCAAGTTGCCACTATCTATATTTGGTGGATCGAGAGCCCGCGATGTTGAGACGTCCACCGCGTCCTCGAGCCACACGAGATACGACGACGCGGGGCGCCACAAGGATGCTGGGCGAGACTCTCTCATGACTAATTGCAAGATCGGGGATTCCGGCTCTTGCAAACAGACAGAAAAGACCATGAACCTATACGAGTTAACAAACTACTGGCCGTTCTTCGCCTTTTCTCCTTTCATGCGCGTATACGCATTGCTGTCAACCGACAAACGCCATGAACACTCTCAGCCCCACAATTCGTAATACCTCAAACAGCATAATACACTCCCTCACTTTTTCGCTTAAGGCCAAAAGTATCACAAGGCGACCACTTTGAAAATGCCATTCGTCATTTTTCTTCCCAAACGACTCCATCCGATGCCAATGAAATTTCAATGTCGTTCGCTATGTGTCGTCATTTTATTCAAAATTACCTTCGATCTTGATCGATTTTTTTTTTTTAGTCAATTCGACTCTTTATGCGACGACGACGCGCAATTCCAACAAATAATTTGCAGAAGTTCGTGATCGAACGCCTGCTCGTAAAGCGTAAAGTTTCAAACGCCAACCGATCCAAAAATAAGCTTAAAAATCATTTGATCGAGTGGTACAGAACGCATGGAAATTAAGAATTCATGTCAGGGGTCCCCTGGACCCCGAAACGTGTGCCTGAGCTGAATAATTCTCTGTAATTGTTATTGCAAGTCCGTCCGGGAGGAGCTGCCGCCAGAAAAAACTTTGAATTCGAAATTTTCTTATTTTTTCGTGAATTTCTCGAAAGGAAAATTTCACGAGGTAGAAGGAAAAACTCGTCAGTCAAAACGTGAACTCGTTATGGTTTTCATTTGCTTTTCACAGGCTTAAAAATTCACGTTGGCTCCTTGACCTACCGCGTTACATAAGAGCCGAATAAATTACTTCGTCCAATTATTTCTCACATTCCGCACACTCCGTGATAGAAACCCTTAAGGGATTTGAATATCCTGGAAGTCGTGACAATGTTCTTGTGCCCTTTCACATTTTTTTTTCACCATAAAGATTTTCCCGTAAATAAATTCAACGGCAAATGATTGTTAATTTTTTTAATTCGCCAGAAATTTATTAATAGATTTTTGTTTGATCGCGAACGTGAAAATAAAATATTTTCACATTTCGACGCCAATTTTTGTTCCGTCGAGCACGAAAATCGATGTGAAAAAAAATTGAGTAACCGAAATGAAATTTCTCGTACGATTAAATTTGGAATTTTTCGGAATTATCGAAAATTTCACAATTCAAATTTTTTTATATTTATTATAAAATAAAAAATTTTAAATAAATTGAAAATAAAAACATTTTTAAAATTTATAAATATTATAAAATCTTCATTTATTTTATTTTATTTATAATTTTATAAAAATTATAAATTTATAAAAATTAAGTTAAATTTTATAAAAATTATAAATAATTATTTATAATAAATTATTTAATTATTTATAATTGTAAAAAAATTGTATAAAATTATAAATAATTGTTTATAATAAATTATTTAATTATTTATAATTTTATCAAAATTGTAAAAAAATTGTATAAAATTATAAATAATTGTTTATAATAATATTATTTATAATTATTTATAAAATTATAAATAATTATTTATAATTTTTATTATTATTTTAATTATAAATAATTATTTATAAATTTTATAAAAACGAAATTAAAAATGATATTTATTATAATCGATTTTATAGCAAGAAGGTATTTTTTTTTCTTTTATGGCAATTTATAAAAAGTAACGAGGGAGCAAAATGCAAGTTTACAATTCACGTGATCGTTAATGTGACTCAAACCCCTTAATGAAGGCACATTCATACTTGGCCGTAGATGGTCGGGATTTTAATTCAAAGTCAAAAGCGTTTGAGAGCTCTCGAGCGCTAGTGCCGGGGGCAGGAAGAGAGGAAGTAAAATAATACACTGACCAAGAAGAAAAGAGGCAAAACTCTTATAACTCTGTCGGCCGAACGGTCGCAAAAAAATAAAAAAGAGGATAATAAATAAAATTGAAAAAAAATCAGCAAGGATATAATTCCTATTTAGCAATTGCTCGCGCGTGCTCACCCTTTCCATATATGGCTATGAAATATTTTCCCAGGTCAACCAGTCGCTCTCCCTCGACTTTGCCCCTTTGTGTACGCGGACTCGAGGTCATTTCCTAAATAACAACTTTAATGACCCTCACACATTTCCTCGTTAAGGTCTTCTTCAAGATTTTCTAGAGTAAACCCCCTGGACGCGACACTCGCTCATTGTCTCCAACTTTCTTTTTCTCTATCGTCAAAATTCCTGCTTTAAATCTCGCAAACCAAAAAAAATCCCAATAACTCGATCGCAAAATAATGGAAAATCATAAATAAGACAAATTCGGCACTCAACAGGCCGATGAGGATAAAAAATCGTGGCCGGGACGTCAGGCATTACTGCATCGAAAATGTCTCCAAATATCCCGGGCCAGCGATAAAAAAATTCGAATAAGATCGAAGAATCGACCGAACAAACAAGTAAGTTCGTTCAATTTTCAATGTCATCCAAATTTTTCGAGCCGATATGCTTTTCGAATGGCAAAAATGCATCATTTTATCATCGTAATTACATTCTGCATTTGAATAATTATTTCTGTCAAAGATAAAAATGAATTTCGTTGCATTCCAACGATGTAAACTTCAGAGTCATGATTTTTTGTTCATTCTGTTGTTCGTAATAATCAATCAACTACGCGCGACGATAATTTTGCTAATAAGATTAAATTATTTTAAAAATACCTCAAAAAAAAAGTTTTCAGACTGCCAAATAATTTGTGACAAAAAAAACCGTATGTGTTTACAATAATAATAATTATTAATGTCCCTCGATCGACGGTACAAAAAAAAATCCAACACCGAACTTTCTGTCCTATTATTGTGCTAATTAAATCGAATTAATAGAAAAAATCTCTCAAAAAAGGGCGAATTATTGAATAATTTGTAAAAAAGAAAAAAAAACCGTATTCGTTTACAATAATAATAATTATTAATGTCCCTCGATCGACTGGACCAAAAAAAAATCAAACGCCGAATCTTCTGTCTTATTATTGTGCTAATTGAATCAAATTACTAGAAAAAATCTCTCAAAGAAGTGCTAATTATCGAATAATTTGTGAAAAGAAAAAAAATTCCTAAATCTTCACAATAATTATCAAACGTTTTCATGGTTTCACCGTGTCTCGAGCGGCGAAAACGAAAAAACGAGTTCCAAGAGCGAAATTTTCGAGTTCTGGTCCAATAAAAAGTTTGGCACATATATTTTTTTCTCGTGATTCATGCTCAATCCACAAAGATCTTGAAATTTTTGACTGATGAGCCATTCGGCACTATCACAAGCTTCTTTTTTTTTTTAAATTCAAATCCAGTATGAAAAATGAAAGCGAAAACTTAGTCCGATTGTTTTAAGAGTTCCCTCGAAATTCTCTTATCAGAGACGCGAATTTGGGGCAATAATTTTTTTATTATCACAGGCAAACGATTTATTATGAAATTTTGTTCTTTTACACAGAAAATACATTTGTCGAAAATATTCTCTGCGAGATGTAAATTTTCTCTGTAATCGTCGATCATCTCGTCGTAAAAGAAAGAAAAAAGTCCGTGTTGTCGAATACACACTCAACCGTTCACGACGGAAAATGACGAGTTTTCAAAAATCACATTCAAACAGTTTGCCGCACACAATAAAAATATTTATTGAAAAAAAAACGTTCTACAAAATAGAATAATTCAAACTTAACTTAATCTCTTTTCGTGAGTTCGGATTCTTCTTATTAAAAAAATAAGTCAACTTTGTGTGCGGGTTTTCGAAGCGAGGACAACAATGAGTTTGTTGAGAATTGAATCATAACTTTGGAGTTTTTAGAAACTCATCAAATTTCAGGATTCATTGAAGATCAAGATTCTCGAGGGAAAGAAAGTTTGTCGAATTAATTAATTAATTAATTAATAGATAAAGGTAATTAATTAGTTAATTAATTCGACAAAATTTATTTTCCTCGAGAATGAATTAACTAATGAATTAATTAATCAATGGCCGGATGCTCGAGTGATCTGGATCAATTAAGTTACGAATTCCTGCTCACTCGTAAGTTCATGGATCTATGGAGAATCAAGATTTTTGAGAAAAAAAAAAGTTCGTCGAATTAATTAATTAATTAGTGGCTCGATACTCGAGTGATTCAAATAAATTAATCGAGTCAACTTTGTGTGCGGTTTTTCCCAGCGAGGACAACAATGAGTTTGTTGAGAATTAAATCGAAACTTTGGAGTGTTTAGGAACTCATCGGTTTCAGGATCGATTAAAAATCCAGATTCTCGAGGAAAATAAAATTTGTCTAATTAATGAATTAATTAAGATTTATGAGAAAGAAAACGTTTGTCGAATTAATTAATTAATTAGTGGCTCGATACTCGATTAATTCAAATAAATTGATCGAGTCAACTCTGTGTGCGGTTTTTCCCAGCGAGAACAACAATGAGTTTGTTGAGAATAAAATCAAAACTTTGGAGTTTTTAGAAATTCATAAAGTTTCAGGATCCATTGAAAATCAAGATTCTCGAGGGAAATGGAGTTTGTCTAATAAATTAATTAATCAATTGATTAATTAATCAATGGCCGGATGCTCAAAAGATCTGAATGAATTAAGTTATGAATTCCTGCTCACTCGTAAGTTCATGGATCCACCAAAACTCAAGATTTTTGAGAAAAAAAACGTTTGTCGAATTGATTAATTAATTAATGGCTCGATACTCGATTAATTCAGATAAATTAATCGTTAACTAGAAAGCCTGGTCAGCGATTGCCTCGTTAATCAATTAAACAATTGATTGATTCTGTTCATAATTATTCTGGATGAATAATTAAATAATTATGGAATTTCTGATTTGTTTCTCTCGTTGAATAAAAAAATCTTAATCACTAAATAATTCAACTCTGATCGATAACAAGGGAAGTAGCTTTTTAGTCATAGAAAAATAAATGGCGAAGAGAGGTTCGCCGGAATATTTTGTTCTTTGTATCATTGATATCACAATCTTTACCTTCACGAGCTATTCGGAAGTCACAAGTTTTGCTTCTTCTCTGTTTTTTTTTTTCCTTACCGACCTAAGAACGAAGTTTTGCACTTTTTCAGGTTTTTACGCTTCACGCCAGTCTTCGGTCTCATCGGCAGGAATGTAATCATCGTCGGCTACTGATACTTGAACCGCTATCCAATGGGTAAGGAAGTTTTCTGGCGCACCGACAGCGATGAACCGTAAACGATCGCCTGAAATCGCATGAAAAGAAAAAAAACTCAACAAAATAATTTTGCTCCCTTTACTCACGCAAAATCCAGCGCATTTTTTCGCGTTTTTCTTTTTCTGCAAGAATGGGTCTGGGCCAGGAAAAGCATCGTTAGAATGCAACGAAATTCGGTTTTTATCTTTGACAAAAATAATTATTCGAATGCAGAATGTAATTAAAAATTCGGATGACATTGAAAATTGAACGAATCGTAAATAAAAACAAACATTTTTCGTTGCATTCCAAATTTGCAAACTTCAGCGTCATTCGAACACGAACGTCTCGTCGACTCTGAATCTTCGCGATAATTTTTAATGTTAAGATTTAATGTCAAAAAAACTGAATTTTTCTTTTTCTTGGGATTTTGGGCTTGCGAAAAATGACAAATGAAAGGGAAGGCTCGACGTGCACTCGGGCAAGTGAGAAAATTTCGCATCGAAGGAAAAATTAACGTAAAAAAATATTCCACCAACTTTTCAGGGAGACTCTGCAAATAGATATTTGAATCGCTGGGAGATTTTTAATGGATTATTCGAAAATTCCTACCTTCGATGAATATTTCTGATAATTTCGACCGAGCCAGAGAAGACTTGAAGAGAAAAGCGTTTCCTCGGTGAAACAAAATCGTTTGGAAAACGTTGCGTTTGAAGCATCCCAACAAAATGGCATATTCGTCGTTGAGAACGTCGAGGATGAAACCATATCCACAAGTAAAAATACCGCATGGATTTTTCGTGTGCTATAAATCAAGGAAATTAATGATAAAATTATCATTTCAATTCGTCATCACATAATAATTGAGATTTATGGCGACAATTTCATCGAATGTTCGGTCATGAAGGGGATATTGAAATTTAAATCCGCGGGATTCTTTTCCAATTACATTTTTCATTAAAACTACGAAAATTCATGACTCTGAAGTTTGCATCGTTGGAATGCAACGAAATTCGTTTTTTATCCTTAGCGAAAATAATTATTCAAGCGCAGAATGTAATTACGATGATAAAATGATCGATTTTTGCCACCCGAAAAGCATATTGGCTTTAAAATTTGGGATGAAGTTGAAAATTAAACGAATCATCAATAAATTCAAACATTTTTCGTTGCACTTCAACGTTGCAAACTTCAGCATGATGAAAATTTGGGATGACGTTGAAAATTGAACGAATCGTCAATAAATTCAAATATTTTTCGTTGCATTCCAACGTTGCAAACTTCAGCATCATGAAAATTCTATTATTATGCAAAATTCTGTTGACCAAAATAGAAAAAATTGACTTTTCAGTGGATAATTTTTTTTTCCTACATTTTTCTCAATAATTCGGGAAAAAATCTTCAAATTTTTATTCGATTAAACAGTCGGCAACCGCAAATTGATTAATGACATTTTGTGGTGTCGTAAAATTTTGTAAAAACTTTTTTCCCACGTTCTGATAGTTGCAAACGTTTTTTTTTGGTATTTCCGGTTTGGGAAGAATGGAAGAATATTTAAAAACGAGACAAACGACTGGAAATGTGAAACTCACGAGATTTATCAGGTGCGGCAGCTGCGATTTGAACTGGGAATTCATTTTGGTCTTTTCGATCGGTTGATTGGAATCGTTGGCGTGGGTTTCGCCGTCGTTGTCGATGATCCAGCCTCGTTCCAGCATAGTTTGCATGTTTTCGGAAACGAAATTGGTGCAAAAAGTGTTGAAAACGTCAGAGGGTTTGGGAAGACGCGGCCTTTTTCCTTGGAACGCGCAGGTAGCGAACCATTTGCAATCGAATCGACTTTCCTCTTCGATACAAGGGACCGCGTCGCAAAACATTTCGTCGCCGATGCTTAATGCGCCGTGAAGCGATTTGGAAGTCGGAAATCTTTTGCCGTTGATGTAGAATTTACTGGCTAGCAGCTCGATTCTTTGTTCGTCCATGTTGTGGAACGCGGTCATTACGGCGTGACGCTTTTTCACGTTTGCGACGGTGCAATGCACGGAGAACAGGCCGGAAATCAAAGAGATTTCCACGTCGGGTTTGTTTTCCAAGTTGGTCCAGCATGTTGCTACGTACCAGCCGTAAGATCGATAATAATGTGACAAATCTTGGCTTTCATCGTCGAGACGGTCTAGTACGTGACAAGAAAATTTGACCTGTAATTCGGAGGGAAAAAAACGTTGCCTGGGAGTTTAATTTCGCACGAATGAAATTTGTCCTTTGAGGTTATGTTTCGAGAACAATTCATAAGAGTTTCGCGACGTTTTCTCTTCGCCAGAAAGGGAAATCGGGATTTCAATTTTTTTCGAAATTTTGATGAAAAGAAAGCCGGAAAATTTCGTCGTAATGGCAAAAATATCGGAAACGCGAATTTGACGTTTAGTCCGGCGCATCGGACGCACGTGCAACGTCGAAAATTGACAGATCGTCTTTGTTCATGGCAATTGGAATGGATTTTTTGTAGGACGAATAAAGATCATGATTCTGAAGTTTGCATCGTTGGAATGCAACGAAATTCTTGATCTTCAACAAGAATAATTATTCAAGCGCAGAATTGGCTCGAAAATTTTGGATGACATTGAAAATTGAACGAATTATCGATAAATTCAAATATTTTTCGTTGCATTCCAACGTTGCAAACTGCAGCATCATTAAAGATCCAAAGTGTTTGGTAATGAACGAATGGATGATTCGTAGAGAGATTTTTATCTTCACTGACCTTCGTGCCAATCCGGAGATACTTGGACAGTGCCACATTTTCCGGGACGAGTCTACCTTCGTGGTAATAACGACCCCTTTTCAAAAATGTGTAATCCGTAACGCCGTCCAACTGAAATGTTATTTCCGCACTGCCGTTTGGAAATAGGTTAGAAATCACCCCGTCCCTGTTGTACAAATACTTTTTTCGTAACATTTCTCCTTTAATCGATGAACTTTTTCGTTGAGCGACGATCGACGGGTGCGTCGTTGTTTCTTATCAATACTACGAGGATTTGCGGCAAATTCGTGACCCCGGTGAGTCACAACGTTCATAAAACTCTTGCCGCGGACTGTTTGTAATCATGTACTGTTTATTATTGATTGGGATCGATATATATATAGAATTCTTCACGACGTTCGCGTCGAGCGATCGAACCACCGACTGTTTTGTCGGCGCATGGCAAAGCCGGCTGAAGGTGAAGAAGATTCTTCATGGTAACAAATGACAATCGACGAGAAAGTTGTCTCGACGATCTCAGCGACGTAGCGGCGATTCCGAGAGTTATGAAACGCGCCACACGGTAATATGGCGTCTGCTGCCATGATCGAAACGTAGATGTGTGCGTGTGAGTGTGTGAGGAGTAAGTCCTACTCGTACGAGTCGTTTGATAATCATCAAGAGGTGATGAACGGATGAAAAATCTGGCTTGGTCCAGTAGCCCGAGTGCGTTAGTCGAATAGAGGAGAAAAAGAGGCTTGTTCGGCAGTTCCCCAAGTATTTCCGCGCCCGGAGCCCCCACTGCGATTGTTCTACGTCTCGTCTGTGTTTCATGCAGTTGATTATCGATGAATAAAAAATAGCAGAAGAAAAAAGAATCAATCCCAGAGACTGTTTATTCGTTTAACGTTGCCCTCGTAACGACCAAATTCTCTCGGGATTCCTCTGCATTATTTTCCACATTCGTCATTCCTTTTTTTCCTGCTCTCTACGTCTTTGTCGTTTTTTTCACCCCCACCCTTCCACTCCGAATTCCCTTCTATATATCTCTCCCAATTGTCGCAGAATTTAATATTCGCTGCTGTGTGCCTCCGCGTGTGTCTGTGTGTCAGTGTCACACTAGAGTCATCGCTTGACAAGACACCCTGTATTTCCGATGCTGACGAGATTGACATACCCGACCAATAATAACGGACTAAAATGTCTGGCAGCAGCGATTCCGAAGAATTCTTCGATGCCGAAGATGACAGTTTCAATCGCACCTCAAGGTATTTCATTTTTCTTTCTCCCCCCTTGAAATTCTCCTTTTTGATCGTTCTCTCGATTTTCCAACCTCAATCCAACTTTATTATCTGTTTATTCCGTTTCCTCTCATTCCTGTTGGTAAAAAAAATTGTCGTTGTTACTGAACACGATCGCGAACAACTGATTAATTTGGCTTCATCGAGTTTCCCCATAAAACTACATTTTTCAGCAATATTTGAAAACTTCACATTTCTACCTTTAAACAACTGTCAAATTTTCTTGTAAAAACATCGAGATTCGAGCATAAATATTGTCATTACGATTTGGACGTTTGCATTCACGAGATGTGTCACTATTTCATTCGCGTTGATCCTTCAGATTTGACGTTTCTAAACTTACAAATACAAAAATAAATTCTTTCTTAAGGAGGTTCCGTTAGTAGAGCGATAATTAGATTAAAATCTGAAAACGAAATATTTTGTTATTTAAGCAGCAAACTTTAATCTCTTCCAAAATCATCCCAGATCAACGAAGTTTTACTACATATTTTCCAAGTTGAAAGTCACTCGATTCAACATTGGCTTTACGGAAATTTCTTACCCTTATGAAATCGGAAAAATATTAAAAATACTTCGCGATTAGATAAAACGCGTATTAAAATCTCAATTTATAAAAAAAACTCCAAGGGATCCGAATCAATTAAAAAATAGTAGGGTCAACGAATGTTTGGAGGAGATATTTCTAGTTAAAATCGACAGAATGCTCGGAACATCTCATTTTTTAGGAGTTTGGCAACGGATCGCTTGCTAAACGAAAAGCAGATCATCATTTTTTTGGGAATCGTGCCTCACTGCATTCGTTATTCCCTGCGCCATAGCGGAACCTCCTGAACAATTATTTAATTCTGTCTCTACCGGATCGGAAACCTTTTTCCATTATTTTTAACCTCGAGATTCCTCGGGGCTGTTTTCCACACCCGAATCACGGGCACCATGGGTTTTAGTTGTTCATGGGACGATATTGTATACGCATTTCTGATAAAAAACCATTGAGGTGCTTTGCCAGTTGCGGACCCGAAAAAAATCGAAAACATTTTTCCATTCGACTCTAAAATCTCTAAAATTGTCCAGCCGTTTTCATTTGGAATTTGATTTTTCAATAAATCGTTGCAATAATCGATTTATTAAGATTTTCTCAAGCGCGACGTCAATTTCGACGACTCGCTCGTTGTAAATCACCAAAATCTACACTGTCATTTTTGCATTACAATTTTCTGGGACTTTTTTCCTAAATTGCAATTTCTCGTTTAGTATAATTATGATTTTTGCTCGTTTAACTGAGTCTTATGGGGTCTTACGTCTGTTCCATCAAGAAGAAGCAAGGCTCGGGAGTCTCTGCCTACCGAGACGAGTGAGGAGAAGACGGCAACTGCAAAGACGTCGCAGGATGACCAAGTCTTTGTGAAGCCAGCGGATCCAAAACCGGTGGCAGAAACTGTGAAAAGCCGGATGGAGCCGGAGAGAAAAGCCAGTACGGAGAAAACTGTGAGTCCACGATTCCGGAGACCTCAATTTGTTAAAATTTTGCTCTTATCTCGCAACGCGACGCGTTGAAATACAGGCGGATCGTTTTTGCCAATTAAAAAGTCAGAAGAAAAATGAAATGGAATAAAAATATGGCTCTGAAGTTTGCATCGTTGGAATGCAACGAAATCCGTTTTTTATCCTTAGCAAAAATAATTATTCAAGCGCAGAATGTAATTGAGATGATAAAATGATCGATTTTTTCCACCCGAGAAATATTGGCTTGAAAATTTTGGATGACATTGAAAATTGAACGAATTATCAATAAATTCAAATATTTTTCGTTGCATTGCAACGTTGCAAACTTGAGCATCATATAAAAATGATTTTTGCGATTCCAAAAATAACAAAAAATCAATATCGTCGAATTTCGACACCGAAAATAATTTTCGTTTGGCTCGAACGAAAATTCGAACGATTTCCGGGCATGAATGAATGAAAATTTCGTTGAATTTCAGGAGGATGATACGAGAGTTAGCAACAATGACACAATCATCGATAGACGAAGGTTTCGCGAGCTAAGGCAACGGATGCAAACGGAAGACGACGATATACCGATAAACAGTTCACCGCCCGATAGCCAAACGTCATCGATCGAGGGAGTTTATCCAACCCCGTCGAAAACTTCGCATCCCTTTAGAATAATCGAGCACGACACGTTGAGTATGCAAAGTATGACGTCATTGGGTAGAGTAGGAAGAATTTTGGCAGGTGGTTTGGACAGCGTGTCGGGGATCGTGCAGCCGGGACAATCGTCATCAACGACGGGCAATTTAACTCGCAGCAGTCAAATGTCATCGATAGCGAGTATTCCAAGCAAAGACGACGAACCAGCGTCCGGCAAAGTTTCGCAATCTTCCAGCGTTCTCACTCTGTCCGGAGACGTTCTTCAGGAAAGTTCCGTTAACGGTAGAAGCGATTATCCGAATGCTCAAGAAATCGTCGCTCAAAACGTCCTTCTCCAAGAACCCGACGTTATCGCGAGCACTAAAAATAATGGAAAATCCATTGAGATAGCGGCAGTTACGAGCGGCGTTTCCGGTGCTCCTGTCGCTCCGCCCAGACGCAAAAAAAAATCAAAACCACAAACGCCGACTGACCTCGCTGTGAGATTTTTTCTAAAATTCTTTCTTCTCTGAAATTAGAAAAATCTCATACCAAAACCATTTTCGCCTCGATATACAACATTTTTTTGGATATTTTTCTCTCGTTTTTTACGCCCGGTCAAATAATTCGAGCAGGAATTCGAATGTCGAGTGATTTTGAAAAATTCAGTGTGAATCGATTAAATTATCGATTCATTTATTTATTTTTCCATTTATTCATTTATTTTTGAGTGAAAAATCTCGTCAATCGATGCTCCGAAGTGAAATTCTCCAGAAAATTCATGTGGTCGAGATTTTTTAAGGGAAACTGTGAAAAAAAATTTCGTGCAATTTAAATTCAGTTGAAAAAAAAAATTTTCATGCTCGAATTCAAAATTCTATTGAAAAAAAGAAAAGATTTGATTTGACATTGTCGTGGATATTTTTAGAGCTTGATATCGTGATCGATGGCGTTGAAAAATGTAAATAAAATAAAAATAAAATCTATTTTTGTTTAGCCGACCTCGACGGACTCGTCGGTGACAGCGTCAGCACTGCCAAGTCCAGCGAGCACGATAGAATCGATAACACGTGAATTCGAGCATTCGCTCGACATACGATCAGCGACAAAGGGACAATACGTCGTAAAGCCCCAGGCAAGTTTCTCTAGAAGTAATTTCATCCTTTACCTCAGGGATGGCCAAATTGCAGCGCAAGAATCGCCCTCCAAAGGATTTTTTATGGCCCGCCGAAACATCCGGGTCAGTTTTCTATGAATACGTGTATCGCTGTCGAGCAGTAATAATTCCCGTTTCTTCCATTTTTTTCTCTCTTTTTTTCTTTCCAAAGCGTTGCTCCTTGGCTTGGTGATTTTTTTCTTTGTGCGTTGTGATTTTGACAATTTCTTTTCATATTTTCCCAGTATCTGAGCGCCCCCCCCCCCTGACCCTTTGGAAGAGCGCACTAGTGTTTTGTGACGAGCATCAACACTTTTTTTTAGCTTTTGTTTTCCAAACCCAAGCCCATTGTAATTTTTTCCTGCAATAATTTCCAACGAGTGATTAAGGAAGAAACGCAGCTACGGAGCTAGTCATAAAAAGATTCGACCAGATTTGACTTTAGCAGTAATCGATCTTCCAATCTCACATTTCGTTGACTTGCTATTATATCTGTCAAATTTCAAATTTCGCGCACAATCAACCTCGAATACGTGACGTTGCTATATTTTAGGGAGAGTCGAAAAATAAAATCCACTGCAAGTGCTCTTTATAGTTTTTATCATTCCCCTAACAAGTCACTTTTGAACGTTTTCAAGCGTGGTAAATGATTGTGAGGATTTAATCTCTCTGATGTTTAATTTTCATTTCAATCTATTCATCAATTACGGAGATACGAAGAATAATGTACAGATTATTCCGTGACTTGCCATAAGAGGCGATGTTAAATTGGTTGTCAAGGCTTGTCAAATATTTACAAATATCTCGCGTAAAAACCCACCTCAGCCCACAAAAATTGGTACGAGTTATTTTGACATCATTATCTAACTTTCTGCCAAATTTGAGATTTTTCTGTCCATTAATTCTATTTCCTGCGTTACTTCCTTAATTAGTCCGCTCGATTGTTTGTGAAACTTGTGAGCTACGATTATCTTATGAATCGTTTGCTATGACAGGACGAGGACAAATCAAAAGCCGAAGGACCTTCTTGCGACGAAATCGAAAGACTCGAAAGAATGAAAGCTGAACTTTTGAGTATACGATCCAGCGATAAATCTAGCAGTCCTATGGGATCCATTTCTAGCAATAGTATCGGACGTTACTCACTCGGTCCCCATAAAATTCCAGGATTTAATCCTCAAGGCTCGAGAGAGAGAAGGAAATCTGCCGGCGATCAGGACATGGTTCAGCAGCTCAATATGTTTGTGCGGACGAGAACGGACTCTGGAAAGAGGCTGACGGACATGGTAAGTCGAAAAAATACAAAAATTCATTTTTCATTCAAATTTTCATCATTTATCCGGGATAAACTTCGTACCCGAAGGTTTTTCGACCCTGCAACGTGCATGGAAACAAAAACGATTTTGAACTATGACTCTGAAGTTTGCATCATTGGAATGCAACGAAATTCTTTCTTGTTTTGGCAAAAATAATTATTCGAGTGGAGAATGTAATTACGATGATGAAACGATCGATTTTTGCCACCCGGAAACGCATCGGCTCGGAAAATTCTGACCACATTGAAAATTGAACGAATCATGAAGAAAATCAAATATTATCCGTTGCATTCCAACGTTGCAAAATTCAGCATCATGAAGTTCGCAACGTTGAAATTCAACGAAAAATATTTAGTTTCATCGATGATTTGTTAAATTTTCAAAATTATCCAAATTTTTCGAGCCCATATACTCTTTGGATCGGAAAAATCGGTCGTTTTTACCCCGTAATTACATTCCGCATTTAAATAATAAGTTTCGCCGCAGAACAAAATAATTTCGTTGCATTCCAACGATGCAAACTTCAACGTCATAAATCCAAATATATCGAAAAAATCGACAATTATTTTTAAGTGGTTAGAAAAAGGTCGGGCGACGAGTAACGTGACGTCGCTCGAATCGATTATTCGTAAATTATTAATTTCGAAAAATCGGATGATTTCGAGCCAGAACCGAATGAAACATTTCACATTCATCGACGCGTCTTTTAATTGATTCTGAGAGAATTGAGGAAACCCAAAAATCATCGTTGCTTGCAAAGACAGAAAATTAATGAATTAATGATTTGGGTCGGAAAAATCGATCGTTTTTACCTCGTAATTACATTTCGCATTTAAATAATGAGATTCGTCGCAGAAAAAAATAATTTCGTTGCATTCCAACGATGCAAACTTCAACGTCATGTATTGTTAGGTCAAAGTCTGCCGAACTGAAATATAAATTTTGATTTATTTAGGAAATTCTGGAACAAGTGACCGTCCTGAATTTGGATACGGGTGAGAGAGTGCCCTTGAGCATAGCCGAGGACAAATTGCCACAATGTATAAATCCGCTGTCATTGCACATAATGAGGTTGACTTCGGAGTACATAAGCAATTCGAGTCTGGAGAAGGAGAAAGAGAGCGATGAGGAGAGCGTGGATAGTAAAATGTCGTCGATACCGCCAGACGACGAGGTGACGGTAGGTCGAGTGCGTAGGAAAACGCAAAAGTTGAAAAAGTTTTTCGGCTCGACGGTGAAGAAAACGATGTCCAAGGCGAAATCGATAGCTCAAGAAGTTTCGCACGCTCGTCACAAGGAGGACGTGATGGATATCGTCGATGACGTTTATCCTGGAGAACCGCAGTGCATAAAACTCAAAGCATCGAACAGTCACAAAGGTCCTTACGAGTTTTCGTGTCTCCAACACGTTCAGGATCTGAGTGGGGAGCACGTCGGGCCTGTTTGGTGCATGAAATTCTCGGTTTGCGGGCGGTTGTTGGCGACGGCTGGACAGGATCGTGTTTTGAGGATCTGGGTGTTGAGGGACGCGTTCACGTACTTTCAGGACAGAAGGACCAAGTACAACGCGGAGAACGTGAGTCCGACGCCGTCTCAAGAGTCGCTCGTGTCTCAGCAGTCTCTGGAAGACCCGAGCGTGGTGGCGAACGCGTTCAGCGAGATCGAAGGGACGAAAAGTCCTTTTATGCCGAAGCCTTTCTGCACGTACACGGGGCACACTTCAGATTTGCTGGACGTTTCCTGGTCGAAAAATTACTTTGTGCTGTCGTCGTCGATGGACAAAACCGTGAGACTTTGGCACATTTCACGCAAGGAGTGTTTGTGTTGTTTCCAGCACATAGATTTCGTGACCGCGATCGTTTTTCACCCACGAGACGATCGTTACTTTCTCTCGGGCTCGCTCGACGGCAAATTACGACTCTGGAACATCCCCGATAAAAAAGTCGCTGTCTGGAACGAAGTCGATGGCCAAACGAAACTCATAACCGCCGCCAACTTTTGTCAAAATGGCAAATTCGCCGTGGTTGGCTCGTACGATGGACGCTGTATTTTTTACACCACGGAACAGCTCAAATACCACACGCAAATCGATGTCAGATCGACGCGGGGCAAAAATTCACGCGGCAGAAAAATCAGCGGCATCGAACCGATGCCCGGGGAAGACAAAATCCTCGTTACCTCCAACGACAGTCGCATAAGACTCTACGATCTCCGCGATCTCAATCTCTCCTGCAAATACAAAGGCTACGTGAACGTCAGCAGCCAAATAAAAGCGAGTTTCAGTCCGGACGGTCAGTACATCGTCAGCGGCTCCGAAAACCAATGCATTTACATTTGGAAAACTCATCATGATTACTCGAAATTCTCGAGCGTCCGGAGAGACCGCAACGACTTTTGGGAAGGCATCAAAGCTCACAACGCCGTCGTAACTTGCGCTGTCTTTGCGCCCAATCCTGACATCATCATCCGACAGATCGAGGCGAGAGAACAATGGGAAACTAAAGACGAAGCCAAAAATGGAGCTGGACCCAGCAATATTTCTCCTCCCGTCGATCCTGTCGTCGAACAACGCACCAAAGGGTGCGGCGGCCATGTTCTCGTTAGTGCTGATTTTAATGGATGTATCAAAGTCTTTCTCAACAAGACTAAACCAAAGCATAGCTCTTTACCCGCTTCGGCATTAGCGTAAAAACAAATCTCCTTGTAAATCTTCGACGGAACAAACGATATTTATTCGTTTCAACGATTTTTTCTCGGTCTTCGAGCATTCGCTGCGAGTGTCTTCGTGTTTACAACGTGATTAACAACAGTTTGGAGGGTGTATCGACTTGAAATGACGAAACAAGCTTGAAATTAAGGAGGTTCCGTTTGTAGAGCGACAATTAGATTAAAATCTGAAAATGAAATATGTTTTTATTTAGGCAGCAAACTTTAACCCTGCGTGGTCACTGTGGGTAGAATCCACCCAGTGACCAGCTTGTGACGTAAATTTCTCCTAGTTCCCGGTAATTAATGGCGCTGTAATCGTCATTTAACGACAGTTTGTAGTGTTCATTGCGCGTTGGCGGCGATAAATATTCCCGCCGCTAACGCTAAATCTCTAACATCCACTTTGAAATCAACTCACTTCCAATAACGGAATTAATATGTTTTTTCAAACGCGCGCTATCCTACTATTTTTTCACAAAACAACCAGATCTGATGAATATCAGGTCCAAATTTTAAGCAAAAATATTGAAAATCCACAGAGTGACGATTATTTTAGAGAAAAAACTTTTTTTTCCTGTTTTTTTCTTCATTTTGCATTTAAAAAAATATGTTAGCCTCGGATTTCTTTCAGGAAAGTTTTTCGTATCTAAACTCGAATGTCCAAGGGTTGTTTAGTCATTTTTTGAGAATTTTCGGGCCGATAGATTGGTCACAATATGGTTTCGAAAATCGACTGGGTAGAATCAACCCAGTGTGACCGCCGAGATCGGTGGCGGAAGTATGACCACGAAGGGTTAATCTCTTTCAAAATCATTGTAAGTCAACCAAGTTTTACTACATATTTTCCAAGCCGAAAGTCACTTGATTCGACATTGGCTTTACGCAAATTTCTTACCCTTATGAAATCAGAAAAATATTAAAAATACTTCGCGATTAGATAAAACGCGTGTTAAAATCTCAATTTATAAAAAAACTCCAAGGGTTCCGAATCAATCAAAAAATAGTGGGGTCAACGAATGTTTGGAGGAGATATTTCTAGTTAAAATCGACAGGATGCTCCGAATATCTCATTTTTTAGGAGTTTCGCAACGGATCGCTTGCTAAACGAAAAGCAGATCGTCATTTTTTCTTGGGAATTGTGCCCAACGTCATTCGTTATTCGCTGCGCCATAACGGAACCTCCTTAATGAAAAACTGGTCAAAACTGTGTCGAGAAAATTCATTTAGAGCTAAGAAAAAGTCGCAGCTCGAGCTCGAATGACGAGAAAACTTTTTCGACGTTTTTATTTGCCAATTTCTTTGCTCGATCCCAAAAATCTTGAGGCTTCCGGGATCGTCAACGTCCGAGCAACGTTCTTAATTGCGAAGCCCAAATAAAAAGTCAGTTTCTCTTCATAATTACTTGAATATTTGCCTGCGCAGGTTTTTGACGTTTTTTGTGCCCACGATTTCACCTCCAGCGAATCCTCGATCTTTTTCTTTCAATTCTTAACTGTTCTCTCCGACAGAGAAGAAAAAAGTGTCGGAGACGTGAGTTTTGTGACGACGCGATTAGTTTTCGTCATTGTTTTCACGCGAATAACAAAATTGTGACGCAATTCGGTGTTGAAAATTGTGGAATTTGGTAGAAAATATGACTCGATTTATTTTCAGCTCAAAAAACAATTCTGGCGGATAAAAAAAATTACAAATCATTCACAAAATTGGCAACAAAATCGTCAAATCGAATTCCCCGACAATTTCTCTTGAAAAATTTCCATTTTTTGGACAAAAAAAACAAAATTCTTTCGCGTTTATGAAAAATTCCAATTTTTCCGAGAGCAATTACGTCACAGTTTCGATTCGCTGCTCTTCGTGCGTTCGTAGTGAAATTCACGCAATCACCGACCAGCACTCTGGATAAATTTTGTGCGTGTGTGCGTGTCTGTGGGTTGAAGATGAATGGAAATGATTCGCTCGCATCTTAAAGGAAGCGGCTTCCACGCGGCTGTTGCACATGCGTCGTGCATGAAGCAAGCTCGCTTGATTATCGTGAATTTTTCGCATCGGGCTTGAAAATTAAGGAAGTTACGCAGAAAATAGAATTAATGGACAGAAAAATCGAAATCTTGTCAGAAAGTTAGATAATGATGTCAAAATAACTCGTACCAATTTTTGTGGGCTGAGGTGGGTTTTTACGCGAGATATTTGTAAATATTTGACAAGCCTTGACAACCAATTTAACATCGCCTCTTATGGCAAGTCACGGAATAGGCTGTACATTATTTTTCATAGCTCCGTAATTGATGGATAGATTGAAATGAAAATTAAACATCAGAGAGATTAAATCCTCATAATCATTTACCACGCTTGAAAACGTTCAAAAGTGACTTGTTAGGGGAATGATAAAAACTATAAAAAGCACTTGCAGTGGATTTCATTTTTCGACTCTCCCTAAAACATAGCAACGTCACATATTCGAGGTTGAATGTGCGCGAAATTTGAAATCTGACAGATAGAATAGCAAGTCAACGAAATGTGAGATTGGAAGATCGATTACTACTAAAGTCAAATTTGGTCAAATCTTTTTATGACTAGCTCGGTAGCTGCGTAACTTCCTTAAAACGCCTGTGTGTATTTCAATTTTATCGTTAATATTGTATACCAAAAAGTGCACTCGATTGTATAGGATGATGATTAATTACGATCGGTTGGTCAGTCAACGAAAAAGGAAAGAAAAACGTATCCTTATGGCAAAAAACAAAAATTGGAACCGAATCCACCTTCATTTTAGACGTTTGGACGGAAAATCCGAGCGCGTTTTCCTTCCATTTTATTGCGCGAGTCAAAGTTTTCGAATTTTTGTTAATTCGCTATTTCGTGAAATTTTTGTCAAATTTTTTTGCAAATAAAATCGGGCTTTCTCAAAATTTACGAGTTTGGCGAGTGAATTTTTCAAATTTTCAGTTTTCGGTTTTTTTTTTAACGAGTACGGGAGGAGGAAAAAATTATTTTGGTTTTTTTTTTTCGAGGAAACATGAGAATCAGGAAAATGGGGTAAACGTTACGGAAGATTTATTGGGGAGGAATAATTGTTTATGGAGAAACTGTGAAAAGTTGAACGAGTTCGTAGTCGATGTTCGACAATAAGAATAAATTTATACAAGTAGAAAAAGAAAGCAAACAATTTGAAAGATGCTGGAGCATAAAAAGTTCCTTCGTGATCGTGAGTCTCTTTCCTTTTTTGTGAAATAGCCAATTGGGGTTATAGCGAAAAAAAATAAATCCACACTCTGTCAATTAACTACGCAAACAAAACAGAAGAAACGTTCGATCGGCGTGGTCAGAGAATTGCGAACAATAGATTTGAAAAGTGAGTGAAAAACGAAACGAAAAAAAGCTGCGCAACGATAAAAAATACTCTGGAATTTTGTAACTTGCTAGACAGAGCTCGAGGGTGAAAAAAAGAAGAAACAAGAAAAACCAATCACGTTGACGGAGCTCCGCGTTATTTTTATTTCCTAATGACTAAAAAAAACGTTCAAAACTAAGCGAAAATTGGAAAATATACAAAATTCGAACGAACAAATTGAGAAAAACGGCAACAGATACGAAAAATGTGTAAATAATTACGAAGAAGAAAACGAGAGCTCGCACTCTCGTTTCTATAGATATACATCGTGTAAATGCAATTGTAAATATTTTTAATGACATAGCGCAGAAAATGCTTTAGCTATAAATTGATCGTTATATATGATGAAAATTGCCATTCAGCGAGGGACGTGCACAAAATGCAAAACGCAAAGAAAACGTATATATTATTGGAGAGATTAAAAAAACTTGGGAAAATTGTTTTTTCCCATCTCTTTAGTCGCGTGTACGATACGAAAGTGTATTTGGATAATGCATTCATATGATTCGTATGTGTTTTATGTTTTATTTGTTCATATAGGTGACCAACACTTGTACATATATTCATGTGTAAATGCACATTTATATATGTATACACAGGCATGTATAAAGGACAAAAATGAAAATGAAGTAAAAAAAAAAAAAGTATAACGACTAACGTTTGATTTCTTGTGCCTCTGTCTCGTTTTGCTGCTGCTTCGTTCACCAGCCACCGCCGCAGTTAACTCCTTGACATTGTTACTCCTCGTGCACACGCCAACGGATGTTTTCCCATCTCTCTTCATTTCTTTTCACGACCTGCCAGCAGCAGAGAAGGAACGTTCGTGTACGAGTCGTGTCAAGCGTAGACGACCGTTTTTCATCCGAAAATTCGCGTGCGATCAATTTTTCAGTTTTTAATTGAAAGAGATCGTACGAAATATTTCCGGGACGATTGCAGTTCGAATTATCAATTTTTTGGACATTTCAGGCTCGGGGAATCGTTTCGATGTTTTTCTTTACGTTTGATCGGAAAGTACGAGAGCAAAGATCGCGGGAATCCCTCAATTTTCACACGAGAGCGCGAATTCGCGAATACGGTGTCGACAAAATGTTTCGGATGATTTGTCATTCGGATATTTTTTGACCATTCTCAGCGTGCTCGTGTAACTTTTTCATGAAAATCGCGCACAACGAAAGACTCGGATGAAAAAGTCTCGATCTTGCGGGCATGAGGAAAATAGTTAGAAATTCATTTCTTGGAAAAATGGTAACGAAGAAAAAATGTTGATTACCGGAAGGCACTGGCGAGTGTGCATTCGACGTGGAACGTTGCATATTTGCGGAGCGTGTGTACACGCTAGCTATAGGTCAGTCGCGTGCGAGACGATACCAAGACGGTTGCGGTCGGTCGGTCAGTCGGTCGATTCGTTTCGTTCGCTCTTTCGAGAGATTCCCTGTGCAACTCAAACTCCCCGCATCGACAAACACACGCCGTAACCCCTTCCCTACGACTTTTAACCCGTTCGAATATGACAAGCAAATGCATGGGGCGTTTCTAGTAGAAAAAAATCGTGGGAACTTGAAATCAACAGGTTATTCTGGGAAAAAATGATGCTGAAGCTTGCAACGTTGGAATGCAACGAAAAATATTTTATTTTATTGTTGATTCGTTCAATTTTCAATGTCATCCAAATTTTTCGAGCCGATATGCTTTTCGGGTGGCAAAAATCGATCATTTTATCATCGTAATAAAATTCTCCATTAAAAAAAAATTATTTTGCCAAGTATAGAAAAGAATTTCGTTGCATTCCAACGATTTGCAGAGTCATTGGAAAAATGCAACTTGCGCTTCGTAACGTCACTCCAAAAATATTTCAATAAACGTGACAGTAAGTTTTTCCGAACTTTTGCTCCAAAATATGAAAAAATGCTCGCGGAATAGTTTAAAAAATATAAAAATAAATGAATAAATTCATAGAAAATTGAATAATCAAATAAATAAAATAGAAAAAATGAAAAATTTTCGACAAAGTCCGGATTTTTAGCAAAAATTAAATCGGTCCTTAATTTTATTTCCGGATTGGGATTGCATTTTTATTTTCCAAGAGATTTTCTCGCAGCGACCGTAATCGGAAAAAAAAAAATAATGGAACGAGCTTAATTCGAGGTTTTTCTAAATCTTGGCATCCAGCCAGTGCCGCGCGAGCTCGGGATGTGGGAATGTGTGGAAAAGACACGTTAACGTTGTAATTTTCACGTCCTCGACATTTATTAGCTATTTAATTAAGAAGCAATGCGAGGTCAAAGGCATCGATGAGCGTTTAAGGGTCAAGCGTAACTCGCGTCGATGTCGTCGAACTTTTTTCGTACGCAGGCGAGGAGCGGACACAGCATGCATGGGATTTGAAGAGTCGCGGTGAACCGTGATAAATTCCTCTGGCTCTTCCGAGGTCACAGCATCCGAAATATCTTCGGGCTATTGACCCGCATCTCCACAACTTTCCCGACATTTTCGACCTTCCTTTTTTCATGCTGCTTCAGAAATTTGAACGCCACGACGCATTCGTAAAAACCCCATAAAAAAAAAAGCCCGCGATCTAAAAATTCGAAATTTCTTCAATTCAAATCTCATCAAAATCGTCAAATTTTTTTTTCATTTTAAATAAATTACAATTTCACTTTTTTCGGGCGTCGTCCCAATTTTTTCCCACTGTCCTATGCAGTCCCATGCAGAAATTTTGGACAAGCAAAAAAATGTATAAATATACAGTTCGCAAGCTTCGTAAACGAGTATTTTCATTCATTCAGATTCTCAGAGTCGAGATGCGTGTACACACGTAACTGCTGGGATTGCAATTATGCAGAGGATAAAGATATCGACGAGTAGTCGGCTCGCCAGTCATCGTATATCTCTGGTGCGGTCATATATGAGTGTGTATTGCATCCGACACTCGGTACTAAATTTACACGTGTCTTAACGTATCGTGGTTCGCATAAAAATCATGTATTTCCATTTTCAATGTAATTTTCCATCTTTTTTATCGATCGTATCAATTTAATGTTTGAATCATTTCGGCTGCTGTTGCGATAATGGATCGAATGGCTTACTTATGGCCATTCAATTAAATCCATTGGCATCGACGTCTTGAGGGCCGAAAATCATGCAGATTCCAAAATATTAAAACGTCGCACTAATTGCAAATGGAATTTTCGAGAATTTTGTTATAATTATGAAAAAAAAAATTCTTCCGCCCAAACTTTTTGTCTGGGTCTCTAGCAAAAATGTTAAGAAAAACAAAAACAAAATCAACGACGTTTTTCCGTTTGTTTCGTGACTTTTAGCAAAAATTTATTCACCGCCGACTAGATTTTGTTAAAAATGGTGGATATTTCGTTGCATTTGTTTAAATCAACATTTCTTTAAGTATTTTTAATAGCAACATTTTAGACATTCCAGGAATTGATGGAATTTTTTTTTCAATCAACGACGTATCGATATTTAAAAAAAACAAAACTGAATTTATTCACCGCCGACCATTTTTCAAATTATTTTTAATAGCGACATTTTGGACATTCCAAGAATTGATGGATTTTTTTTTGTTCAGAAACAACGACGTATCGATATTTAAAAAAAAATTGAATTTATTCACCGCCGACTAGTTTCTGTTAAAACTGGTGGATATTTTGTTGAATTCGGTTAAATAAACATTTTTTAAATTATTTTTCATAGCGACATTTTGGACATTCCAAGAATTGATCGAATTTTTTTTTTCAGAAACAACGACGTATCGATATTTAAAAAAAAAACTGAATTTATTCGTCGCCGACTAGTTTCTGTTAAAAATGGTGAATATTTTGTTGAATTCGGTTAAATAAACATTTTTTAAATTATTTTTAATAGCGACGTTCTAGACATTTCAAGAATTGATGGAATTTTTTTTTTCAGAAACAACGACGTATCGATATTTAAAAAACTGAATTTTCATTAAATATACAGAACAAAAAAAAGTTTTTGGGATTTTTCCGTTTGTTTGATCGAATTTAAATGTTTGAGATTCGCCTCTTAAAAATAGCTCAAAGAACGTTGATATTGTAGACCACTTTTGTGGATATGGAGTCGCCGGACGAAATTGTGTCAAGTTCGGCGAGACTGGCGTCTGAGTGGGGGTTTGAAGATTAGGTGATGGTTGTGCAGCTTTAAGAATGGGACATTCGTGCCAAACGGGAAACAAGAGAAGCGGGGCAAGAGAGAGAGAGAGAGAGAGAGAGAGGGAGAGGGGAGGATCTCAGTGAAGAGGAGAGAACGTGAGAGGAGGTGAAGAGTGTGTGAGAGCGAAGAATGAGAATGAGAATGAGTGGAAAAAGAAGGAAGGGGTAAGTACACCTTGCACGAGACGCGACGTCGCTTGGTTGATGCTGGGGGTTGAGGGGAAGGAGTGGAGGTGACGAAGGCGAGGCAAGAAGCTCAAGAGAAAAAGAAAGAATCAAGTTGTTCATGCGAGAAGGTTAATGGACCACTTAGAGTATAATTTTGACAGTACGCTAGCCCTCATAAAATCTAACAAGTATTTCCCAAATATTTCCAGGCCCATGCTCCGAATTGTCAAGTTTCTGGCACCCAGAAAATTCCATCCAATAAAATAAAATTCCAATATTTCGCCACGAGTCAATGTTCTCATCGACGAAACTGTTTAAAAAGGCTCAGCCGACGAGATCCAGAAAAACTGTGTCGAAAAAACGAAATTTGATTATGACGTTGCAGTTTGCATCGTTGGAATGCAACGAAATTATTTTTTCTATTGATTATTTACTGAATTTTGCGAATGAACTTTGTCAAGCAGCGATGATTTTTGGGTTTACTCAATTCTCTCAGAATCAATTAAAAGACACGTCGATGAATGTGAAATGTTTCATTCTGGCTCGAAATCATCAGATTTTTCGAAATTAATAATTTACGAATAATCGGTTCAAGTGACGTCACGTTACTCGTCGCCTGACTTTTTTCTAACCACTTAAAAAAATTGTCGATTTTTTTCGATATATTTGGATTTATGACGTTGAAGTTTGCATCGTTGGAATGCAACGAAATTATTTTTTTCTGCGGCGAAACTCATTATTTAAATGCGAAATGTAATGACGAGGTTAAAACGATCGATTTTTGGGACCCAAAAAGTATATGGGCT
Source organism: Diadegma fenestrale (assembly GCA_037043255.1). Classification (NCBI taxonomy): domain Eukaryota; kingdom Metazoa; phylum Arthropoda; class Insecta; order Hymenoptera; family Ichneumonidae; genus Diadegma; species Diadegma fenestrale. Next base: position 21,143,344 of record CM073309.1, on the reverse strand, counting down.
AGAAAAATTTGGATAATTTTGAAAATTAAACAAATCATCGACGAAACGAAATATTTTTTGTTGATTTCCAGCGTTGCGAACTTCAGCTTCATATTCGATTAATTTGTACGATTTATCGAATTATTTCGGTCACCAACACTCCATCGAAAAACGTTTTTTTTTCTCGGTCGTTTTTAACGTTTTCAGACGACAAACTTAACCTCATAATTCTTATTCGATCCGGTTCTGATTCTACGAGACATTATTTAAATTTAATAATAATAAAGAAAAATGAGGGGGGAATAATGAGAGAAAGAGGAATTCGTAGAGCGAAAAATGAAAGGCGAAAAAATCGGTGCAGTCCGTGGAAGCAGGGTGGTCGATAAAAAATGATGATGTTGCCATAAGTAGCCGAGGGAAGGGTGCTTCGACGATTTAGGATGGGACATCCGATGGACCATATATATACATATGGATTCTCCTTTCTCGGCGAGGCTCACAGGGGACCTATATAACTGTACCGCGTGTCTGGGTCAGGGGGCGGTCCGCCACGTTATAGTATACACTCTGTATATCGTACAGGTGTATACCATTCCGTCTCCGGCACGAGTTTCGCGCGTACACGCATCATCGTCGACGTATATTTCTCTCGTGATCGCCACTTTTGCATCGTCATCATCGCGTACAAAATTTCTCTCTCTCTCTCGCTCTCTCTCCCTTTCTTTTTCCTCCTTCTCTGTCTCGCTCTCTCTCGCTCTCTCTTTTTCTGTCTTTCAATGGCCACACTATAACGTTGAGATCCTCATTTCTGTATCAGAAAATCGACAGACGTTCGGAGACGACGACGAGGACGAAGACGACGAGAAACAACGTCTCCGAAAGCCGCAACGACTTTGTTGCTTTTTGTAGATTCCAAGATAAACAAACTCAGACTTTTTATGCAGTCAATTTTGTATTCTCCATCTTTTCATCACCAAAGTTTCAACATATTTCTGTTTTATAACTCGTCAGCTGTTTTTTCGACGGTTAACCCAAGCTCGAGTGTTTTGTTCGGATCTTTCGAAAAGTTACAGACTCTGTGTGCCAGTGCGAATCATACGTGACGAGAAACTTTCCGCCCAGGCCCTAGAATTTTTTTTTCTTTTTCTCGCGACTTTTTTTTGCCATTCCCCAGTCATCATTCATCATCATCACGCTCCAAACGACTGTCCAAATACAACTACTGCCTTGCCACTGTACTGTCAGAACTGTCTGACCAGTTACCGGCCGTTTCTACTTCGCATTTACTGCTCGTGACTTGTTGTGCCTATTCAGTGATTGTGCACCGACTCAGACTCAAACCACGCGACACTAACCGTCTGCGAATTACCCTTAAGGGATTTTCTTGGGACACGCACGAGGTAATTCTTTGTTAAACATTTTTCCACTTATTTAATTCTCTCAATATTGCTGAAAAAGTTTGATTTATATTTTGGCGCTCTACTGAAAAAGTAAATTTGCAGAGTTGCGACAAAATGTGGCGAAAAACTTCAAATTTCTTAATGCGAAAGTTTGTGTACGGACTGTCGAAGTTTCGTTCGATTTTTTTTGTTTCTCGCACATTTTTATTTTCAGTGTTTCGTGTGCGAGTGTCAAAAATTACTTTTTTCTCGTCTAATTCAAGTTCAGCCTTCGAGACTCGGTGGACTTGAATTTCGTTGCAGTTATTTTATTACGAAACTAGTTCTCTGGCACAAATTTCGGGTCTTTTGATAATTAAATAATAAACAATAAAATTATAAATAATTATCGTTTAAAAAATTGGTAAAAAAAATCAATTTTTAATTCACACATATCGAGTTTAGATTCGTAGTCTTGGGCCCCATAAATTTTTCTCGCTCGGGCAATAAATTTCGAGTCAATCGGACTTTTGGGAAAATGGACGGCGAAACGTTCAAAGTTTCCTGATTTTTTTTTACATATTTATGTTTGCAAAGAATCAAACGCTGCGAAGATTTCGCATCGAGAAAGTTTTTTGCAGTCTGGAATTGCATCGATTAATCGAAACAAATGTGAATGCGAGTCCATTATAAAAGCGATAATTCGTTGTTTATAAATAATCACGTATAATCGTCGTTAATCGTTGCAATTCCTACGAATCGTGTCTCTCAATTCGGGATCTCTATTCCGTGAGTAATAACGACGAGTATTCTCGCACGCCTAACTCGTATGTAGGATGCAACTCGCTTTAATTAACGCTGCAGTGTACTGCGATCAAGTTATTCAGCGGCTAAGAAATAGACGCGAAAGAGCCCGCGTGAGGGAATAAGGAATATATGAAACGAGAGAATACAGTTCTCTCCATTTATTATGCCAGTATATGCACATATATAGTAAATAAACCAGACAGTCTGGTGAACTCCTCGTTGCAATAACTTGTTTACGAGATGTTTTGTCTGACATTGCAGGCATTAGGAAAATCCAGCGCTTCGTATTTTCCATATTTCGTTGTTCCCGACGACACAAAAAAGTCGAACAAAAGTAAAGTCGAACTCGAAAGTTCGTGCGAAGGAAAACCATTTTTCGTACCTTTTCAAATTTCAGAGAATCGTTTATATAAAAATGTCGAAAAATTATGTTTTGTTGCAAGAATTTTCGATTTATTTGTAAACTCCAAGATTCGGGACGATTCATCCATTTTTTTTACCTTGAAAACAAATTAGAACGAAAAAAAAAACTTTTTTTTTGTTTCTAGTTGAAAATTGTTGCATTTTTTTGGAATTATTGATTCCTCATTGAGCCTGATCGTTGCACTTTTGCTACGTTTTCGGAAACTAATTATAATGCTCATCAAAATGTGATGGGGAGGAGCGAGATGACGAAATCGGTTTCATAACGAAACTGAGCGTGAATTTTGCAGATTCAAAATTCTGTTTCTATTTTTATGATGCTGAAGTTTGCAACGTTGGAATGCAGCGAAAAATATTTGATTTTGTTGATGATTCGTTCAATTTTCTATGTCATCCAAATTTTTCGAGCCGATATGCTTTTCGGGTGGCAAGAATCGATAATTTTATCATCGTAATTACATTCTGCATTCGAATAATTATTTTTGTCGAAGATAAAAAACGAATTTCGTTGCATTCCAACGATGCAAACTTCAGACTCAACTATTTTTTTCTCGGCAATGATCGAGGTGCGGAGAATTTTGAAAAAATTCGGAAAAGTTACAAAATTTTGTTGCTCTTTGCAATCCATGCAATCGACGATTTATGGGGATTTGTTTTTCGGACAATTTACACTCAGCAACATCCTGGGGACCACGCAGGCTCGAAATGCCTGGAATTATTCGTTAAAATAGTAATTTCGCGATAAGTTGCATACAAAACAAAAGGTCAGACGAAAATTTTCGACTGTGGATGGAAAAGCACGCGAAAAAAACTGAATTGTCGAAATAGCGAAATTCTGGAATTAAGGCAGCAGCAAAAAAGAGCATTCGCGATGGGAATTCGAAGCAACAACGTTATCCATCGATCCCATGAAAAATAGTGATGGCAATTACAAGTTTGGGTGCAATAAAAATCGATTGGGAATGGGATCGAGTTGGATTTTTCGGGGAGACGCGAAATCGAAACATCGGCACGAGACCATTAAGGAATTTGGACGATGCGTGTGGACAGTGGTATTTACAAGGATGGAAAAAAAACGAAAAGTTAAAAAAAACAGAGGGGCGAGGATTGGCCCTGATTTCCATACAGGTCACCAATGAGCACGAGCAACAGCATCGGAGCACGTGTGTGGCGCATACATACATGCCTTCATTATATGGGAATTCCACGTGTCGCGTTTTTTTCATGCTCATTTTTTTTCTTCGCCGTCGTACCGATATATAAATATATACAGTGTCCATTGAGACGAGAGCGGATAAAACCGTTACATGTATTTGGCAAAGAGCCATTCCCTCGCGTGGTTGTACCCGATTCTCGTTGATGCCCCTTTTATTGCGCTCTGTGTGTTGAGCTTCTGTTTTTCTCCCTGCTGGTCGATGCTTCGGTGGCTAAAGAATTGCTGACGATATGGGATGAGAGTAAGATGGCCCGGAGCGTTTTCCTTCGCGAGGATTTCGCCTCGAAATTTTATGTACGACTTTTCGTTGGCATCGATATCTCTATATACGAGATTCGCTGCTCGAAACGACGTGGAAAAAGGGCCAAAACGAAAAAGAATTAGTGGGCGACAAAAACACTGAAAATAATGTTTTTTTTTTTTTTTTTTTTTAGATTTTTAAACTACATTTTCTCGCTCGTTCGCACTGCGATCGAGACTGAAGAATGACTATTGGAATGACCCGTTGCCTCGTCCAGACAAACGGGTTGAAATTCTCGCTCTCTCTCTCTCGCTCCTCACTTCTCCCGAGAATGGCGAACTTTAACGCTCTTATGGGTATACGAGAACGCGGAGGAAAATAAGCCAAGATTTATATAGGAACGAGAAGAGGACGCGACTCAGACAAGATCCCGTAACTTAAGTAACCGAAGACCATGAGAAAGGAGAGAGCGAGAGCGAGAGAGAAAAGACGATGAGAATACCAAGCCCGCAGGGCAATTCTCGGTTAATCGTTAAAATTGCGGTTTCAATCAATAATGATTAGTTAAACGTCAAAATAAACGAAAGATTATGTGTGTGCAGAAAACGCTTCGGTTTATCCTTTTTCTTTTACTCAAGAAAATTTGAGCCATCGATCATCGACACTTGCCACGCGAACGAGAGGGAAATCTATTCCCAACTTCTTAATGAATTATATATAGAAAATCCCATAAATTTGCAGCTTCGTAGTTTTTTTAATTCCTACGAAATCTTTTCGGACGCTCAGTCGCTTGGCCTCAATTATTTTCAATTGATTGCACGAAATCCGTAACCATTCCAGAGGAAAAAAGATTTTTTATACATAGAAAAAATCAATAAATACACGGAGATAACGGATTCGTTTTGTTTAGTAAGAAATGAAATGTTTTGGGAAAATGTCCTATACGAAGGTTAAGAAGCAAAATAATCGTAACACCAATTGCAAAACAGCATAGTATTTTTTGACACTAACAATTTTTCTTAGCATGAATTACAAACAGTTCTATATGAATAAGAAACTGTAATGCGCGCGATAATGAATTTCAGGTTTGTTTTCATGAACAATTTACTATGTCAGATAAGAATTCAGTTGTGAGTGAGAATATCTCAAATTTTAAACGTCGGCATAGTAAAATTCTATATCCCAATATGAATATATATCGAACATGTGTGAAATGTAATCACACGTATTGTTTTGTTTACCATGACGATTGCGATTTTCTTTAATTGCTATGCTAAATTGTAAAATCGGTTTTAATTTGATGATCACGTTTTACTATGCTGTTTAGAACGATTTGTCGCACTGCCATTCGAAATATTGCTGTAATTTCCGAACTGTCCTCAAAATACTATAATTTTCAACAATAAGTAACTGGATTCCTAGTATATTTCTTAATAATTTTCGACTTGGTTTTCTCCGTGTCTAGAGAAAAAAATTGAGTTACGGTTTTAAAATGTCAGTCGAGGTCCGCTCATGAAAAAAAAACCGTAAATTAGATGAATTGGTGAATTTCGACGGAGCACACAATCGGGTCGCGTAAAAATAACGTTTGAAAGGTATTGTGAAGAAACGTGCCGAGTATGAAAAGACAAAAGTAAACCAAAGTGAGGATAAGTTCCGGAAGACTCGGGGAGGCATTGAAATTTGCGGTGTAATATGAGAAGCCAAGCTGTAAAGAGAAAACTTATGAGTATTAAAAAGTCTCATACATACAGAGTACTCAATTGGCAAAGTGATAGAATATGTGGCTGGTGAGTGGAGCGTGGATCGGTACGCTAGTTAGTAGGACACATTATTTTCAGTGCGGCGCATCCTCCACGAGCAAAGACTCTCGTCACGTGATCGTGCTGCTTGTCCTAACGTTCGTACGTGTGTTAGCAAATATACAAGTTGGCCGGAGGGCTCCAAGGCCTACTTGCCTGAATTTTGCATTGTCTAAACACCGATGGATAAACACCAAGCATTATTGGCCACGTTACTATCGAGAGAAACGTGAGCACCTGTTCGTTTTACCCGAGAGTTTGCTCCACGTCCTTATTTCCATGGGTATCACTTTTACAGTTCATCAGACCCAACAGAATACAATTACGAGGATATTATTCGGTTCGTGTTTGTATGAACCTTCCTTGATACACTGGGTCAACGAGACCCGGAGGAATTTTATCGAAACTTATGATTTCTGGCTGGCAAAATGTTCAAGGACCGTGGGAACCGATCATTTTCGGGTCGATAGTGAGCCAAATTTTTTTTTCGGAATTTCTTTTCAAGGTTTTTGGAAAAACGAACAAATTCACGACGTTTTTGCGTTTTTTTGTGGATTTTCATGATTTAGCGGAGAATTTTTCCAGGATACTCACTTTTTTTTTAAATTGTCATTTGCTGGTGAACTATGGTCGGGGTCAAATTGACCCGGTAGCTAAATTTGGCTGTGATAGCGAAACGTTCATTATATTTTATGTTCATGCTCCTTATTGCGATCGTTTTTATTTAATTATGATTGGTATCGTCGTAATTTTCGTTTTTTCAACTGCCCTTCGCCCCGTTCTTGTCGCATATTGAAATTTTAAAATTATTTCTGCGTGTTTTCTCGTATGCTCTTTGCATTTTTCTCGTCCGATAAATTATTCCGTGATTTTTCAAGTTTTCCTTACTTTGCGCGTTTTTGACGTCCAATTTTCTGCGCATTTTCACTTTCCTGTTTTTTTTTTTTTGGTGTTCAAGGATTTTCGTTCGTTTTGCTCCGATGCTCGCGGTAATGTAATTGTTTGTTTGTTTTTTTTTGTTATTGGATCTAGAGTGTTTTGCGACAAATTGTTAAAAATGCGCGAAATTTTGATGCTCAAAAATAACGGCAATGAGAAAAACTGAGAGAACTAACGACGCGCTCTCACGAGTGGACACACTTGACTCTGGAATTTGGGACAGCTGAGGAGAGAAGAACGAGGACCAAAAGAGCTCGATAATCGAGAAGCGATCGCGCACTCACTGTCCACGAAATTGCTCTCTCTCTCCCTCTCTCTCTCTCTTTCTCGACTCACCTAATAGGCTTGAATTACTGATGATATTTATTCATTCATCGGTGTTGATCTTTTCTACGGATTCTTGGTCCATTGATATTGAAACTTTGAGCTCAAGTTGATTCGTCAAACAGTTTTTTTTTTACTCCGAGCTTGAGGTATCGATTTTCCGCTCATGATAATTGCAAGAGATTTTTTCAAGTACATCATTGATATTTCCAAAAATATGGGAGGAAAGGATTTTTTTTTCACTCGGAGGAAAATAAAAAATTCTTATCTTTTTAAACCTCCGAACTAGATCATTGAAATCATAAATCAGATGAAATGAAATTAATGAACAATTAATAATGTCATTATTATTATTATTATTATTATATTACAAAATTATATTTTTAATAACTCAATTAATTATTTATTATTAATTAATTAAAATTAATAATAAATTATTAATTAATTAAAATTAATAATAAATTATTAATTAATTAAAATTAATAATAAATTATTAATAATTTATAATAATAATAAATATAAATAAAATAAAGTTATTATTAATTAATTAAAATTAATAATAACTTCATGACGGAATTGCCGAATCAGTTTTTTTGGGAATAAAAAAAATTCGTCAAAAAACTGGAAATCGGCTCGAATGCGGTAAAAATCAGAAAATACACGTCCGAAAAAAAAATGATAAAAATCGTCACGTTCCGGAAAGCGGTCGGGATTTTGGGACGTGAGGAAAAATGACAGAAATTCGTGTAATCGTTGCCGGCGTATTTCCATAAAAATGCATGTCCGTGTCTCAGGAAATGTATAAATTATTCGTTGTGTTGAAGGAATTTTGAAAAATCTGTGATATACAAGACAATATGAGTCTGCGAAGGATCGTGAGACGAGAATGAGAAATTCATTCATATCTCGTTAACTGTTAATATTTTTTATCATGATTTTCGTGAGGTCCATGAGCGAGGGACTTCGGTATCGAAAAATATAACGGGGACCTGGTGGCCTCGGGGACAGACTCGCGCGGAATTTAGGACGAGATGAGAAAACGTGCACGGTTTCAACGATGGGAGGGTTCACCGATAACTAGCGATCAAACAAGCCTCTTCACGGAGATTCGAGTTTAACTGGGCGTCGTATATTTTATCACTTTATCGCTAATCGACCGCTAATCGCACCATCCCGGTACATTCTAACCATCCTACCACAACTTTAAATACATTTAAATAAATTTATGTGGACACTGAAAACTATATGGAAATTTTCGACTCGTAAATATCAAACAATCACAAGCATTTCTCTTTAATTTGTATAAATGCATCGTCTCAAGTCCCACGTTAACTTGACCTACTCTTCGACATTCGATAAGCGTTTTCCAACCATCCGGCCGCGAGCCCTTACAGAAAAATACGTACGATCACTATTCCAAATTAGTTTTTCATTTTTATTGATAAAAAAAAATTCGTAATGCCAATTTTTTTACGAACTCGATATGATTTGAACAATTTTTCAGAATTTATTTAAAAAATTTCGTCGCGTCGGTTTTGTTATTAAAAAAAAAATGAAGAAACCATTTTTATTTTTATTCGCAAATTTCGAGCCCAAATTCGCGATCGGCTGGCCCATGGAATCCAGTCGAAGTCAACGATTGTTTATAATAATGACTGAACGGGAAATATTCAATTGTAAAATTTTACAGATTCTGAAGTTTGCATCGTTGGAATGCAACGAAATGATAAAATGATCGATTTTCGCCACTCGGCTCGACAAATTTGGATGACATTGAAAATTGAACGAATCAACAATAAAATAAAATATTTTTCGTTGCATTCCAACGATGCAAACTTCACCATCATAAATTTTAAGTTTCTGCAGGATTTTTAGAAAAAGAAAAATACATTTTCGCCAAAATATTACGATAATTGCGAAACGTAATAAAAAAATTAGTCTCGTTTAATGATAAAAATTATTAAAATGAGAAATTTTGGTCAGAGCATGAAAAATTGTTACGATGATTATAGAAAATCGAGAGTTGACGGTTTAGACAACGAGATGAAATGAAGTGGATGAAAATTATTGCGAGTTTGTTACTTTTTGAAAAAATTTTAGTTTTGTATTTCCAAGTGAGTATTCCTGAATGAAATTTTATTATAATGGGATTTGATGGTTGGAGAAGAGGAGAAACGAATTATGGCAAATATTGCGAGTAAGAGCGGTAGTGACGTCGATGTTGAGGTATATATACATAATAATGACCACGTGCGCGCGGCAAAATTGTCGATGGCAAGGCTGAGCCGCACTCTCTCGAACTACTCGAGCTCGCGGGATACGTAATTAGAGTGCAAGCAGAAAATGCGACGAGAGTGGTTTTCTCTCTCGATCTCTCCCTCTCACTCTCTGCCCATTTCGTGCTGCTCGTCTTTGATTCTCGTTCTCTTGATCGTATCAGAGTTATTGTAGGCTTTGAGATGCCTCGCTCGTGCATATACTTATGGAAAAATTGCATGATTTTTATTCGTCCTTTTTCAATCAATTGCTCTGGCAATAAAATTCATTTCTGTGGTAATAAAAACAACATATTCCATTATTCACCGTTCACAATTGAGTAATTCGACGTTGAGTTCCTTTCAACGTCACAATCAGTCGGTTAATGACTCGACGAATGAGCCCTTCACGGATCAAATGATTTTTTATGGCATCCCGGATAATATGAATCCTTTTTGGAACCTTTTCGTCCTGCCACTTCCATCCCACGTGTCTGGAGAGAAAAAAATCTGAAAAAGTTGTTATATTGGTTGCGAATATAAAAAAACGAGTTTCGAATAAAAAAAATGTGTCGCCTGGATCGAGAAAGATCCATCTGATCCGCAGAGGGTTACTTAACATTTGAGACCAATATAAAATACGAGGTCGATGAGCCGATGAATTTTTTTTAATAGCCAAATATAAATGCATTCAGAAACGATGCATTCCGTTATGGATTTCAATTTTTCTCTCTCGCAGGCACGATCCATAATTGCAAATGTCATTAATAACATCCGGGAGCTGATTTTTTGTAGGCCAATGGAAAATGTCGCTTAGTGTTACGATCGAATTTTCTAAATATTGATGTTCCTTAATGAAAATAATGTCTAAAGGATATCCATGTCACGGTTAATAGTGTATGGATATGCAACGCGGGAGATTCAATCTGATAAGTCCTTAATTTAATATGTTGCAGAGTGCCAGTGACTCGATCGCCTCACCGTGGACGGGAACGCGGTATGCGGTTACGTACAATCATCTTAGCCTGTCTCCTTCTTCAGGGGGTGAGTATTCAAGTGACAAAGTGCACTTGATTATTATGATTTTTATATGGACGACGTCGAATTATATTTTCGGCCATGGGGTTGGCCATGGGAAAGGGAATTATGGGAAAATGCTGCCTTCGAACTAAAATAAACAAAAACCCAATGAGCCCACGAAAAATAATGTCATTTCGGTGTCTTTCCCATTAGTTTTAACTCTATGGGGGTTTTATGGTGTTTGAAAAATGAAAACTTGATTATTACGATTTATACGTCGTCGAATCATCCTTTTTGCCATGGGAAAGACAATTTTGGAAAAATGCTGCAATTGCCTTCGAACTGAAATAAACAAAAACCCCATGAACCCACGAAAAACATTGTCATTTCGGTATCTTTCCCATTAGTTTGAGCTCTATGGGGATTTTATGGTGTTTGTTGAAAAAAAAACGCTTTCTTGTCTCAGAAACTCAACTCCATTGGAACGATATTGAAGTCCGCATTTTTCTTCGAGATTCAGTTTGAATTTGCAAATAAATTTCAAAGATGGACAGTGCATGTAAATTTTTGGTTCTGGTTTTAAGAAATATAATGAAATAATTGATTCCGTTGCATTCCAACGGTAAAAACATCGTTACGCATCGGAGAGTGTGACATTTTTTATAACAATTCAACGGTGAAGGGTTATAAAATGTTTTTTTTATCGATAATTCAGGGAATTTGTATTTTATTAAGATAAAATCGATCCGACCTTCAGGGGATCTCATTTTGCTAATGGAGGTGAATTGACAATTGAAAAATCTCCGGGAAAGTGGACATTGTAGTGGAATTTAATTGACGACTGAAAAATGAGGAAAACGGTGTCGAAATCTATGCGTATGTTACGTGAAGTGGAAATTGCAGCAGAACCGAAAATTTATCGATTATGATTGACCTGAAAAGGAGATGAAGTGAGCAGGCTGTGGTAATAATGGGAGGAGGAAACCCTTTAACGATTTAACACGACGTACCGCTATAATCATACAGAGCAAGTACATGTGGATCGGCGTTAAAGAAGGTTTCATTGGAAATCGGATCATGGGAATAATAAAATGCATGTAAAAGCTCAAAGGGCCCGGGTGGATCGTGCTCCGAAAACCAGATTGATTTCTCACCGCTCGTTTCCTCGTTGGCTGCTCTTGGGCATCGAGTTATAAGAGACCGCCCAGAAGCGATTGAGTCTCGGAGTTAAGAGAGACCGCGAATAATTCATCGATCTCTCCTTTCCATCGATCTCTGTCGATCCTTTTCTTCTCTCTCGCTCACTCCCCGTCTCTTTCTCTTTCTCTTTCTTCCTCTCTGTCGGTTTTTTCGCTTTTAAATTCGGTGAAGAGGATGACGACCGAGCGAACGCGCGTATAGATTGATCGCCCTCGCCTGCTCGTGCAAACCGACGAGCAAACTCGACCGGTAATTACAACATTATAACCCAGATATCGAAGCTCAAGAAACGACGCGACGACCACGAGCACACACCACGGGAAACGCGCAAATGCTGCTCTTTCGCCCGCACGCCGCGTGTGTAATGCCGTTACCCAGTGCCCTGACCCAGAGCTAAGGGCGACGGACGCAGCCATCATCAGATGCCTTCAAATGGTGCGTTCGTGCGTTCAGCCACGTTTCAGACGCCATAGCGCGTGCGCGCACTAACTTCTTCGCCTTCCTTCGCGGTATTCCATCTCGCGACCTCCTGTTCCTCATATCTACTTATCCATCATACCATCCGTTTCCATTCCAATCAAATCGCTCCTCCAAGCTCATAGATCGAAAAAGCTCAGCGCCCTAGTCCAGCGAGTGTTAAATCCTCACACGATAATCGTCGCTCAATCGTGCCAAGAAAATCATCGATTTGTACATTTCCGGCGTGTCTTTTTTTGTTAAAAAAAAAAAGTTCAAACCGATAAATTTGCGAAAACCATGAAAATGACCACAAACGAAATCCCGCAATGCCAAATTTTTATCAACGTTTTGAAAATTAAACAAAAAAGATCTGGATCGGAAAAATCGAAAAATCAAGATTTTTTTGTTTTCACGTGATGGGAAAATCATTATTTGAAAAAATTCACTAATCAATGACGTTGCAGTTTGCATCGTTGGAATGCAACGAAATTATTTTTTTTCTGCGGCAAAACTCATTATTTAAATGCGGAATGTAATTACGAGGTTAAAACGATCGATTTTTGCGACCCAAAAAGTATATGGGCTCGAAAAATTTGGATAATTTTGAAAATTAAACAAATGATCGATGAAACGAAATATTTTTCGTTGCAATCCGACGTGGCGAACTTCAACTTTATAAAAACAACGTCAAGTTCCTTGTTCTTGGGTTAACAAAACTTTTCAAAAATCGACACTTTGGAAATTTAAACAATTCGAATTATGCAGTAAAATCGACAAAAAGGTAAATGACCTTGGTATGGGTCTAAGAGACCCCTTGCATTTTTGAATGAAATTCGAAAAAAAGCTCGTGATATAAAAATCATTCATACTAATCAATGGCTGTTGGAAAATGTCGATGGAAAAGGAACTGAGCAATATTGACTCAGTTTCTGAAATGTATGGAGAACGAAGTAGTCACGAGTAAGAATGCTTGATCGTAAATTGGAACCAGACGGTAAAATATGGGATTAAGCGTTGCAAAGCGATTCGCGGTTCAACAAACGTAAAGCAAGTGCGTTAAACGTGTGAAAAGTTGCCATATTGTGGCTGGGGAATCCGAGTAATGACGTGAACTCGAACAATTAAGTTAACGTTGGTATCAGCAGGAAGTCCTGACCGGTTTGCCCCTTTCTCTCCGCCTATTTTGCATCCTACATTTTCATTCAGTGTGTACGAGTCTGTATTCTTTTCTCTTTTTTGTTGCACGCTTGTTTTTGCTCATTCTGTGGATTTCTCTTGCATGTGGTTGGCTGGGAACCTGACAGACGAAAATTCACTGTCGGTGAGATAAAAACGATAAGTAGGCAGGGAATATTTCCTCGTTTCTCTCGCCCCGTAGCGTCCTCGACCTCGTCGTTTCGTCTCAGGTGTCCCGGAGGTCACGAGGCCGCACCTTTTCTCGATATTTATATGGGATCTTGGCTTTCGTGACTTAACCCCGAAGTTACGATACATGCATATGGAAATGGATTTTAAAGATGGTCTTTACGGGACTATGGACACCGTGACAAATCGCTGTCTCGTTGAGTTTGTTTCATTGCAAGTTTTATGGGCCAGTAAACACGTGGACATTTGAACATATCTTGACAGTGGTTTATTGAACGCTCTAAATGTGATTCGCATGATTAATTGCTCGCGCTTAACGTCACATAATAATTTATTATGATTGTGAGTGAATATCGTTTATTGATATTCAATTATCTCACTTACGAATATCGCGAGGCTTTTGGAATGAAATTCTTACGAAGTTCGAGCGAGCGAACGATTTATCCGAGATTTATGCGATTGCTCGAGATATCTGCGAATCTTTCGTGACCTTAAGGAGGTTTCGCTATGGCGCAAGGGAATAACGAATGAAGTGAGGCACGATTCCCAAAAAAATGACGATCCGCTTTTCGTTTAGCAAGCGATCCGTTGCCAAACTCCTAAAAAATGAGATGTTCCGAGGATTCTGTCGATTTTAACTAGAAATATCTCCTCCAAACATTCGTTGACCCCACTATTTTTCGATTGATTCGGAACCCCTGGAGTTTTTTTTATAAATTGAGATTTTAATACGCGTTTTATCTAATCGGGAAGTATTTTTAATATTTTTCCGATTTCATAAGGGTAAGAAATTTCCGTAAAGCCAATGTTAAATCAAGTGACTTTCGACTTGGAAAATATATAGTAAAACTTCGTTTACCTAGGGTGATTTTGAAAGAGATTAAAGTTTGCTGCCTAAATAGCAACATATTTCGTTTTCAGATTTTAATCTCATTATCGCTCCACTAACGGAAGCTCCTTAATGGTTTTCGATCTTTTTAAAATTTCAAACATAATCGGCAATTCATTTAGTAAGCTCACGTTATACTTTTGCGAGCATTGAATCGCTGCAAGTTTGTTTATTTTCGATATTCTTGCTGTTGGGGTCTCTCAGACCCCGTTTCTGTGAAGAGGGAATGACAATTAGCAGCGCATGACAAAAATGAGGTTTGCTGATTTCTATGCGTCGTTTTTTACATATTCGACTGATATAGAGAGACGACACGAGGTCGTCGATTTATTTCGAACCGATTTTCGTCGTTGGCGGGTTACGAGGTCACATCCTGATGAAACTGGTATAGATCGAGATCGCCCAATAACCCGCTAGCTCAGTCCATATATCTACATGGATATGAGCCTCGATGTGGAATAAAAAGCGGTGCTCCTCTCTTTCGTAAGTTGCCGATCGTGTGGACGGTCCGGGGGGGTCCGGATAACCGAGCGAACACGTTCAGAGACGGCTGATGCTGAGGAATCGTTTATTTCGCGCTAGAGGATGTAGCGAGAGCGGTGTATTAAAGCCTCTGAGGCTTATTTGGCTCGAGGTCGAAGGAACCGGCCCCGCTACACGACGAGTTCACATTTCCACGTCAAGACCCATTCCATGTGTACAGATTCGTCGATCGGTACCTGTGTAAGACACACTTGATCCTGGCGAGTGGGGAATCGAGCCAGATTTACACTGCTCCGGGAATTTTCATTGTAAATGGACACTTGACCTTGGCAGTGTTAATGTTCATCGATACTGCGGGGCTGGCCATGCGGATAATGCAATTTCCGATGCCCATTAAGACGATAATGATCGAACATTCACATTGGGCGTTTCAAAAAGACTTGCCATCAAGAATTATAGAAAAATTTATTCCATTCACATTCCTTCAGATCCAGACCCTCGGAATAACCGGAAATACCAAATTTACGCTTTTTCAAGCTTGCCCGATCAAAGTTATCAAAATAAAATAAAAATCTTCACTTTTGATAATTCTCCATGGAATTTTAATGAAAATCACGACCAATTTGCCGGTGATATTTGCAGATGACAAGATTTACTTATGCGTGATCAAATTCTAATGGAAACCACACTTTTCTTGATTTAAAATTATATTATAAATAATGATCCCCGCACATATAAATAATATACATTTAAATATAAAGAGTTAATAAATGAAAAAGAGAAATTTTAATAAAACCTATTGATAAACAAAAAATTATTACCCCTAATTGACTTAAAGTAGAAAAAGCAATAATTTTTTAAAAATCAAATTCTAAATTAGCACATAACCCCATAAATGATGTTAAAATTGAAATAAATATTATTTAATTTATTAATTTCAAATTTAGTTTTAAATCAAGAAATACAATTTTTAACCAAGAAGAAGAGTTACGAATGGGAAATACAAGAAAGGGAATGATGCTGAAGTTTGCAACGTTGGAATGCAACGAAAAATATTTGCATTTATTGATAATTCGTTAAATTTTCAACGTCATCAAAAATTTTCAAGCCAATATGTTTTTTGGGCGGCAAAAATCGATCATTTTATCATCGTAATTACATTCTGCGCATGAATAATTATTTTTGCTAAAGGTAAAAAAGAATTTCGTTGCATTCCAACGATGCAAACTTCAGTCATAGGAAGGGAAGAAATCGCGATCTGGACCTCTGGACCTGCCTGAATCCCTTTTTTGCCATGAGCCATTTTATTCATGTAGATTTTCCTTTTTCCTTGTCATCATCACTCAAAAACGACGTCAGACACATTTTTGCTTGCAATTTGAACTTCATCAGGCATTCAAGTTCCGAGACGTTAGTGTTTGATGAAAAAGCCGAGCCTTTCAAGCTCAACGAGAATGAAATTCAGTAAGTTAGAGTTTAGGCAAATCAGGAAAGAAAAAACAGAAACGACCTATAATTGTTAACCCTTTGAACTGCCTTGGAAGTTCTTCCTGTGTCAGCCGTGTCCACGATGGTTTAAAAATCGAGGAAAGAAGCTAGATGATAAAATGAGGAATACTTAGAATGTGTATTCGGGACAGAAGAAAAAGAACGGAAGATTGAGCCGCGGTGTGTGGGCAAAGACGAGAGCTTTCGTCGAATTATGGAAGATGCGACGTTACGACCTGCTGGCTACCGGAGAACGTGTCTGGGATGTATGCACGCGTTTGTACAAACGTCAACGAGAGAGAGGGAGTGAAGGTTGGTAGAAGAGCAGGCTTCGGATTGTGTACTCGTATATAATGTTATGTGTACATACGTACAGGCATATAGATCGAGGTGAGCGCGAGCTTGGGGTCTGTGAGAAACGCTGGCCGATTGACCCGCGGCTAAAGACACCGGGTGGCCCGTTATGCCCGAGGGTCACGCGTGACGCAATTGTCGGCGGTTCTTCTGGGAGCTGGCTCTCGATTCTCTCCCAGTTTTTCTTCATGTGCTCCTTCTCTTTGCCCCTCTTATCGCGAACCCTTCGGTGCAAGTCCACCGCAGACATCGTTGCAATGATCCTATTTCGTCTTCTTTCTCGTCGTCCAGTCGTCTCGCCCCATGATTCCCGGAATAGCGTATCGCCGAGACAGGTTTCTCCCCTTGCTCTCGAGTGCAATAGCCCCGCGTCGTCCCTCGTCCTCCTCCGACACTTCCGCAACATCGCCGATCAACCGCAAACGTCCGAGAGCGAAATTCGCCGTATCCTTTCGAACGCCTCGCCTTGCCGGGTCGTTCAAGTTTTCTCCACAACTTTCTTATGATCCCTCGTACCTCGATCATTGATACTTGAAACAAAAATACTTCAACCCCCATAAAACCCCAGGAACAAGGGTCATAAATAACTTCTGCATTGATTTTTGGTTTGATGGTTCAGTAACAACTTTATGCAGGCATCAAACCAGCTAAGGATCGCGAGATCATCGGACTTGTTGCATTTTCCCCAGATTTCTGAACCATATTCCAAAATGTTTCGGATCCACATATTTGCAACTTGAAAATGATAATTTCACGAATTTCACTCAACTTTATAAACGTTGACGAACTTTTTTCTCTAGTTTAGAAAACAGTTTGGGTCACTGGAGCCCGATGAAAAATATTTTATCCAGCACTGCCAGTTTTCAAAATTTTCGAATCACCTGAGTTTTTTGTCATTCAGTTTTTTATTTGCAAATAATTTTCATGAACGGGCACCGCACGTAATTCTTTGGGTCTGCTTTGAAGAAAAGAAGAATCTGACTCTGAAGTTTGCAGGGTTTAGAATGCAACGAAATTCTCTTTCATCTTTGGCAAAAATAATGATTTAAATGCAAAATGTGAACAAGATGATCGCAGCTCGAAAAATTCGGATGCCATTGAAAATTGAACGAATTATCAATAAAATCAAATGTTTTTCGTTGCATTCCAACGTTGGAAACTTCAGCCACATAAAAGAATACAATCATCATTGAGTTCTAGTCTTATTGATGTTGGAAATTCATGTTTGATGTTGCAGCTGGCTCGAGCAGAGGAGGTTGAAGTGGTGGAGGCGATACCAGGTGACCAGAATCGAAACGATAATACTGGCTTGAATCGTCAGGATGGTGAGATCGGGAGTTCGGATCAGTTGGCATTGGAGTCCCTCAACGAGAAGGAAAATAGTGTTGGAACATCTGCCGGTGGAAACGGAGGCGGAGGTGGAGGCGGTGGAGGAGGAGGAGGAGGCGGTGGTGGAGGAGGCGGAAATAGCGGAGTAGTTGGCAGCGTGCAAGGAGGAAACGGACAGTACAAGGGTGGACTTCGGGGTCATCCGCACTCGTTGCCACCGGGTCGAGGGAATCTTGGGTTGGGTCATACCCGACCACATCACAATGTGGCTTATCACGGTCCACCACCTCCGCTGCCTCAGAAACCGCAGACCGAAGCAATGGATAAAGTGTTTAGTACCGGCGGTGGAATCAGTAGTTCCGGGGACACGTGGCCGGCCACGACACCGGACATGCCAAAAATCATATCGCTGGATGTCAAATGCGAGAAGAATCTGATGAAAGTTTATCTGGGATTCGACAAGCCCTTCTACGGAATTGTCTTCTCGAAGGGTCATTATAGCAACATCAACTGCGTCCACTTGCCAGCTGGCCTTGGACGCACCTCAGTCAACTTCGAGATCAGCATTCACGCTTGCGGAACAGCTGGCAACACGGAGAATGGTCTTTACGGTTATGGAGCCGAGTCCGGATCAGGAACTTACTTCGAGAACATCATAGTGGTCCAGTACGATCCGCAGGTCCAAGAAGTCTGGGATCAGGCCCGTAAACTGCGTTGCACGTGGCATGATCTGTATGAAAAGTCCGTGACATTCCGGCCCTTCCCTGTTGACATGTTGGACGTGGTACGGGCTGATTTTGCTGGCGATAATGTTGGCTGCTGGATGCAGATCCAAGTGGGCAAAGGACCGTGGGCCTCGGAAGTTTCAGGCTTGGTCAAAATCGGACAAACCATGACAATGGTCCTGGCTATCAAAGACGACGATTCCAAGTTTGATATGCTAGTCCGAAACTGCATGGCCCATGATGGCAAAAGAGCTCCCATCCAATTGGTTGATCAGAAAGGCTGCATCACCAGGCCGAAGCTCATGTCTAGATTCACCAAAATCAAAAACTTCGGCGCCAGTGCTTCGGTATTGTCTTATGCCCATTTCCAAGCGTTCAAGTTCCCTGATTCCATGGAAGTTCACTTCCAATGCACCATCCAAATATGCAGGTATCATTGCCCCGAACAGTGTTCCGAATCCGGACCATTGCTCGACCAACAATCCGGACTTCTGGAACATCATCAAGCCAATATTCATCCAGCTGATGTTGGCTACGGCCTTCCACCACCATTGCCACTCGAGGCCTATCTTCAAGCTGCTGCAGGTCGTCCACGCGATGAAAGGCGACGAAAATCCCGAGAAATTCCCAGCCAAACACCGCTGAAAAATGTTGGAGTCAACAGAATAATTCGAGTCGTTTCCACCGGTGATCTCACCTTTGCTATCGACGAGTCCAACAACGAGTCACCCAGCTCGACCATGGTATTCCCCATCAAAGATTCCACAGCCAACTCCAGTCTCATATGCATGACGACACCTGGATTTGCGGTCACGCTTATTATTCTTCTAGCTGTACTTTTAGCCTCTTGCATACTATCCACGTATCTTTGCATAAGACTCAGGCCATTCGGAAAAACGAAAAAATCGAATGTTGGCGTCGCCTACAGCAGCAATCAAGGTGGCTTAAAAAAAGCCCCCAAGACTTGCTTCTATTCGTAAATTATTTAAAGTTCTTGGTGACACGAAATCAATCCATTCGAAGCGAGAATCGTTTTCCTCAAGAAGCTCATCATTCCGGCATCAACCAATCCAAACTCTACGTGGATTATATGATTTTTGTTAGCTTGTCGGATCATATGATACGATGTGAGGATATTCATTGATTCTCTTGCCTCAAGGTCTCATAACCGTTGCATTATTGATGTTGGAATAAATTCTTTAAGTAAAGAAAATCTTTGGTAAGGAAAATTATTCCGCGATAGGGTAAAAAATTACACATAAGATTCGTGTAGTGTTAAGGTTTGTCTTCCCATGGAAACTAAGTATGTTCAAGAATACAGACATTTTATACCGAAATCATTGCCTTATCTGGAGAAATCCCAGATCTCCGCAAATCCTTTCGAAGGAAATCAAGGAACCCCATATGCATCGCGTTATCGAATGGATGACCTTGATGCATCCGCCATGGTGTATTTATGGGGATGGAGATCGTTTTTAAAAATTCCCGATTCAAATTCCAACTAGTACCATCGTTGATTCTTTAAGGAAGTAACGCAGGAAATAGAATTAATGGACAGAAAAATCTCAAATTTGGCAGAAAGTTAGATAATGATGTAAAAATAACTCGTACCAATTTTTGTGGGCTGAGGTGGGTTTTTACGCGAGATATTTGTAAATATTTGACAAGCCTTGATAACCAATTTAACATGGCTTCTTATGGCAAGTCACGGAATAGGCTGTACATTATTCTTCATATCTCCGTAATTGATGGATAGATTGAAATGAAAATTAAACATCAGAGAGATTAAATCCTCATAATCATTTACCACGCTTAAAAACTTTCAAAGGTGACTTGTTAGGGGAATGATAAAAACTATAAAAAGCACTTGCAGTGGATTTTATTTTTTGACTCTCCCTAAAATATAGCAACGTCACGTATTCGAGGTTAAATGTGCGCGAAAGTTGAAATTTGACAGATATAATAGCAAGTCAACGAAATGTGAGATTGGAAGATCGATTACTACTAAAGTAAAATTTGGTCCAAACTTTTTATGACTAGCTCGGTAGCTGCGTTTCTTCCTTAACTTATTGACTCCCGCGATGTCAGGGACGTTTAAAAAGCCATTGAACGTTCGGAAGCATATCCTTTGAACATAATTTTTTTTCATTGCGAGTTCGTTAGCCTGATATGAAATCACGATCTTGCGGTCACTCGGAAGTTGCAATTATTCAAGATGATGCCGAAGAACTACTAACCCCGGAATGCTGCGGGTTCAAGCTTTCCTTCTCACAATATTATTCACTTTGACGATCGCGTATGTGACCTCCTTGGTGAAGGGAAGAGGCTATATCGATTATTACCGTAAGCACGATTCCATTTATATAGACATACGTGTATGTTGTGACTTGTGTGAACGAAAGCCAGCTCTGTATTCCGTTTATTCGACTCCGCGAGGTCGTGATGTACAGTTTAAAGACCATGATGACGAGTTCCTCCACGGATGGATTCGTGCTTGATGCTCGTAGAGATGTTTTATTTTCCTGATCCGTGTCGTGCGCGCGACTAGCTAATAAAATATTTTTCATTCAGGCACGTATGACGTCGAGACCACGGATTATTTAGTCAAAGAAAATTCTCGATCTATCCATTATGGCAACTATAAACATTCACGTACGAACAATTTTATTTGTTCAGTAAGTTTTATTTATTTTTTCAATCCAGAATATTAATATTTGTGGGACGAAAATTAGCTCGTTGATCTATTTTGTCCAAGCCTCACTATTCTTCATGGGAAATGCAACTCAGACGTTGAAAAATCTGATAAATGCTCGATTTATCGGTCTCCAAAGGTCAAAAAATCATTCAGGTTCTCATTTTTTTGTAATTTGCTGCATTTATTTATTTATTTATTTATTTATTCACTCATATTCGCTTTATGGAGTATTAACGACACGAGGTTTTCGGTGGCGCATTTTTTCGAGTACTAAGAGATGACAAAATTTTTTTATCGACGAGGATAAAACAGAACGAAATATTTGTGAACTATTGGAAAGAATTTTGCGATTTAATTTCGCGTTCCCTGAGTTTTTTAGGTTTTTTTTTCTTTTTGCATCGATACTTTTTATCGCTATTGTACAAACAGTGTGTGAGGCAATTTTTGGATAAGATTCGACGAGCGATTCGAGGCACGCGTTGATAATATTTAATATTTATATTTTTATATACGTGTGAAGTATTCGGTTTAATTCCGATCGTAATATTAAAGTTTAGACACGTAATTATTTATCGAGATGGGATAAAAATCGAGAAAATCATGAGGAGAATTTTTAATCAATTTTTTGCGTAATTTTAATTAAATTTGCGCTTTTGGCGATCGTGCATTTTGGCCCTTTCGTTGTTACAGCGTCGCCAGCCCCTCTGGCCAATCCCACAATGTTTACGAGAGCTACAGCGAGTGAACTTGTTAATTTCACCACGAAACCATTTACCCTTGGCATACACCAATTATAATTGTTCATTAACTTTGTTCTTCGCGGTGCATCACAAAATTTGGCACAGCCTCGATCACTGAATCGTAATTCAGCATAGAATTTAGTCTCTGTACGAAAATCACAAAACCTCGAGTCTCCAAACGTCTCAACCGAGTTGTAAAATTATCATGAGCTTGGAAAATAAAAATTACAATTATTTATTGAATATTCATTGAAATTTTCCACGACGATCCGTTCATTTACGATGAACAAACAAAAAGAATCTTCAGACCGTTCAAAATTTAAAAAAAAAATTGAAAATTTTGAGCGAATGAAAAAATACTGTTTGTGATTCGATTTTTTGGCAAATTTCTGTACAAATTGTTGATTTTTGTTAATAAATACTCATTTTTGTATAAATCGTGCTTTTCATTTACTCAAACCCGAAAAATAGCACCACGCGGTGTCCCAGCGATTCCGAAAACGTTAAATATATTTTGCACCTTCGTCACTTAATTTTTTTACGATCGAATGTTGTTACAATAAAATATTAATTGGAGAAGCTCCATTGGAAAAAAAAAATTCACGTAAATCTGTTGGACTTGGATGATTTTTCCAAAAAATCCCTAGACCAGATAAGGCCCTTGAAAAATGTGATAAAAATTCCACTAATTCGGAACATTCAAGTACAAAAATAAAAACGATAAACGTACCTTTTCGTCTTTTTAAAAATGTAACTCGCAGGCATGACTGTGAGGATAGTTTGGATCAAAATTTTATTATGAATTTCCAAAAATGTACATACGAAATACAATAAACGAGATATTGAATGGAAAACAATGAGAGGATTGAACTTTAAAGATTGGCACAAGAATGAGCATAGCGAAAAACGTGCCAAGTACAAGCGGATGAAATTGCACGAGATTGTGAAAATCATCGACCAGGATTGACTAAAAATAAAGTTACGATAATAATTACTGAGCACAATAGAAAATAAAGTCTATAAATACGATGAAAAACAAAACCGAAAAAAAAAACAAAATCCCACAAGAATGAACGACGTTGAATATTTCTGCAGCATCAAAAAGAGGATCAACGCCAATTTATTTCGTTTAAACGCTCGAATTCAATTAAAAATCATAAAAACGAACTTTAACGAATGATTCCAAAGGGAAAGGGAAGAAATTGCATTGAAACTTCGCTTTTCTTAAAAAAATTTTAAATCCAAATGCACTACGAATTATTTCAAAGTTAAACCAAAATTCGTTCATTCCCACCATTCGGATAAATCGTTGAAAAAAACCCATAACAGGGATGCGCTTTTTGTCTGTCTTTGTTCTCCATAATCGTGTTTTCTTGTCATTCAAATAATCATAAAGACATCGATGAAAAATCATGAAATCGACAGATCGATCGCCACCGCTGCACGCCCGAAAAAACGCAACACGATTAATGAATAATAATTAATTAAGAGAGCTCTAATTAATGACGTTGAAGTTTGCATCGTTGGAATGCAACGAAATTATTTTTTTTCTGCGGCAAAACTCATTATTTAAATGCAAAATGTAATTACGAGGTTAAAACGATCGATATTTGCGACCCAAAAAGTAAATGAGCTCGAAAAATTAGGATAATTTTGAAAATTAAACAAATGATCGATGAAACGAAATATTTTTCGTTGGATTCCAACGTCGCGAACTTTTCAGCTTCATTCTAATTAAGATTTCGGTATTTTTAATGTCCTCCGGGCATGAGCGGCAGGAAAATGACAAAATCGTTTTATTCCTCGCGTCAAATACTGACTATTCAGGGATTACAAGAGGCCTAGCATTAAGTCTTCTACACCACATCTGCCCAAATAAAACTATAATAATAATAATAACAATAACAATAATAATATTAATGATAATGATAATATTTATCAAAATGATATTCGTATTATTATCAATGATAATAAAATATTATAATAATAATGATAATTATTTATATTAAAAATAACAAAGTACCTGTACTGCTCCTGGGAGTGGGTCGAGGTTCAATTTTTTATTTTCATCTCTCTCTCTCTCTCTCGTTCGAGATATTTTTTTCTCTATTTTTAGCACCAACTGTCTTCGTCTGAGTATTTTGACGTTTTTGATGAATTGGATTTATCGAAGATCAGGTACAAATGCGGTGAAAATTGTTAAGAAAATATTTTGAAAAAAAAAAAACGGGAGGATTGGAAAAAAAAATTGAAACTCCACGGTATTTCGTTTTTACAAATGCACTTACGGTACTCTGTACAGGGTATTGCACTATGTGTGTGTCTCGCTCTCTCTCTCTCTCTCTCGCTCTCGCTCTCGCTCTCTCTCGCTCTCTCTTTCTCTCTCTCTGACGGTATTTGGCGCGTTGCAAGAATTTTCGTTTGTTTATTTTCTTTCAATTTTGTTGTCCGGTGGTGAAGTTTCTCGAGGGGAAACGAAGTTTCGCTCACTGAGAAGCTGTCAAGGTCGTTCCAAGATTACGCGTCGAATGTGTGCACAAAAATTTGTCAATTTTGCAAAGTTGAATTGTTTGATGAAGTTTATGGGAAATTCAACGATTTGATGGGTTCGGTGTAGACTTTTGGCTGAAAATCCTCAAATGCCGCAGGATCGTCGGTGGGGATGAGTTCAATGACCGGTTACGAGAATATTTCGCGTTCAGTGACCCAACATGTCATTTTTGACCTTCCAAAGTGAAATGACCTTTGTTTGGGGCTTCAAGGTTAATCGAGCCAGTGGTCCAGCGATCAGGTGAATAGGTCGAGTCGGTAATTGAGGAAAATGGAGAGAGAGGACAAGCGGAAGTTACTGGATCTTGGTGAACGACGAGTAGCCGCGAGAATTGTAAATGCAGACATTGCGAACGCGTAATCTTACGAGCAATCGGTTTCTCAGCCTCGCTCAACCGGATTGGCATCTACGACTTCCTGTTCCTGATGCTTTTGGACCCGCTGTTGTGGTCTGTCGGGACATCGGACGCGCAACAAACCGTAAGGCAACCAACCGTTAACATTGACACCGGCAACTGGTACCGTACCATTTTTTCTATTGGTCGTTGCGACCTCTCGTTGCGTTTGTAATCGATGGAGCATCGCGCCCGCCACCAAGGCCGAAACAACCGCCGAAAGTGCAACGACTATAAACAGCGCACTGAATCCAGGCATTGGCAAGCAAATACCATAAACTACTTCCTCCCGTATTCGACCTTGGAATACCGTCACCGCCTCCGCGTGACTGTCCGGACTAAACGCCAAATCTGCCTCCGATATGACCTCGTATATTCCGCTTACTCCTACGTCCGCGCTACGCACTTTACGGTCCGATATTATCATCGAACGTTTCCTTCGCCTCGAACCCGATAACGATGGCGTTCCAGTCACGTCCTCCTCAAGATTACGAGGTCCGTGCGGAAATTGATCCTCGCTCTCGTATCTCGTCACTCTCGGTGGTTCCTGCTGAGAATAAAAACCAAAATAATTAATCAAATGCGCGCGTACGTGATTTTTCAAAGAATTTTCAAAAATTTTGGTTCGTGAAACGGTAAAAATTGGACGTGATAATTTTTCGTCCTAGAATTTCCTTGATTTCATGTTTTTTAAACTTTTTTTCGTTTCCGAAGATCTCGGCATCGAATATTTGCAAAATACGGAAAAAAATTAGAAAGAAACGAGCAGATGGGCGTTTGGAATGAAAAAAACTGCAGAACAAACGAGAACTGAGGGATGGTCGATTAGAAAACTTACCAAGAACGGATGGGACAGTTCCGAGTCCTCGGGACGCGAGTCCTCGTGTTGTTGGTTGTCGGCAGAATTAGAAGAAAGACGATTGCTCATTTGTGCTTGAGCCTTGGGGGCGGATTTCTCGACTCCGAGGAAATGTCCCCCTATCGATGCCATCTCGTCGCCATTCCGGATGATATCGTCGTAGAGCGAAGTGTCGTCCTCTTCGGTGGTCGGAGGTAACGTCGTTGGTGGATACAAAGGCCGAACTTCGTGCTCTTGGTGTTCTTGCTGCTGGTCTTTACGATCTTGAATAAAATGTCCGGAATTGTCGCTCAGCTGACAATGGTCGAGACAACCGTGTCGACATATTTCGACCTTGCATTTAATGTGGACACTCAGCGCATCGGGGAACTTGAACGCGTGGAAAAACGCGTACGTTATAACGGTAGCACGATCGTCCGAGCCACGAGCTTTGAGAAAACGACTGATCATCTTAGGCCTAAGCACGCATCCCAATTCATCGCTCAGTTGTATCGTGTGACCCCCACCGTCCGATGCGACACAAGATTTCACACGCATGTCGAATTCTCCTTGAAAAAAATAATATTTTTCAATTTTTTTTTAAATTTATCATTAAAAAATATGATCAATCGATTTTAATTAAATTTCACATCGTTTTAATAATTCAAATGGAGTCTCATTCTGATTCGATTATTTTGATTGAATCACTTATTCAATCATTACGATAATTCGCTATCCAAACAACGTATGACGATTTTTTTTTCCTACGTGATTCCCGGGATTTTGAAAAATGTTGAAAACAAATAACGTTGAAGTTTGCATCGTTGGAATGCAACGAAATTTTTTTTTCTGCGGCTAAATTCATTGTTTAAGTGCGAAATGTAATTACGAGGTTAAAACGATCGATTTTTGCGACTCAAAAAGTATATGGGCTCGGAAAATTTGGATAATTTTGAAACGGTGAAACGAAATATTTTTCATCAAAACAACTTCAAGAAGAAACGCAGATACCGAGCTAGTCATAAAAAGATTTGACCAAATTTGACTTTAGTAGTAATCGATCTTCCAATCTCACATTTCGTTGACATGCTATTATATCTGTCAAATTTCAAATTTCGCGCACATTCAACCTCGAATACGTGACGTTGCTATATTTTAGGGAGAGTCGGAAAATGAAATCCACTGCAAGTGCTTTTTATAGTTTTTATCATTCCCCTTACAAGTCACCTTTGAACGTTTTTAAGCGTGGTAAATGATTATGAGGATTTAATCTCTCTGATGTTTAATTTTCATTTCAATCTGTCCATCAATTACGGAGATATGAAGAATAATGTGCAGCCTGATCCGTGACTTGCCATAAGAGGCCATGCTAAATTAGTTGTCAAGGCTTGTCAAATATTTACAAATATCTCGCGTAAAAACCCACCTCAGCCCACAAAAATTGGTACGAGTTATTTTTACATCGTTATCTAACTTTCTGCCAAATTTGAGATTTTTCTGTCCATTAATTCTATTTCCTGCGTTACTTCCTTAACAAAACTTTTCAAAAATCGACACTCTGGAAATGTAAACAATTCGAATTGGAGTAAAATCGACGAAAAGGTAAATGACCTTGGTATGGGTCCAAGAGACCGATTGAATTTTTGAATGAAATTCGAAAAAAAAAGCACGTGGTATAAAAATCATGGTGACCATAACCCATAACCCATCAAATTGGCAAGTAGAGATTTTCAATAATAAAAATTACCTCTGTAATCGTTGATGGCGACGACCAGCGTGAGTGTCGAGCCTAAAGGAACGATCCCGGAAACGGGAGGTGCCCAAGGTCCCTTGCCATGTTGAATTTCCATCCAGCAATCCACGTTGTCCCCTGCGCAAAATGAATATTTTTAACTTTCGATCATATATCTCGCGTGGAAAACGCGATTCTATGGGACACCATAACGCCACAACGCGCCATGTAGCGTTTCGCCACGATACTCATTATCGGAGAACGTACGAATATGCAGACACGAAGATGATGGATAATAAATGTATCCGTTTTATATATACACATCGGCACGATCAGGGACAAACGTATGTATGAAAGGGAGACTGAAAGTGTGAAAATGATGAAATACGTGCAACGACCGAGCTTGCATATGCGAACGTGACTCGCGGTTACCTCTTGCGGTTGACCACTTTGCCCGCACGCGTTTCAGCATTGCTCCATCAATTCGCACTTCTCTCCCCTCGTATTGCAATCTTGTGTTTAAACGTACACAGAATTTTCAGGCAATACATTGATAAGCTTCTCAACCGTTAGATCATGTTTTATTTATTCGTCTCATCCTTTTCCGTTCCTACTGAATTATTTCTCTGGCCTCGGAATTCGAAGCTCCACGAGCTTTTGTTATCAGTCGTGATAAGGAAATTTCAATCATTCAAAAATTCTTGACGTCATCGGAATAAAAAACATCGCAATGTTGATTTTTTTCATGCTCTAAAGGGAAATTATTTTGTGGAATCGAACGAAACGTCATTTTTTTGCTGTAAAAATCCATCACGTACATTTGACCCTTCGTGGTCACTGTGGGTAGAATCCACCCAGTGACCAACTTGTGACGTAAATATCTCCTAGTTCGCGGTAATTAATGGGGCTGTAATCGTCATTTAACAACAGTTTGTAGTGTCCATTGCGCGTTGGCAGCGATAAATATTCCCGCCGCTAACGCTAAATCTCCAACATCCACTTTGAAATCAATCAACTTCCAATAACGGAATGAATATGTTTTTTCAAACGCGCGCTATTCTACTATTTTTTTCCCAAAACAACCAGATCTGATGAATATCAGGTCCAAATTTTAGGCAAAAATATTGAAAATCCACAAAGTGACGATTATTTTAGTGAAAAAACTTTTTTTTCCTGTTTCTTTCTTCATTTAGCATTTAAAAAAATATGTTAGCCTCGGATTTCTTTCAGAAAAGTTTTTCGTATCTAAAGTTGAATGTCCAAGGGTTGTTCAGTAATTTTTTGAGAATTTTCAGGTCGATAGATTGGTTACAATATGGGTTCGAAAATGGACTAGGTAGAATCAACCCAGTGTGACCACCGAGATCGGTGGCGGAAGTGTGACCACGAAGGGTTAAAAAATAAACATAATGAGGATTAAACGATCCTCAATAATTCCATCGCTTCGATCGTTCCATTGCTCATGGCAAAAAAAATATTTGCGTCGAAAAAGAGGAGGCAAAAAGTAATGAAATGATTGATGACTCTTTTTTAAGGAGCAGCACAGTCAGAATGATTCGCGAAGAAATAAAAAAAAACTCGGATTGATATGAAAAATCCTCTGAATCGTTATTTGATTGGGCTCAACGATAATTGTCATTTTCGAGGTTTTCTCGCTCAAGCAATTTTTTTTTACATTACAATCGTGTAATGTTAAGATTATATTAATAAGCGAGTAAGCACGAAGAAAAACTTGGATTTGGGTTAAAGTTCAAGGACGGAATGATTTTTTCGTCTACCTCGAAAGTCCAATTGTATGACATCGAGATCAGCAATAACCATAGGAGGTTTGGAGGCTGTTTTCTCATAATCGTTGAACCACTCGCATCTGAGACGTTTCGCCTCGTCCCACACTTCCAGAAGATCCTTGTCGTATTGTACAACAACCGTGTTCTCGTAGAATTGACCGTGCATGTCCGGCTTCGTGCCGCACCTGTGAATGAGAGCTCGAAATTGAGGTCTGCGGCGTACGGTCAGGAATAATAATAGATCGTACACGTTAGTGCAATTCTTTAATTTTTTTTTTCCACAGACCAAGTGAGATGCTCTGATTAAATTTCGAGGTCAGTACCAAAAAAAAAAAAATAACCAAAAAATTGGCAAAAAAAATTTTTAATACGTTTAGTAATAATTTTCACGAATTTTTCCGCGTTCACAATTTTTTTTTTTGTAAAAAAGAAAAGAGAATCAAAAGACGATTGCGACCTAATTTTTTAATTTTTTTCTTGTTGGGACGAGACAATTTTTTCAACATCGCTGGATATAATTTTTTTAACGCGATACAGTGCGGAATAAAATAAAAAGATTGAATGAAAATTCATTCCATTCATGCGCAAATTTGAATGACATGGAGCAGCAAAATGAACTTTTTCTTTCAAGTCCTACCTGGCGTATGCTATCCGGAATGAGAAGAACGTTTGTCCCGTTGACGGGGGAACATAAACGCAACGGGGATCAGCGTGCTGACCCTTGGAAGATACGATGCCCTCGAAAGGTTGGGAAAACGATAAATGAACGTCCATGTGGTCCTTACCACACATTACTTCTAAAGATTGTATTGCTGGCATACCCTCGGGCCTCTCCAAAGGCCAGATATCGCCGTTGCTACTGACGTTCCTCAGGCCAGCCATCTAGACGAAGAAAATTTCAATTTTCATTAAAACAATCAAATTAACCAGCACAAAAATTCGATTACAAATTTTCTGAGAAACCGCAAGAAGCAAAATCCAAATGAAGCTGAAGTTCGCGACGTTGAAATCCAACGAAAAATATTTCGTTTCATCCATGATTTATGTTTAATTTTCAAAATCATCCAAATTTTTCGAGCCCATATACTTTTTCGGTGGCAAAAATCGATCGTTTTTACCTCATAATTACATTCCGCATTTAAATAATCAGTTTCGTCGCAAAAACAAAAAAATTTCGTTGCATTCCAACGATGCAAACTTCAACGTCATAAATCCAAATATATCGAAAAAAATCGACAATTTTTTTTAAGTGGTTAAAAAAAAATCGAGCGACGAGTAACGTGACGTCACTCGAATCGATTATTCGTAAATTATTAATTTCGAAAAATCTGATAATTTCGAGCCAGAACCGAATGAAACATTTCACATTCATCGACGTGTCTTTGGATTGATTCTGAGAGAATTGAGTAAACCCAAAAATCATCGTTGCTTGCAAAGACAGAAAATTAATGAATCAATCAACAAAATTACGATAATCAAATGGCATTATCAGAATGCTGATGGATGATTATCATTAAATATTATCAGAGGACAGAAACGTAGGTTAATCATATAAATTATCTGAAATTGGATTCGATTAATTTTTTTGAATCTTATTACAATAATTTACAATTTGCTGGGGCTCTCGAAATGATTATACATTAGATATCATGTGTGTATAAAGTTTAGATACGATTATACGTGTCTCAGGTAATGACTCGATGCTAGGGGAGATAGATATCTCGTGTAGTTTTGCGAGCGTGGTCTCTGTCAGTAGAGATTCGCAATTTACGTTGCACAACTCGTTCGTACGACCGAATGTAATCCTTATGGTAAATGATACTTGTGTATCGTGTACTCGTGTCACAAAAACGTGGGGAGCACACATACGTATGGGAAAATAAAAATAAAGAGAAAGATTGAGAGACAGAGATCGAGGAATTCATCATCATGTTATTTCGCTTCTCTGTTTTCTCTTCTTTCTTTTTCTTTCATGAGCACGTGTAAGTCATCCTGCCGGTTCGCTAAGGATGAGCCAGTAGCTCATTTGGCTGGTACGAGCGGCAAATTAGAGATCCCGTCGCAGCGATGCTTCATTACCATGTTACAATCACACGTGTGTGTTTATACATCGGTACATCCTTGTCGTACTCCTCATACGATCGCAATCTAAGCAACGTGTTTCTCTATAAGAAACAGCCAGCCCGCACGCAGTCTCTGACTCTTCGTGCCGCAGTTAAGAAGTTAAGATGTCCTGCGTGTATGAAGTTACACGATATGGAACACACTGAAAAGAAAATTTTGTTGAAAAAGATCGATATTTTGTTGGATACGTTTAACTAAACGTTTTTTCGAAAAATCACGAAAATTTTGTCATTCCAGCAAAAAACATTCTGGAAAATCTTTTCGGAAAGTAAATTTTTGTCATTCCAATCGTAAATTTTGCTGACAGTTCCGTTACAATGAAAAATATTGTCGAAATAACGAAAATTTTGAAATCATCCCAAAATATTTAGTTCCCCGTATTCAACAAAATATCAACGTTTTTTGACAAAATTGAATTTTCAGTGGATGTTTTCAATTCGAAAACGAATTTAAAAAATTGTTTCATTGGCCGGAGTTTGAATGGACGTTTCACGTTGCGATTTGCAAACGAAATATCAATTGGCATCGAGTTTTTGCATCTCTGATCTGAGAAATTTATTTGGTCACAAAATTGACGAGATAGATCGAAATAATTAACGGATAAAATCGAAAAAAAGTTTTTTTTTTCAATTTTGGAGAAAAATGAATCAAAATTTTGTGCAAGATTTTCTGCATTTTTTTCCATTTCGTGTTTTAGATCAAATAAAAAATTCCCTGCGATCGATTGGCATCGAATTTTTGCAGATTCCGTCTGGGGTTCATTGTCAGTCACAAAATCGAAAAAATTGATCAAAAAAACCAACGAATAAATTTGTGGAATGTGTTTATTGGAGTAAAAAAAAAAAAAGAATCTTTTTCGAATTAAAGGAAAAAACCTCGTTCTGTTGGCAGGATTTTGGCTCAACTTTCAATTTCGCTTTGCAGAAAATGTAAACCAACAGGAAAGAATATTTTAATTAACGAATTAGAAAGAATTGATGGAAACAACAAATTTAAACATTCGTAGAAAAGTGTTGAAAATGTTTGTGAACCAAACGATTGGGGTCTCGGTAGAAACGCTCGCCAGAGTCTCGGGACATCATCTCTGAATATAAAGAAAATTTTGGAGGCTGGAAAGGGGGAAGGGGGGGGGGGAATCAATTTGTTTCATTGTGAAGTCCAGGAGGAATATTATGATCTGAAAATTAAATTGGAGATCAATAACGTGGTGCAAAAAAACGCGAATGCGTATAGAAAAATTCAGTTTGTTTTATATGCGAGCAGACGACACAATCAAAGAGCTTCGTGCCCGTCGAGAGCGATTTTCATGAATGGATACGATTCTCGATACAAACATGCCTAGAAGGAGTATCGATGGACGATCGCGTGCCTGTCCAGATCAATTAACCAACGATATATCAGTAACCGCAAGTGCAGGTACGAGCTGCTCAACCGTAGGCGGTCGTTTAGTAGGCTGCAACGACTCGTCGCACAGATTTATCGTCTTGGCTATGCGCTTCGTGCATGGGCAAACCTCTCACTTGAGCTTTATCAAGATTTTAATGACAGGAACATTCATAAGATTTTTTTTTTCTCATCAATTCCAACACGTTAGTTTTCTGGAGTCGAAAATATATTTGCGAGATCGAGGAAACTATCAAGTTGGAATTTGCATCTTATTTGAAATGCAACGGAATCCATTACTTTATTATATATTTTTTGGAAACAGAGCCAAAAATTTGGATACAGTCAACGGTTATGAAATTTTTTTTCAAATGAAAAACTGAATGTTGAAAAAAAAATTAAGGAGGTTCCGTTAGTAGAGCGATAATTAGAGTGAAATCTGAAAACGGAATATGTTGCTTTTTAGGCAGCAAACTTGAATCTCTTTCAAAATCGTCCTAGGTCAACGAAGTTTTACTACAAATTTTCCAAGTCGAAAGTCACTTGATTTAACATTGGCTTTACGGAAATTTCTCACCCTTATGAAATCAGAAAAATATTAAAAATACTTCCCGATTAGATAAAACGCGTATTAAAATCTCAATTTATGAAAAAAACTCCGAGGGTTCCGAATCAATCAAAAAATAGTGGGGACAACGAATGTTTGGAGGAGATATTTTTAGTTAAAATCGACAAAATGCTCGGGACATCTCATTTTTTAGGAGTTTCGCAACGGATCGCTTGCTAAACCAAAAGCAGATCGTCATTTTTTTGGGAATTGTGCCTCACTTCATTCGTTATTCCCTTGCGCCATAGCGAAACCTCCTTAAGTTGAAAATTCGAGAATCTAAAAATTGATGAGTGAATAAAATATTTCTTGTTCGGCTTCAACCGTGCGAACTTTAATATCGAAGGAAACTTTGGCATCGGATTCAATTTTTGACTCATTTATGGACCCACGTCGCGTTTGTTAAGGGACTCTTCATACTCTAGAAGCAATAATCACAGCAGCGAATCGATCGTCGCGCGTCGAAACGCTTTTCAAAAACGAAGAATTCGTCGTGAAAATTTGAACCGCGCACGAGCAAAGATGCAGGAATCAGTTGGAAACGATGGTTGAGCGAGGAAAACGTGAGGAGATGGTTGAATTTTATTTGTCGTTGATATTTGAAGAATCGTGGAAAATTGTCTGAGGAAAATTGGTCGTCTATTCGTCTAGTGACTGTCTCTTTCGCGGAATCCCGGTAGCGTCTCGGAAGAAAAGGTGTTCCTCGTGTGTAGTCGGAGCTCGCGCTCAATCCTGTAACGGGAGAGGCGTCTTTACCGCTGCATTAACGGTCGACGTTTTTCGCACAAGTGAAAACAAGTTTTCATGCTGTTCTCTCACAATCGCACTGTTAAATGACAACGTTTCATTAGAAATGATTACATATAGGTATACAAAAGACATCCAACTATTTCAGAGCTTCTTTGCTCGTACAAGAACAAACCTCCTACTGTTTTGTCGTTGGGAAAGAGGAAAAGATATTCCGGTAGCGAGAGCGCGAGAGTTTTTACAGAAAAGCGAAAAAAAATCACATTCTGGCGAACACAACGGACGTGAATCTCGGTAAATGTGGAATATTCGCATATTTCTGTGGCTTTAAAAAAAAAAACGCTTTTATATCCACTGCACAGACCGCAAAGACGTCCCAAAGCGAGGCAGCGATCCGAATATCGCGAATAATTCGTTCTAAAACTGTTATTTAAAAAAATTCTTATTGGAACATCAAAAAATGTTTGGAAAATGTAAAATTTTTACGAAAAAATTTCCTCAACATGTCGATGGTAAAAATTTGGTTGAAAGTCTCTCGAAAAAATACAACGAAACTCGAGAGAAAATAATTTCGACGAAATTAGTCCCTTAATGCAAATTTTCGTATTTCCGGCTGCTGTTTTTAGTTTTCCGAACAAAATACCAATTTTCGATCGATTTTTTTACGAAATTGGAATCTTCGACGGAATAAAAAACGAGACACGACTCTGGGAATAATCGGAATAAGCTCATCGATCGGGGAAAAGGTCAGGAAGATGAAAAGTGTGAGCCGAGCGTTTCATTCCAGAGTGGCGAGAGGGGAAAAAAACGAATCTGTGAGAAAGACGCGTCGACAGGAATGAGAAGGTTTGCCTTGAGAAAACATGGCATTTGAACTCCGTCGAGTCGCTGAAACGTTCGGGTGAAAAGAAGAAAGAAAGAAAAATGTGAGTAAAAGTGCATTTTACGGCGTAACGCATACAGTTCACTTGATACGGCCATTATGGTCGTAATATAAATTCCTGAGTCACACAGCGCTCGGGACATAAAGAAGTTTCAAACGTTACTGTATTTATTATCACTGAATATAGGCACAAGTGGCTAGTGAATACTCGCAGTGAAATAATCAGCGGTATTTTACATTTTAATGATTTGCATATATATTTATAGACGATGCATGAACGACACTAAAAAAATTTAATAACCGCAATTAATGTCCGGCATTGATACTCGGAGATCCACGAGTTCTTCGTCATAAAGATGCCCATGAATATCAATAAATGTTCAAGTATACACAACACAGTTTGAAGATCGATTCAGATCGACTCTCAGTGCGAGAGATAATTTCAAGCAGGATCACGCGTATCCGATGGTCAATGAAAATTCCAACCGTCAGGGTTGGAATTTGGAAATAATATCGAATTATACATCGTGCATCTATTACTGCAATCATTTTTTAATCCAGCGTCTATAGTCGTCGAGAAATCGATGTAAAAATCGACGCACGACATAAACAATTGCAGGTTCGACAGCCCTGCATGTGCACCAGCTTAAGGAGGTTCCGTTATGGCGCAGGGAATAATAAATGAAGTTAGGCACGATTCCCAAGAAAAAATGACGATCTGCTTTCCGTTTAGCAAGCGATCCGTTCCGGAACTCCTAAAAAATGAGATGTTCCGAGCATTCTGTCGATTTTAACTAGAAATATCTCCTCCAAACATTCCTTGACCCCACTATTTTTTAATTGATTCGGAACCCTTGGAGTTTTTTTTATAAAATGAGATTTGAATACGCGTTTTATCTTATCGCGAAGTATTTTTAATATTTTTCTGATTTCATAAGGGTGAGAAATTTCCGTAAAGCCAATGTTGAATCAAGTGACCTTCGACTTGGAAAATATTTAGTAAAACTTGGTTGACCTGGAATGATTTTGAAAGAGATTAAATTTTGCTGCCTAAATAACAACATATTTAGTTTTCAAATTTTAATCTAATTATCGCTCTACTAACGGAACCTCCTTAAACGTTTTTTTTTAAGATTGTTATTACGTTGAACGTTAAAAATGAATTTTAATAATTTTGTTCATAAGCTAAAAGGTTCCGTTACTTTTGTGATTCACAAGTGACACGTGATCCCCCTTGAGCATGCATTTTCTATGTTAATCGAATGCTTTTTGTCACAAGATCGCATTGATGCAGCCACAGCAAGATAATGAAAAAAAAATCGTCCTTTCTTCTTGGTGCACGTGATAATTTATGGGGTTTACAA
Organism: Diadegma fenestrale; assembly: GCA_037043255.1. Taxonomy (NCBI): domain Eukaryota; kingdom Metazoa; phylum Arthropoda; class Insecta; order Hymenoptera; family Ichneumonidae; genus Diadegma; species Diadegma fenestrale. The sequence goes on along the minus strand of CM073309.1, from coordinate 21,106,822 downwards.
ATGGATGGCGACCATAGAATTGCTCCACGACTTTCCACTCGAGCCAACAATCCTTTTTTCAAAAATTTCGCTCTCACTGGTTTCTGCTGGAGTCCTAATGTCCCTGATGGATGTTCATGGATCTTTCCGACGAGCTTTTACCCGGGATCTGGGCAAGTAGAATTTATCTCTAAGATAATGTTCTCGCTGATGTCTTTCTCCTTGCGACTGGGATTTCATCGCTCCTCTCGCATTCAACAGGGTCCTCGCGCATCACGCAAGTCCAAGCTGCGATACGTCGCGAGAATTTCGAGGTATTTGCCCCCCACGTCAGGAACGTTTTCAAGTAGTTTCTCGTTGTGCTTCATTGGAATTTGGGTTTCGACTGAAATTCAAACGTTGAGGAACATTTTGATCAGGAAAACGAGTTCGACGACTCAAAAATTGATTTTCGTTTCGCGTCAATCGTTAGCGAGACCATTCGGAGATATGTTTAAAAATTTTTTTAATCAATTCGTGGCAACTTCGAGTTAGTTTGTGTTGGTAATTTCTTCTGGATCACGTTTTTCTTGCGAATAAATTTTTTCTTTTGACTCTAGCTCGAAAAATGTTGAGCCAATCATTCCAAAAACTGTTAACGAAGTTCCTCATCAAATCGTGCCCTCTATGAACTAGTTTTCGAGAAAATTTTATTAATTAAATTGTTTTTTGATTGCAAAAAATCTGTAGAAAGTGCGAAAAAATTGAAATTTTCTGTTTGAATAATTCTTGCGCGTGCACTTTTCGATTTTTTTGGCCAAGGTTCATGGGCCACAGAGTCACGTTTCCGAAGTAAAATTTAAACTTCGTTTACAATTTTTTTACCTTTATGTTATAGGAAATAGACGAATGAAATATTTTCAGAGTTTTGCCAAAAATTATTCACATTCCTTTCGCGTGAAAAAAAAATTCTGAAAATTACTAAAAAGGCAAAGTGGCCCTCAATATTTTGTTTATCTTCCGTGAATGTCTTTGCGGCTTACGTCGCTGACGCGGGGTGAGTCCCAGAAAGTAAAAACCGAGAGACATTCAATGGTGGTCGTGATGAAAAATAACAAAAATTGTAAACGGGCGTAAAGAATTTCGAAACGGCCACGCACACAAGAAGGCAAAGTAATTCGATGAGAATTCAAAAGTTCGTGAATAACTCGGAGGATGAATCGACGTAAAAAAATGAGAAAGAAAAAAGTTCATTAAAATGTAGCGAAGTGTCTGGAGGCGATTGGTGCGGACATTGAGGTTCATTGGAATTTGCGCGCATAGTAGCGGCCGGCAGACAAATTTCCGGGAGGTGCATACACGAGGCTCGTTCTCGATTCTCGTTGCAGCTCGCGGCGTTCGCGTCGGGGAATCTCTGCCGGTCTCTTGATGCCACAGTCTTCGAGCATTACAAAACATGTACGCGGGGCACCCACACGGACACAAGCAAACATGGCGAAGAGAGACACAGGAGAATGCGAGATACTTTGACACGCGTGGACTGGGATCCGTATACGTAGGTGGTATGCCGGACAAATTAGTATTTCGCGTGTGCGGACTCGAAAGCCCAGGCTGGACGTATTTTTCGAGGAGAGCCGCGATGATAAAGAGTACGCGCGAGAGAAATATAAAAAAGAGAAAAAAAAGGTAAGAGGAAGACACGAAAGGCTGCGCGTCGTGCGAGAGGGAGTTGGTGCGCGTGGAGATTTCCCGCCGTCGAGAATAATCGCACGTGCATGTGTGCGTCTACGTGTGCATCAGGGTAAATGTTCCGATCGACCGAGAGGTCCCGTGACACGGTAACGTTTTCATGCGCGCACGTATGTGCAGCGCACACACGCACACAGACCTGCAACACACACGTACGATCTATATGTTAACGCGTGTCTGGTTTGCTCTTGCGAATAGCAACAGGAAGACGAATCGGAGAGTCGAGTCCCTGCACCGATGCAGTCAGGTAGGTAGGTCGAGGCGAGGGAAGGGAGGAAAACGTGGCGGCGAGCAGGACACTTGAATAATGCACCGCGCGGCGCGCCGGGTTCTCTCTTGAGATACACTCGCTGCTCACCGTCTCGCAGGAAGACGAGAACGAGCCGGAGGAGCAGGAGAACAAGAGGGGCTAACGGTACCTAGAGTAGGCACGAATATCCGCTTGCAAGCTGTCGCGAAACGACGACGTCCCGCCGGCAATATTGTACCCTCTTCACTCCCCTTCACCCCCTCCACCGCGCACCTCGTTTTGCTATCCATGCTTTTACCATTCCGCACCATTGTTAACGTATTACCGATTTCTCGTTAACCCAATCATTTTCATTATCTTTTGACTACGTTACGGGCTTGTACTAAATGGACGGATACACGAACAAACCAGTCATTCGAGATTTCGATACTGATTGCTCCAACATTCATGCTCTACGTTTATCTGCTCGCATTAGATTATTCAGTTATATCCTGCACATGGTCCTAATGCGCCTCTCATATCCCCTGCGTACATTGACAGACAAATTTTGTTGGGCATGATCGATCTTTCGTCGACCTCGGTCATGTACAAATTATTTTTAAGGAATGGCCCGATTTTTGTCATCTCAAAAATGTATTTTGTTGGAAATGTTCGGAAAAACTGAAATCTTTACGTCGTTTCAACTTTTCTATGGCGTTGGCGGGTTGTTGTTGTCGAAAAATTGTTTGGTTGACTGGATTTTATAAAATATTGATCTTTTTTTACTAAATTCGATTTTGAGTTAATTGGCGATGACTTTTCGTCCGAATAATGAAAAGTTTGCGAAAACTGATGAATTTTATTACTCAATAATAAATTTCATTAGTACTTATGTCATTACAATTTTTCTATAGCGTTGGCGCGTTTTTGTTGTCGAAAAATTGTTTGGTTGACTGGATTTTATAAAATATTTCGATCCTTTTATACTAAATTCGATGTTGAGTTCATTGGTGATGACTTTTCGTCCGAAAAATGAAAAGTTTTTTGAAAACTGATGAATTTTATTACACAATAATAAAATTCATTATTACTTATGTCATTCCAACTTTTCTATGCCGTTGACGGGTTGTTGTTGTTGAAAAATTGTTTAGTTGACTGGATTTTATAAAATATTGATCTTGCTTTTTTACTAAATTCGCACTGAAAATTCAATGTTGTCAAAAAAACGTCGATATTTTGTTGAATACAGCGAACTAAATATTTTGGGATAATTTCAAATTTTTCGTTATTTCGACAATATTTTTCATTTGTAACGGAACTGTCAGCAAAATTTACGATTGGAAGGACAAAAATTCACTTTTTAAAAAGATTTTCTAGAATGTTTTTTGCTGAAATGACAAAGTTTTCGTAATTTTTCGAAAGAACGTTTAGTTGAACGTATCCAACAAAATATCGATCTTTTTCAACACAATTTTATTTTCAGTGCGATTATGAGTTAATTGGCGATGACTTTTCGTCCGAATAATGAAAACTTGTTGTAAACTGATGAATTTTATTACTCAATAAGAGATTTGAACTCGTTGTATCGTTTCGTTTCCAAAATGCACGAAAATTATCAAAATAATCGACAAGTTGTTGAAAATTAGCTCTGAATAACCCAACCCTGAACCCTGAATCATTCACATTCCGATAGATTAAAGAAAATGACGTCACACCATTTTATTAATGGACCAACTATTTGTCCATTATAGCACATGATTTCTGTTCCCTCTTTTCTTCCATTTCCTTATTTCCATTTACTACGAAGCAATACGACAAATGTCGTTCATTTCTGGATTGTAAGTCTCTCTCTCTCCCTTTCTCTGTTTTCCTTAAGCTATAACGGCAAAGTGCAGTATATAGAGAATGGAGAGGTAAGTACCTCAGTGTGTTACATACGCAGAGGTAGAAAAAGACTGAGAGAATAGCCGGGCACTGGAACGCTAATGCAATGCTCGTTTCCGGTTTTATGGTAGTTCGTCAGCTCGAATAAATCTATTATGTCGAAAAGACCGAATATAATCCATTTAGTTTCCAGTCGTTTAACAAATTTTCCCCCTTACGATAATTTAACTCGAATCAATCAATTAAAAACAATTAAACTTAATTAGAGTTGGACATCATTTATGCCTCTGTTGCGTATTCATAATTAATCAACATGCAGACAACATTTTATTTACATTTTCTTGAGCTCGAGCATTAACGAATTATTAGTCGTGGAGAGACTTTCAATTAACAGCAAATTTGTCATTTTGAGCACTTACCATATAGATCAGCATGCGTAGCAACTTCCACACCCCTGGCATCCTGGAGGTTCCAGCCTCTCACGCTGAAACTCGCGCACTTGCCTGGGAACAGAAAGAAAATCTTAACTTTATTCCCCATTCAAAAATCGTAAAAGAAATCATCGTTTTCTAAAGATTTTCCTGTCACGTCGTCGTTTTTTGAGACTCAAATTCATCGTCGAGTTCCAACGATAAATCGAACTCGTAATCCATTGGCAAAGATAGAAAAATCTTGGCTCACGATCTGACATTCATTTGCAATAAAAAAGGTACAGCTGAATATTTATTCATTTATTTAAACTATAGCGGAAATTTATTAATTCACATTGGAGGATATTTTGTGTGTAAGTGCGCGAACATGGTCTAGTGGATTAATTAATTGAGCCTCAAAGTACTGGACTAGAAGTACGTGTTGCGCTCGACGTAACAAGGAGGTCTCGAGTGCAGCAAAATTTCCTTGTCCCGGGAGAAATAGTGCAGCTTCGATAGCGTTGAACGAAGATTAAAGGGGGGGGGGGGGGGAGAGCAGGCACCAGAGGTGGCGGAAAAAACGTAGAGAATCCGGATGACTCTGAAGTTTGCATCGTTGGAATGCAACAAAATTCGTTTTTTATCTTTAGCAAAAATAATTATTCAAGCGCAGAATGTAATGAGGATGATAAAATGATCGATTTTTGCCACCCGAAAAGCATATTGGCTTGAAAATTTTGGATGACATTGAAAATTGAACGAATCGTCAATAAATTCAAATATTTTTTGTTGCATTCCAACGTTGCAAACTTGAGCATCATAAATCCGAGGAAAAGACGATGCAAAAGAAATAAAACAGAAGAAAATATGAATTACAAAAAAAATCAACCAACAAGCAAAGCGAAGGAGATTAGGACGAAAATATTTTGAAAAAATGACAAAATAAATGGAAATGGATCGAATGAGCGAATGGAGAGAATAATAAAACGAGGAGAATGATGATAGATGTGTCTCGTCATTAAAGGTTTGTTTGGATCAGTTCATCTTTCGAGGTACCGAAGGAAAAAGGAAGAAAAAAGTGAAGGTTGAAAACGAAGAATGAATAAGACGATTTTTCTGTATTATTTGCATCAAGTGGATTCGCTGAGGGTTGCCCGTGTATGATCTGACAATGATTGAAACGTTTGTAAGGACGACGTGAACTCCATTCGCGATTATAATGAAACGCTTGATCCAAGAATTATTACGATTTTATAATCGCGTGAAAGTAATCACAATTTCTAGGACTACGAAAAAGATTTCGTAATTAAAAAACAGTCGCAAAGGGACAGTCGCGGCTAAAATGTTAGAGATTCAAGAAAATCATCCCTGGACCAGCATCGAAGGAGCAAATTCCTTATAACCGAATTTTGACCAATTATTCAGAGTTCAGTTTCTCATAAACTTTGAGCCAAGCCAAAAAAAATGGAATTTCCAGTTTAGTCAAAACTGCATGAAATATTGGAAAATCTTTGCCGAATTCGGGGAGATCGTCGTTGATCGTGCATTGAACTTGAAAAGACAACGTTCAAGTCACGATCCACGTGTTTATCAAGGTCTGCTAAATTGATTAAGTTGATTATGCACAGAGCAATACTAATAACTCCCTTTCGCTCTTGCTGTTATTACGTGCGGCAGCTTCCACGAGTCCAACTCGTGTACATTGTTATCCACTTGGCGTGTGTACACAAGACCAATAATTGTTTCATTATAGTTGGTATATATTTGGATTGCTATCAACGGTATTACTGTCGCGCGGTGTGACTACCGGATGTGACTAACTAATGTATATAGAACAGATACGTATCCTCCCTCGCATCTTCCTCGCAAATCTCGAGTTCTATACAAACAGAGACACAAACACATTGACACACGCACATAAATATATTGAGGGTCTATATACAGTTGGATGGATTCGATCTGCGGACTGAGTATTAGTTGATACCTAACAATTACCGCTAATTGGTTAATAGCCATTAGTTATCGGAGGCTAAGCCTAATGGCTATGGCGTGTTGGGATACAGGGAGAGAGAGCCAGAGAGGGGGATAAAGATGGAGATTGAAATAGAATGGGAGAGAATGCGATGGTTGATGAGAAGGTGCGTCATGAGACCCTGACGACGTTTACAGCTTCTCGCGATCGCGCGGATGAGATGCCTGCGGTTTCAACCGCAGCACCTCCCCGAGGGACTTAAACAATCCTGACAGATCACGCACGGATTTACGGGAATCCCAAGATTCACGAGTAACTATCAATCAATGAGACAACAAGACGATTCAACGGATTAAGGATTTACTCTCTGTAACCATACATGCTCGAACGTTGAGGACATTTTTTCCTTCCTGCTCTCACAATCTCTCGATCGAATCCTATCCTCATTAATTTTTCATGCTCACCTAAAATTCAGGGTCAGCAGAAAAATTATTAGCCTGAAGATTTATTTCTCATCTGAAAAATGATGCTGAAGTTTGCAACGTTGGAATGCAACAAAAAATATTTGAATTTATTGATGATTCGTTCAATTTTCAATGTCATCCAAAATTTTCAAGCCAATAGGCTTTTCGGGTGGCAAAAATCGATCATTTTATCGTCGTAATTACATTCTGCGATTGAATAATCATTTTTGCTAAAGATAACAAATAATTTCGTTGCATTCCAACGATGCAAACTTCACAGTCATATTGTTTCGTCTATTCATATTTTCGAAACTTGGTGGACAACTTTTTCTCTAATTACGATAAAAATTGGTAAATATTAATTCGATTTATTTTTTATTCTTCGGTACGGAATCAATTAATTAATTTACTAATTGATAATTAATTAATATACTTTTAAATTCGTCCCTTCGGTGTCGTCACGTTCGATCAGAATTTTGCATAATAATAGAATTTTCATGATGCTGAAGCTTGCAACGTTGGAATGCAACGAAAAATATTTGAATTTATTGATGATTCGTTCAATTTTCAATGTCATTGAAAATTTTCAAGCCAATATGCTTTTCGGGTGGCAAAAATCGATCATTTTATCATTCTAATTACATTCTGCGCTTGAATAATTATTTTTGCTAAAGATGAAAAATAATTTCGTTGCATTCCAACGATGCAAACTTCAGAGTCATTCTGAAAACCAAGTTTTTCGACTAGCGGAAAGAATCGTGATTACGTTCAATCGAAATCAAATAGAAAAGATTTCGTTTCAAAAGAATTTTTCGCGCTGTATTCGAACGAATTTGCACTCATTTTATTAATTCTTAATTCTTTACTAAGAATCATTCGAGTCGAACGTAAAATGATTTTGTATCCTCCACCAGACCGAAGAGATTTTCACGTTTTTCTAGACTCACTTATCTCGGAACTCCTTCAACTTTAAGTACACAACGGAACCCAAACCTTGTTTGTTTATGGCGCAGACCGTTTACGGGATTTCCCTTCGATGTCGTTGTCTCTGGGCACGAAAAACTTGTTGAAATATTCGTTTACAATGTTTTAAGCTTTTCAGTCCCGACAGTTGAGTGTCACAACACACGATAATCACTGCATCACCAATGAGATAATTGTAAAAATCTCACGAAACATCAGAACGAAAGAAACTTCTTGACGTTTCTGCTGGAGAAACGTTGATAATAAATTTCGTTCGAATTTATTTGTTGAACGGAGGTTTAAAATGGATTTTTTGTACGTGACCCATTGCCGCACAGAAGTGGGTAATGAAATTCCGCATTAAGGATGCATTATGCACTCTCTTTTTTATCTCGATACGTTGGACAACTGCATTACGGTTTCTAATCTCATGCTATGCATAAATAAACATCTATTCATGAGTGTCACTTGGCTGTCTCTCGATTAAGTGGTTCCACTTTTTTAATCACATAAAACGCACACATAGACGAAAGATAGGCCATAACGCACACGTCTCGGGTTGTGAAGCTCGTGCAAGATCCCAGAGAGACATGCACGATCTCGGAATATCGAAAAGATATGCGACTCGTGTCGCGCGGAGCTCTCTCTCTCTCTCTCTTTCTCTCTCTCTTTCTATATGGCGTCTGGGAATGAAGCGTGGTTTACGTTCCTAGACGAATAGAATCGTTGCAGCAGCAAAATACACTACGATTCTTGGAGTAACGTTTCCCAAGCGCACAATACATTCCAGGAATGTTTCAAACGGAGGTCCCTCTTGAGCTGAAAAGAGGAGAACTCTGTGCGTTGAAGAAGAGCTCGCGAGCCGGGTTAACGGTGATTTTCCCACTCGGGCCGGGCCACGCAGTAAGCCTCTCAAAGAGTTTTACTGTACGTCTATACACCGAGAAAGAAAAGAAAGGAAGAAAGAATGAGCAACGAAGATGAATGGATAGAATGATGAGGTTATACCGATCGAGCATCATACTTCACCATAAATTCTTATGCCAACAAGAACGTACTTTACTACACAAACTCTCTTTCTTCATCTTTCCTGTCTTTTTTGCTGTCTATAGACCCTTTTGCTGTGATTAAAAATCATTTTCATTGGGCTCTACAAAAATCATACCCCTGGGAATAAAATTAATAAATTTTAAAATGACTTCGACTTTTTCGTTCGACTCGCATGATTCTTCGTAAAGAATTAAGAATTAATAAAATTAGTGCAAATTCGTTCGATGGCAACGCGAAAAATTCTTCTGATGAAAAAATCTTCTCCGTTTGATTTCGATTGAACGTACGATTCTTTCCACTAGTCGAAAAACTTGTTTTTCAGAATGACTCTGAAGTTTGCATCGCTGGAATGCAACGAAATTCGTTTTGTATCGTGAGCAAAAACAATTATTCGAGCGCAGAATGTAATTGGAATGATAAAATGATCGATTCTTGCCACCCGAAAAGCATTGGCTTGAAAATTCGGGATGACGTTGAAAATTGAATGAATCATCGATAAATTCAAATATTTTTCGTTGCATTTCGACGTTGCAAACTTCAGCATCACATTTTAAAAACGAACCGGGAGCCCCAAAGTTTTGGATCCCAATGGAAAAAAAATACAGACCCCAATGAAAAAAAAAAAAAATTAAAAAAACGTTCTCGTCAGAGTCCACTCGTAGTCTCTGTCCGTTATTAAACAAAAAATATTCAATTCAACCATTTCCAAACATATTGCTCAATATGCTTATCCGCGTTTTTGAAATTTAAGGACGTTGTATGGCGACGGTCGAATCTAAATTTTTGTCTCCAGTTTTCCTTACACACGAAATGGTTAGCCAGCCTGCTCATTCCACCCATTTGGCATGGACTCACATATCGAGGAAAGAAGGAGGTATGGAAAAAATCAAATGACAAAATGCGACCAAATATCACACGAAACGACCAATTTTTGGACTCGCACTTCACACATTTATTTTTATACCTCAGATTCGCGTGCTTTTTATCCTTCTTTTTAGTCTTTTGTCAATCGTTGATAATACTGGGTCAAAATGACCCGATCGTCATTTCGTTATCGCTGACAATATTCGTGAGACTCCAAAACCTGAGTCGGGGTCAAAGTGACCCAGTGTGTCAACGAACCGATATTTTTCGAGTTTCATTGAAAAGTGTCAGGAAAAACATATTCTCATCGACAGGAATGCACAAAAGACAATCGTCGCAACAAGAAAGAGAAATTCCTTCATTGAAGTTTACCGTTACATGATTTTTTTCCCGACTCAAAGTTTCGTTCAGATTCTCAGCGCTCTATCGATCCAATCAAAATATTTGTTCGAGCTCGCTATCATGAAGCAAGAAAGAAGAAAAAAAAAACAGAAATTGACAGGCTTCGGCTGCTTTTATTCGGGACGCTCGGCTTTGGTACGTGGGACAGCATCTTGCACGCGTGTGGCACGAAAGATCCCACGCTAATATATAATTCTCCACCTCTGACACCGTTTTTCTCCGCGACGTTTTAATGTCACACCAGTATCGTTTTCTCAAGCACCGCGACGCCGCCACAGAGTGAGAGAGAGAGCGAGCAGCTTTGCTATTACTGGTGCTGGCTTCTTGCTGGTAACTTCCGTCGTACGGGGCACGTATCCAACCGTTCGTTCTGTAGTTTTGTGATATGGAATCGCGGCGAACGGTAGATCGTTGCTGTTTTGTCCCTTTTTACCAGTTTCTACGAAACCGATGAACTCGACCCCGAATTTTTATGGCAAACACTTATATTTCTCATGGGTAATACGTATCAGTTAGGATTGCGCGTATCATATACGTATCAGTTACGATTGCGTGATATGTTTTCCGGGTTTAGGAGGCCGTTTCGTGATCACGTGATAGCAAATATTTCTTGTTTATGGCAAAAGACAAATTTAACGAAATTCTCTCTTTCGTTCAAATTAGTTTCACCTTTTATCCGTGACCACCGGTGTGACCACGATTTTTCAAAATTATTTCATTCAATTCCGAGAGAATTAATTACAATAAATAGATTTTTTTGTTTAAATAATTACTCGTCATTTGATTGAAGGAAAAATTTTCTGCAACAGCAAAATAAATTTTTGAATGATTTAGTCGTCCTGGATTTCCAGAAATCTGGGATGAGCTCGTAAGCCTAAAACATTCACATTGCAAAGTAGTTCAAGCGCGATGACGACAATTGTAGTAATTTTATCCTCACGATTCTAGTGATGTGCAGAGATTTTAATATTTTTCCCCATCACCCCTTGAGTCACGAGCCCATTCCACCGAGTCGAACCCACTTTTCTTCCCCGTTCCAGTGTTCCTGTTCACGCAGAGTTCCCCAAAGTGTCGCCCACAGCCATTCGTTCTCGCATTCTCACGAGGGCCAAGGGAAACTGTGCAAAAGCCGCCGGCAGATATTTCAAGTGAGTCTCGGTCGGTCAGCATCATGAGAAACTCAGAAATACTGGCTCAGCAATTTCCATCCGAAACGATGCATTGCTGGCGGTCACTCAACCAAATATTTATTTTTTTTAGTGCCAAGCAAATAAGAAATTTTGTATTCAATGAATCCTGTCGTTTTCCTTGAGCCAAAAAAGTTCGAGGATCTCCTTTCCCATAATTTTTAAATGACCGGCACCAGGATGAATATCAATCATAATAATCATTGGAATTTCTTGATTATACACTTTCATTTTGATCCTTCAACGTAGTCACGAAATCGTGCATTTTTTGTTCAAGTCATTAAAAGTGATTACCAATTATTTCTTAAGTACTAATTATGCGTTCGAGATATTTGACTCTCGCCTTTCAAGTTCTGATCAAAAAATTTCATTCATCACGTGCGTATTGGTCCTGTTGAATTTGTCTGAAATTTCCGTGAACATTTTCACGAAATGACTGTCTATTTTTAAGCTCGTAAAATATAGATGCGTGAAAAAAAATCAACTGTAAAATTTACAGTTCCTTTGGACAGGGGCGTCTCATGGAGAATCCTAATCGATATTCCAGCTAATCAAAAATAAAAATAGAATATCTCTTCGTTTTGTTACTTGCCAACGCCGTCATTGACCGAGCGGAGTCACAGCTCACACGGATTCTCAGTCCCGTAAACAGTCAAAAGTACACAACAATGCGAATTAGAATCAGACCAAGTTTTAATTACTGTTTCGTACTTTAAACTTCCGGGTCATGTTTGCGAATGAATTGCAAGACAAACAGGCTGTAGAAACAGAAATAAATATCTTGCAATTCCAGTTTAGATTAAATAAGCGAATTCTAATTGTTCGGAGTAAAAATTTGAGCAAGTCGTGCTCGATAATTCGCTGAAATCGATTTTTGTATTTTTATAGGAAAAATTACGATTTCTTGTACCTGCGAAGGACCGACAGTTCGAAACATCTTTTTTTATTGCTGAGCAAACAAGAAAAACACTAAAGTTATAAATTGACATAATAAATTGAGTTTTTTAATGAAATCTCTGTAATTAAACAAATTATCGATCATTTTGCTCCGTGTAAAATTGTTTTTGGGGAAAAATGCATGGAATCCGTTGATTTGATAAGTTTCGTGTGAATTTTTTTGTATGGATAGTTGGAAAAGGAGAAAATGGATGGAGAGTTTGGAAAAAAGGAGCGAGTGAAGAAGAAAAATGGGGAAGAAGACGAGAAGCTACGGGAGATGAAAAGGCTCGTGCGTCCGGCGTATATAGAGACACGGGTGTTGGTACAATGGTCGGCGAGGCGTGTGAACGCGAACGCCCCGACCAGGAGTAGAGTGGAGTGTCGACTGCGCCGGCGGGCCCATCATCATGAATGGGAAAGCTCGTCTCTCTTGCTCGCACGTGCGCGAAGCCTCGGGATAAGAGAGAGCGAGAGAGAAAGAAAGAGAGAGAGGTGGACGGACTCTCGTCTGCGGGGTCTTACCGCAGTCCAGCCGGCCGGCGGTTCGTCGTCGTTTTTCGCTGCTCGGCACGGGTCCCAAGTCTCTCTCACACACACATACACACAAACGTAAATATCTATAGAGAGAAGATCGCGCCTCAACTGCCAGCTAACGAGTCACGGTCTACGAATGGCTGAAGGTAATTACCGAGCTCGAGCCACACGGCAGTGGACACCCGTTAAAGGCCAAGCCTTTCCACTTCGATTCACCAGATCCATCGCGGGCCTCTCTTCATCTCTATCGTCTTTCTCACGCATGCTCCATCATTTATCTTCTTAAATACATGTATCGCCCTCTCCCTAATACTTCCGGCATACTTTTTATTCTTTTTTTCCATCGATTCCTACATCGATCATTGTTCAATCGCGATCTATCGACGTTTCTATTTTTTCGGTTACGATTTTTTTATCATCACGATTTTGTCATTTTCCACACTGAAAATAAAATTTTGTTGAAAAAGATCGATATTTTGTTGGATACGTTTAACTAAACGTTTTTCGAAAAATCACGAAAATTTTGTCATTCCAGCAAAAAACATTCTGGAAAATCTTTTCGGAAAGTAAATTTTTGTCATTCCAATCGTAAATTTTGCTGACAGTTCCGTTACAATGAAAAATATTGTCGAAGTAACGAAAATTTTGAAATCATCCCAAAATATTTAGTTCGCCGTATTCAACAAAATATCGACGTTTTTTGACAAAATTGAATTTTCAGTGCATATGAAGCTGAAGTTCGCAACGTTGGAATGCAACGAAAAACATTTCGTTCCATCCATATATAATTTGTTTAATTTTCAAAATTATCTACATTTTTCGAGCCCATATACTTTTTGGGTCGCAAAAATCGATCGTTTTTACCTCGTAATTATATTCCGCATTTAAATAATGAGATTCGCCACGGGAAAAAAAATAATTTCGTTGCATTCTAACGATGCAAACTTCAACGTCATATTTTCCATTAAAATTTTCCGAATCCGAAAATGACACAAATAGACGATCTTCATTTATATTTTATGTGAATCGAAATCAGTTTTTTTTTATCGAATATTTTTGTCTATGAATCGAGCCCTTGCTCGATTAAACGTCAATCAAAAATATTCCGATTCATTGATGGAGAAAAAAAAATCGGAATGGATGATTCAAAAATGTTGCTTTTGCTGGTAAAAATTCTCAACGGCCAGAATGAGTTGGTTAATTGAGTAAAATATGTATGGCTTCAATATTCCGCAGCGTCTGCAATCGAAAATCCCGTTTTTTCGACATTTTTTTCTAAAGCCTGCATTTATCAGGCTTGGAGATCAATGACCCAGGAAATTTTTGTCAATTTACAGTTCGTTACAAAAAAAAACAACACAGTTTCTCCATGACTCCATGGTTTCCCATTGAAATTATCTGGAAACATAAATTCATCACCTTTTTTTTCATCAAATATTCAGGTGTGCAAATTTGCCATCGATAAATTCACAAATAAATAAAACCCAACATTTCCCACAATTTTATTCCATTTCAACAATTTTATCCACCACCCCATGGTCCAAATGCGATCCAAAAATCATAAACTTTTTTGCCCTCCCTATCCTTAAAATTTCTCCACGAATAAAATAAAATCGAAATGCAAAACTCGAAGATAATTCGAAAACTAAGAAAATGAGCAGTTTGGTCGGGTTTCGAATTTAAAGAAAATAAAAAAAACACATTTTGTCGTTCATTGATAGAAAAATTCGGGAACGAAATGGCAAATTTTGAAAATATTTCGAAAATAACCAGTGGCTGGATTTTAAATTGAAAAAAAAAAACAATAAAAATAAAAATTGGTACAGCATTTTGTCATCGATTAACAAAAAAATGGCAAAATTTGCTAATTCTGATAGTTAAATAAAAAAAACTCATTTTGCCGTTGATTGATACAAAAATTGGGAAACGAAATGGCAAATTTTGAAAATATTTCGAAAATAACCAGTGGCTGGATTTCGAATTGAGAAAAAATAAAAATTGGTACAGGATTTTGTCGTCGATTCACAATAAAATGGCGAAATTTGCTAATTCTGATTGTTAAATGAAAAAAAACTCATTTCGCCGTTGATTGATACAAAAATTGGGAAACGAAATGGCAAATTTTGAAAATATTTCGAAAATAACCAGTGGCTGGATTTCGAATTGAGAAAAAATAAAAATTGGTACAGGATTTTGTCGTCGATTAACAATAAAATGGTGAAATTTGCTAATTCTGATTGTTAAATAAAAAAACACATTTTCGGAAACGAAAAGGCAAATTTTGAAAATATTTCGAAAATAACCAGTGGCTGGATTTCGAATTGAGAAAAAATAAAAATTGGTACAGCATTTTGTCATCGATTAACAAAAAAATGGCATAATTAGCTAAGTATGATCGTTGTTGCAATTTGCAAGGATGGTAAATGCATGTAATATGAATACTTGAAGAATTTTCGGTATTCAAACAATTGGCGAGATGGCTTTGCTCGGATTATAAAGTTTAATGAGAGTCTAACAATATCGGGTAATTAGTATAGCGGAGTGAGTGAGATAAATTTGCATTGAACGAATGCCACGGCGGTGATATTACATAATAATGAGGATAATTCTTGTTTCGTTGGCGGTGAGTTGAAGCGGTGATCGAGGTAAGAATTTCTGTAAAGTTTTATACTTGCGGAGCCCGTTTCAGTGGATTCCTAGATCCGTGGAGGATGAACGAGAATCAGGGGAAAAAGTGGGTTGAAATTAAATCGTAACGCTGAGCGGTTATGTGCCAGTGAGCTTATTGCACATTTATTCATGTATTTCCATGTATATAACGCTTCAACGTTATTATTAACAAGCGCAAAAGACTCTTAGTCTGCGGTTCATATTTATACATGAAAATATATAAATATCTATCCATGTCGTTGGTAGGGAATAATATAAAATGTCTACGAAGTCTACATGGGCTTTCTGGATCGTAGACATTCCTATGCGATGTTTATAATTGCTGCAAAGTTTTTTGCATTCGTAATAAACCGTTCGTTAAGAATAAATGCTGAGCTTGTTATGCATTTTTCGAAGTTCCTTTCCTTCCTTCGTTTTTTTTTCATTTTCGTAATTGTGTGTGTGTTTTTTTTATCGTCCCTCGCGGCAATCTTTTTCTCTGCTTCTCTGGGTTCCTCGTCAACCGACTGGCCCAGAATCAAGCGGATGACTCTCGTGTCCGCGATATTTCATTAGAATTTAGTAGAGTATAGATGCCTGGATGGCGTGTCGAATAAACGCGTATAATCGCGCTTCGTGTGAGGATAATGGATAATGACATACATCGCGTACTTTTACTCCGCGATCGCGGTACATCGCCGGCTTTTCAAAAGTACCAGATGCTATAAAGCCGCGTTGGTACTTATAGACTCGTATATTTCTCCGATGCGTTCATTAACCATCTGTGAACTTGATTCCGCCAATTTTTATGCCTTTCTCCCTAAGCACGTATTCATAATTGAGCTCCCATGCGGATTTCGTGGGAATTATGGCTTGGGATACATCCTTCTTCCGTTTGAACCTTTGCCTTTGAGCAACGCATGGATTTTCGTGATCCATGTTGATTATTTCTTGCAGCTGTTCAATCGTTGCGATTGCTCAGCGTCGCTGAACGTTCGTAACATTTTAGAGAGTCTTCGTTAGATAAAAGCACACGGAGAAAACAAAGTCGAAAATTATTAAGGAATATACTAGGAATCCAGTTACTTATTGTTGAAAATTATAGTATTTTGAGGACAGTTTAGAAATTACAGCAATATGTCGAATGGCAGTGCGCCCAATCGTTCTAAACAGCATAGTAAAACGTAAAAATCAGATTAAAACCGATTTTACAATTTAGCATAGCAATTAAAGAAAATCGCAATGGTCATAGTAAACAAAACAATACGTGTGATAAAAGTTCACACATGTTGGATATATATTCATATTGGGATTATAGAATTTTACTATGTCGACGTTTAAAATTTGAGATATTCTCACTCATAACTAAATTCTTATCTGACATAGTAATTTGTTCATGAAACCAAACCTGAAATTCATTATTGCGCGCATTACTGTTTCTTATTCATATAGAACTGCTTATAATTCATGCTAAGAAAAATTGTAAGTGTTAATAGGAAATCGTATAGGAAATTTTCCCAAAACATTGTATTTCTTACTAAAAAAAAACGAATCCGTTTTCTCCGTGTACAAAATTTCGAATAAATAATCCACAGGCAGCTTTTCCTGAAGATTCGAAAAGAAAAGTCTCGAACTTCATGGAGAAAATGCACGAAAATAAAGAAAAATGCTGGAGATTCCATGATTTATGGTTTTCTCTGCTATTTTTATGAATCAACATGCCCAAAGCTTTCTCGTATCATTTCATATGCAAAGGTTGCAGATATATCTGGTTGCCGCAGAGATAGATATATGATATCTATGGTAGAAGTGTGTACACTCGAGGCTGATGTTCATGGTGAGCTGTGAATCGGCCATAAATCCTGCGCAAACACCACAGAGGAGGACGTACGATTTTCAATGTCTGATAAACTCTCTCTATATATACGTATAGTCTCGTGCGTCCTGACGTTTATGCATCTGTGCGTATCTATTATTCTCGCAAGTCCCATTTATAGATGTACATTGAGTAAGTAGCCTGCGTTCGTCTGCTAGCTCTTGGTCTTATGGTCAGCCGGTCTTCAGCTCCGGACGGATGGGAAACGCGAGCTGGAATAATTAGGTTTGTAAACCTCGGATCGATTTTATTGACATTGGCGTATCGTTGCGTGCATGCGAGGGGCTGCAAACAATTATTTCCAAACGGCATTTTCTCGATACATCGCTTTTATTCGGCTTCCTCGATTTTTTTTTTTTAATTCTCCGAATTCATCATTTTCTCAATTCTGGCCTGAAATTGGATCGATCTGAAACGATTTTTTTTTTTACTAGTTCGAGATCGTCGACGAGCTTTCGGATGCAACATTTTTGAAAATTTTTTATGAAACTTCGTGCAAAATTTTGTATATTTTCTGAATTACGGAGCGACGCATTGAGTTTGTTTGAAGAAAAAATGAAATATTTCAATCGCTCAGTTTAGGCCAAATAGCGATTTGAAAAATTAACTCCAGACATTGATAGAAATTTCTCAAAGTTTATGGGTTTCGAAAAAACAACCAAAGATTTCATTTCTAGACAAGCATGTGGCGAGAAAACTACCTTAATACTTTTTTTTTGTGACTCGGAAGTTTGCATCGTTGCAATGCAACGAAATTCTTTTTTATATTTAGCAAAAATAATTATTCAAGCGCAGAATGTAATTACGACGATAAAATGATCGAATTTTGCCACTCGAAAAGCGTATTGGCTTGAAAATTTTTGATGACATTGAAAATTGAACGAATTATCAATAAATTCAAATATTTTTCGTTGCATTTCGACGTTGCAAACTTTAGCATGATTTTTTTTTGAGCATGTAAGATTTGTCGAGCCGGTTTGAATTTTGAAAACAGCCAAAAAAAGTTGGGACAGTGATTTGCAAGAAAAAACCCTTAACACGATATTGGTCTGGGTCTAATTGACCCAAAGTCTTAATTATCGGATTCGAGTAACCTCCCATTTTGTCCGAGACTCGAAGTCATTAATTCGTGACTTGTACGTGAATTGGGAATTGGAATATTCTATAGATGTGTAGCCAACGGCGATGAGAGAAAAAAAGGCGGAACCGAGTTATATTTGCACACGAGTGAATGGAAATTGCAGCTTTTTCGTTATTCGATACCGCGTGGATATATGCAACCGCGCCTCATTCACCGCAACGAGAGACGTTTAGGCAAACATCCGGATGTTCTGACCACGCACGTGCGCCCGCAAAAGCACCGCGCACGCATGCAGGCAGGCACGCTCGAGTTACACGCCGCACATTCGCGTTTCGCCGCCTCCATTTATCCTGTATCCTTTATATTCAATATCATTATCATATTACGTTACACGACTAAACCGTGTTTAACAATATGTTACTGTACCTCGTATCTAGCTTCATGGTAATAGGTTATTTAATACATATGCAACATTGTGTTATTACTGGAGGCTGAACAATAATTAATAGCAAGTTTAATTTGAGGGCGGAGAGTGCGAATAAAAAGAGTAATTGATGGCTCTGAACAAGAACGAATGCATTTCATTCAAACTTTTGTCGATTTTTCCTATTGCTTCGACAAATATTTGTCCCATGCCATGACAAATTGTAGTTTTTGCTCGAAGGAAACGATAAAAATTGCTATTTTATTACTGCTTAAGGGTTTCAGACGATAATTTCGATACTTTTTTATTCTCTCCCTCTTCACATGTACACACGGAGATAACGGATTCGTTTTGTTTAGTGAGAAATGAAATGTTTTGGGAAAATGTCCTATACAAAGGTTAAGAAGCAGAATAATCGTAGCACCAATTGCAAAACAGCACGGTATTTTTTAACACTTACAATTTTTCTTAGCATGAATTATAAACAGTTCTATATGAATAAGAAACAGTAATGCGCGCGATTATGAATTTCAGGTTTGTTTTCATGAACAATTTACTATGTCAGATAAGAATTTAGTTATGAGTGAGAATATTTCAAATTTTAAATGTCGACATAGTAAAATTCTATTATCCCAATATGAATATACATCGAACATGTGTGAAATTTTATCACACGTATTGTTTAGTTTACCATCACCATTGCGATTTTCTTTAATTGCTATGCTAAATTGTAAAATCGGTTTTAATCTGATGATTACGTTTTACTATGCTGTTTAGAACGATTTGTCGCACTGCCATTCGAGATATTGCTGTAATTTCCGAACTGTCCTCAAAATACTATAATTTTCAGCAATAAGTAACTGGATTCCTAGTATATTTCTTAATAATTTTTGACTTCGTTTTCTCCGTGCAACTACAACGATTCGATAACAAAAGTTGATTTCCAGAGATTCGAGTCGCAGGATCGATGCGACGCTAGTGCAGGTTACATCGCAACAAGTATCAATAATGATAATACTGAATGGCGTACAAAGCTCGTGTCACGACGGTTTCTATACTTGCAGTTGGCTAGACATCTGGGATAAACGATGTTGACTCGTTCCGTCTCTTTCTCTGGCTTCTATCTCTGCGTTTGTCTTTCCGGCTCGGTATATACGGTCGCGTCAGCGCGCATACTGTTTGACTACTTAACGCTCGATCGTCTGACGACAGACGGGCACGCTCTACTGAATCGGGACGCACCTCCTCGGCTGCTCTCTTCATTGCGTTCTCTCGCTCTCTCGCTTTCGGTCCGACTGTTTTTTTTTCTCAATTCTCACCGGGTTATCCGTGTGAATCGTCGATGTATCTGTCGCGTTCGGCTTTTCTGAGACGAGGTCGAACACCCGGCATTTACCAGCTCACAAGTTCGCGGGTTTAGCGAGAGCGCGTGGAGCCATAACTATACACGGGTGCGTCTCATTCCAGAGTCTGATAATCGTATGCCTTGTGAATATTTAATGAATATCAGGGAAACAAGAGACGACACCTGCTTGCAAAAGCCGGCAACGAGCGTATTTCCGTTATGTATGTTATATCTTTACACGTGTGTATTTAAATTTTTAATACATCTGTGCCTCATATACACATAACGTATCTTTGATACTCGAGAGTTGACGCTACGGATTTCCAGCTTGAATGTATATATTTATTTCTGCAAACTGAATACGAGGAATTCCATGACAACTTGACCCATATTTGACCCCTTAAGCTTTATGATTTTTTGAAATTATCATTCCGTCTCTAAAAGGCTTCATTTCTTTTACATTTTTTTCATTTACATCCCACGATTTTCGCTTAAGCCTGTTGATCGTAGCGTCTGAGCGAACGGTCCCCATGGTTGTCGATTTTTTTCCACACGGAGAAAACGAAGTCGAAAATTATTAAGAA
This sequence comes from Diadegma fenestrale, assembly GCA_037043255.1. Classification (NCBI taxonomy): domain Eukaryota; kingdom Metazoa; phylum Arthropoda; class Insecta; order Hymenoptera; family Ichneumonidae; genus Diadegma; species Diadegma fenestrale. The sequence goes on along the minus strand of CM073309.1, from coordinate 21,086,258 downwards.
ATATACTAGGAATCCAGTTACTTATTGTTGAAACTTATAGTATTTTGAGGACAGTTCGGAAATTACAGCAATATCTCGAATGGCAGTGCGACAAATCGTTCTAAACAGCATAGTAAAACGTGATCATCAGATTGAAACCGATTTTACAATTTAGCATAGCAATTAAAGAAAATCGCAATGGTCATGGTAAACAAAACAATACGTGTGATAAAATTTCACACATGTTCGATATATATTCATATTGGGATAAAGAATTTTGCTATGTCGACGTTTAAAATTTGAGATATTCTCACTCATAACTAAATCCTTATCTGACATAGTAAATTGTTCATGAAAACAAACCTGAAATTCATTATCGCGCGCATTACTGTTTCTTATTCATATACAACTGTTTATAATTCATGCTAAGAAAAATTGTAAGTGTTAAAAAATACTGTGCTGTTTTGCAATTGGTGCTACGATTCTTTCGCTTCTTGAACTTCGTATAAGATATTTTCCCAAAACATTTTATTTCTTACTAAACAAAACGAATCCGTTTTCTCCGTGCAAAAATTCATTTTATAAGCCGTTTTTCAACTCTCCTCAATTGCAATTGATGGTCGCACGTCCGTCGGATGATTTTTGGAATTATCGCTGAGAAAGATTCACGAGCATATCGACGAATCTCCGAAATATCTTGACAAGAAACTGAATTTTGTTTTTTTTTTTCATGAAAAAAATCGAATTTTCGACATTCCTCACGCTGACAGTTCCCGAACATTTTTTTTTTTTCGATTTCCGAGAAGTTTATTGACCGAGAGGTTGATCGTTCTTTACGAAATTGAGATTTTATTGGAATTCTCTTAATGAAAAGCGTGTCAAGAAAACTATCGATTGATGCTGTGCAAAGTAGTAAAAAATAAAAATAAAAAAAGCACTATATTTGAGAGTTTTACAATTGTTGTAAAGGATGAATGGAAGAAATGGGAATCAAAGCTGGACTCGGCGTTGGAATGTCTCATTTACATGCTTACGTTCACACGTTTGCGTTTATATGGCCACTAAAGTCTAATAATTATACGAGTTGGTAAAGTCGCCAGCGGCGTTGATGCGGTCAACACAAATTCTCGGTGAATCGTCTCGACGAAAATTAAACTTGTATAAAGATATCGAATAAATTCTGTTACACGCGAAAAGCAACGCAGAACGATCGTTGAAACGTACAGGAAAGTTATCACAAAGTTTCACGTAAAAATAATAAAGGCTGACAATAATGATCAAAGTGACAACAAGTAAAATAATTTCGGGTTAACGCGCTGAATAATTTTTTCTCGACATTCAAGAGCGTGCGCTATCGGTCTACAGGAATGACGTCATCGGCTCATTAACCGTTATCTCATCTCTCTCCGTTTTTCTCTCGAATCAACCGCGGGTGGGCAACGCGGTAGTTTACAGGAGCGACAAATTGTTCAAAGTCAAACCGGCGAGATGTCCGGAGAAGCAAAAAATCCGCGAGTATATTATTCCACGATCGGCAAGGCCTCGAAATATTTTTTTTCTTAAATTTTTTTGTCACCTCGTCGTTCCAGGCTCGCGATGATCGTGTTAGAATCGCGAGTCCTCGGTGTTTGAACGTTTAAAAAAATCTCTAAAAATGCAGGAGGAAAATTTCAGTGACGAAACATTTTCAAAGTGTCAAAAATGGTCCTTTTTTATTTCAAGAAATTTTCAATGCCACTATTAGGTGCGATTGGCATTATCGTTATGATTACACGCGCCGCGGAGAAATCCAGCTGGACGTCCTTGCCATGCGAGCCATGTAACCGGTGTAATAAATTTATGCTCGATCATCCTCGCAGCCGGTTCACATTATTTCTTGAACGATACCTCATGATTAGATTGATCCTATAAAATCTGAGATATATCAATTTATTTCGAGCTAAAGTATCGCGTGAAGTGCTTGAAGTATTACACACGTAATCATTTCATTAACGGAATCAAAAAAGTTTGGATCTATTCATTACAAATAAATCCAGAAATTTCATGTTTGACGAGGTGAATAGAAATGTTTTTATTTTGGAAACTGATATCGTGTAAAATATGCGGCAATGTCATGATGGAATTTCGGATCAATCACCTTTTGTCATCGAGACCATCGAGATATATATTTTGGATTTCAAAAATCTCCCGAAAGACCGTGGAATGGGAAGCGGAAATAATTTGGTTACTGTTTGAAAAATGTTGATTATTTTTCTCATACATGTTGAGGGTCCTAAGCGTTTAAGGAGGTTCCGTTATGGCGCAGGGAATAACGAATGAAGTGAGGCACAATTCCCAAGAAAAAATTACGATCTGCTTTTCGTTTAGCAAGCGATCCGTTGCGAAACTCCTAAAAAATGAGATGTTCCGAGCATTCTGTCGATTTTAACTAGAAATATCTCTTCCAAACATTCGTTAACCCCACTATTTTTTGATTGATTCGGAACCCTTGGAGTTTTTTTTTGTAAATTGGGATTTTAATACGCGTTTTATCTAATCAGGAAGTATTTTTAATATTTTTCTGATTTCATAAGGGTAAGAAATTTCCGTAAAGCTAATGTTAAATCAAGTGACTTTCGACTTGGAAAATATTTAGTAAAACTTGGTTGACCTAGAATGATTTTGAAAGAGATTGAAGTTTGCTGCCTAAATAACAACATATTTCGTTTTCAGTTTTTAATCTAATTATCGCTCTACTATCGGAACCTCCTTAAGGTAAAAACGCGAGTAAAAAAATTTGCCTCGGTGCCTGAATCTGTGTATGTGGAACGTGTCGATGACGTTGAAGAGCGAGGTTAGGATTCAGAGAGGCAGACGAGTCCTGCTGAAAAGTTCAGATCGCAAGAAATGGAACTGGTTTTTAAAAAAATATCTCTTGACTCATGATGCCAAGTTATTTAATGGCAAAAAAGTTATTAATAAATGGCAAAATATCGTTTGTGTGTGGTTCGAGAATGAGTGAATTTATGGGGTTCCCAAAATTATCGTGTCCTGAAAAATTTTGGGGCGTATTTTTGCTTTCGTGAGTGGACAAAAATGTTCCTTGAACTACCGTAGAAAAGTGCCCGGTTTGCATGGCATGGAACAGGAAACGAGATCGTGGGCCTAGAAATAGAATTTGCTTGTAAAACACTTTTGCGCGCACTGTTGACTGGAATGTCGCGTGCGGGACGATCCGAAGAGATGCACGCACATGTGGACCAGGAGGAAAGATGGACGAGGAAGCCGAAAAAATGAAGATGAAGAAGAAGGAGATGGAGGAAGTAAAAGGAAACGAAGCGAGTGCAGAGAGAACGAGGTCGCAGAGTGTCGTGCCGAAAAAATGGGACCCGGATTCGGTCCCACAGCTCTGAACGTTATCCGAAGATTCTTTGGAACGCGCAATAACGTAGTCGAACAAACGACCGGAATTTTGACGTTATCTTTGCCATCAGAAATACCGCGTCACCCAATTATAACACACTGCGATTTTATAACTTGCGACTTTATGGATTTTTCGATATAATTATTGCTCGTTACCCCGTGGGCAGACTTTCCGACGCGTTAGTCTTGTCACGAGAAAGCCTCTTCAGTTTTGAGTTTATTTTCGGAATTTTAGTCCTGCCCCCGAGCCCATGCGGCGGGATCCAAAATGCATGGACCAACGAGAAAATAATTTGAGATTCATTCGGTAACACACCTTTTTGATTATTTCTGATTAACGACGATGTTGAAGTTTGCATCGTTGGAATGCAACGAAATTCTATTTTATTGCTTTTTTTTAAATCGAGATTCTGATTCAATATTCGGTCAGGACAATGAATCGATCTTTTTTTAGTATCGAAACACAAAATAGGTAGAAAAATTCTCATATTTTATTTGAAATTGATTACAAGATTCATATAAAAATGATTTTTCGTTGGATCCCAATGTTGCGAACTTCAGTGTCATTGATTAACGCTATATATTTCGATTACATCGTTTCCTAGCTCCACCGAAATTGCTATTCCGGATTAGCCAGAGTCTGGCGTTTCATGACGTTGAAGTTTGCATCGTTGGAATGCAACAAAATTCTTTTGTTTTTGCGACGAAACTGATTATTTAAATGCGGATTGTAATTGCGAGGTAAAAACGATCGATTTTTGCGACCCAAAAAGTATATGGGCTCGAAAAATTTGGATAATTTTGAAAATTGAACAAATCATCGATATGAAACGAAATATTTTTCGTTGGATTCCAACGTTGCGAACTTCAGCTTCATGGCGTTTCCAATTCACTACTATCAAACCCCAATAGCTCTATTCGTTGCAATATTATGGAGTCATAAAAACCAACGGTTTCTTGGACCGACAGTGCGTAAGTAAAGGTACCAAAAATAATAATTTTTCCGCAGCTGGTCCTCAGACAGTACGTGCCCCCAAAAAGGCTAAAAAATGCGACGTCGTCTCGAAGATATTTTGATCCTCTGAAATATTTTTTTCATGCATGATTTCTGGAAAGTTAGGAAAAGTCAGGAATCTCGAAAATTATACTTGAGTCACTTTTTTTGTGAATTTTCTCGAGTGAATTTCGAAAAAGCGCAGTGAAAAAAACTGAGTTATTTTTTTGCGTTTAAAATTCGTTAGGATTTGAAAAAAGTCGGCAACGAAGAGTTTTATAAGTTCCTGAATCAATCGGAGCATTTCATTGATTTCACTGAAAATAAAATTTTGTTGAAAAAGATCGATATTTTGTTGGATACGTTAAACTAAACGTTTTTCGAAAAATCACGAAAATTTTGTCATTCCAGCAAAAAACATTCTGGAAAATCTTTTCGGAAAGTAAATTTTTGTCGTTCCAATCGTAAATTTTGCTGACAGTTCCGTTACAATGAAAAATATTGTCAAAATAACGAAAATTTTGAAATCATCCCAAAATATTTAGTTCGCCGTATTCAACAAAATATCGACGTTTTTTGACAAAATTGAATTTTCAGTGTTTGTCTATGACGGAGAGTTCCAAATTAGTGGCATACTTGATTCTTTTATGGTGAAAAAATTGAAAAAAAAATTTGCGAGGAGGAGAACACGACGAACATAGAATTAAGACGGCACGCGCGAAGCACGTGGCAAGCGTTGCGCGTACTAGAGACGAAGAGACTTCTCATTCATTTGAAAATACATACATTCATACAATGAGAAAGAAAGATAAAGGGCCAGGGAGTGAATCAGGAAACGAGAGAGAGAGAGAGAGAGAGAGAGAGAGAGAGAGAGAGAGAGAGAGAGATGGAGAGGAGGAGAGAAAACGAGCGAGGATGGTTGAGAGACACATGAATCTGGCGAAATTCTCAGAGAGAGCTTCATTCGCTCAAGGGGCCTTCTCCCATGGCTTTGGTGCAGCTCTCGCCTCTTCTTCCTCTTGTGAACCGACCGCATTCCCTCCCCACTATCGTTCAATTTCCACGAGACGAATTTTATCTGTCCTCTCATTCTTTCTCTCCTTCACTCTCTCTCTCTCCCTCTCTCTTTCGGTCGGATCATCTTCTCGCAGCATCTTGGTTGCTTTTGCTACAACGTTTATCATCTCGTTCTCTTTTTCTCTTGGTATCAGACGCAGTTTGGACTTGCGTTCCCGTAAATCGGTTAAGGGAATCTGGGATTCGCGACACGGGCAATCGGGCATTCCGTTCTCGTTCGGTAATCGGTATATAACAGCGACAGTTAACATCTCTGGTCGTCGTTTTCCTACGTCCCTTGATGATGTAGTAATAAAATATCTCCCTCGATCGGCTTCGGTTAATTCTTATGCGCGAGACTGTCCCATTAGGACAAAACGGTACAAAGTAACATTTTAGAGCTGGTTTTTTTTCCCCTTTTTTTCAGGCCTCCTCGTCTTCGTTTTTTTTGCATACGGTTGCAAATTTTAAGTCTTTTTTACAGCTATCACATATATCTCTGCGGGATCTATGGATCTCGATCGTAAAAAGTTCGCGTTGCAAATTGCGCTCATCGATGAAAATGAATTTTTAATGAAACGTTCGAGATTTATTGGCAACGAGATCCCGTTTTTGTGTGTGCCTCGCTCTCTCAATCCTCTTTCTCTCTCTTCTTGTTGAATAACCGTAGCCAGAGGTTAACGTGATTTTAATGCAAACTCGGGCCTCGTGCAGTTTTGCCTCGTGGCACATTTTTTTTTTTTTTTTTACCAATGAATCGTGCACCGAAATCATTTTTTCTGAATTAAAAATCTATTCGGAGTATCATCCGAAGCCATACAATTCTCTTGCTCAGTCGAATTTTGGGCACCCCGAAATTTGTTGTTGTCGACAGAAATCGATTGGGCCGGAAGTACGGACGTGCAACTTCGCAAAAATATAAATAACTCGTCGCAAATGCAACTTTGGTTGCGATCCAAATTCGCTTACAAAAAAAAAATTATCATTTTCGTACAGAAAAAAGATTCAAATTTGGATTGAAATTCATGAAGCTGAAGTTCGCAACGTTGGAATCCAACGAAAAATATTTCGATTCATCGATGATTTGTTTAATTTTCAAAATTATCCAAATTTTTCGATCCCATATACTTTTTGGGTCGCAAAAATCGATCATTTTTACCTCGTAATTACATTCCGCATTTAAATAATGAGTTTTGCCGCAGAAAAAAATAATTTCGTTGCATTCCAACGATGCAAACTTCAACGTCATTTGAAATTCAATTACAAAAATCGTTAATTGAGTGAAATGAATTTAAAATGAAAATTCCATTCCAATCCAATTTAAAAATTCAAATTTCGATTGAATTTGAATAAAAATTTTAGTTGATGTCGAACTAATCATTGAATAATTATCAAACCGTTGGTCAAATTATTGATTGAAATAAAATTTAATTCATTTAAATTCATCTCGCCGGACCACAGTGAAATAAAAATCAATTTTAATTTCGTCGACTGAAATTTTCTGTAATGAGAACTTAATTAAAATTGAATTGAATAATAAATATTTGAAGAAAAAAATTGATGGTATTTTAACGTGGTGATAAAAATTATGATGTGTTTCTGCGCGTTCCACGAGGTCCATATGCGATCGGGATTTTATTTGCTTCGGTTATATCGTTCCGGTTGTTAATCCGTTAATTGAGAGGGAACATGGTAGACTGGAAGGCGCGATGCGAGGCCACGATCGTAATCCTGACCGGGCAAACAGCTGATCGTAGTGAATGCACAATTCGGAGCGATGATTGAGTAAAAAAAATAAAAATAATGGACAAAATTTATCGAGAATAAATGAAACAAACAAAAAATAGGCCAAACATCTGGAAAGGGAAAAAGAGAAAGAGAGAGAGAGAGAGAGAGAGAGAGAGAGAGAGAGAGAGGCCTTACCTCGTGAGTGAGGAGTGTGTGGAATCGCCACGTGTTATCCGGAGCTCAGGACCTCCTCGTGCCGCATCCCGACTCTCGATCCGTGACGTTGACCCACCCGAAAAAAATCGTGTCCAATTTTTTTTTTTTTTTTAATTACGACAACGTCAACGAAAATTGTCGTTTATTGCACTTTGCGGTGTCTCGTATTTTTCGTAAATCACGCACGCCTCTCGTAAAGAAAAAAAAAGATTCCCAGTAATTTTCTCGATGCAATTAACAATTGTTTCCGGAACTCGCAAACTTTTTATCGAAATTGTGTTTGTCTTTGCGCACTTCACATCACCCTTTCGTCTCTAGCCAATAAAAAGCTCAACGCTGCGTAACATCGCACGGGGCACCCGCGAAAATGGACCGGAAAATCGAAGGATCAAGTCTCAGTGAAACTTTTTAAACTCTCAATCATCAAAATCCATGAGGCTTCGCGTATACCGATGAATTTTTCTTCAACACCAACCTCAGTGTGTTTTTTTTTTTCTAAATTTATTTTTTTTCTCAACGATCCGCACATCGGTTTCCGAAAATTTATTAATTTCCTCCAAAAATGGACCGTCAGTGTTTTCCAGTCACGAACTTTTTTTCTCCAGCTTCACATACTGTCTTTTTTTACCATCTCTCCTCCCTCTCCCTCGCACGAGCTCGATCCTCACGTGTCTCGTTTATTTATTTACATAAATTTTTTAACACGCCTGCACTCGATTATTCAATCATTTACACATACAAGCACATAAAGTTTACGTGTATGTGAAAAGAAAATGTTTATGTACAAATTTTAACGCAAGTTTATACACGTGGGGGTAAATGGAGAGCTCGAAAGAAAAATAATGGAGACACAGGGATGCCGGGTTCTCTCTTGTGGTCCCGTACGCGACGAAGATGTCGTGCCGACTGATAACCCGTCTACTTACCTCCTTGGCGAGCCCCCTATAACGCTCACTCCCAGAACGCTCCTGCTGCTTGGACGCTGCCGCTGCACGACAGGTGCCCGCTACCAAGGAGAGAGGGAATGAGTGAACGCCAGGAGAAGGAGAAGGAAGAAAAGGTGGAGAAGGAGGCGGATGAGGATGCGAAGGAGACGAAGAGAACGAGCACCGCTCGTTCGGCTCATGCGGAATTGCTCCTCAACTTTGCCACTCATCCTTTTCGTACACACAACACACAAACCTCCGCTTTATATACATTCAGCATATGTATTTATACACAATATTATTCTTCCGACTTTTAAGAGGTGTTAAAGTACTTTTATACTTTTTAAAGACCTCGAATTAACTCCAAGCACATCTCACAGCTGAGTCGATTCGTTGCACACCAGATTTCAGGCTTTCAATCTTCTCCGCGGACAATACGTTGACCCTGCACATCCGTAAATCCTTAATTTTTGACACTTCCTTAGTGTTTTTTCACTCGAGGAAATTCCTCGCTAATTTTGCCCGTTCCGGATTCAGATTCGTACGAAATTTTGGGTCCAGATTTATTTTTACATTTTAGCATTTTGTATTCGACGTAAGGACCTCGCCATTAAGCTTTTTGCAAATAGGTCGCCAAAGAGTTCGATGCCCAGTATCAGAAAAAAAAAGAAATACCAACGAACCTTCTCGAACGCTTATTTTATTCAAATTCTCAACAACCGAAAATGTTTAATTTCGATTCTGCTGTAAAGTATGTCAGACATAAAAAATAATGCAAAGACTCGACAAAATGTTTGACAAAAATGAAAAATGTCACGCAGGACTCATTGTCTTTCTGCTAAAATTACCACGAAACGCTAATTCGCATTTTGTCGTCGTTCTAATTATCAAATTACTGACGAGATTGAAAGTCAGGGAGAAAAAAGTTTTCAATTCTTCCTCGGTGATTAGAGGATTTAAAAAAATCCTGATTCTCCAGCCTAATTGTCCTGAAAAATTCACCAAAATCGGTTCAATGATTTTCTGGTTGACAGTGACCAAAATCATTTTTGCAATTTACAGTTTTTTTTTTCAGTTACGTATTCAAGTGCATGCAGGACAATTTTTTAATGGAAAATCGTGGAGTGATGCGTCCGAATGGGAAGAGGTGAAGGAGGAAGGACGACGATCTGTATGCGAAGAGGTTGACAATGACGAGGGAGATGGAGACGAAAATGGTGTAGAGTAGAACACAGAACAAGACGTGGTAACACATAAAAATACACGTTTGTATGCGCTCGTGTATTTATGCACGTAGAGACAGCGGTGAATACATATATATGGGAAGCAGACGCGTACGAGTATCGGCGGAGTGTGTAGCATCGGGGGACCAGACCGAAGAAGAGGGCAACGACACCGTTGCTCACTGTGGAAGCGACCAGAGAATACACACGTGTTTATATGAGTGTGTTGGTGCATGGCTATATTATTTATGGATATGGGACACTCTAGGCAAAGTAAAGGGGATTTTTGGTCGAGTATTTTAGCGGGAGAGTCAATGGACTGGCGTGCGTTGGTTTGAGAGGAGAAAAATCGTGAGGACCTTCCGCAAAACTCGTTCTTGAAGGGAATTTTTGTTTTTTTCATCGATATGTTTGGGGAAGCTGAAAAATCATTTTTTATTAAGATCCTCTCATCGTATATGGAGGGACCCATAGGAATTTGTGGATTTGTGCGTGTGCGCACATTTAATGTCCGTAGGTGAGACAGCCACCGACGTCGTTGTCGCGGTGATCGCATCTTCAACGAACACGCAGGACGAGAGGAAAGAGGAGAGCGGCGAGCCTCATCCCCGCGCGCGGATTTACCGAAAGATTGGGACGGTGATCACTGTGCGAACGCCGCCGGGTTGACGATCACCCTCTCTCCGCATCTTCCATTTTATCTCGGGAGAAGAGAACGCGCCAGAAATCTGTGGGAAGCAAGACTCCGGAGGAGGGCACGCACATTCCTTCGCTTCCGGTGCACCGTCCCGGCGATGTGCGACCGAGAGACCAAAGAAAAAGGATTAAAACAGTAGCTCTGCATTTTTTCGCGCCCTCCTCCTCGGGGATGAATTTTGAATCTTCGCATCGACGGTATTTCATTTCTTTTTCTCTCGCACCAGAACCTTCGTGAAAAATCGTGCGTGTGGGCGTCGAACCAGGTCGCTCCGGAATGAGGATGTGAGAAATGACGCTCTGCAACGGTCCGTCACGAAAATACCAAGCGATATGAAAATAACGAGTATGAGAGAATAGGACACAAGGAAAAAGCCTGTGCACGATATATTCTGTGACTCGGAGTCTCTGAGACGTGGTCATTCCCGAACATTGGCCCCGACCCAGCCCAACGCTCGCAACTCAAGTCCCCCGGATCGACCAGTTCACAACGAGAGCGAATACACTCTCCGGATATGTTCCTTTCCTTTCTCTCCACCTTTTATTTCCCCCACTCTATATCTTTGCCATTTTTTCCTTAGTAAACCACGGCAATTAACAAAAATACCAAAAATTTCAGTGATTAACAGCTTTTGGCACAAATTTTCTTACTTTTTTTTCTTTCTCCATTTATCTTCACCGTGACTCGTCAAAATAATCCACAATTTCGTTCGAAATTTTATTTTAATTCGACGATTTTTTTACCTTTTCCGTACGTTCGGAAAATCCGATCTGATTTCTTTCCCTCTCGTTTTGTCCTTTTGATAAACTCGTGGTTGCGAAAAAGTAACAAAATCAAAACGTTTGCATTTATGGGGAAAAGCGTGGATGGCGATATCATACGATGTTGAAGTTTGCATCGTTGGAATGCAACGAAATTCTGCTATTTCTTCAGCAGAGCCAATAATTATTATTGAATTTTTGGTCTGGCCAATAAAACGATTCTCTCTTGCGACCAAAAAACTCAATCGACTCAAAAAATTGCCACGATTTTCAAAATTCAATAAATAATCAATAGGAAAAATGTTTTTCGTTGAATCTCAACGCTGCAAACTTCAGAGTCACGATCTCATTATGTGTGGGCACACAATATTGAATATTCAATTTTTATAATAATTAATTCGATATTTACTCGTGCAGGCTGAAAATTGATGGATTTTCGTGCCCGTTTTTTTGACTCTCATTTGATCTATGACGCCGCGTCGATCGTGGGGAGGAAAATAAGGAGCGAAGTCTCATTTTTGGTGCTGGATCTGAAACGCTTACGAGCCCTTGTTTTTCATTGGCGCAGGCCGAAAAAAAATTGTTATTTTTATCATTCAATCAAACAATGTAACGCATCATTTTGGGAGGAAGGTCCTTCGGGCAGAGAGAAGGAACAACAAGAATGAATGAATTTTAAACGCTCGCGAACGCTCGTAAATATGGGCCGTACGATTCATATGCTCGGAGGGTTCCAAATACAAAAATAAAACGATGAAGAATCGATCCGGAGCGGACCATATATCTCGACGTTAAACTTCGTCAATCGGTAATTCCCGAACATTTGCTCCGAACCGCAGTTTCTCTCGCTCTTTGCCTTCCGCCTGTCTTTTCTGATAATCTGCAGTACGTTCTCTCGGTATTCGTCTTACCGGATGGTACGCGATGATCGGGCGAGAGTTTGCCGGTCTGCGGGTTTGGCGACGATCCGCGGAGACGAGACGTTTTCTCCAGCGAGTCTCTCGAGTCGCTCTTCTCCAGTCAACCCTCGGGGTAACTCTTCTCTTGTGATCGTGCAAGCCCACGGGGGTCTCCCACTCTCATCTGGGCGGCGTTTGCATCGCATGAAGCCCGGTATCCTCCGTTGAGGCTCTCTCACGTTCCGGTGCCCTGGAGACTCTGGGAGACTCCGCATCTTGCTCGCTCGACCCATCCTCTCATTCGCTCCATCATTTTTCGAGTATGCCAGTCGCGTTACACATGCGCATTCATTTATACACATCGACATATATATGTACAAAATTATATTTTCGAAAAAAGACTCAACGCGCTCCAATTTTACATGCAAAACGAAGCTAGTTACGACCTTTTGATCGTTCCTATTTTTCGTGGATCCTTGCACCACAGTTCGTGGGCCTGCAGGAGCTCCTTCGAATATCCACACACAAGGAGTCCCAGAAATTACGTCCCAAAATAAATAAATTCATTTTAAAAATTCATAATTAACCTTGATTAGTGAATTAAAAAAAAAAAAATTGACTTTTTTCACTCTTGATGGAAAACACGAAAATGGATGATTACTCTGAAGTTTGCATCGTTGGAATGCAACGAAATTCTTTTTTATCTTTAGCAAAAATAATTATTCAAGCGTAGAATTTAATTATGATGATAAAATGATCGATTTTTGCCACCCGAAAAGCATATTGGCTTGAAAATTTCGGATGACATTGAAAATTGAACGAATCATCAATAAATTCAAATATTTTTCGTTGCATTCCAACGTTGCAAACTTCAGCATCATAAGGAATCTGATTATTTAGTTGCCAAATAAAAAAAAAACGATTCAAACTGATGATGAAAAATTTCGTTAATTAATGAGCCTTTTTTTCTGTAATTGTTTGTTTTGTCCTGTGAATTCGAGGGACGATTTCAAGGACACCCGATGCATGAACGTATTTGAGGCAGGAGCTGATCAGCAGGCTATACCGGAGCAGAGAACACCTCTCGGCGCACCTTACACGCTCGAACTTACCGAGAACTCTGGCACGTCCGTTCATCGCTACGTCTCGTGTACTTATTGTCTGCATGCTCGTGTGTGCCTTTCTGTATGCGTGAATGTGACGAGGGAACGTGAGAATACCCTCGGAAGTATTCCAAAGTACTTACTTCACTTTTGAATGCGTATCTTTATTTATGATTGATGGCACTGCTTTCATGCCCTTTTTTCGGCCTCTTGCCAGGAAAACTTACCAAGTCTGTGACACATTGACTAAGAAAATACTTTTTGATGGGAAATTCGATTCCGCGGATTATTCGCGAGCTTTTATTTTTTTGGTGAGACTTTTCCTCGGAAGTTTTCAAGTTTTTTGGGGATTTCTTTGAGGTTTCGCGAATTTGGCCAGAAAATGAAATTTGCTTCGATTTTCATTTTTTTTTTCTTTCAAATTTGAACTCGCGATCGAGCCCGTAAAGTAAAAATTTGGATCGGCTTAATTGCAATGAACTTTTTCCGAAGACACGAATGTTTTTTTTTCTTCGAATTTGTCGAGTCTCCGCGACATTGTCGTGCATGAGAACAAAATTGAAGTTGAAGAGCGATGTGGTCGAAACTCGTTTCTCCGCTATTTTGCGACTCGTCACCTTCTCCGCAGAAATGAAGTGGAAATAAAAAGTAAAAAAGAAAAACAAAAGAGCAAGATTTTCTGTTTTCAAGATCGCGCCAGTTCATCGATTGCGTGAAAAACCCGACGAGGACGACGAGGACGAGGCGGCGTCCTGGTGCTCGGCTTTCTCAGAATGAGCGAGGTCGGGAGTCTTGCCGAGCAAGTGTTGCTTTTGCTCTCCTGAGTCCATGATCAACGCGACTCTGACTGTATCTACTCGAGCAAGCGAGACCAACAGCCAGAAAGAGATCGAGACCGAGAGAGAGAGGGCGAGAGAGACGTGCGGAGCAAACGTAGCAAGAGCAGCCGCGGCTGCTAACGCTTCTCTCGCATAAATGCCCTAAAAGGAAGTTCTTTTCTCGTCGATGCGTGCGGACGCTTCGCGATATCTTATGTACACCATGGCCATATAATAAATACATATATGTATATATATATTCAGAATCATCTGTATTTTCTATGCTTCGATCTTTTCTTCGAACGTCAAGACTTTTTCGTAACCACGCGACAACTTTCAAAATATTTCCAACATACGAAATTTTGGAATTTGAATTCTTTCTCTGATTCAACTTGAGAACACCGATTCGCACACTTCCTACCAGCCCGATCGTCGGCATCAAGCGGAAGTTCGCAACGTACGTTGGAATCCAACGAAAAATATTTCGTTTCATCGATGATTTGATTAATTTTCAAAATTATCCAAATTTTTCGAGCCCATTTACTTTTTGGGTCGCAAAAATCGATCGTTTTTACCTCGTAATTACATTCCGCATTTAAATTATGAATTTCGCCGCAGAAAAACGAATAATTTCGTTGCTTCCCAACGATGCAAACTTCAACGTCATTGGTCGCGGCCACCGAAGATTTCTTAGGGTCTATGTTTTGGTCCACAGCGCGATCTTTCCTCTGACCAACTTTTTTATTGCTAGTTACTCAAACAGCCACGGATATTTACTCAATTAAATGTGGAATTTTGAACATGAGACACGAGAACGTTCGTTCGGGGAGTATTTACCGTAGAATGAGTGAAAAATTGTAATGGCAACTTTAGAAATTGTGTTACAAAAGTTCGATGGGAATTCGACATCAGGACCGAGTCGCAATCGGATCAGAATTTGACCTTCGGACAATTATATGGGCCTGCTGCGGTCAGAATTTTGTCATCAGGTGTTTTGATCAAGATTTTCTTATCTCTGGTTCCGATCAGCCTCGTTAAAAGTCCTTGCCATGCTCCTTGGCTCGTCCTGACCCGATATTTTGAGAAAATTCATTCCGAACGTAAAAATGATGAATTTAATGAAATTCCGGAAAAATGAGCTGCATGTTGAGCGATTCTTTTCGCTGCGAATCGGAAAGGCGCGTAGAATCAGCGAGAGAGAGAGGAAAATCGTTTTTGTACAACAATTACGAATCGTTTGTTGAGCCTTTCGTAGAGACAATTCAAGGCTCTCCGAAGCATTTCTGGTACAGAAATTTACACTTTTACACACATGCACGCACACACATTCATGTTAAGACGAGAGGGACGCCGTCGGTCGAAGCATTCGCTAACGCGGACACGCGCGTTGAGCCACCGAACCCGTACAACGGCACTTTTAATTAATCCTTGGAATAGAAACATTTCCCACCACCAATTCCTTCTCTTTTTACTTCGCCTATTTTACGCTTTATCCTCCGTCTCCTTCGAGTATTGACGCCCCAGCGAGACAGCAGCAGACACGTTAGCAAACATCGGATTCACGCACGTTTACGATCGAACTGCGTGGAAGGAACGGAAATAAATTTACCGAAAGTTGCTTAAACGAACGCTTTTTTGTTCTCGCATAATTTTAACCCTAGAACGGTAACCTGGGGTCGAAAACGACCCCAAGCTACTTAAAATGCCACGCCCTCTCTCTCTTCGTAACAATTACGACTCCGGACCCCGACCGAAATTCGATCTTAGCCTCGGCAAGGCTCGAGAGCCACCTAGCCCCGTCGGTT
This sequence comes from Diadegma fenestrale, assembly GCA_037043255.1. NCBI lineage: Eukaryota > Metazoa > Arthropoda > Insecta > Hymenoptera > Ichneumonidae > Diadegma > Diadegma fenestrale. The sequence continues at coordinate 21,070,651 of CM073309.1, read as the reverse complement.
ACGCGCGGCTCTCCGAGCGAGAAGGATGGAAAGTGGGAGTGGGGTCGATTTCGACCCCAGGTTACCGTTCACGTTACGTTTTCGTCAGGATTCAAATTCCAAGTTCAAGTCAGTAGCCTCAAACGGTCGTTGGGTCTCATCATTTTGATGAGACCCAAACCCATTATGATAATATTTTACGATATTACTCAATAATTTCATCATTCTCATACTGCAAAATAAATGGATTTTGGAAAAATATATCAATACAGATCTTTGAGAGTAACCTTTTCTCGATCCTCGAAAAAATGAAGTTGATGTCATTCAATTTCTATGTAATTTGGTGTTGTTATAACAATTTTTACGCGAGAAATCAATATTTCGACTTGTCTGAAATTTCCAAACTTCGATTCCCGGAATAAATAGATTTTTTCGGATATCGAATGAAACTAACGTACCTGTTTCAAAACTGTATGTTTTTACTTTGTAATACTGTTTGTTTTATTTAATTTCGTTAAAAATCAACGGCGATATTGCAAAATGAGTAAAAAAAGTAATTTTCACGAATTTTTCCCGTTTATTTTCGTTTTCTAGCATTTTTTATCATTTTTTTAACTTCAAGCTCAATTGCCCCAGGCTCACGCGATCATGCATAAAAAAACGAAAAGAATGAGCCCAAGTAGAACCTTTTTCGTTGAATTTTACCGGAGATATGACTTCTTCAAATTTGGGGTCGTTTATGACCCCAGGTTACCGGAATAGGTAAAAAAAAATAAGGTTACCATTCTAGGGTTAACATCGTCCACACGTAATTTGGCGCGTGAGTCGCTGCAGAACTCACATCACTGCCAGATTAATTAAAATTCGAAGCGAAAAAGAAAAAAATTTCCATCGTGCTTGTCAAAACGCAACACGAAGAAAATTTTATCGCCATTTTTTATACATTTGGGAAAACTTTGATTCTTGTTTTTCAGGAATTTTCAGTAAAAACCGATTTTTCTCCCTCAACACGTGACTTTTTATGCAAAATGTTGAAATAATTCCGCTTTGAATTCGATTCGACCATGACGCCGAAATAAAAAACTTTATTACTTTTTTTTCTCTTTAATTTTGATAGACCGCGTATGATTTTTGATGGTTTTTGGAAAACCGATTCCTTCCGGTTGAGCTCGCACCATTTGCATGGCTATATAGGCGATCGAACGACCACGCGTTGGTATCACTCGAGGCAACTTCTAGTTCCAGGGCACACCCGCCACCCGCCCGTTTCCTACCCTTTTGGGTATAAAGCAAAAATAACTCCATATGAAATAAAATGTTCGAGATCAATCAACTTTATTCGATTTGCGATGGACTCGGTTTGTTATTTTTTAAGTATTACAGACGCACGTGACTATTTTCAATTGCGATGTCTTTGCTGCTCCCAAAGTTTCATAATTTCCTCCCAGATTCGAGTGACCGAAAAAAAATCGTCACTTAAATATGGAACGATGGAAAATTTCCAATTTTGTGAACATTTTTGAAAAAAAAGACCAAAAAATGTTTGTACGATAAATTCGAACGCGTTTTTTCATTTCTTTACAAATTATTGTCAAGCTGGGAATTTGGATTTTTCATATATTTGGACTTCTAAATATTATTTATGGTGTGGGGTGAAAATTCTCGATATTTTTGGTCTTTCCGGAAAAACAATTAATAATCTTTCATCTTATTCTGATGCAGGAACGAATCACATTTTGGCATTAGAAATTAAAATCCCAGTAATTTGAAAATATCAACCACGAATTTTTGTCAAACATTTTTTTCATTCGATGTTTATTTTAAAATGCAATCTGTTTCCTTATTATTTTCTATTTAACAAAAAAACTTGTTTTGATTCATAAATTCTTTGAGATTCGAATTCCATCGTGAGTTGATTTTGAAAGTGTTACAAACAAATGAAGAAACAATCAAATATTACTGCAAATATTGTTCCTACTTATTTTCATAGAAATGAAAAAAAGGAAATAAGCTCGAGTTGGAATGATTATGACAATATGATGGTTTGAACTCGAGTTGTGTAGAATTTTTGCATTGTTCATGCATGATCGCGTGCCCAACGAATGAGCAAAGTGTCACATACGATCCTTTTCAATTATTCACTACGGAATACCAAACAGGTGCGACCTCATGTCGCATATATGTGGATAAATATATATACAGAGATAGGAAATGTGTGCCCACGAAGAGGCGGGGGATTGGTCGTACACGGAATGTATGTAACTAAGAGTTCCCTACGGCATATTATGTAGGCAGAGGTCTCGTGTGGTGCTCGGCTTTGACTAGAATTCAAAAACGGCGTCCACAGAATAAGAGACGACCCCGTAGACTTTCTATCCCTTTCTCGTCCTCCGCACTTAAGCCATACAAGTTTAACCGTCGTCGCGGCGTGTTCTGGGTGACACACGGCGTTGTACCGGCCACTTGCTCTAATACGTGCTCGCAATTTCTTCCAACCTGGCAAATTTTCTGGCATCGATGTTTTTCGGGTCAAAAGTTCGCTCAGCCTTGACAAACTGATACTTTATCGCACACAGCAGGAGCCTCCGATCGTGTGCGGAAGACAAAAAGACATCGAGAGTTTGTGTTGCATTTTGGTGCTCCGAGAAAAAAACACACAATGGCAACGAGAACAAACTAAAGAGAAGCGAGCAAAAAACAGTTTTTAAAATTGACGTGTGTCTTTCCTATTAGCAATCCACACGTGTTACGATCCACTTTCAAGATACTTCGAAGAAACTTCTCCGTTTTTTGAAATACCTTAATTTTTCGTCGGATAGCAAAAAAATATGACTCTGAAGTTTGCACCGTTGGAATGCATCGAAATTCATTTTTATGCTTGACAAAAATAATTATTCGAATGCAGAATATAATTACGATAAAATGATCGATTTTTGCCACCCGAAAAGCATATCGGCTCGAAAAATTTGGATGACATTGAAAATTGAACGAATCATCAATAAAGTCAAATATTTTTCGTTGCATTCCAACATTGCAAACTTCAGCATCATAAAAAAAAACAAAAATTCTTCATTCAACGTCGATTTTTCTCGATTTTTTCTCCACATTGAACTTTCACCCCCTAAAACGACGACTCAAAGATCAAGTGATGGACAAATGACTAACGGCGGATATAAATTTACCGAAAGTTGCTTAACCAAACGCTTTATTGTTCTTGCAAAATTTTAGCATCGTCCAGACGTAATTTGGCGCGTGAGTCGCTGCAGAATTCACATCACGGCCAGATTAATTAATAAGAAAAGCCAGAATAATTGAAATAATTTGATTTTTCGTCAGATAGCAAAGAAACAAAAATTCTTCATTCCACAATCGAAAAATTTGAAGATTTTCCCGAGAATTTCCTGGAGGATTCGTAACAAAAACTCGTTCGTCTGGAATCGATTTTTTCTCCACATATATGAACGTTCACCCCATAAAACGATGACTCGAAGATCAAGTGATGGGAAAATGAATAACGACGAGTGCAAATCCACGGTACATTTTGCCTTTGTCATTTGCCGCCACGTTGTCGTATTCAAAAATATTAACAACAGTCTCTAAAGAAAAAAAAACAATAAAAAGCCCCAGAAACTTGATGGTTTTAGCCACGAATACAATAAACAATAATTACGATGAGAATGGTGCGTCAGGATTGAGAGGAAAATTGTGAAAAGATACGATGGCGATGGTGCCAAGTTCTTGCCATCCGAGTATCGGATAAATAAATAATTGACAATTCTGCTCGATTTTTTTTTTAATTTTCGTAAATAAAGTTTGTGATATAGAAAAAAAAACGATCTTTGCGCCCAATTGTGTACATAACTTTGATAGTTGAATGAAATTATGGAGAATTCTGAGAGTCACGATCGTAATCGCTCGTGGCAACACGTGGTTTCGCCAACCTGCTGCTTTCTGTGGATTTTTTTTTTCTTTTCTTTTTTTAGTGTGTAATACGTAAAAGAAACGTACGGTAAGGATATCGTATATTTAATGTGTTGTATCGTGGATATCTTGCGAGCGTATGACGTTGAGTCATTGAGGATGAAGCTTAAGCATGCAAGAGAGAGAGAGACGAACCAACAGGATATGACATTTGGCGAGTAGTTATAATGGGACGAGAAACACGAAGGAAGAAAATGGGGCGATAAATCGTTCCTGCAGCCGTCGTTGGACGAATGACTCGGCGGTATAACAGTAATGCAGAGTCGAACTCTGATTTCCATTGCAAATGTTCCATGTTGTTTGTTTTTGTGGAATCATTTGGTTCGGGTGCGCAGACAAATTTGTTTCTTCGATTCAAAAAGATTCCATTCACCATTTTTTTAAATTAGACGATCGGATGGTAAAGCGGCCAATGAAATTTGTTCGAATCGTTTGTGAAAATCGTTAAAGAGTTGCCAAGACTCGTTCGAAAAAGAGAAAAATACTAAATTGAAACAAAGTCGTGAAAATGAAATTTGAAAATGGTTTTTGAAACATTAATCTCGCCCATAATTCTCAATGACTCCTGAAAAATAATTCAAGACAATTCCGTTGTTTATTCATGAAGTCTTTTATCGGTCGGTTGTTCAAGGTCATTAAAAATTCGTGACTAAACTTTTTAATTTGGAATTGGCAGCCTCCGTAGCTTCGAGGGATCGGATTTGGCAATCAGCTCGCCTCGAATCTGGGGACTTGGTATTTTTTTGAAACTGTTTCGTCGAATAAAAATGGAGACACTCTCAATAATCTCGTAATTTCGTGCGGATAGTAATTTTTCAATGAGGATCGAGAATTACGGTCGGAAGAGTTGCGATCGAAGTGACGAGGGAAGATAAAAATGAGCAAATGCACTTCCCTCCCCTTCTAGCGTTGAAAACCGGATGCTCGAGACGCTCGGTGCATCCTCCACGCGCTCCCGACTGCCAGGGATCCGCGGAATCCTCCACCACAAAAGGAAAACGCTACTCAAGTTATAATTTCATGAAATATGCGTAACGAACGTTTTGGTATCGTGAGACTGCTAGTATCGCGTTAAAGTCAATAGGGCGGATCTAATGTTTCTCTTTCGCGCGTGCTGAACAGTGAGATGAGGGTAAACGTCTTTCTATATAACTGTTGAAATTCGACGCTGACTACGTGCGTTTTGAGTCCTGGCAATGCGACTGCAACGTGTACGTGTACGATCGTTAACGACTTTTAACACAAAAGTCCACATCGGTGAGCAGTTATAAAGTAACGTAGATCACGTAGACGTGTCTAATTCAATTAAAAGTAACAACCGCAATGTTCTTCTCACTCTTTTCGCCATATGCGTATTCGCGTATACGAGTTTCCACGTGTCTGTACGTTTCTGGGTTCCTGCACATTTCTTAGTCGCGAAGCAGCGCCAGGAAAGAATCGTTTTCTTCTGGATTTCCAATCATTTCATGAAGCTGGAGTTCGCAACGTTGAAATCCAACGAAAAATATTTCGTTTCATCAATGATTTGTTTAATTTTCAAAATTATCCAAATTTTTCGAGCCCACATACTTTTTGGCTCGCAAAAATCGATCGTTTGAATCTCGCAATTACATTTTCCATTTAAATAATGAGTTTCGCCGCAAAAAAAAAAATAATTTCGTTGCATTCCAACGATGCAAACTTCAACGTCATATCTATGTAGAAAAATCGGTTTAATCTTCATTTTCTCGTTTTATCGTGATTCAAATTTCTTCTACTGATTATTGCCTTTATTATCAATTGAATAAAGGCTGCGATAACCGCGCTCCAAAATTTCACGTCCGACGTTTTCATGTTCTGGATCTCTGTAACTTTGTGATATTTTAATTACTTCCCGTTATCCTGGTCCCCGATAAATCCTGGAGCCCACGCAAACGAAAAAATTGGCTGTTGACAGTGCTTTTTTCAGTTTTATAACTTTAAATAGGTTTTTCATTAACTAAATTTGCATAAAATCAGATTTCTCGAGTATCATTCGCTTTTTTATGAAAACTAGGGGGCATCACGCGCTCTAACGCGCGCGAACGCTTTCCTAGTAGCGCTGCAGCGCTCCTTTCATATATAACAACTAATCGAGATATGCGACAGCGTCTTGAACCCAACCTATTTTAAATTGAAATTTTTTTAGCTTTCCATTGGGTTTTATTTATTTATTTTTTCATTGAATTATGTTGGAAATGGTTGAATTGAATATTTTTTGTTTAATCACGGACAGAGACTACGAGTGGACTCTGACGAGAACGTTTTTTTAATTTTTTTTTTTTTTTTTCATTGGGGTCTGTATTTTTTTTCCATTGGGGTCCAAAACTTTGGGGCTCCCGGTTCCGTTGTACGAGGAAAAATATATATATATTTTCCACAAAATTGGTCGTTTTTGTGGTCGTTTTTTCTTTCTTTTCTCCTTTTTTTATAATCGGGTAAGAAGGTCTCCGATGAGCGAAATTTATTGATCGATCAAATTTATTGATTGATCTCGTGATTGATCTCGTTTATTTCTGTAAAGAAATAACCTCGCCACATGAAAGAAAAAAACAAAAATGAAAGAGAAACGAAATAAATTATTCGGTCAACTAACCTGCGGTAAAAATTGTTGTTGAATTCCAACCACATATCCTTCTCGAACGGTTAGGACGACATCACGTGTAATAACCATGGCTACAAGTACGCGCATCTGTCAAAATGACAGCGGGGCTGCGCCTGTGAAACTGGCAGCGGCACTGCCGACTGCCGAACACTCAAGAGGTTTAGGGTCAAGCGAACCTTGGCTTGGTTCAAATTTTCGGGAAATTTGTCGCTCGCTGTGTTCGCAAATAGGGAAATGACAAACAGATAACCTTTGGATCGTGAATTTCCTTTTTTTTTCTTTTTCAATGCATTTCTCGAATATTCTGCCCTGTCCCTCGGGGCCGAGATGACTTTTGGCTTTGGTCGGGCAGATCGTTCGAACTATTTCATTTGGACGTTGGGCGATGATCCGAATTGGAGAATGGAACGGTCCTCTATCGAGATATCGAGAGAGTAAGGCGTCATGGGCGATGCGCGAGTTCGATTAAAAACTTTTTGCAATAAATTGCGAGGTCTGTTCTGCCTAAGCCGAACAGATGGTGCTCCGTGCGTATTGTCGGATGAGAGATCGATCTATCGCGTTGTAGGGAGTTCTACACATTTTCGTATAACGGTCGCACATTTTTTTAGACTCGTGTATGCGAAATGAAATTTTTTCACTTTTCAAACACGATTTACACGCAACGACCAGGCTCACCGGGAACTTTGACTCCACGAAGTTAATAATTAACACGCTCCAATGAACTTTGCAGTGCTTTCGTATTTGTCTTTGGCTGATTTCATTCTAATCATTGAACGAAACAATTTTTTTTCATTTCATTTCTTTGATATTTGCAAAAGCAATGCTGAAATTAGATTTTTTTTTTTACCCTTCAAAAAATTCAAATAATTAAGAAACCCTGCTAATTAATTTTTGAAATTCCACATTATTTTCACAAATCTCGATAAATCTCGCGACCGTTTTCCGTGTCGTCACGATTGCTCGCTTGCAAAGTCGCAACGGAACAACGTCCTTAATTCGCTGGAACGCTATCTCGGAGCAGCAACTTACAGTTGTCCGAATATTTTTCCATCATATCAATTTACCGGAAGGCGTAAACGAAAATGTTAGAAAAATAACGATAATATATAGAAAATGTTTTTTTTTTTTATCGAAAAATGCATTCGCCTTATCGTTTCCGGCGTATTTACGGTTCGTGCGAACGAAAGTTATTATTTTCGTGCTCTTTGGTATCGGAATATAAATGTTTATAACATCGGCCGCGAACGTATAAACATTCTTCAGACCAAGGCGAAATGTGAGGAAGTAAAAGTGCAGAAAATTGTATGGCGGACTCTTAGTCATCGGATTATTTGACCCAGCGTTGATTCTCGTGTATAAAATAATATATATAAGTTGTATAATTTGTGTCGTGTATTCGCATAAGCGCGCGCGAGTATCTCGCTTCTGTATACTGCGTTGAGTTGGGGTTCGCGCGCGAGACGTCCATTACTTGGCATTAAAAGGAATGGACCACTTCTTCCACAGCTTCCATTTCTTCTTTTTCTATTCCTCGTTCTTAACTACCTAGATGTATAAATATATATATCTATATATTGATATTAGTGTGCGTATAGTACGGGAGTGTGTACTAGCGAGGAAAAGAGCTGGAAGCGATGCTGGCCGATTGTATATAGGTATATGGGGGTCCATGGGGAGAATAGTACGTGGGGCAATGCTACCAGTAACAGGAATGGTCACCGAGTTACGACGACGTCGAGAAGAGGCGGGAAGAAGCATATTATCGGAAAAGAGTACGTTCGCATAGCCTTTTACAATAGGCGAACACGCGCGACTAATGTACCTCGAATGATCTTTCACGAGATAGTGATGAAGAGTGAAGATGCGAGGAAGGAGAGAAAAAAACGGTCGAGGGAAGAAAAAATTATCATAGAAGTTCGATTCCGACTCCATTTGCGTCTTTTTTTTCGTGCAGAAACTGGGTACGGGGTAAATTTTTAATTTGCAACTGAAAAACATTAACTTTTCGAGGGTGCGAGGAATTTATTTTCCCTCGTCTGTAGAATATTTCAATTGTGTATTCGTTATTTTTATTTTTCTCGGCAAACTGCTCGAAATTGTGGGGGCATTGTCAAATTTTTATGGGATCTCTTCTCAGGGACTTGAAAGTTCAGTTTTTTCTGCACGTTTTGTTGAATTCTCGCAACATTTTTCGAGAACGTTGCATCGCCACAGGAAGAATTCCCCATAAGCGATTGGGGATTTTGACGTCAAGCTCTCAACAAAATTTCAGTCCGGTAATGCTTCTGCACATTTGCGCGAGGGCCCAGGGAAACTGACGAATGTATACCTTTGCCGAAAAGGTTGGCAAGATTTCGTGAGATTGAGTTTGTCGCTGCTTTGTAATCAGCCACTCACACACGGAGAAAACGGATTCGTTTTGTTTAGTAAGAAATAAAATGTTTTGGGAAAATGTCCTATACGAAGTTCAAGAAGCAAAAGAATCGTAACACCAATTGCAAAACAGCATAATATTTTTTAACACTTACAATTTTTCTTAGCATGAATTATAAACAGTTCTATATGAATAAGAAACAGTAATGCGCGCGATAAAGAATTTCGGGTTTATTTTCATGAACAATTTACTATGTCAGATAAGAATTCAGTTATGAGTGAGAATGTCTCAAATTTTAAACGTCGACATAGTAAAATTCTATTATCCCAATATGAATATATATCGAACATGTGTGAAATTTTATCACACGTATTGTTTTGTTTACCATGAGCATTGCGATTTTCTTAAATTGCTATGCTAAATTGTAAAATCGGTTTTAATCTGATGATCACGTTTTACTATGCTGTTTAGAACGATTTGTCGCACTGCCATTCGAGATGTTGCTGTAATTTCCGAACTGTCCTCAAAATACTATAATTTTCAACGATAAGTAACTGGATTCCTAGTATATTTCTTAATAATTTTCGACTTGGTTTTCTCCGTGCAGTTGATTGCGCATCGAGGCAATGATCGCCGACATTGTTATTTTGATTGGGCATCGACACGATTTTTCAATCGCGTGTTATCGCGGCTGCGATTACAAATTGATGAGTCGAAGCTCGAAATGAAGCGCGATACGCCCTATTGGAAGTTTACGACGTGAAGTATATGTGCAGGATATATGTATGAATAACATGCGTACAAAATTCGAAGTTAACTTGAGGTTCAAGTGGCACGCACTCGATAAGTGATGTACCCGAGGGCGTCACGCGAGAGTACGTACGCTCGTCTGTATTTCTCTCTTGGTTTCTTGCTCTTTTGCACTTGTCCTCCCTGTTTCACTCCGTGAGAGTTTCTTTTATCGCGATGAGACGGGATATACGTAGCCTCGAAAGAAAAGGAATAATATGAGCTGTATTAACTTCCTTCGCGTTCACTCCACCTTTTTCTCGCATCCTTCATTTCTCTCTCTCTCTCTGGATTTCTCTCCTTTCTGCGCGAGTATTTCACCTGACGTTTATGCCCTCTCTTTCGCAGAGGAGTGGCACTTGAACCTTTAACGGGAAAAGTTCACTTTCCGTTGTTCCAGCCTCGCAAGGAGGTTCGGGCCTGGAACTCGATTAAAAATCGATTTCCTTGCTGCTCCCTTATTTTTAATTCGACTTCGGCCTACGACTACAATTTTTCCTGGCGAACTCGATGAGCACAGCGAATAACGCAACAAACTTTCGTTTCTCAGGGAGGAGAAAAATGGAAAAAACCGTGCAACGAGTCGAAAAAGTGATTGATTAGTTGGAAAAGGAGAATCGTGCGATAAAACCGATTGAAAAAAGCCTCAGACGATCCACTAATCGGCTGCTAATCGAAAGTTACTCATGCATCATTCATGCACACTTATTGTCTGTAGAATTCTACTCTTAATCACTGAACCAACGAGAGTACAAGAAGAAGAGAGAGAAGAAGAAAAAAAAAGTATTGTCGAGTGGCTCTCGATCGTAGATGCCACTTTTGTAATAGATATGCGCGTGACTCCCGACTAAATACTCACTTCGTATAAAAGCCTCGAGAATAAGTCTCCTGGATAAATAGAGAGAAAGATAAAAACAATAAAAGAGAGAATGAGCGAGAATGAGGAGAAGATGCGAGGAGAGAATGGCTCGAAATTAAAAACGTTTAACGACTGTGAGAACGCCTCGGGTAGAGAATGTCCAAGGGGCTTACTGTAAGACTTGTCTCTTCACTGGCTCTACTCATCTGTAAGGATCTTCGACTCTCTCTCGTGGTATATTGCACACGTTAAACGCTCGTATATGAGCAAACAAATATAGCGTATTCCAGGCTGAATAAACATGATCTTCGCTGGCTTTCTGGGGTTCTGGGCTCGATGATTCATCGCACACTGAAAATTCAATTTTGTCAAAAAACGTCGATATTTTGTTGAATACAGCGAACTAAATATTTTGGGATAATTTCAAAATTTTCGTTATTTCGACAATAATTTTCATTGTAACGGAACTGTCGGCAAAATTTACGATTGGAATGACGAAAATCGACTTTCCGAAAAGATTTTCCAGAATGTTTTTTCCTGAAATGACAAAATTTTCGTGATTTTTCGAAAAAATGTTTAGTTCAACGTATCCAACAAAATATCGATCTTTTTCAACAAAATTGTCTTTTCAGTGTAATTATGGAAATCATCGAGTTCCAAGTTGACCATTTTCCCATTGAGTCTCTGGCGTACAAAGATTTTTGCAGAAATTCTCTACGAGAGCTGAGAGTTTGGCTATCGACAAGGATGCTGGACAAAATGGAATAAAAAATAAAGAAAAATTCGTACTTTGAAATTTAGCTGGAAATTTTAGTCTCCTCGATAAATTTGAGATTTGTGTGATCTTGAGGAGATCGAAACTTGTCCACATTTAGCGTGGAATGTGTCGTATACATATACGCGCGGAAAATACATTGTTGGCTCGAATAGAGTGTACATTTCTCTCTTTTCTTTTCTCTGGTACTCGTCACGTTGGACTCGATGAGAGTAGAGAAGTAAAGAGCATTGAGACTTAAACTCTCGTCGCTGCAACATGCACAAGGTATAGAGAGTTCTCTTGCTATGCAGCTTCTGCTTGCTGCATAGCATTGTGCAATGCGACCGGTGGCCCTGGGATGAGTTGGGTTTCTTGTGGACCTACCCAGCTCACCGGTATCAAGAGTCGAAGCTCAGCAACACCGTCCACGATCTTATGGACATTCATACACATATATCTGTATATGTTGTACATTTGAGAGACGCTCCACGTTGTCGCGATTCTTAGAGATGCATTCGCGAGAGCATATCGAGACATCGTCGCACGACTCTTCACAGAGAGAGAGAGGGAAAGACAGAGAAAGACTCTCGCACCTGCCAACTCTTTCTTGACGAACCTGATTAAACTCTGCATTTTAGTATCGTGTATTAACCTGCTCGTGCTTATCCTCGCGTTCCTGAGACTTTGTCTTTACTGTGATTATCAGAATTTTGTCAAAACCATTTGCATCTCGATTTTCTTACTTGAGCTAACGATTATAATTATTTATTGCCAATCATGAGATTTTCAGTGTCTCTTTTGTTGCAGTCAAAAAAAAATTTTTTTTTCAGTTTTTGACCGTCAGACACCCAGGGAAATCCTTGAAAATGGGGAATTTACACGAACTGGATGATTGAGGGAATTATTTTTATAAAAAAGTAGACTGATCGTAAATTTTTGGAATTTCCAACTGTCAAACTGTCACTGAAAGTGGCGAATTCTGACTGGCGGCTAAATCGATGTGGCAACGGCGCATGCGTACACTCTTAGCGAAATATTTACGTTTAGCGCACGTCGCTCACTGCACATTGCATGGTGTGAAGCGAGCATTGCTGCCAACCCGAACGCTTGACATTTGTCACGATCGCACGACATCGAGAATAATTATTTCCAGCAGAAAATCGTTCTCGTACTATTTCATACGCCTTAAATCCTAAACTGAAACAAAATTATGAAATTCCACTCGAAATCTCATTTTATGACCTTGGAAAAGTTCACGAAAACGAATACGTCCGATTTTTGTAAATATAAATGTTATGTTGCCAGTTTTTCGAGTCTGGAAAACTTTAAACACATTTTTGGAAATTTTGACAAATAAAATATTAACAAAAATTGTTTTTCGATGTCAATTGCAAATATTGAGAAAAGTATTGATGCGCCAACTATTTCGGGCGAAGCTGTAAATTTTCTTATCCCATCGCGATAATAAAATTGTTTTTCTGGAATTAACAGAAATTTTCCAACACGTCTGACGAAAAATGCCATTAAAATTGAATTTCTACGGATAAGAGAAAAAAATGGAGAAATTCACGTGTGATATATTATCGTGTGTCTTTTCCTTTTCCATCGATCGAGTGAGATTGTCGCTCTCTCACTCTTTGTATCACTGGTCGAGGAAAGATCGCGTATATCCGGTCTGGTATTCATCGGATCGATCAAGCTAGTTCTTCTTTGGCTTGTCAGCGAGTGTATCTCTCTCGTTCATCCCTTGATTTGTCTCACATTCTCTCTTTCGTTGCTTCTTCACTTGGCCTCGCACCATCTCATTCTCATCTCGTCTATACAAACAATTACAGACACTCGCAAGGAGAACGCACACGTCCGTAAGTCCTTTCTTCTTTCAGCTACAACTTCTTTTGCACGTTTGAAACGTTGTCACTGGGAGAGTGCTGAGAGCTCGAAGGTACTGCAGCTGAGCCTCCGCGAGTGATGCCTTAACCGATCGTTTCGCTTTGTACGACTATGTATATAGAATTTATAAAGAAAAGCGAGATCGCAACTCGATATCCTAGAGTCATATATACTTCTGTATATACGTGGGGCAAGCAATTCGAGAGAAATCGTTCTATCCTCGAGATCGTCTTCAACCGAGCGACCATCGCATGATCTATGACCACGTGAATTTATGTCTATCCATGGGTGTGAGATTGCGGTAACCATTTTTTTTCTTAAATCACATTGATTAAATCTTTTTCATACACGAAAAAGAAGATTTACCATAAAATATATTAAACAATAATTGAAAAGAAAAAATTACATGTTGGTCACGTGATAGCGTTTTTTTTATAATTGATTAAGAAACAAATATGATTCGTTTCTAATGACTCTGAAGTTTGCATCGTTGGAATGCATCGAAATTATTTTTTTTCTGCGGTGAAACTCATTATTTAAATGCGGAATGTAATTACGAGGTTAAAACGATCGATTTTTGCGACCCAAAAAGTAAACGGGCTCGAAAAATTCGGATAATTTTGAAAATTAAACAAATTATCGATGCAACGAAATATTTTTCGTTGGATTCCAACGTTAAGAATTTCAGCTTCATTCGTCTCTAAATATAAATGTCTAAATGTTGAATGCGTGCCATGGGAATGAGAAATTTTATTTTGCTGATTTTTTTTTCTAGCAAGAATGTAATTTTCTGAAATTTTATGAATTGTTGGTTTCTTATTCTCAAAATTAAACTCAACGTTAAAATAATGTCGATTTATATTTGATTATGAAACTATTTTGATTCGTTCGATATTTCCTAATTTTGTTTGAATTTATGGGAACGAGGGATTTCATTTCGATGGCGTTTTCCGGCGAGACGACATTTTGTTCATGTTTTATGGATTGTTGGTATTTATACGTACATTTTTCGTTTACGTGACTCCGTGTGCGTGTTTGCGGATTGATTGCTTTCTTTTTTTCTGATAGATCAGATATGGATGACAAAGTTGAGCCACTGCGCGTCCCTCGAGAAGAAAATATCTCGAGACTCGATCCAAGAACCCCTTTGGAGTGCACGTACTCTCGGGTTACTCACGTATCACGACAATGCGAATGAGAGACGAATGTCCCACGACTGTCCTGTCACGTGAGTTATGCGACTACCCCGCTGATGGACGTCGAATCCCCCGGACTATTTCAGCCGAGTTCGGTGACGTTACTTGGAATTGTGTGAGCGGGGGTGAAAGAGCGAGAGAAAGAGAGAAAGAAAGATAAATTGTTCGAGACACAATCGTCGTCGCACCTGTATCAAAGTATCACCGCGTGTTTTACCAACTAGTTTCCCAGTGTAGCCACGCTACATTGTCAAATTACATTTCGAACTTCCCATGTAATCTGCTTCAACATTGGTAATCATTATCAAGTCCATTTCACAACGAAATAAATTTCATTCTATTGCCAATCCAACTATTATCGTTACGAAATAAAATAAAAAGACGACCTTCAATTTTTTATCGTCGACACGTAAAATTCGTGGTGCTTGCAACAAATATTCAGAATCCATAAAAGAAAAATCGATCATTCGTAAAAAGTTCCCAGCGAAATATTGAAAATTCTAAAAAGAATTTGGAAAAAAAATAAATAAACGAAATGCAAAAAAAACGGAGATTTCTAGTGATTCAAAAATTGCCTTGTGCTCAATTAGAGATGAAAAACGAATTGAATGAATGAAAATATATTTTTGTGATTTTATTTCGTGTCCCTTTGGACGTTTTTCTGCTTGAGACTGCTTAAATTTGTTCACTTGTCAACACGTTTTGTCACTTTTCGTATTTGTTTCGTTGTAGACAAGAAATCTAATGGATGATTTTTAATGGGACGAAATATTGACTGTTTGACATTCGGGGAGGCGATACTGATGGAAAAAACCATGACTCTGAAGTTTGCATCGTTGGAATGCCACGAGATCCGTTTTTTATCCTCAGCAAAAATAATTATTCAAGCTCAGAATGTAATTACGATGATAAAATGATTGATTTTTGCCACCCGAAAAGCACATTGGCTTGAAAATTTGGGATGACGTTGAAAATTGAACGAATCATCAATAAATTCAAATATTTTTCGTTGCATTCCAACGTTGCAAACTTCAGCATCATAAAAAACTGTGAATTTTGGCGTTTGAATTTTTTCGGGTATTATAGAAAGCAGTCGGTGAACCGTTGGAGACTCGCGGTTATGTTTTTCAGCGAGTGATGCTCGATTGACGTCAGATGGCGTGGCCAGTGACTCTCTCGAGATGCATTAGTCGATGCACTTTCATTTCTTATTAATCGTCAATTTTTTATCGCTTGGTTTATTTATTTTTATTTTACGAGCAAGAAGACATTTTGGAGTCTCGTGGGAAGGTGATTAAAAAGTGGGTGAATGTGGGGTGGGGAATGGGAAGAACTTGGCCATCTGGACATCAGTTTCCTTTAGTAATTCACGAGCCTGGCTAATTTTTGATAAGACAGAGAAAAGAGTGAACCGCGTTAACTATTCAACAAGATATAATGGCATCAAAGTCTCGTGCTGGATTCGTTACGCCATGGAATCTCATGAAAGCTCGGGAGGAGGTTATCCCGAGAATGTTTCGCTGCAAAATCGTGGGTTTTTGTCTTGTCCATTTTCTTTCAACACTGCAGTACTAATTCATCGTAAATTATAAACGTTAATTGCACTGCGTCAGAAGTTTAATGTGTGCAGAAGAAAAAACGTCATTTTTTCCATGTCCGCAAATCCATAATTTTTTTTTTCCCAAAAATGAAATTTTCCGACAAAAGTTTGACGTCAATTTTTAGCTAAAAATGAGCTAAAATCAGGCGTTGGACTTGATCGAGACAGACGATCGGTTAGATGAAAAAATGACAAACCGAAAACTTTGATTTACAGCTGGAACCTTGGGGCCCGCGCGATTCGATGACCTACTTCAATAATCATAAAAACATTGGCGCATCATCGGAAATGAGAATAAGCGGATACGATCGTTTGCACGATCGCACGCCTTATGATCAGAGCAAGCCGCGGTGCGATCGGATTAAGAGAGATACGATATGGCGTGAAATTCACGAGGAGAACAAGCTCCACAAAGTTGCAATTATCACGAGCCATTGGCACGGGCGACCCAATCGAGTTGAACTCGATTTTCATGACGGAAAATTCAGCCGAACTAACGAGATACGAGATAATTTTTATCGGCGAAATGGTGTCGATTTATTGTAACGATATTTCAAAACGTCAATTGCACCCAACGAACAGCCCATTGATTAAGAATTTGGCATTAAACTGAAGGATCTCTCGATTTTGTTGCTTTTTATATGATGCTTCAGTACGCAACGTGTTGGAATGCAACGAAAAATATTTGATTTTATTGTTGATTCGTTCAATTTTCAATGTCATCCAAATTTTCCGAGCCGGTATGTTTTCGGCTGGCAAAAATCGATCAAATGATCGATTAAATTAATCGATCATTAATTATCGTAATTAAATTCTCCATTCAAATCATTATTATTGCCAAATACAAAAAAGAATTTCGTTGCATTCCAACGATGCAAACTTCAGAATCATCTTTTGATTTCATTTTATTCTTCAGCTCACATGACGTCAAGTTTGCATCGTTGGAATGCAACGAAATTATTTTTTTTCTGCGGCGAAACTCATTATTTAAATGCTGAATGTCATTTCGAGGTAAAAACGAACGATTTTTGCGACCCAAAAAGTAAATGGGCTCGAAAAATTTGGATAATTTTGAAAACTAAACAAATCGTTTATGAAACGAAATATTTTTCATTGGATTCCAACGTTGCGAACTTCAGCTCACGTGACTCCGAAGCTCTTGTTATTTCGTCATGGGTCTTTGTATATTTTTATCAGGAAAGTCACGCAATACTCTTTTTTGTGTTTTGCATCCGGTACACTCTTTTATGTGACCCTAATGATTCGATGAACCCGCTCATACGTCTGAGTTGTACGTGTAAAAAAAAATTCCGCTATAATCCTCACGCCTGGATCAATTTTTCCCTATAGTTGAATTCCCAAATCCTATTTCATGGGGTTCATGGGAAGTTTATGGAGAACGTGTCAAACTTATGCCATCCTGCTGGCTTTTCCCGCATATTTTCTCCCATTTTTAACATTTCCATCATGCAAATTGGAACATGAGATTCGAATGATCCCCGAAGCAACATTTTTTCTACTGCTCTCATTCCCTTAGGATGAAATTGATTCTAGCAACGACGAAATAGGCCGGAGTTGCCGTAAAAACTTGACGGATCTCAACTTTGCAATCAACCTGTTTTATATCCGATGAAAATAAAACTCTCATTGAAAAAATCCGGCTCCATTACGTTTTATTTATTTTTAATAAAATTCAACAGCTCATCGTGCCCTCAAATCAGTTTAAATGCGATTTACAGTTAGAATCTGGTTATTGTTTAATTTTTTTTAATGGAATTTCAGGGCCAATTGCGTGGGATGCGAATAAACCATTCGAAAATTTATTAACCACCAAGGATCGGGATGAATGATGGAGTGAACTCTGCTGCAATGTAAAATAAAAAAGCTTTTTGCAATGAACGATGATGTAACTCTTGATCGAACGGATGGAGGAAACGAGATTCAGGTTTTTCGATGAACGAGGAACGAATATTCATTTTTCAAAGCTCGCGACAAAGCTCGCGACAACTCTCTGTTGTTCCTGCATTGTTTAAAAATGAGAAGTAGATTTGGGTCTGGTAGCTCGTAGTCGCAATGCGTCGTGTTGCTGTATATTATAAGGGTGCATCGTTATGACGACGGCGGACGGAAAATCGATGTAACCTTAGACGCGTTGCGTGTGTTTTTCGAAGGGATTGGAATTAGCCTGCGGCGTACCATTTTATTATTCGCGAACAAAAAGGGGAAAGAAAGATATAGAGGGAAAATGATGGCAAGATTGGATAACGGCGGAGCACAAACCACACCGAAGTGTACAATATATTACGAGGTTCGCCATAGTTATGGTGACTATGTGTGTTTTTTTGACGTTAGTACAACGGAGGCAAATAAGTCAAGAGCTTTTTCACTCAAATGGAGTATAAATGTCGAGGCAACGTTGTTTAGTGCTGTCCACATTATCGCATTTAGATCGTTGTAATATATTATTTTTCTCTTTACAGGCGTACATAGTATTTATTTCTCTTATGGAAAAATACGTGTGCGGCTAATCATAAAAATAACATTAACGACACTTATGGGGACGTAATTTCATTTATTAAGAGCTCCAGGCACCATAAGTATCTGCAGTAATTCCATTCGTGATGATGATGCTAAAGTTTGCAATGTTGGAATGCAACGAAAAATGTTTCATTTTATTGATGATCCGTTCAATTTTCAATGTGATCCAAATTCTTCGAACTCATATGCTGTTCGGGTGGCAAAAATCGATCATTTTATCATCATAATTACATTCTGCACTCGATTAATTGTTTTTGTCAAAAGTAAACAAGAATTTCGTTGCATTAAAACGATCCAAACTTCAAAGAGTCATAAAATCGATCGTTTGACATCGATACGCTCGTAATTACATTCCGCATTTGAATAATGAGTTTTGCTGCAGAAAAAAAATAATTTCGTTGCATTCCACCGATGCAAACTTCAACGTCATATTACAAAGGGGCAGAATTGCGATTTAAAGTTCTTAAAGCTAATGATTCGAGTTGATGATGCTGAAGATTGCAACGTTGGAATGCAACGGAAAATATTTCATTTTATTGATGATTCATTCAATTTTCAATGTCATCCAAATTTTTCGAGCTGACATGCTTTTCGGGTGGCAAAAAGCGATTATTTTATCATCGTAATTACATTCTGCATTCGAATTTTCGTTGCATTCCAACGATGCAAACTTTAGAATCGTTCGTGATGTCTCTAATGATTTTTACGGTAATTTTCATGGTGATTTTGTCACAATTATTTCATCATAATTCAATTGTGAGCTCAAGAGCGATGCGGATCAATTTTTGCGGATTTTTTTCCAATAATTCGGCCAATGAATTTGTGAGTTTTTATATCAACTTGAATTTATTGAATTAAAAAACGTTTACTCTTTGCGCCATTTGGGAAAATTATTGAATTAGTTGTCAAATTGAGCCTCGAAAAATTGACAGCCAGTGGGACGTCGGGGGTGCACATAATTCCGAAGCAACCAAAGTTCCTGACGTTTAAGTCAAGAGCGCGAAGTTTGTAAACATGAACAAGTGAATTTGTATTAGAAAACTTGGGTTGGAAATGTATTCGGGCTCGTTCACACACGAGACAGCTTGAATATTCTTGAAAGCTTGAGTGTGCGATGTCAACTATTGAATTGGACTGGAACGAATTTAATTTGGGAAATTCCCAGACGAGCGAGCAGCAGTGACGCTCTCGTAATAGTTTTTAGTCGAAGAAAAACACTCACGTGGAAACTGTCCTCACGTGGAGAATTTATAGCGGCGTAAGGGACATTAACGTTTATAGGATGAGGAAGAAAACGAGCTGTCAGACGTCGTTCTATACAATCTTCTCTCGTTATTATCACACGCGAGATATCGAATAGAAGTTTAGTGATTTTTACGAGCTGACAGGGATCGTCCGCGTGTGATAAGTTGAACGATGTAGAGAGCAGGAAAGATCAAAAGCTGCAATAAAGAAAAAGAGCGAGAGAAGGCTGAAAGGAACGAGGGAACGAGGGAAAAAGAATTGGTGGGAAGAGTGAGCGTGCGAGCTGACTGTAGGACGCGAAGTGGCCACACCACTCATTAATATTTCTTCGCGGAACTTTAGCACTCTTTGCAAGTTCATACATTTCCACAAACACATCGTGACTCAAAAATCGTTTCTAAGGATCGCGACATAAAAATGTCGTCTAGCTTTGAAAGAAACACAGTGTTTTTGCATTGTTTTCGCGCACGCCTTCGTTAATAAACAAAAGAAACACGAAGCTGTCACGAACGCTGCTGAGGCCGGACAACTCGATGCCTTGAAACTTATCGGCACATTGATTAAAAATGAAAACTGAACAATTCGAAAAACAAACTCCCGAGGGGCTGGAGAGTTCGTGAGCATGTGTCCACGTGAGAGAGTCGTATAACACAGTAAAGAGCTTTCGAGACATAGACAGTGTAATAAAATTCCTTTTCTCGATTGTTTTATAATGCCGTCACGACTTTATGGCTTTTTCTTCTAGCTCAAAGGATTTAACGCATATTTAACAATTGGCCACTTACGTATATGAGACTTTAAGGGCTTTCTTACAGCTTCTCACTAAATTTTGTTATCCGTCAACGTGTATTGTTGCGTCGTATCGATCGTGAGGATCCTCGTACGAAAATGGGACCTGAGAGAAGAAAAAAATGGAACGGTTCTTGGGGAATCGTCAATTAGGCGAGTAGGATCGCTTAACGAGATTCATAGGGCTCATTGAGCTGGATGTGAATAAATGAATAAATAGTCGATACGGGATCTGCAAGGACGATCAAGCCGCGTGACGGCGAGGAGGACGATTTCAACCGCAAAACTTTGCGATGAGGGTAAAACGTTGGAATTTTCATACAAGTACGCCAACTCACGGTCGACTTGACGTTAAATATTCCGGCACGTATAAACGGCGTATTTAGACGATCGGTGTTGTTGGTAGGAAAGAAAGAAAAGTGACAGGGCTTCGCCTTCAAGAATGACGGCAATTCCGGTATTCGACTCGCATCGACATTTTAAAGTGGCATTGGAGTTCCATTTACTTTCTCCCCCTCCCCCTTCCCTATCTTTCTCTCTTTCGTTCTCATTTTTGTCTCAATTCACGCTTCTTCTTTCTTGCCCCCTTTTGCAATTTAAATTCGCCAGGGTTCGCGCCCACCCCCATCCGGACGCTTTGTATTATAAATGAGAGTCTATTACGTAGATGTGGTTCCCATCGTGGAAAGATCCTCGAGAAAGTCCCTTTCTTTCTCTCCCGAGCGCGTACCACTGTTACGAAATGATCTCTCTTTCTTTTCTTATACCTTTCTCGCCCCCCCCCCTTTTCTCTCTTTCTCTTTCTATTTCTCTTTTTCTCTATCAGGTACTCGAAAACTTTTCTCCTCAAGACGTTCTATATACATGTGGAATCGACCAAAACGATTCAAGTCAGAGAAACACGTCTAAGATTCTCAATCACCATCCATCACTCTTTCACTCGCGATCTCTCCTTGCTCTGTACGTTTGTGTAAAAAAAAAAAAAATCAACGAAAAAACCCCCTACACGTTACCGGTGGCTCAACTTTTCCTTTTTTTTCCCATTAAGCACCGACGCCCAGGTTTAGGGCAGCTTTCTTGCAGTTTCTCGATACCAGTGAGTCGTCGCGTCATTTGTCAAAAAGTTTTCATAAACTACTGAACCACAAGCTCAACGCGCCGAGCGCCATCCTTATGCGTCGGTTTTCATACATACGAAACGAATTTTTTGTACTCACACTTTTTTTTTTTGTTTAAATTATTTTATTTATTACTGTATTCTTGATAATTCTTTTGCTTTATTCATTTTCAGCAACAATCCTGGCTCCACGTAGTCACTGAGTAAAAATTCTTCATGATCCTAAAGTTCGCATCGTTGGAATGCAACGAAATTCTTTTTGATCTTTAGCAAGAATAATTATTCAAGCTTGAAAATTTTGGATGACATTGAAAATTGAACGAATTATCAATGAATTCAAATATTTTTCGTTGCATTCCAAAGTTGCAAGCTTCAGCATCATAATCTTTTCACTTTTTAAAATTTTGACAATATCCCGGAAAAAGTTTGCTTTTAAATTATTTTTCGAACTGACCTCGAAATGTGCAGAGGCCATTATAAAAAAAAGCTCCGAAAATGTATAGTTTGCATGAATAAAAATAAATAAATTTTCTCACAAGACAATGAGGCGCGCATACTTAATATTTTGTTTTCATTGTGCATGCGGTTGCAAGTGCATGAGAGTGCAAAATGCAAGAGCGTAATAGGGAACTATCGATTGGGAGTAACGGTTAAAACCATTTGTGAGCTGCTAGGAAATGATTGTGATAAATTTCAGCGTTTTCTTGCTTCTTCATTCATGTGTATATAGACAGAGAGATTCTCTCAATCGCTATTTAATTTCATTGTTATTTCCTTAGCGGTTTGTTTTGCTCCTTAGAATTTCTCCTCGTGTGGCTCTCTCGAAGCCTTTCCGAAGGAATTGCTTTCTATGGGAGATGCACAAGAGGGAAGAAGGCAAACCGCGGAAACGACTTTCCGAATTGTAAATCGGGTGTAAGAGTTTGGGGCGAAAGCCACAATGAGAGAAAGTGCGAGAGCAACGGAAGGAGAAACGCCGCGTAACTGCGCGGGGAGCATCGAGACTGTTTATTTCGACTCGATAACAATCTTCACCTGTAATTAAAGGAGCGTCGCTCGGGATGGCGTAGGTGAGGAGGCGAACGCGCACGTTAATGAGCGAAGCTCTGCGGGTAACGATGAGACTGGCTCGTGCACCAGGAGGTAGAAAAATGTAAGTCGAAGAGGAGAGCGAAAGAGTCGAGATTGTCAGTTTTTTCCAAAAAATCTCTATTAATAAAAATAAAAATGTTTATAAAACGTAAAAATCGTCAAAATTCACGTTCATTTTTCTACTCGCTGCAGAAATTGATGAAAATCGAACCGCTGCGCCCGGAGACGGATCAGCGAACCAGTAATTGAATCGAATGCGACGATTAACCTGAAAAAAAACTGACAGAGCGCCTTCGATTTCCTAATTCACCTAATTTCCTACATCGTCGACGTTTTTTTTCCACGTAAATGAGAAGTTTTTAATTCCCTCATTCTTGCTCATGGAAAAAACTGTTTCGCGATTTTCTAAGCGATATACACGGAGAGAACAAAGTCGAAAATTATTTAGAAATATACTAGGAATCCAGCTACTTATTGTTGAAAATTATAGTATTTTGAGGACAGTTCGGAAATTACAGCAATATCTCGAATGGCAGTGCGACAAATCGTTCTAAACAGCATAGTAAAATGTGATCATCAGATTGAAACCGATTTTACAATTTAGCATAGCAATTAAAGAAAATCGCAAAGGTCATGGTGAACAAAACAATACGTGTGATAAAATTTCACACATGTTCGATATATATTCATATTGGGATAATAGAATTTTACTATGTCGACGTTTAAAATTTGTGATATTCTCACTCATAACTGAATTCTCGTCTGACACAGTAAATTGTTCATGAAAACAAACCTGAAATTCATTATCGCGCGCATTACTGTTTCTTATTCATATAGAACTGTTTATAATTCATGCTAAGAAAAATTGTAAATGTTAAAAAATACTATGCTGTTTTGCAATTGGTGCTACGATTTTTTTGCTCTTTAAACTTCGTATAGGACATTTTCCCAAAACATTTTATTTCTTACTAAATAAAACGAATCCGTTTTCTACGTGTATTTCAAGGCCGATTCGTCCCTCAACAAAATCCTCCCGCCTCGACGAGACTCGTTTTGGCGTTTCGCTGTAAAAGTTAAAAAATAGTTTATGGAGAGTCGGAAAAATTGTATTCGAGACACGCGCTAGTGCGTAACTATCCAACTAAAAGAAAAATGTACCATAATTTTTATTAATAACAATGGCGCATCTGCGCCTCAAAGTCAAGCCATAAATATGTTTGTTTTTACAAAAGTTTCGCTATAAGTGGATAAAAATGAATCTTTTATGGCGGAAATAGCAAGCGCGACGTGTTTTTTTTTTTCATAAATACAAAAGTAAATCAATGTTGCGAGCTATATCCGTCGCCGTTGTGTACGATATAAAAGCAGAGATGTTGCGGATCCTCGTTGCCTTCATCTCTCCCCCTCTTCTTGCCTCCGCAACTCTCGCTCGGAAAACTACCACCGGACGTAACGTTGAATTAAAGCGAAAGTTCATTTTACGAGCATCTATTCGTAACGTTCCTGCGGCTTCTCGTCTATAGAGAAAAGCACGAGACGAGAGCCATACCGACCAACTAATAATGACATAATAACAGCCCTCTCCAGCATTCCTCGACTGCGTGCATTGATGAATTCTCATCGCGAGCTATAAGAAGAGTGCGAGGCTCACCCTTCGATCCACTCCGAAAAGACGAAAAAAAAAAATAAGTATAAATAAAAAATATAAAAAATTGAAAACAAGTTTTATCACGATGTAGAGCGGAAATAAAATTTTCTCAAGTGAATCTTCCATTGGAATACGTTTAATTTACTGCGACTATAACGTCACTGCCGCTCAGATTGATTCCGTCTCGTTATTCCGCTCAGTTGCGTACTCCGAAATTCACGAGATGATTAAAATTCCAGCCATGCACACAAAAATTCGATTATCTCTTTAAGGAGGTGGTCTCGCCAGAGTCACGTTCAAAAGTTGACTCGTCGGCTCATTTTTCGTAAAAAAATGTTAAAATTGAGTTTAAAGTTAAAACGTAACCACGTTGGGCATAATTAATGAACGCAGAACTAGAAGTTTTCGTGTCTTAAAAACCAAATGGTCGAAATTTGCGAAAATTTCTCGACAAATTCCAAACATCATTTTTTTTTTTATAGAGAAGGAATGTTTTTGGCGAATTTTTGCTCGTAATTTTCTTTACACCCTCGCGAACCCCCTTAAAATGTGAATTTCGTCGAAATTTGTCATTTTTTCTACGATTTTTGGGATCCACGAGGAAGGGATCACTTCGGGACGCGATATATGTTGGACACACGTCGGTGGCGGGTAGCGGAACAGGCGGAGGGGCTGCAAGCTCAGTGTCTGGTCGTGCAGCTGAAAGCTCGTGACACATACCGGCGAGAAAAGCGCGCAGGCGTTTCTCTGTCGAGAGACTTGGCCGCACAACGCGGGCCAAAGTCGAGTACGCGATTTTCTCTAGTATCGCGCCAACCACCGTTGGAGATGCGCGTTCATTATAATCAACGTATGGCCAAGTGTTAACGAATTTTGTCACGAATAACCAACGTTTGTTTTGCATTTCGACTGTAACGTGAGCAAAAATCGTTTTCAACGGATCGTTGAGTCCGAAATAAATGTGAATCGGATCGGAATTCGATAAATAAAAGGAAAAGCAAGAAAAATCATGGTCAGAAAGTTACAGACAAAAAATCCTTCGAAATAAAAATCAGGACCAATTTTCAGGACAAAACTCGTGAAATTTTTTTCCGCCACACTTCATCGAGCGATTTGGTGAAAGAGAATTCAAAAAAATACTCAAAAAGTGCAACGAGCACGTTCGTTTCACAAGAATTCAGAAACTAGTCCGACGTGTAATTTTCCTAATACTAAACAATTAACTCAAATATTTAAAACAAACGACCACGTCCTTTCAAACGATCCGACATGTCCACACTTCGTTGACGATTAACATAAAGTTTTAACGAACCAACTTTAATCAATTCATCGGTATTTGAATGCAGTGTCGAGGACGAGTGTTAATTTCAATTAACAAAGTTGAATAAGTGATTATTCCCAAGTGCAATTGAAAAATTTCCCCAATAACGCGCTGCATGTAACCATCGTAAGAAATTTTGATCTTTGGGTCAATTTTGACGACATTATCGTCGAAAACTTGTAAATTAGTGTATCGAGTGTTGCTATAGTGTCAATGATTTAAATCATTTGGTGTAGTCCGGAATAAACAGTTCGGGGATTTGCATTAAAGTTGAAAATTTGAAATATATACACATATATTTTTGTTTGTATTTTATGAAAGTATATGCTTGAAAATATATGTTTATATAGATCTCGAGAGGGTTGAAAAAGGGTATGAATTTGTGGGTATTTGTGCTAGTGGTGGATACGAGCTCGAAATACCCCGGACGTACTGGATCACTGCTCGCATTGCGCGCCGAAGCATGAAGGAGAACGAAAACTTCACGTAACGGTAGGCAAACAGCGATAGTAATTGTAAAATGAAAGCACAAAAATAAAAACAATAAAAAACTGTTGAATCATTGAGTCGTTGTGCGAATGATTCTTGTGGGAAATTCACTGGTCTCGGGAAAAAGAATCGCAAGTAGAAAGGAAATGTTGCATCGTGAGGTTTTTGGGTGATGAACTTTTTGATATTTCTGGAGAGACTGAAAAGTTCTTGCCTGGTTTTTGGAACGGCCAAGATACTGTTTCGAAATGAGGGATCATGAGAATTTTTCGGGAATGTCGCGTGTGCTTCTAAGGTCAAATGCCTGCACAGAGCTTTTACGAACAATTTCGTCACGACGTCACTGCAACTTTAGTCGTTCAAACTTTTTTGCTTCTTCAATATTTAATCACGCTCGTTTTACACCTCTCGTGGCATTGCGTTCGTTATTTTATTTATGGTATGTGTGGCCCCATGAACTTTACGTGTGCCGATCGTAATTATGAAAAGATAAACTTGTTCCCCGAAGCAGCATGCAAAGTCCAATATAACTTTGGGACTGGCATCAAAACTCGAAATAAAACTTTTGACCATGGATAATTCTCACAGTTTTCTCACCAGCTCTAAAAACTTTTCTTTACACCTGGATTTATTGAAAAAATACTATGCAAGCCATGATTTACGTATGATAATAAAGTGAACCTCCTTAAGATCTTGCTAATTGAATGCTGATCTTTAGAATTTTCCAAATTTAGCAACAACCTCGAGTGTCTTTTACTAAAAATCCCAGTAAAATTTAAGAATTTACAGTCGAGGGACTAGTTTCAAAAAATCTACAGATTTTTTTCTATATTGTTTTGTCTCCAAATAAAACAAATGTCGCAGATTTTGATCGTTCGGTTTCGCAGATACAAAAATGTGCGAGAACATTTGTGGAGCCTCGTCAAGATTTCTGTTTGTTGAAACACATTCACGAGAAATCTTAAAATTAACAAAAACATGTTTGACTATTTACAGTGTTATTTATTGACTGATGACTAAGTCTCGTACAAAAATAGCCCCGTTGAATTTCTGCTAGAGCCTCGTACAACCTAATGACATTTTTATGAGCATCTACTTGACATGCATCCAAAGTTACGTAACTCATTTGAATATTGATTTTTCCGATTACCAATACACTTTAGTAGACTCTTCGCAAGAAGAAGAATCTTACTCGACGAGTGAGATTAAGAAAAAAGAAACGAAAAATATGTAACACAGTTTTGAGATTCGAAATTATTTATGAAAAGTAGTTTTACAGCTTTCCCAGAGCTTCCCCTATGCGACGGTGAATTTTTTTATTCAGTTTTTCATGTCAATTTGTTCAAAACGTCCCAAAACATCGAAAAATCATAGCTAGAAAAAATCTCCATATGAGTGTGTGTGTGTGAACCTTCTGGCACTTCGAAATTCAAACGTTCACAACTCGAGGACGGTTCGAGCTATAGGGCTCGTGTTTTGCACAGATCTTAATCGCGATCTTCATTCTCTAAGAATATTGTCGAAATTGTTAGAAAAATACAAATTGTACGGCATTTCAAAATTTTCAAAAAAAAAGGCTGTGAGGCTAACTCCCGAAAATTTTAAGATTTATTACTAATTTTTTTTTTTATTAACAGAGTATCATAATCGGAAGGTTAGGATTGAATTTTGGGAAATATCGGTGGAACGGTTCACATTGAATGATTTTTTATTATTTTTAAAACTTATTTTATTTCATCGAATGAAAATAACAAAATTTTTTGTGCAAGAATGTCGATTACCTTGAAGCCATTATTTCCCATGAGCGATTTGAATCTTTCGGATATTTCAATTTCCCACGTTTTTATCTGGCGGATGATTGTTAAGGTAAAGATCGCCCACTCATTTATCTTTATTTTTTGAAAGAAAAAACGTCAGTTCCAGGATGTTATTTCAGAACATTTTTTCGTGTGTGAGATGATGAAATTCTCCATCGTGGCTCGCATGATACGAAACTGGAATGTCCCCTTGCTTAAGTGGTCGGACGCAGGAAAATTCGTTATTGAGAAAAAGGTCCAATTGATGAGATCTGAAAAGCTAATATCGATTTGTCATAAAAAGATTTCCCGACTAGTAGCAGAGCTCGGTAACGATAAATAAAGAGGAAACAATGTTTTTATTTGTCATGGCATCGCAGTGCGGTCCCTCGACCTGTCTACGTATATTTGCTGTAGGTGTAGATGCTCTTTGACGAACGGGTTAGGGTTAAGGGGTTGCGAGGTCACACTGGACCAAACGCCTTCTAGTCATGTAGGATGCAAGAGGTCATAAGCTATTAATGATACACACGCGGTGGGAGTACAATCTACATAGTTGAGTAGGCTCGTCGTCACAGTCGGACGTACACAGACATTGAGAGTAACTCAGAGGGGGTGAGAAAGAGAAAGATAAAGGGAAAGAGGATGCACGCCGATGCTTCAATTTTTGAAAGGATGCCAGACCAGTATTTAAAATTATAAAAAAATCCTTTGTACATGGTTTTTCTCAATTTTGTTGGACCATTTCTTAAGAAATTGGAGAAGAGCTTTATTTTTTATTATTTTATTTATTTATTTATTTACTTATTCATTTATTTATTCATTATTATTATTTTTTATTTATTTCAATGACTCGTTTGCGAGATTTTGGAGATTTGACGTTTGATGCGGAGAGAAAATGACGTGAAACATTTTTTTTTCCTCTTTTTCACGATCGACTCTGCTTGCTGGGCCAAGCGAGGCGCCAACTTCGTGACACTGTGTATAAGAGGCTGCGAACCCATGTGGGAGAATCAGCCGCAGCGTCCAGACGAGAAAGAGTCTTTCGCTCACTTGTCTGACTGTAGAATCTTCCTGGATGCCTCAAAGCCACCGACAGAGACTCGACCTCGCTGACCCACAACCTCCAGAGTCACGACCCAAGCATGCGATCTTTTCACGCACGATATCGCGATGTACGCACATCATCAACTTGTTTCGCGTGACACTCACACACCCGCAACTCATACTTTGTCGAGTCAACACACAAGCAGCCAACGGTCCTGCTCTCGTTTATTTCGTCACAATGACAAGTATATTTGCGTTCGGTTTCGACTGAATTCCCATTATTCGAGCTCAATCGATCCACTTATTTTTCGAGTTCACCCACACGAATAATGAAAAAGCGTTGAATCGAGGCCAATAACTGGCATTAAATCCAACAACTTTTTGTTCTATTAAAAAAAAATTCATCAGTTTAATTGCCGTTCACATTCTCAATGAAATTTACAACGTGGTTTATTACCAGCCGGAAAAAATCGTTCAATCATTTGGTAACTTGACAAATGTTCGTTTCAAAACTGCAATCAATTTCATAAAGATTTTATAAACTTGTTGGAATCACTTGATGATCAACGAGTTGATTACTGTGTCCAGCACGAACAATCGAGAGAACTCGAAAATTCAATGCCTCAGGAACATTTTTTTGAATAATTTTTTCTCTAAAACTGAACGTTCGAGTTTGATGAATTTTTATACAAAGATTCTTGCCAGAATTCCCTAGTCGTTGAACTATTTTGCGTGGAACCCCATAATTTTTATTTCTTGAGAGAAAAAAATAATAAAATTAGTCTCGCCAAATTTTGGCTCTCTTTTGTCTGCTCAAAAAAAATTTGATTGTTGCATTTCAAAGTTGAAGTGGCCGGCCGCCCTCGTGGTGACCGTAAATGACATTTTACAAAAAATTCTTGCACAGAAACGAATGCGAATGTGCGTCTTGTTGAACGACCAAAAAGTTTGCTCGATTGATGCATTTTTCCTGGCGGAAAAGTTCATGGAAGGTGACTCTGTTTTTAGCAAGTTCAGGAGTATGCGAGCCCTTAATTCTGTCAAAGTCCAACGTCGAGATTATTTTTCACAGCTCATATGAAAAAAAAAACGTCGCGCTACCGTGGCTACGTGAATAACGTGAGCTGCAAAACATTAAATACTTAAGGAGTGTCTGGATGTAATTCGAGGCCGAGTGCAAACTTTGCAGGCTATCGATTCTTATACAAATTTGACACATTCGCTTGTGGGCCACGTGAGTAACTTAATCACTTAAAATAGCCGATAAATCGATTGCTTGGTTGGAGGGTTTCAAGAGATGAATACAGAGTCGATTGCATGTTCGTGGGTCTGCCAATATCTTAGAGAATATTTGCCAGTTCGGCGGGAATCCGAAATCCTGCACTGAAAATTCAATTTTGTCAAAAAACGTCGATATTTTGTTGAATACAGCGAACTAAATATTTTCGGATGATTTCAAAATTTTCGTTATTTCGACAATATTTTTCATTGTAATGGAACTGTCAGAAAAATTTACGATTGGAATGACAAAAATTTACTTTCCGAAAACATTTTCCAGAATGTTTTTAGCTGGAATGACAAAATTTTCGTGATTTTTCGAAAAAACGTTTAGTTGAACGTATCCAACAAAATATCGATCTTTTTCAACAAAATTTTCTTTTCAGTGTGCTCGCACATTCTTTATTTTCTCACGTGCATAAGACATCACGAGAAAAAGTGATTTTTTTGTTCTAAAACCAAATTTTTCATCCCAGATTGAAAAAAATGGATAAAAAGAGCTTGAAAAAATAGAAGAACGTCGAGGAAACTGTGAGTGAACGATACTCTCGAGATTGGACAACGTTTTGCCCTGTGGAAGTCGAGGCCGGAGGCGGAAATTAATAATATTAATTAAAATTGATTAAGCACACTTGATCGAGCAGTTAGGGATGAGCACTATTGGAAGAAGTGGAGAATTTCGAGAGCCGAGGAGATGATGTTCGGGTCGAGAAAGAAAGGGATGCGGAAGGGAGAGAGAGAGAGAGAGAAAGAGAGAGTGAAAAGGACCTGGTGCTCGAGTCTACGCGGTGAGGAGACGGTGGAGCTTTGGTGATTAGCCTATCGTATAATATATAAGGCCGTACAGGATTCAAGGATGATGAGCAAACTTGGAAAACCGCGGATTGCTCTCCAGCCGGCAGATCGAGCGAGTGCTTGGTCGTCTCTTGCCACGATCGCGTCCACGCGCCACTATATCTACAAGTACATGGTACATGGGATATTATATGTATGTGTACATAAAATTTCTGGCTTCGTGGACGAAGCTGACGCAGACCGCACCTGGCTTTGGCCGTATAATGGCTGGTGGTCTCGCGCTGTGAAACTCCCTCTTGCTCTCGCTCCGATCTCTTTGTCGCTCCTCATTTCTCTCTATGATCCTTTCATCGTCATATTTCCCCATTCTCTGCAAGTTGGCTCTCTGACTCACAGATTAAAGCCCTCGTTATTCTCATAAGCAATAAACCCCAGAGCACATTTTATACCGCGTCCGTAGGCCCGATCGCGTTTACGATCGTAAAATCCAAATAGAACTGCCGTAGACCAAGTGCAAGAAACTCTCAATTCCTCTCGGCTATCGAGAATCGAATGCGCCTTCTTCTTCAATAAATTCTGATACCTGTCAATTTCATGATTATCTGTTTTCGTTCCTTCCTGCAGTCTAGTCCAATTGTTGGCGTGTAAATTTTTAACTTGTACATTTTGCTTTCGCCTTGCTTCGCCAAGATACCCACATTTACGCGAGCATTGATCCCTCTCCGACGAGTTTCCAACCCGCCCAAGCTTTGTACAAACTTGTTGATATATTTCCTTCACCGAGGAATCCCTTAAATTCCACGGCATTACACAGAGATCCAAGAAAATGTTTACACGAAATTTCCACACCAGTTCATTCTGATCAAACTCCTCGCAGTCCAGGACCGGATCACGATGAGCTAAGATTAAAAACAAATCACATGCTGCAACGTTTACCTGAAAAGAATTAATAAAAAAAGCAAAAATCACGGTAAATTCAAAATAAAAAATAGTTTCCAAATTCGGAAACGCTCGTTTAACCACAAAAATGAATTGGTAAGCAGAGTCCAAAACAATCGTCGATAAAACATGTTCAAGGTCGACAAACTCACGCAAGAATTCTGATCGAAACCATTAAAAAGAAGAATCAGAATCATGAACCTCTCGAGAAAATCTTGACGACGAAACTATTGAAACCTGATCAAGTTCTGACCTTTGGTCCCGAAGTTAAATTAATTCCGGCCCCTCTAGTGCTTTATAATTTGACTGGATCAAAGAGCGAATGAATATATGATGGTGAAGTTTGCAACGTTCGAATGCGACGAAAAATATTTGATTTTATCGATGATTCGTTCAATTTTCAATGGCATCCAAATTTCTCGAGCCGATATGCTTTTTGGGTAGCAAAAATCGATCGTTTTATCATCGTAATTACATTCTGCATTTGAATTGTTATTGTTGCCAAAGTTAAAATACGATTTCGTTGCATTCCAACGATGCAAACTTCAGAATCATTGAATATTCATACTAGAGAAAATCCTCATCAAATTTCATTAAATTCTAATCATTTTGAACATGACTCTGAAGATTGCATCGTTGGAATGCAACGAAATTCGTTTTTATCTTTGACAATCATAATTATTCGGATGCAGAATGTAATTACGATGATAAAATGATCGATTTTTGCGAGCATATCGGCTCGAAAAATTTGAATGACATTGAAAATTGAACGAATCATCAATAAAATCAAATATTTTTGTTGCATTCCAACGATGCAAACTTCAGAATCATTGAATATTCATATTAATACAAAAGAAAGTCCTCATCAAATTTCATTAAATTCTAATCATTTCGAACAAGACTCTAAAGTTTGCATCGTTGGAATGCAACGAAATTCGTTTTTATCTTTGACAGAATGTAATTACGATGATAAAATGATCGATTTTTGGGAGCATATTGGCTCGAAAAATTTGACTGACATTGAAAATTGAACGAACCATCAATAAAATCGGATATTTTTCGTTGCATTCCAACGATGCAAACTTGAGAGTCATATGAATATTCCAACAATTTCCTTATTCCAGATGAAAAAGATCGTTCCCACTTTAACAAATCGGACAAGAATTCGATCGTTTGAAAACAACGAAGCTGACCCACATTCGTTTTTGCAATAAAATCGGTCTTTCCGTCGGTGACCTTGAGGTATAAATAGACATATAAAAAAGGTGGGCTAAAAATGCAGTACTTTGGTTTTCACGAAGCTGACAAGATGATTTCTATGAAGAGATGACCTCAAAGAGTTGCCACACACACACACGTAACTTCGTGACACTGTGAGGCACGAGGATGAAACTTGTGAATGTTCCAAGGTTGTCTTCATATTTGCTCCAACTTTATGAAGAATTGGATGCAACTCTGAGAACATAGACTTATGTATGTATTTTCGACACTGCAAATATCCCATATATAGAACTCTATCAATACACACACACTCACACACACACAAATATATATATCGCTCGAGATGGCCGGCAGATGTCGATAGCTGAGTTATTAATGGACGTTTTCTCGCTTTTCCTCGCCGTGTCTTATATACAGTCAAGCTTTTCGTGCAAAACGCGGATTCCCCTGTCAGTTTCCATTGTTGAAGAACGACCTCGTTCCTCTCTCTTTTCAAGCAATGCCATCGAGTATATATGTATGGGAAACTCCATATAAAATGGCATCATTTTCGAGCGAATATATTTTCGGAAGTGATCGACCTCGCTATTGGACCTCGCGATTTTTTTTCTTCGACTTCTTTATATTCTCGAATAAAATATTGATGCTTGATACTTTGACGCCATCTTAAAAGGATTTCGTCTCATGAAAAGATTTTTTTCGTGTGTGTTTGAGGATTGAATCGAATTTTATATATATGTGCGCGAAAATACTCATTAGCTGGGATGGAATGGCCCATGGGAAAGTTCACGAGTCATAACATTTTTGACTCGAACGAAAACGTCATCTTGACCCGGCGACTCCCACGCCAAAGTTTTTTCTGCATTATTGATGCTCTCCGCTCCACGAAGGCAACTTTGCTCTCCTCCATGCCTCCTGAAAGTCTTTTGTGGCAACAAACATTATAATATCGTTGGCTAAATCGCGTCTTTGCAATTTGTTATAATAATCTCGATAAAAATACAAATTTTCATAATTGTCAATGTTTTTTCGTCTCTTTGAGATTTTATTTCGTCAATGCACTAGACGATGGCGCTCTTTTCATTATTTTATTCAATTTGAATCGAAATTTCGCGCCGAATATTGTTGATTAAATTTTTCAATTTTTTTTAATTCATTTTTTCCGCGTTCCCAAATATTGAGTCGAATTTATTTTGGTTCAATCGTGTTCCGAGACCTGGAAAATAAATACGAATTTTTCGTTACGAAAATTCAACTTTTGGGTGCGAGTGTAGCGAGACTATGAAGTTTATAGTCTGGACACAGCGAACTTGGTTATTTTTTGTAGCGAATTTTCTTTTATTTCTCAGCCAGCCAATCAATTTTTTGTTTCCGTGCTCTCTGCTGTTCCTGGACGGATCCCTCATCCTCTCAGTGTCTGCTTCGGAATGTATCGAACATCGAATATTCGGAACGATTATGGACCAATTTGATGTTTGCTCCCTTATCGAGAACACAACTTTTGATCACTTTTTTCGTTGCACAAATTTGTATATCGCATCTGTGTAGTTTTATTATCCATTTCCTAGAGCGTACGATCGGAATTGCCACCGAGATCGACGGCACTGTGTGCGGATAACAATGCACGTTGGATTCCTCGCAGTCGTGTCCAATTTGCCGAACAAAAATTTGGAAATAACGCAAAAAACAAATTGACAAGGACTTTACAATTCCCTATATATATTTCCCATTAGCATTCATCATCGCAGATTCCAATCGAGTTTTGAAAATGTCAATAAACGTCAAGATCATGGAGCACCGATTCTTTTGTTTATTTTCCTCCAACATTTTCAATCAATCTGACAAAATGTTGAGCACGATTTTTCGATTCCTCCAGTAGCAAATAACTTGACTCTGCTTTACTGCAAACATTCGCACCTCGTCGATAGGGACTTGGATAAAAAGAACGAAAAAGAAAACTTTAACGGAATAATTTATCGTCCAGCGAAAATAAAATAAAAACGGGGAATCCTGCGCATAGAAGTCAAGGACAAAAAATCCGTTTAAATGTTTTCTCGTCGTCGTTGAAAAAAAAAAATGAACACGGATTTGTGCAAAAGAATAATCCCCTCGTGCCGACAAACTTTTCGATTATTTGTGCACGGTTTTTCATCCCTGCAATGACACATCTCTGTGTTTGTCCAAAGGGTAAATATTTTTGTGGTGCAACTCTATGGTTGCGAGACGTTTTCGTGAAAAATGGAAATAGTATGTTCTGCTCAGAAAGACTCAAAGCGTCTTCCGGTATTTGTTTTTGTTTTTTTTTTTTCATATTTTTTTTTATTCTCGAGATTTGTTGCTCGGTTGCAAAGTTTTTTTATAGGGACAGAGAGAGAGCGAGAGATATGACTAACGGACTTACCGGATGAGAATTCATGGGGGTGGAATTCCCGAATCGTAAGAAATGTCATGGATATGCAACCGCGTATATGGTATTCATATACATTCACATATATAAGATGAAAAGACGAATATAGTATATAATTGTACGTGCAGTGAACGACAAAACCGCAGAATCTCTACGTGAAGTCGAGTGACCGCGCGCTCCAACGATAAATCAACCGGTTGTTTTTGTTGGTCAACGTTATTTGGCGTAGAACCCAAGAGAGTCATGCACACCGAGGCCCTGGCCGCCCACTTTGGCAACTGGCCCATTTCTGATCTTCTCATCGAAAGCTTTTCTC
The DNA here is from genome assembly GCA_037043255.1 of Diadegma fenestrale. Taxonomy (NCBI): domain Eukaryota; kingdom Metazoa; phylum Arthropoda; class Insecta; order Hymenoptera; family Ichneumonidae; genus Diadegma; species Diadegma fenestrale. The sequence goes on along the minus strand of CM073309.1, from coordinate 21,034,562 downwards.
CATATATCTATACGTTTTACATGCAGGGCGATCTAGTTGCATAACTGTATCTCGATCCTCTCGTGAAACCCTTTAGCCATTTTTTCCCCTTGATTTTCTAAGTCATCTAGTCAGACCGACCTCCCTCAACAACGTGGCAAAATATGCCTTTCATCGTGACATAACGTCTCGTCGTATATTCTCGCTATTCGTCACGCAGTTCTGCCTCGTAAAGTGCAACAAAAAGACAAGTTTCCGGCCTTTTTATTTGTTTTTTTATCTGCAGGTAGAATTCTCGTCATTACACGAAATTGTTCAATCTAGATCGCGGTCCTAGACTTTCCGAAGGAAAAAAAAATTGGAAATCGATTGATTTAGAAAAATTGCATATCGTGCAATTAATTTATGACACTTTTCTTATGCATTCGCTGATCAAATTGCAAAAAATCAAGTCTGTTATCATCCTAACGTAGCCGCAGCCTGTGGTGTGCATTCGCGCTGGATTACTCAACGTTTTTTGCAGCAGTTTAAATCGAATTATTTCCTTGAAGATAATGGATGTTTGGACCAAAAAATCAGCATGCAAAAAACGTAATCAATTGCGATTTTGGAGAACGTTTCGTAAAATGACGATTCGAGGGAAATGCATCCGATGTAGTTGGTCAAATCGTTCTTATGGTGATCATGAAGCTGAAGTTCGCAACGTTGGAATCCAACGAAAAATATTTCGTTTCATCGATGATTTGTTTAATTTTCAAAATTATCCAAATTTTTCGAGCCCACATACTTTTTGGATCGCAAAAATCGATCGTTTTAACCTCGTAATTGCATTCCGCATTTTAATAATGAGTTTCGCCACAGAAAAACAAATAATTTCGTTGCATTCCAACGATGCAAACTTCAACGTCATTGGTGATCAAAATTCGACTCGACAATTTGAGAAAAAATTTGTTGGAATGAAAAAATTTTAAAAGACATTCGACCAGATTTTGATCTTTTGCGATTTTCAACGTTAAAATTCGACCCATTGGAAAAAAGTAACAGGACAATTATAAAATTCATGTTCGGGGTGGTTGAATGTCGAAAATTGAATATTCCTGTATATTTTCAAACGTTTTTTTTCGGAGTTTATATGCAATAATGTGAAATAGGATCGAAAAGCTTTTGGAAAACTCGTCAAGCGGGTTCGTCACAGCGGTTCGAGTCTGGGAGACTGAGCGTTCATTCGATTACTGCTCTGCCCGTTGGTCACCCCACAACCCACACACACACAAATTGCGACGCGCAACGCGGAGACACGAGATTGTGCCAGAAGTGGTGGTGAAAGAGCAGGAGGGTGGCAAATAGTTGAATGTCAACATTGGAACCGCGCTATTGGCAGATTCAGCTCGTTAATACGTGCGGAACCATGCACGCCAATGGAATCTTAATATTGCTTACCACATCGGCCTTTTGTCAGCCACCAACTGGCTTCGCAATAGTTAATCGTTGGGACGACGTTTATTTCGTACTCAACAAGCCCGAAACATAATTTCACCACATTGGCCTGATTCCTGGTGAATTAATGAGCCGGAAACATTTTTTCATCTCGATTCTTTTATTGCGTCGTTTGGCTGGCGAGTATGGAGCCGATTAGAGGGTAAAAACGATGAATTGTTATTATGGAACGTTGATTTTCGTTGGGCACTGGATTTTTGTTCGCTGTAATTGTTACTTAGATTTCTCTTTGAAATTGGAGAATTTTTTGTGCGTTTATCGGGAAAGCCTTTATCATGGTTCTTTGATCGGGCGAGTGTCAGTTCGAGGCCTGATTGGCATTGCCAATTACGTTTTTTTCTCTCTCTGGCATTGCCAGCCCTCATGTTCGTGGCATCTGATCCCAATGACATTGATGACCCCAGGCATTACGGTTATCGGATAAAAAAAGGATTTGGCTTTTGCCCTTATGCCTCTCCAGCGCACGGGGCTTGTAAGAGGCCGACTTGTCCGCGTATACACGCGGACGATGTATAGGCCGCGCCGGTTCGAATAAACAGAAGGGCGCCAATTGGACGATTCTTAATGGGAAACTTCGCATGAGCTCTGCCGTTTTTGTTGAGCATAGTAATCGATATGGACTACGCTCCAAGTATATATAGCTTAAAATGGCTTTTCGTATTCCAAAGCCCGATTTCGCCGTCTCTGTGGCTCGGCAATATGAAGTATTTACTGGACGCTCACATATTACGCCCTCGGGAGATTCTCCGGGATCTCCATAACAAAATCGATCGGTTCAAGCTTCGAACTGACGCCATCTTCGCTCCCGTTCATTTATACAATTCTCCCTTCCATATGTACCGCACATGATCGGCCTTGTACGATGTAACGCATTTCACTTTCGAAGTTTGTTTTTTTTTTCGGAATCGTTCTGGATTTTTATTGAATCTTATTTTTTTAAATTTCATATCAATATTCTTGTGATCAAGTTTCAAGGCGCTTTGTGAACTTTTTATGACTCTGAAGTTTGCATCGTTGGAATGCAACGAAATTCTTTTTTCTACTTGCCAAAAATAATTATTTAAATGGAGAATGAAATTACGATGATAAAATTATCGATTTTTGCCACCCGAAAAGCATATTGGCTCGAAAAATTTGGATGACATTGAAAATAGAACGAATCAACAATAAAATAAAATATTTTTCGTTTTCGATATTCAAGGTCGGTTGAAATTTTCAATAAAAATCGGTTAACCTTTTTTTCCAGTGCATGGAACTGGAAAATCGATTTTTCCAGTTAACAACAATGATTGTTAATTAACGAAAATTGAATTTTTCCGGTGAGAAATTTTCATTCTAACTAAAAAAGTGAAACGAACAATTAAATCTTTGTCGGAGTGACTAAATTTTTTCAATCGAACTTTACGTTATCAATCAAAAAAATTTGTTGGACCAACAAATTCAGTTTTTCGTGGCACGAACGTTTTGGATAAAAAATTCCTCAGATCGGTTACAGATTCCAAGAGATTATTTAGCGATAAGCTCAATGTATTAGAGACGCTAATCGAGGTCAATGGAAAATTATTTCTGAACTAAAATAATTCGAGAAGGGTTGAGGGCCGAGTGCTTTGGAATAGATTGAACTCATTTCCGAATCGAATCCATTTTTTAAACCCTTGTAAACTTTCTTTATCGAAATAATCTCTAGACTTGTTTGCAAACCAGTTTTTTTGTCTTTTCTCCCAAGTTGTTATAACCTGAGGAAACTGTTTCCATCGGATCTTAATCGGGATCGACTCAGGATTGCCCAAGAAGAAATTTATTCATGGAAATAAATTTTTAATTGAATTATTATTCATGAATTTATTGAAATCCAGGAAAAAAATAATTATTATCTATTTTATTATTAATTACTCATTTACTATGATTGAAAATCAATTTATTTATTTGATTATTATTTATTAATGTATTCGAATAAAGTAACGAATCAGTGCCATCGAAATTGTCCAACTAAAAATGAAACTTGCAGAGATATTGATCGAGTTTCACTAAATTTTTTGCAGCATTTCCATTGAATATTTTTAGTAACTCAACGAGCTCGAGATCGCCTTGTTTTTTTTAGTGCTTCGTACTGTCGATCCCCTACGAAAATGTTGCGTAAAGTGTGGATCGTTGAAAAAACAAAGTGTGTTATATGTGTCGTTGCGGAATAAAACGAACGCAGATTCGATATCAATATTTGCTTTTCCTTTCACGTAACTAAGTAGAATTTTGTGTAACCGAAAATTGCAAAACGTTCAATCTTTTAAAGTATTTTCGAGCCATCAGCTATCGAGTTTACGGATAATTTCATTGCAGAAAAACTTTGTTGTCATTAAATAATTTTTATTGCAAATTTTTATCGATGTAGGAGAAAATATTTCTCAAGGATTTCCACAATTTTACGTTTTGTCATTTTTCTCTTTATTTTTATAGAGAAATTAGCATCCCTCGAAAATTTCCCATGGAAAACGAACAAAATGCTGGGCTTTCGCTCACAAAATCGACCGACACGTCCTAAGCGAGTAGGGCGAGTGTCATTAATGACAAAATTGTGTGTTTGACGATATTACATTTCTAAGTTTGTCGGAATGTGATTGGTGCTTGGAAACTCGAGGTCCATGAGCATAAGCTTTAAGGTTCACCTCGTGGTGAGTGTTCATGGTCGATGTGGAGTGAAATCGCGTCAATAAGCGGAGGGTTGTTTCGGGCTGACTGTGCCCGCAGCATTATTTTTGCGATTACACTTCAAAACGCGATTGGCTCGATCTTGTGATTCCTTTGTTAAAATGTCAACTCATTAAATATATTTTTGGTCTCCATAAAACTCACGTTATCAACGTGGAAAAGGAATGTGGGAAAACTCTCGGAGGAAAATATCGTTGGGTTGGATTGGGCGGGGGTTTTATCTTCGGTAACGGACACAATCAGAGCGCGAGGCTCGAGTAGGAAAAATAAATGAACAAAAGTGCTCGGATCCACGACAAATTGCTTTTCCTTTCAAATATTCACGGATTTGCGGTGTTTTAAAACTCGCTTTTTTCTCGACATTCTTGGGGTTCGTTCTGCAACGATATAGTTATATGTTTGGAAAGAAAAAACCGAGGGATATAACACTCGAGATTTCCAGACACGATTTTGTTATTCGTACATACAGTTGCGAGTATATAACCGCCATAGCCCCGGATACGGGATCACGAAGAACCCCCGAAAGCATCAAGCGGCGAGCGGGTTCTCGCCAAGGTTACGAGGTCGTATTTCCTCGTTTTTGAAGGTGGAAGCCTGCTTGCTCTCTTCTTTCCAACCCTCTGAATTTTTTTTATTCTTTTTATCATCGCTCTGGACCCCGAAGCTGCGCTCTTTCTCGCCTGGGCTGCTACATATAGATATCACTTTTCTTCGCCACATCCTCGTCTTCTCAGAGTTCGTCGTAAGCATCGAGAAAGCACGTGATGAATTTTTTACCCAATATTCTTTTTTGCCCTCCGACGCGCGAATCAATTTTACTCTTTCATTTTTCATTTTCTTCTGCAAGTCTCACAGCTTTGCTACGACAATCCCAGCACAGAACATAAACGAGCGAGAACGAAATGCCGAAAAGTCAAAGATCCAATTGGAATATCGAAATTAAGGTAAAAAGTTTTGGAATTATTTTATTTTCTATCGCGCTCATTCGCGAGAATTGTCATGCTGGAGATTTTGCTGCAAGAAAATTATTATAATTTGAATCATCGTCGCGCATTTTTTCAATGAAGCTTCTAGAGAGAAAAAAAACCTCATTTTGCCTCTCCTTGTCAATGTTGTTCGCTCGGCATTATTCATTCCCTCACAAACTCGCATCTGTCGTGTTTACAAAACTTTGAAACGAATAATGGATCACTACAGCCTCCAGAAATTGACACATCGTAGTCCGAGTGTTTTCCGATCGTTTGTTCTTCATTACCAACTATTTCAGTCTTTTCTTTTTGTTCCTTTCTCCCAAAAAAGTACAGAAGCCATGGAGTTGCGTGGAAGAAAATTTCAAAAAGTTCTGAGAATCCGTTCGATCCTTGTCGAAGAAAACGAGGATTTTTCATGACTCTGAAGTTTGCATCGTTGCAACGCAACGAAATTCTTTTTTATCATTGACAAAAATAATTATTCGTATGCAGAATGTAATTACGATGATAAAATGATCGATTTTTGCCACCCGAAAAGCTTCTCGGCTCGAAAGATTTTGATGACGTTGAAAATTGAACGAATCATCAATGAAATCAAATATTTTTCGTTGCATTCTAACTTTTCCACAATTTTCATGGGATTCAATAATTTATTTGACGAGATTTTTCTGACGAGAGAAGAGAAAGAAAAACAAAAGACACCAAAAGTTGACAGCCCGAAAAAGAAATAAATAATAGAAATAAATAATAATTGGGAAAAAAAAACTGGAAATATTCGAAGATTAAAGCGACTGATTAAAAAAATGAGGAGGAATCGTTGTTGACTAGATTCATTTGTACTCAGAAGGGAGGATCGGGGAAAAAACGTCAGCGTAAGTTTCGTCGCTTGGGGGACTTGCTTGAGAATTTTCTCTCGGCGCAATAGAGATCGGGGGAAGCAAAACGGTATCAAATCCATGGGGAAAAAAAAGGGAAGAGCTGGTGGCAACGGTTTCATGGTTTTTTTCCCCTGCGAACTATATCTGCGAGAATATAGAATCGATGCATTCGCTAAGGGTAAACTGATCTATCTGTATGAATCGAATCATGTGATCAGTCATCATGTGAATATGAAGGATAGAAAGGATTTGCAAAAGGCAAGACAGAGAGAGAGAGAGAGAAAGGTGGGAAAAGCGAGATATAAAATCGAAGAGAGAGGAGCCAATCGATAGCTCTCTCGCAATCACCATCGACGATTTAATCAGAGGTATCATCGGTCGGCGGTGTCGCTGTAATCGCGGTCTCTCTGGTCCTCCGCTCTGAGCTTGGGTGCTTCGGGCATTCGCTTTTCCCATTCAGCTACCGATAAATATCTATAGGTATAAACAGATTTGACGGGCACACACATATACGAACAAAACACACACACACGTGTGAATTAAAATCTGGAATATAACCCCAACGCAATCCATCAATGTTTAATTCACTTCTCGAAAACCACGAGCACTTTAAATTGATGAAGTCACGTGAAGCCTGATCCGTGACACGCGTAAACTATTCCCTGTCGCAATTTAATTAAGACGAGTCCTCACCACCGTTCAGCTCACGCTCAATCACTCAAATTATTTATTAAATACTTTATTACGTATTTACTTTTTACTTTTTTTTTTCGACTCGGTGGCGTTGAGTCAAACACTCGAAAATTGGTGCGAGCAACGGGAATAAAACCGTCAAGAAATTAAGAAAAAAATTGAGTGCGAGTCTCGTTAAAAAAGTAAAATTCTCATAAAGTAGAAACGAAAAATTGATCTTCTCACATTGTGCACGGAGAAAATGAAGTCGAAAATTATTAAGAAATATACTAGGAATCCAGTTACTTATTGCTGAAAATTATAGTATTTTGAGGACAGTTCGGAAATTACAGCAATATCCCAAATGGCAGTGCGACAAATCGTTCTAAACAGCATAGTAAAACGTGATCATCAGATTAAAACCGATTTTACAATTTAGCATAGCAATTAAAGAAAATCGCAATGGTCATGGTAAACAAAACAATACGTGTGATTAAATTTCACACATTTTCGATATATATTCATATTGGGATAATAGAATTTTACTATGTCGACGTTTAAAATTTGAGATATTCTCACTCATAACTGAATTCTTATCTGACATAGTAAATTGTTCATGAAAACAAACCTGAAATTCATTATCGCGCGCATTACTGTTTCTCATTCATATAGAACTGTTTACAATTCATGCTAAGAAAAATTGTAAGTGTTGAAAAATACTATGCTGTTTTACAATTGATGCTACGATTCGTTTGCTTCTTAACCTTCGTATAGGACATTTTGCCAAAACATTTCATTTCTTACCAAACAAAACGAATCCGTTTTCTCCGTGTGGAATCGTTAAGTTATTTTTCAAGAATCTAATTCCTAAATATTCCCAAGTTGTCGGCATTCGATGTATTTTTAAAAATAATTACAAAAAACTGCCTATTTTCGTCTAAGATCTTTTGATATCTGTTCAAAATTTTATTTCCTTGTGCACGAAAAACTTTATCTCATTATTCATGATGTAAAAGAAATTAGCCAAGTGCTGAATGGTTTTGAAAAGTTCATTTCGACCGAGAAATAGTCTCCAAAGGATTCTTGTGCGAAATGATGCAGAAAATTCAACCAGTCAATACACACACAGCAGACACTCACACAGCTGAGCCAATGGACATGGACGTGAGGACGAGCATTTTGTGTAAAAAATAATCAGAAATTTCTCGGGTGAAGTGACATCTCGAGAGCTTAGCTGCTGATGCTGGCTGGGAATATATATAGGAATAAGAGAGATAGAAGGAAAAGCTAAGCCCGGATATTCTCACAGGGCTCCGTTCCCTTTCGCTACAGCGATAATGGGCTTGAGATTGTTTCCTTTTATTCCTGAGGATAAAATCATTTCTGCTCGTAGTTGTAAAGAGACAGAAAACAAGAGGAAATTCAGCATCAGGAAGAGAGAGGGAGAAAAGCAAGGAGAATGGACTGTATACAGTGAAAATAATAAAGATGCGAGGATTAGAACGACAAGAAGTGACAGATGCAGTTGGCAAGAATCGAGCTCGAGGAAATTCAAGCAGATGACAAAAGTGTGTAGTGAATTAAAATTGAAAATACAAAAGCAACGATGTCTAAATCGTCAAGAATATTTCGATCGGAACGACACATTTTGGGACGTCGTTGGTCGATAATTATGACGTTGAAGTTTGCATCGTTGGAATGCAACGAAATTTTTTTTTTCTGCGGCGAAACTCATTATTTAAATCGATTTTTGCGACCCAAAAAGTATATGGACTCGAAAAATTTGGATAATTTTGAAAATTAACCAAATCATCGATGAACCGAAATATTTTTCGTTCGATTCCAACGTTGCGTCAGCTTTATGATAATTACGGGTTGAAAAAAATCGGCCTAAGCTGACAAGTTCACTCGCAAGACGTCAATAATGCTTGATAAATCGGAAAAATTTTATTCGCGGTAATCTTGACTCGGATTTGATGACGATTGTTTTCTTAAAATATCACTTCCTCTCTCTTTTTACCTTTTCTCTGGCTGCTGATGGCGTCTGGTCGGGATCTTAATGACTCTGAAGTTTGCATCGTTGGAATGCAACGAAATTCGTTTTTTATCCTTACCAAAAATAATTATTCAAGCGTAGAATGTAATTACGATGATAAAATGATCGATTTTTGCCACCGAAAAAGCATATTGGCTTGAAAATTTGAGATGACCTTGAAAATTGAACGAATCATCAATAAATTCTAATATTTTTCGTTGCATTTCAACAAATTTAGTTTTGTAGTCCGGAGTGGACTGAAAAGTAAAGCGATTGTCGTTGACAGTTTTTATTGTCTGCAGGAAGGCAGACACGATCGTTGTAAATGAATATTGTGGTAGACGTTGTGATATTTCGTGATGACGAGTAGTACACGGAGAAATGGGAATCGATTGCCTCTCGCTTCACCTCGTCTTGCTTGCGACGGTGCTACTAATTCGTAATTAATCGTGCAGATCATTAAGCCACGTCGATGTTCTCTCCGTCAGCTTACGGATGAATAACTCGTAAATGGGTATTCGTGTATGCATAAGAATAATTATCGTGTGCAATTTCCTCCGGGATTTCAAGGTGTAAACGAAGTTCAAGCTCGTCCTGCACGTATAGATGGAAAACACACACATTGACTGCGTTCCAGACAAAACGACGACGGCGATTTAGCACTCGAATAAACGAGCAGATCAAGAAAAGAAGAAACGAGAATGTACGAGTGCCACCCATGACTCTTGGGAGATGAGGGATTAAGAGAATGGGAAGAGAGAGAGAGAGAGCGAGACTGACAGACAGAGAGAGAAAGAAAGACTCGGCCTTCGTTATCGAACTCTTGACATTTTAATTTACCCCGGAAACTAGGTGAGACTGAGACCGCAGAAAGTGGATGGAGACAAAATTCTCCGGACTAACCATTGTACACGCGTATTAACCCGACATTTTTCTCTCTCTCGATTTCTTTCGTTTCTCTTCCTTTCATGTCTGTTTCGGTCTTTCTAATGGTGCAATGGTTCATGTCGCCATTGACAAGATTTATTATGACTGAGCCATTGAATGTTAAAATGATTTTACTCGTCTCTGTGGATCTCTCCATTCTTCCTTCACATTTATCGTCACACTGGAACAAGAGAATGGAAGTGAAAAAAAGTCTATGAGGAGAAAGAGCAGGACGAGTGAATGATTGAACGTTTCAACCGTTTGCCACGCGAACAAAAATGGAAATGATGGAACGAGCTCAAGGGTTGACGCAGTGAAAAGCCCTTGTCCTGTTTTTCTTTTCATTTGGGGCCAAAAAAGAATTCATAAGGTGTAAAATAATCTCCCTAGGCACGATGCGGAAAATTCGTTCGGTAGAGTTTTGACAGTTTGATTGACCAAAATTTCATAAAAATATAAATATATTTGCAGGGTAAGAAAAAACAGATAACGACGTTGGGGACTGAGAAATTGGGAAAGTTTTGCTAACTTTATGTGTAAATTGTTTTCTTCTGTTCCCTCTCGCCATGGCTCGATTTTTAATAATCATGATAATTGTTTCATGCCTCTTGGCACGAATAAGAAATCTTCGTGGACGAAGGAAACAGGAAAAAGAATTTGACAACTGCCGTGACCAGACTCGTGATCAGCATTCAAAGGCAGCAAAAGTTTTCTTATGAATAATCCACCAGATACAACTCGACAAAAATGTTGTTGCTCCGTTCGCGATTGTTTGGAAAAGTTGTTGCTGGAATTCATGAATTCACTCATTCTAAACTATAACTAATAATTAAAGAATCTTACGGATTCATTAATTTGTCGGGCAAAATTGATCTTCTCAGGCTAATTATTGGCCTCGTACTGAAAAATCGGAAAAAATCGTTTAAATCCGAATCGTAACTGTCACATGAACATTTTTGCGGATTTCCAAAGTATTTCGTAAACCACGAAGTTTCTCCGTACGTTTAAGGAGATTCCGTTAGTAGAGCGATAATTAGATTAAAATCTGAAAACAAAATATGTTGTTATTTAGGCAGCAAACTTTAATCTCTTTCAAAATCATTCTAGGTCAACCAAGTTTTACTAAATATTTTCCAAGTCGGAAGTCACTTGATTCAACATTGGCTTTACGGAAATTTCGCACCCTCATGAAATCGGATAAATATCAAAAATACTTCGCGATTAGATAAAACGCGTATTAAAATCTCAATTTATAAAAAAAACTCCAAGGGTTCCGAATCAATTAAAAAAAAGTGGGGTCAACGAATGTTTGGAGGAGACATTTCTAGTTAAAATCGACAGAATGCTCGGAACATCTCATTTTTTAGAAGTTTGGCAACGGATCGCTCGCTAAACGAAAAGCAGATCGTCATCTTTTTGGGAATTGTGACTCACTTGATTCGTTATTCTCTGCGCCATAACGGAACCTCCTTAACCGAGTAATGGGGATTCCCCATGGAAAAATAATCGTGAAATTTATTGATTCACACTCTGGAAGGGACCTGAACAGCAAATTTCACTTTCTAAATCTTTCAAACATCTCCTTCTTCTTCCTTCCTCTCGCACTAATGGCAGTTTGGTCAGCATGTAATCAAAATTGTATAGTTTGAGCTCCCTGCTTGGTGCAGCAAACACACGTGCATGTTTCTCTCTCATTCTGTCTTTACACCTTGACTTCGATCCATTCCCTTCCATAGCATTGCAAGTGCTGTAGAGGCTAAGCAAACTTTACAGTCTCGTGGGTCTCGTTGAATATTCTTCCTTACAACTGCGTGCCCACAACATATGCGGTACGATTTATAATCAATTAAGGCTAACAATTTGTTACCGCGCTCCCAAAACTTGGCTTGTCTCTTGCCAATGATAATTATTTCATAGTAAAAGCAATTGAACGTTTCAAAGATTTATTTTCCACTGTTAATCAAAGACAATGAGAAAATTGTTGAATTAAAATTCAGCAGCCAATGGCTCACGATCTTTTCGACGTGTTGCCCCAATCGCGAGCTTTTCGATCAAGTGAAATTATTGAAAAAGCCTTTGCTCGACTAGCTGCGAATTCGAAATTCCAAAAATCCGCTGAAAAATTGAGAACAAAAATAAAAATGGCATGACCATAAAATTCATTCTATTTGTTCGGTTACCATGACATTTGAAAAGTTACCTTTTGCATAAAAATTCATTTCATAGCGTGACGTGGAAAAAATTCCCGAAGCTTGCAACCGATCAACTTAGAAGATGTTGAAGTTTGCAACGTTGGAATGCAACGGAAAATATTTCATTTTATTGTCGATTCGTTCAACTTTCAATGTCATTCAAATTTTTCGAGTCGATATGTTTCCGGGTGGCAAAAATCGATCATTTCATCATCGTAATTACATTTTCCACTCAAATAATTATTTTTGCCAAATGTAAAAAAGAATTTCGTTGCATTCCAACGATGCAAACTTCAGAGTCATCAACTTAATTTAAAAAGACTCTCAGTAAAATGGAAAACATAAAAATTCAGGGTTGTTTTGATTTTTGCTCTTCGGTCCGTAAATTCGTGAATTCCGAGGTAACAAGCTCGATGACGTCGCCTCCATCCTGTCGGACTTGGAATTCAAAGTGATGGTTTCCGGCGAAGACGAGAGTGCGGGCCAGCAGAGAGAGATCCAGGAGGAGGAAGATGTAAGATGATAGAATTTAGGGGCTGCACTATGGCACCGAGCGGGTCCGGGCACATAATAGGCTTGGGGTCCGGCTCGTGTTTCTCTGCAGCTCGTCAAGTACAGAACATCCTAGTAGCAGGGTGTAGACATTAGGCAAACGTGATATGCACTCAGCTATACATAGCCGTAAAATATAGTTAAGTCTGTGCCTCGGCGTCCACCCAGCTTAACGCAAAGTTCAAGGGTTTAGTGTGTACGTTTTTGTTCTTTTTTTTTTGTAGCTGAAATAAATAATTTTCTGGATAAAAAATCGAGTTTGAAATTCGGAAAATCCGTAACATTTTTCTGCTTGGACTATTGATTCGCCAAACCCCCTCAATCGATGTGCATTCGTGATCGTAAGGACCAGAAATTTTTACTCAATATTATTACTGGGAAAAAAAAAAAGATTTTTGACTGTCGAACTTGGTTTTTCCCTTGAGACTATTACCGCAAATGATTTTTGTGATTCAAATGGCTATTCATCTGTATTCGCAGTCCTCGAGATGGGACTCGAACGACCGGAATATATTGGAATCAATATTTGAAGAAGAATTTAACGTGGAAATGAGAGAAAAATTCAATCAACAAAATCAGCATACCATGCAAAATTCATACGGACGAAATAAAATAATGAAAATGGTGGCATCGTTTATTTTTATTCCACGCGAGAAAAAATATTTCGAAATGAAAAATTGGTACAATAATTGAATCTTTATCTGTATCGAAATACTCGTGGGACTTGTGGATCTAAAAAAAAATCAATTATCAACAGTTTCTAGCAGTGTTCATTAGGATTTTCCCCAATGGAACAATCCGTTGGAGCTGCAACTTCTATTTTTATAACTGTTTCATGTAAAAGTAACGAATTTGAATCGATTCTTGATTTTATTAAGGAGGTTCCGTTAGTAGAGCGATAATTAGATTAAAATCTGAAAACGAAATATTTTGTTATTTAGGCAGCAAACTTTAATCTCTTTCAAAATCATTCTAGGTCAACGGAGTTATACTAGATATTTTCCAAGTTGGAAGTCACTTGATTCAACATTGGCTTTACGGAAATTTCTCACCCTTATGAAATCAGAAAAATATTAAAAATACTTCGCGATTAGATAAAACGCGTAATAAAATCTCAATTTATAAAAAAAACTCCAAGAGTTCCGAATCAATTAAAAAATAGTGGGGTCAACGAATGGTTGGAAGAGATATTTCTAGTTAAAATCGACAGAATGCTCGGAACATCTCATTTTCTAGGAGTTTCGGAACGGATCGCTTGCTAAACGAAAAGCAGATCGTCATTTTTCTTGGGAATTGTGCCTAACTTGGTTATTCCCTGCGCCATAACTTAAGCTTAAATAAAATCTAATCGGTCGATGATTTTTGCTCCTAATCGTCCTCCTAATTTTCTGTTAATTGCCTGCGATTGTTCCGATGATGTAGAAACGAGTCTGATTGGAAATATAGTTCGTGCTGATTTTTCGCACACGAATTACGTGCCGGAGGGCGATTTTGGATTCGAGTCACACCTTGGCGAATTTTTTGTTTCTTCTTTCTCTGCGAATTAAACTCAGTCTGGCTTTTTTCATTGAAAAAGAAACAAAAGACTTAAAGATTGTGTTAGGTTTGTATAGGTGGCTGCCGTCTGCTGAACGGTATAACTTTGGTATAGTCTATTGGCTTGGATCCAGGAGAAAAAAAGGAGGATGTGGGAGGGCAGAAAACGTCTGTGTTACAAGATGAATTTCGTACAAACAACCTCTGGGGTTTCCAATTTCCCAAGCTTATTCGGTGGTGGTGCATCTGGATAGACGGTTTCACGCGATAAACGATAATCTCTGAGTTTTCTTTCTCTCTTCGAGCCTCGTATTTTGCGGAAAAACTAGCCGTCACCAGGTTTTAGGGAAGGGGAAAAAATGTAGCAGTAAAAATACAAATATCGATGTATCAATGTCGGCGATACTAGAAATTTTATGGGGACAAAGAGACACGGAGCATGGGAAAACTGCTGGACTCTCGATATCCGGAGCAGGTTTATACAAAATCGAGCGGAAGCGTAAAATATAACCTCGGAATAATGTGGTTGGCTGGCCGAAATGTAAGGGAGTTGAAACCAAAACAGTAAAACACTCGAATCCGCGTTTTTTAAGCATTTTTTTTATCATTCCCTGAAATGTAATTCAATGGTTAGCGGTAAAAATCGAGGATAAAAATCCTGTCTCGTTTTTCAACGGTGAGAGAAACTTTACTCGCACATAGATCGACACACAAAAACCGGAAGTGAGCCCGCATTTGTTCGGTAGATTCATTAATTCTTCGTGAGAAAAAAAAAAGCTACCTACTCTTCTAGCTTTGGTCGTTTTACACGAGTTTTTCTTCTCCCCCTCTTTCGTGCCATTCCTCTTTCGGCTCAAACTCTTGTTTTCTCTCCCGCTTTCTCGTTCGCTCTTCGCGTACGTCGAGTATGCTTTATTTCGAAACGGTGGAGATCAGCATTGTTACCGGAAGTACTTTACACTATGTCTCTACCCAACGTGCCGCTTTTTTTTTCAACCATCCTTTTTTTTCATCTTTTCCCCGAGCTTTTTGTCTTTTTATTTCCACATTGTTGGCTCTTTTTCTGTTCGTTATCCCTCGCATACACTTCTCTACAAGTTTCTCTTCATTTCTCTCTCTCTCTCTCTCTCTCTCTCCGTCTCTCGTGTGCTTCATACACTCAGGTTTTTTAAAATCCTTTTGGCTGTTTGGGGGAGAAACAGAATGATGATGGTCCGACTAATGTCGAAGTGCACTCTCCGCTAGGATTCTTTATAAACTGCATTCGAGCAACACTACCGTTTCTCCTGTATGTGCCATTTCATGAAAAATTGTGACATCTCAGTTCATTTAGCAAAAGATACTGAAAATGAGTGTATCAAAAAAAAATTCGATAAAAAAGTCCATTTTTCTAGCGCAATCACGTTATTCCGACCGGACGTGGCTAGACCGTGCAAGAATATTAACAAAAACTACGAAACTGGATTAACTGTTCATACGCACAGTGTGTCAGACCGTCGGGCAATCAATCAACGGTTGATGGCGATGGTTATTAATTTTTTCTACACGTTTCCAGCTCTAAAAATCATTTACATTTCCTTACGAACGTCGACAAGATTTCCTTGTTTGCAATGCGTTCAATTTTCACAGTTTTGTTGATGATAATTTTTGCCAGGCTGTCTGCAATCGCTTTGACAATTTCGGAGAATCGATTCGATTCTAAAGCATTCGAATCGCTTGAACAAAAATTTCTTCTTTTTTTTTTGCACTGAATAAACGAAATTACGATCCGATGTTCGAACTCGAGGAGATAATGCTCGCTTTTCGTAATAAATTATTCGGTGCCCCATGACTCTTTGCCACAGTGATCTGCGATGCCGTTGGAAAAGCTTAAAACGGGAATCCCTGCATTGAGACTGAAAAGAGTCTCGCGGATGGAATGAGACGCTGCGAAGCCAATTTGGTTGGCCAAACCATTGCGCATCGAATTTTATCAGAGAACGAGAATGAAAAGAGAATTTTTCCACGTCCAATGTAATTTTGGGAAAAAAAAAAATAAAAGAACAATAAAGAAAAAGCTGTGCGTCGCGAAAAACGTCCGAAACCTTCAGAAGGTGCGATAACGCGTGAGCACAATGACATTTATCTTGAAATTATTTTTCCACACAATGAGATTGCGCACCGCGAGTTCCAAAAAGCCAAAAATATTTGGCGCTTCCTCTCTTTGTCTTGGAAACCATGGAGTCTTTCGCGTGTATCGTTAAAACAGTCATAATCACCTGCTGCAACGGGCTTTGCGCAGGCATGAGGTCTCTTCAGTCAAAAGATCAAAGGATCTTTGGCGAAATGGTAACTATGATGGTTTTTTCTTACTTTGTCGAGATCGAGCCTTGTTTGGCCGTAGACAGAGTATGAACCTTGGGCGTTTTCGTTTTGACCATGCGTCGTCCAACCAGTGTCATCAACTTTTGCCATTTCTGCAGTGGCCTATCCATCACGCAAAAACAAAATTACAAAGACAGAGGGAAGCAGGAGAGAGAAGGAAAAAGCGAAAGGGTGAAGAAGGAATGGGGATAAAAGTGGATAGAAAATTCGCCTTGGGGAGCACGCGATTCCCACATTTTTTACGATATACTTCAGGATGCCACCACCAGCCAGTAGAAGGCACTACCAATACATGTCAGTGTGTGTGTGTGTGTGTGTGTGTATGCATTGAGCGAACGAAACTTTACAAAGTCCGAATAAAGAGAAGTGTGCAATGGTGTTGGTATTAAGCACGTACGTACGTTCGTACACCTTTGCAAGAAAATACAGTAATACAGTATCGAAGCCATGCCCAGAGTATGTTCGTTGTTCGGACGTTCACCGTTCGCTTTCTTTGTCTTTTTCTCTCTCCCTTCACTCTGTACAACTATACCAAAGCCGCTGCTATGTACCCGGGCAAGGAAGTTTCCACTTGTCGGACGATCCTTTTTATTTCCGGTACATCCGCACGGTCACTGTACCGTGGAAAGTAGTATCGTAAACCCTACAGGATGTTTCAGAAATCAACTCTTTTACTACCCTCGACGCGCATGCGGCATATACGAAAGCCTGATGCTCATGTTGTTGCAATTCTGGGCTTCAGGAATGGACGCGAGTACGAAAAAAGTGTGTTAGCAATAACGAACGAGTTTTCTCGACAATTTATTCACCTCGATGGACTCGGTTCTTAAGCTCGCTCGATCACTACTGAACTGGGAATACGACCGTGCATGCACGGAGAAAACGGAATCTTTTTGTTTAGTAATAAATTCAATGTTTTGGGAAAATGTCCTATATGAAGGTTAAGAATCAAAAGAATCGTAGCACCAATTGCAAAACAGCATAGTATTTTTTAACACTCACAATTTTTCTTAGCTCGAATTATAAACAGTTCTATATGAATAAGAGACAGTAATGCGCGCGATAATGAATTTCAGGTTTGTTTTTATGAACAATTTACTATGTCAGATAAGAATTCAGTTATGAGTGAGAATGTCTCAAATTTTAAACGTCGACATAGTAAAATTCTATTATCCCAATATGAATATATATCGAACATGTGTGAAATTTAATCACACGTATTGTTTTGTTTACCATGTCCATTGCGATTCTCTTTAATTGCTATGCTAAATTGTAAAATCGGTTTTAATCTGATGATCACGTTTTACTTTGCTGTTTAGAACGATTTGTTGCACTGCTATTCGAGATATTGCTGTAATTTCCGAACTGTCCTCAAAATACTATAATTTTCAACAATAAGTAACTGGATTCCTAGTATATTTCTCAATGATTTTCGACTTCGTTTTCTCCGTGTGATGGATTGAGATATTCTGATAACAAAACGATTCTTCCCACGATTTCATGCTTTTATATGATCTCGAGTTACGTGATTATCTCATTATTTACGATTCATTGTCCATTCAGATGATTTTCAACATCGATTGCATGTGCATCGGGGATTACATTGGTCCGGGCTCAACCATGGGCTCCGACGATCGTTCATATCCGATCCTGTGCTAAGCGTCGATCGCATGTAAAGCGTTCGCGAGACTTTTATGGGATATTTATTCAACAAATAGATTTTCGGGTACCTCGCTCACGAATTTGTCGTTTGTACTGAGATAATCATTGTCGGAGCCACGGAATTAATTGACCCAACACTCAGGGTTGATTGAGGATTTTTTTCCTCTCATTCCATCTTCTAATCTTTTTGAAATTTCGCAAATTCTTTGTGACTCTGCAGTTTGCATCGTTGGAATGCAACAAAATTCGTTTTTATCTTTGACAAAAATAATTATTCGAATGCAGAATGTAATTATGATGATAAAATGATCGATTTTTGCCACCCGAAAAGCATATCGGCTCGAAAAATTTGGATGACATTGAAAATTGAACGAATCATCAATAGAATCAAATATTTTCGTTGCATTTCAACGTTGCAAACTTCAGCATTATAATTCTTTGGTCATTGCTGCAGGAAACAATTCCTAATTTTCGTTCGATTCTTCCTGCTCGATGATTCTTTGAATTATATTTTCCTCCGAGACGTCGTTAAATTTTTCGAGCACTTTTTTTTGTCATAGTTTCTGGACAATTTGAAAAATTGCAACGATTTTCAACGGTCTGAGGTTTTTGAGAAAATACTGTAACCGATTGTGAACGAGCTCGTACATACGATTTATGGATGAGAACTGGATAGGAAGGACAACAGTATAGAGAAAGGTGGATACGGGGCTGTAACTCCCCCTGACATTCCCTTCGTTAAAGTTTAGTTCAACGTGCGATGTGCTTTTGTAGTTTTCGAAACGATGAAGGAGGTAAGCGAAATGGTGAACACATAACCTGAGAGAGAGGGAGAGAGAGAGAGATGTAAAGAGTTCGAAGTACCTGGAAACTCACTGACAACGTGGAAAACTCCCAACGTCTGTTCCGTACGTTTCATACTCTACTTACAAGTATATACTTGAGTTCCATGCGTGAATTCCGAGAGATACGACGAGTGGCCAGACCGGAAAGTATTCTGCAGGAAACTCGCTTTTTCACCAGTAGATATTGGCTGGTTGCGCGTTTTTAAGAATTTACAGAGGGCGAGGGAATGCAAATAGATCATTTTTTGATCTCAGAATTCTCTAATCCGCTGCCTTAATTATTTGCTACTAATTAAAGCCCGGGAACATAAATTGCTGACACGTTTTCAACATTTCTTATGACCACGTCACATGTGGAGCATGAGCAATCGAACCAGGAGCCTCGAAATGATCTCGAACTGTACGTAAAACGTTATTTTTTTCATCGACTTCTCACAAACGAGATATTCTGCAATCATAATTAAAAAATACTAATAAGTACTAATGGGCATTATTGCTAATTGACCAGGAAGTTCACTCCTCCGTATCCCGTAGTTTCTTCATCATACCAACTGGCAAATTGGATCCAGTCGTGCCTGTCCGAGCATCAACAACGATTATCACTCGATGTATAATGAGGGAGCAAAAAATAACTTTCAGTCACATAATTTGTCGGTGGGAATAACATTTGATGTCTCGAGACACTCAGAAAAATTCTTGATCCTCTTTTCCTCAGGATATTGGAAACATTTTCGATGCTCTCGTTTTTTGTTTCGTTTTCTTTTTTTTTTTATTAAGGAAGTAACGCAGGAAATATAATTAATGGACAGAAAAATCTCAAATTTGGCAGAAAGTTAGACAATGATGTAAAAATGACTCGTACCAATTTTTGTGGGCTGAGGTGGGTTTTTACGCGAGATATTTGTAAATATTTGACAAGCCTTAACAACCAATTCAACATGGCCTCCTATGGCAAGTCACGGAATAGGCTGTACATTATTCTTCATATCTCCGTAATTGATGGATAGATTGGAATGAAAATTAAACATCAGAGAGATTAAATCCTCATGATCATTTACCACGCTTAAAAACTTTCAAAGGTGACTTGTAAGGGGAACGATAAAAACTATAAAAAGCACTTGCAGTGGATTTTATTTTTCGACTCTCCCTAAAATATAGCAACGTCACATGTTCGAGGTTGAATGTGCGCGAAATTTGAAATTTGACAGATATAATGGCAAGTCAACGAAATGTGACATTGGAAGATCGATTACTACTGAAGTCAAATTTGGTCAAATCTTTTTATGACTAGCTCGGTAGCTGCGTTTCTTCCTTAAAATAAATAACACCATCGAATAAAATCGCCAAATAAACTTGACAAAATATCGTAATTCCACGTTCGATTAATCGACCCTGAAAAAATGATGGAAATTCTTTATTTTCGTAGCTAAAAACTGTCCCGAAACCTTTCGGGCAGACTGGATCATGGACCATGAGTGCATCACGCGAGCATTTATACGTATCGATCGCCGACCGTCAAAAGGATCCATGTTACATTCCAAATTCCTCGGAAGGCACTTTGAACAACGCCATTTCTATATTTAGCGCGATAGTTGCATCGAGAGGTAACGCGTAGCAGAAAAAAGTGTATGCAAGCGTTTGGTGTGTTTGCTCGAACGAAAAATCGTCGGACCGATGAATTTGCCTGACGGCGTGAGTGCGCATAAAAGGGCACTGTAAAAATTCCGCTGTCCTACTCTTCGGTCTCTCTGTGTCGGAAATACCGAGCGCATATACGCACGCCTGTGTATATACGCCAACAAATTTCACTCGCGTCGAGTTGTTTTACCCTCCTCCTCTCCCCCTCAGCGCACATTGCAGTCATGGGCATATAAATATTCTTATATATTATACATATAACATCGAATATGTGCAGCGCGCTATATAATAAAATAACGCGATCCTACAAGCGTGACTTGTGTTCAATTTGTTTCGCCGTCATTCATCGTTCCGTTTCAACACGGATTTCCGTATACAGCATCCACTTGTTAAGATAAACGTCAAAATATGTTTTTTCAAGCTGTTCATATCTTCTCAGCGACCTTTGTGACTTTTTAAATTTTCCAGTTATAAGTTGGAATATTTTATTACCTTACAACCAGATGCAGGTAAAATTTTATCACTTATTTTCATTTTCGTCCTTTCAAAATAATATTCTGTCAAATTAGTCCAACGTTATTTTTTTTTCACACAAAAAATTCTTTGATTTCCACCGTTCTCTTCATTTTTCGATAGCGGAGGATGCGACGTACTGTCGAGTCGTTTAAAGTGAATTTTCAAGATCACAAAGTTGAAAAAAAAACGAAAAGTTTTGAAAAAATGTAAAAATTTATTAATTATTCTTATTTTCATCCTTTCGAAAGAATATTCTGTCAAATTAGTCCAACGTTATTGTTTTTCACACAAAAATTTTTTTGATTTTCACCGTTGTGTTCATTTTTCGATACCGGAGGATGCGACGTACTGTCGAGTCATTTAAAGTGAATTTTCAAGAGCACAAAGTTGAAAAAAAAACAAAAAGTTTGAAAAAAATGTAAAAATTCCTATTTTTAATGCAAATGTGATTTTTTGGACAATTAATTAATGGGTAAAAATGGATAATTGAAACAATGAGCTCCGTTGCCATTTCTTTTTCCTTTCAGTTCACGTTTTTCTGAATTTACACTTGAAATATCAAATTCCCAGATATTTGATGTATTGCGATGACTCTGAAGTTTGCATCGTTGGAATGCAACGGAATTCGTTTTTTTATCTTTTACGAAAAAAATTATTTAAATGGAAAATGTAATTACGATGATAAAATGATCGATTTTTGCCATCCGAAAAGCATATCCGGTCGAAAAATTTGGATGACATTGAAAATTGCACGAATCATCAACAAAATCAAATATTTTTCGTTGCATTCCAACGTTGCAAACTTGAGCATGAGAAAAAACATTGGAAGAAATGAGAAAAATGAAAATACGTTAGTTTAGCAACGGGAATGCGTGACCTTTGAATTTTCGTGATTGCAACTGAACCGAGTGGCATTTGCAATCAAAAACCAATTGCACGTACACACAAATTATTTTCTACAACCCAAACATTTAATTTCTTTGAATAAACACGAAACAGAGCGCTCTTGACAAGAACAGCAAAAGGAACTTACCTGCGCCCGAAATACTGACGCAGCACCCTTAACCGAAGCTCACAAGTTACCAGCACGAGCTTTCGACGCTCGTTACTTTACAGCGCGAGACGTGCAATAGTCCTTGAAACCATCTGGCCTTATTTGCAGACGATCAAATTAAATTACTCCAATAGAATTGAGTATCGCAACCAAACCGGAAGTGGATTTGGTTTCGATCACTTCAAATGTCATAGAATTTCATGAGATCAACAGAATACGAAACAGTTTGCATTTTAGGCAGATTTTGTATTATTTTCGATGATGCTGAAGTTTGCAACGATGGAATGCAACGAAAAAAATTTCATTTTATTGTTGATTCGTTCAATTATTTATTTTGCCAAAAAGAATCTTTGCCAAATATAAAAAAGAAATTCGTTGCATTCCAACGATGCAAACTTGAGAGATTTTCGAAATGGTCGGAGAAAATGTTGGCGAAATATTGACTCGTTCTACTGATTTTTTGTCAGTTCTCCAGCTCCAAGTATGCAGTAGTTGAAAATTTGAGCTTTTAGACTGGGCCAGAGTTAATTGAGCTCCGTAATTTTGGAGAAAAATGATTTTTGGTTTGTTTAAATCGTAATGGCGAACACATCGCGATAGGTATACAGCCCATACGTAATGTCAAGATAATATGGTGTGCATTCGCGAAAGCCGATAACCACGACGTTGACACAGGGCTTTAAACCAATTTACAAAGCTGCCTCGTGAAATTTACATGCCCAGGGGAATGCGCGATGTATATGTATATGATATATGCATATAATACGATATACATAGATTTTCCATATACGAGTGCTGACTTGGCTATATATACACGTCCATGGCACTCGGTTTTAATGAATGTATGAGTATCCGCGAGATCCCCTCGGAAATCCCTTATGGACCTCTATCTCTTCTCTCCTCCTCCGCACTCCCTGACTTTTGGTACATCCCACACGGGAATAAAGCGTATGTGAAAGTATGTATCATTTAATGCGTCGCTATATATCTATAGAAAAGCGAATCTCGTTAACGTATCTCAGCAACGAGTTCTCTTTTATTCAAAAACAATACATTTTCTCTTACAATGTCATACCATAAAAACCGGAATTTCTACGTGATCAAAAACACAACGTCAGTCCCATGGAAAAGAGGATTTGTCGTTGGATTAACGAGAATTAATACACGGAGAAAACCAAGTCGAAAATCATTAAGAAATATACTAGGAATCCAGTTACTTATTGTTGAAAATTATAGTATTTTGAGGACAGTTCGGAAATTAGAGCAATATCTCGAACGGCAGTGCGACAAATCGTTCTGAACAGCATAGTAAAATGTGATCATCAGATTCAAACTGATTTTACAATTTAGCATAGCAATTAAAGAAAATCGCAATGGTCATGTTAAACAAAACAATACGTGTGATAAAATTTCACACATGTTCGATATATATTCTTATTGGGATAATAGAATTTTACTATGTCAACGTTTAAAATTTGAGATATTCTCACTCATAACTGAATTTTTATCTGACATAGTAAATTGTTCATGAAAACAAACCTGAAATTCATTATCGCGCGCATTACTGTTTCTTATTCATATAGAACTGTTTATAATTCATGCTAAGAAAAATTGTAAGTGTTAAAAAATACTGTGCTATTTTGCAATTGGTGCTACGATTCTTTTGCTTCTCGAACTTCGTATAAGACATTTTACCAAAACATTTTATTTCTTACTAAATAAAACGAATCCGTTTTCTTCGTGTACCGGTCGAAATATGGCAAATTATTTATCCGAACCGATTGAATTTTATTTTTAAATGACATCCGTGATGGTCATACGCACGTGGACTTTAAAATTGAATTCTTTACGGAATGATGGATGACGTTTTTGCTGAACAAAAATGAGTTTCATTTTGTTTTTTTTTGCATTTTGATGATTACTTCGTTCGATTGGGGATGAAGTTTGTATCGCTGGGTAAAGAGTTAGAAATTATTCAGCCAGCGGGAACTGCATAGCACTCGTGACCTTTTGGGCGTCTCAATGCAATGGGGTCAGGAATTTTGGTGCAGTCGGGCGCGAAGAGCTAAAAGCGATATTTGCGCAAGAGAATGAGCTCGGAGTACTAATATTTTTCCTATACACGTTTGTATTTCCTATGGAAATATGATCCCCATTGGATTTCTCTGCAATCTTCGACCAGGTTGGACTCGTGTGTGTATCCCAATTTTGCCATTTCATGCATTTTACGGGTCATTGGATGCTGCAATGTTGAAATATTACCCGCCGCGTGATTCATGGATCGACGGGATACAGGCTTGTCGGGAGCCTACACCGTGAACCAATCGCGCGGCTATGTTTATGTATCGAAAACCATATGGATCTCCTCTGCATCTTGTTGGCGAAACACATTTCCTCTCCCCAAACTCATGCTCCATCATGCATTATGTTTCTGTACACAAATGATCCAATTCCATGGGTGATCAGAGTTCCTGGACAGATATAAACTCGAACTTGAGAATCTGTCATCGTCTGGTTCGTGAGTCGCTCGTGGCGAGCTCAATACTCGGTTGGGTGACTGCAGAACCCTGAACCAGTTTGCGCATCAAATTCTCAAACAGTTGGCACTTTTTCGGGGGCCTTGAGGACAAGCTGACTGAATTTCCGGTGATCGGAAATCGGTGAAATA